>OY992776.1:831399-1520931 GCA_963921325.1 Logfia minima
ATGGCGACATAATAATTGTGTCGCATATAGTCAGCGACATAAACACTGGCACAGCCTGCGACACAACAGTTGTGTCGCAGGTTATGTCGCAAAGATGAACACGATGAAACCTAGATTTTTCAGTTTAAAAAATTTGGGGTTTTCGTGATCAAACCAACCTCGAGGATGCACAAGCATGTCAGGAACATAACTCCACAATTTATACACGCATTAAAACACTTTAAGGCATTTAATTTCGCAAACATATCGAAAACTTAAAACCGAAACTTTAAAATTCAAATGTTGGCAGAAATACGAAGTAATAATGGATAAATCGGTACCTATTGATGCGTAGGAGTAAGTAGAACAAGAAGCAAGCGAAGAAACGAGCAGAAATCAACAGAAAAAATCACAAAATAATCGAAGATTGCGTCAGAGAGGTTGTGTCGCAGGATCCAGATGTGTCGCAGGATTTCAAATTTTGTGTCGCAGGTAATTAGAAACTAATTACAGCGACACGAGGGTATTTATACCCGGGACACAATGAGCGACACAAGGTTGCCACACAAGAATTGTGTCGCTGTGTTAGCAACACAAAGATGCGACACAAGTATTGTGTCGCTGTGTTGGCAACACAAGGTGCGACACAAGTCTTGTGTCGCTGAAGTCAATCAAGGGTTAAATTTTAATTGTTATTTGTGACACTTAGAAAAGAGATTGAACAAAAACAGATATATAATAATAAAATAACATAAAAGAACGTTTTGAGAGGTGTCTATTTAGGGATCATATTAGAAAGACAGACTCGCAAGACAATGTCAAATTTTAATTCGATTATCAGTATACTTGTCCAAATTTAAATTTATCAAGCATAGTTAACAAGCCTGAGAAGCAATCTGTAACAAGACGATTATCAGTATTGTTTGTCCACTTAAACATGTAACACACTCAACTTCAAGCTTAGCATTTATTGTGAGAGTGAGTATGTCTCCGTGAATTCCACACATATATACTCCTAGTATCAAGACATGCCCAAGACTTCGATTGTTTAGAGAAAGTATTTGAATTTAACATTTTTAAAAATCAAGCCAGCGGTGACAGGTCTGTACTGATGTACAACAAAGCGACTTAACTTGATTAAGGTTTAAGCAAAACCAGACTTGGTCAAACCATTTGGCGACCTTGTGAGGTATCTTTGATTTTATAAGACTTTAAAGTGCTTTGACTTTTGTTTGCTTGGTTTTTGAAAGTATACTGACTGAGACCAGGTCTGTACGAGCGTACAACAAAGGAAACAGACAGCATAAATTCCCAAATGTTGTCAGATACAAGCTCAGGTTAATAAAAGTATGGCAAGTTGATACATAGGAATTAAGACACATTGTCATACATCGTATGTTGGTCATCACAAAAGAATAAACACAGATTAAAGGATTTCTTAGATGCTCAAAGAAAAGTATGAGAATGCCTACCAATACATTGTGCAATGATACAAACGATTGTAAGGACATGTATAACAGATACGAGATAAACCTACTGATACATCGAGGATAAAACTTAAGATTGACGTTTGAGGGGTGTCTCCTAATGTACTATCATATCCCTAGTTGTTTACAGACACAACTGAACGTCTTTTGCACATGTTGCAACATTGCTTTTCTTTAATGCTAGTAAGCACAAAGAGTGGCTATTGCATTTTTTTTTTTTTTTTTAATAATAATAATAAGAACATAACAGGTTACAAATATTACTTTTGAATGGGAAAGAAACGTAACCCTATCATGTTGACTAGCTCATCGAAACGAGCACGGGAAAAGGCTTTGGTGAATAGGTCGGCATTCTGCTTAAGGATATCTATTTGGACCAGATCAATTAGGTGTTTTTCATAGCAATCACGAATGAAATGAAACCTAATTTCTATGTGTTTGGTCTTAGAATGTTGGACAGGATTACGTGTAATACATATAGCAGCAGTATTATCTATATGAATAAGAGTCATAGTTAAGAGTAAACCGTAATCGCGCAACTGGTGTTGTATCCAAAGAACCTGGGAACAGCAACTAGCAGCAGCAATGTATTCAGCCTCTGCGGTTGAGGTAGAAACAATTGTTTGCGTTTTGCACTGCCATGATACGAGCCGAGGTCCAAGAAACTGACATCCACCAGAAGTGGACTTCTTATCCATATTGCATCCCCCATAATCCGAGTCCGAATAAGCAGTGAGCGCGAAGGTTTTCTCATTAGAATACCATAGACCAAGAGTTGGTCTACATTTGAGATAACCGAAGATTCGCGTAACTGCCTTCATGTGAGACACCTTCGGTTTAGCCTGATACCTAGAACAGAGAGAGACTGCAAAGACAATGTCCGGACGCGATGCAGTGAGATACATCAGAGAACCAATCATAGATCGGTAATCTTTTTCCGGACATTCCTCTTCATCTTCCGCTGGACCAAGGTGATGATTCAGCTCTAAAGGCGTCCCATAGGATTTACAGTCAGTCAAGTTATACCGTGTAAGCATATCATTGACGTACTTGGACTGATGAATGTAAATCCCTTTAGCAGACTGTTCGACTTGTACGCCCAAGAAAAAGTTCAGCTCCCCCATTGCACTCATTTCAAATTCTGACTTCATGATCCGCTCGAAGTCGCGACACAGTTCATCCTTGGTGGAACCAAAGATGATGTCTGTACTAATAACAAGTCCTCCCCTGCATGCTTGATGAAGAGAGTACTGTCGATCGTTACTCGTACAAAACCATTCTTCAGAAGATGAGTCGCAAGCCGCTCATACCAAGCTCTAGGAGCTTGATGAAGACCATACAATGCCTTGTCCAGCTTGCAGACGTAGTTCGGATGAACAGAGTCTTCAAATCCAGGCGGCTGTTTGACATAGACCTCTTCAACCACTTGACCATACAGAAATGCACTCTTAACATCAAGCTGGTAAACCCGAAATCCTTTGAATGAAGCGTACGCCAGGAAAATGCGGATGGATTCCAAACGAGCAACCGGAGCAAATACTTCATCATAGTCCAAACCTTCAATTTGAGTGAAGCCCTGGACCACTAGACGTGCTTTGTTGCGAATTACCACGCCCCGATCATCCTTCTTCACACGATATACCCAACGAGTGCCAATAGGATGAACACCCTTGGGTAAAGGCACCAAAGTCCATACTTGCAGCTTGTTGAATTGTTGAAGCTCTTCCTGCATAGCTTCAACCCAGTATGGATCCTTTAACGCATCAGCTGTCTTCTTCGGTTCTACTTGGGAGAGAAAGCATTCTTCAATTTCCGAAGCAAGACAAATAGGATCAGTGACGGTAACAGGAGACGGTGTCAACACAGATTGTTCAGTAGCAGCAATCTGTCTTCTCGTTAAAACACCTTTGTTTAAATCACCAAGAATGGCATCAACTGGATGTGACACATTGATCCGAGAACTCGGAATTGCAGCCGGAACGATGATAGAATCAAGGTTTGTAGAGTCAGCTTCAAGTTCGAGTTGAAGTGCAGGTAAATCTTCAAGGTCAGATGCAGGTGATTGAACAGAATCCTCAAACATTTGTTCCTCATCATTTGTAGGATCAGGAACATTCTCAGTAACGAGTGGAGGTGGAGTCTCACAAGTAGCAGCAGGAGCAGTTGCTGGTGTTCCTGTAGGTGGTGGAGGAACAGAGATGGGTGGTGTTTCAGAAGCGATGTCCAGCCCATGAAGTAGTGTCACTATATCCTCTTCTTCATTTTCCTCAGGAATATTGAAAGAATCAAACAGTGTTTGATAGTCAAACAAATATTCGGGTCCCTTCCCTTGAGGATTGTCAGAGTAATGGAAAAAGGTGACTTCAAAATGTTCTTCCACACGCTTGGTCACTAAGTTATACACACGTTTGTTTGGTGAGTTATTAGAGAATCCTAGAAAAACACCTTCACAAGATTTCTCACCAAACTTAGCAATTCGTTCCTTGGTGTGCATAATAGTGCATAGGCAGCCAAATGGTTCAAGAAACTGTAGATTAGGCTTTCTGTTGTTGAACAATTCATAGGATGTCTTGTTCTTCTTCTTAACCATTAACACCCGATTTAGAACATAGCAGGCCGTATTCACAACTTCGGCCCAAAATGTGATTGGAAGCTTAGAGTCAGATAGCATTGTACGTGCAGCCTCAATCAAAGTCCTATTCTTACGTTCTGCAACCCCATTTTGTTGTGGGGTCCTTGCGGCACTGAATTGGTGTTCAATACCATTGCTCAAACAGTACAGCTCTATAATCGAGTTCTTAAACTCTGTACCATTATCACTCCTTATCTTCTTGATTCTCAACTCACAAAGATTTTGCAGTTTGTCGAATAGATAGATGAGAATCTCAGGCACTTCATCCTTGGTCTTCAGAAAATAAACCTAAGAAAATCGCGAATAATCATCCGTCACAACTAGGCAATACGAAGCTCCTCCCAAACTCTTCTTTCTGACTGGCCCGAATAGATCCATGTGAAACAGCTCCAAGGGCTTCTCAGTTGAATTGGCCAGCTTCGGTCTATGAGACTTCTTGTGTTGCTTTCCTTTCTGACAAGGGACGCAATGATCATTCAGTCCAAAGGATTGCTTAGGGACACCTCGCACTAGATCATTCTTGATCAGGTAGTTCATCTTGCGAAAGTGCAAGTGTCCCATACGCCTGTGCCATAATAACGATTCCTTCTCAGGAGCTTTAGATAGAAGACATGTGAGCTGTGTAGTTTCCACAGTACTCATGTCAAGAATATACGTGTCTCGCTCCCGAGGTGCCCTCAGAAGCACCCATTCTTCAGGGATAACAAATCCCGGCTTCAATATGCAACATTCGGTGTCTGTGAAAGTAGTAGTGTACTTTTTATCACACACTTGAGAGACACTGAGAAGATTGTGTTGCAATTGTTCTACAAAATTCACCTTCTCAAAGCTTACCATTCCATTAGTAAGCGTACCCTGACCAGAAATAACTCCCCCTTTGTCACCAGCGAAGGCCACATATCCTCCATTGTAGGCATGAACCTCAGATAAAAGGGAAACATCACCGGTCATGTGCCGAGAACAACCGCTGTCGATATACCATTTACTATTCTTTACAGATTCAGGTTGCTGCGGCACCACAAACAAGGTAAATTAGTTAGAAATGGAGACCCAAGCCTTTATAGTCTTGGGTACTCCAGTAACATCATCAACAATGATCACATCAGTCAAAACTTTGTTTTCAAAAAGTTTAGAATGTTTTACTGATGAGGTATTGTCGGATGTAGAATCTTTGCAAGATTCTTTAATCTTCCAAACCTGCTTTGGTTTGGATGCTTGCGAGTCAACAACTTTGAGCTTCAAGTTTTGCAAAGTATTTAGCTCAACTTTGTTGACTTTGACAACTGGGACAGGAGTCTTTGAGCCTTTCATTGAAATAGACTTCTTTTAAGGATTCTTAAATTTTGAGGCTCGCGAAACCTGTTTCCCTTACTGTTTCTTCGCAAGCACGGTACAAACATTTATCAAATGACCTTGCTTCTTGCAGTAGAAGCAGGATCGATGCTCAACACTTGATTGAGATTGAGGAATAAACTGATGAGCTCGACCAAAAGAAGCATGTGTTGAACAGTCACATTTACGTGAGCATTCAGCAAGAGATGCTTTAGAAGAGTTTTTAGAAGATTTATTTAATATAATTGTTTTAGAAACAATCTTCTTTTGAGGTTCAGCCATAGCTTTACCTTTACCTTTTGTTATAATATGTTCATTTTGTTCGATAGTAATTATATGATTTTCAGGCTTGACGTTTTTCTTAACTGGTCGATACTCTTGATCAGTTATATCCTCAATTTCAATTTCCTCTTCAATAATACGAGGAAGCACAGAAAGAGTCTTTCCTAATTTAGGCTCAACTATATTTTCAGACTTAATAAGTTCAGTCTGATGAATCTTGGCCTTAATAGGTTTAACTTTCTCAACCTTTTGAGTCTTACTTGTTTCATACTCACTAGTATTAGCCCTAACTGGCTCGGGCCTACCAGTTTCAGGTTGTTTGGATGCAATGAAGACAGTTTCAGCCTTAACTAGTTCATGCTTACTTATTTTGATGCTAACAGCATGTTTGACGGGTTTAACATCTATCTTTGTAAAGATAGGCATTAAGTCATTAACATTATCCCTAACAGGCATGGGAAGATAATCCTTAGGAGGTGGAACTTGATGAAAACCAAGTCCTGCCTTACTTTTGGTATCGGTCCTCTGTGCCTGTAGGATTTCATCAAAGACTAGAGAGGAGACCGAAAAGTTTGAAAGCTTTTTCTTTAAATTTAGAACCTCAGTTTGAGACTCAACGAGTTCTTTTTTAACTGATGATAGTACATCAACATAGCTACCAATTTCATCTTGTTGTTCAAAAATCTTAGCTTTCAATTCCTTTTTCTCTTCTAAAATAGCTTTTAACTTTAAACCACTTGCCTTATCACTGTTTCTTAACATGTCATTTGTTTCATTTAAATTTTCAATAACAGTGTTAAGGCGTTTGGTATCCTCTCTATGCCTGTTTAGTTGGTTAGTCAATTTAATGCACGAAATACAAGATAAAGGTTCGTCATCTACCTCATGCACCTCAGCCATCAGTGTCTTTTCTGCATCATCCTCATCTGGATCAGACCATTCCCAAGCATTGTTAGAAAGCAGCAGTGCAGCGGAAACCATTGCCTTCTCATCATTTTTGGTCTTATCAGTTGAGTTGTACTGAGAAGGTTTAGATAGGCCAGAAGGTGGATTCTTCTTGCGGTCACATTCACGAGCAAAGTGTCCATAGTTATGACACTGGTAGCATTTCACCTTGCTCTTGTTAAAACCCAGACCCTTCTCTTCCGAATCAGTGACATTCTTCCTTCCAGTTTTCTTCAAGAAGTTCTTGACTCTTCTTGTGAGCATAGCCATGCTCCACTTCAAGTCCATACGCTCAAGCTCTTCTTGATCAATTTGACTGAAATCTTCTTCAGTCAGGTCCACAGTGCTGTTCTTGTTGGATAGGAAGTCATCATAAGCCGACAAGAAAGCTGTAAAGACAGCTGCATGTTCTTCAGTAACTGCAGGAGATGCACATTTGAAGTTTGAATAAGCACCACTCCCACTTGAAGAGTTGATGGAAGAATATCCAAATCCACCAGATGTACTTGGAGCACCAGAACTACCAGAACCTCCAGAGAAAAATGCAGAGCTAGCAGCTTGAGTCACTGCAGCAGGAACATCCACACCATATAACTTCGGGTTCTAAAGGTGTGCAGTAGCTTTGGTTTCCTTTTTCTGCATATCTAAGAGATCGGCAGCAATCTGTCCAACAAAATCATCTAGCTCCATGTCCATAATGTCTTCATCTTTTTCCATCAGCAACACTCGTGTATTCCACTTTTTGGGTAAGGAACCCAAAAGCTTCTTGTTAACATCAGTTTTGTCGAGATTTACACCTCCCTCGACTAATTCACTAACAAGCTGTGAATATCTACTGCACATATCTTCAAGAGATTCAGTAGGCAGCATGTCAAAGACTTCAAACTGTTTCTTGACTAGATCCAGTTTTTTCCGTTTGTACTGATCACTGCCACCACATTTCTTTTCAAAAGCAATCCATAAATCATACGCAATTTTGTGGTGGCGAAGTTGTCGGAGAATCTGTTGAGGTAAAGCCATGGTAATAGCAGAGTAAGTCTTCTTTTCAGTGTCAAAAGCCTTACGTTCCTCAGGAGTCATAGACTTAATGGATTTTTCAGGAATAGGTCCATCAAAGATACCGGTCCTCCCGGGGCGTTCATATCTTTCTTCCATATAAATTAGCATTTCAGGATCGTTGAAAGATACAAATGCTTCAAATCTCTGATGCCAATCCGAGTAATTCATTCCATTTGTATACATAGGTGGTTTATTTGTTGAACCCACCTCACTATTATGTTTTAACAAAGCCCCAACTTGTTGAATAGATGCTGATGCAGAAGACGTCATCGTAACGGGCTCGAAAGACTTTCCAAAAAGTTTCTAAAACTGGAGTCAGCGACACAACTGTTGTGTCGCAGATTGTGTCGCAGAAGATCTTACAGCGACACAATATATTGTGTCGCAAGATATCTGTGGCGCAGACCTTGTGTCGCAAAACAAGTATGTCGCAACTTTATGTCGCAAATGTTAAGGTCGCTAAAACCCTATTAGCAACACAAATTTATGTCGCAGACTTGTGTCGCAAAACGGCACTGTCAGACCCCAGAAAACTCAAAAACGAAATATTTTGAAACCTAATGATTTTTTAATGAAAAACTTCGTAAAAGTTTAGTTTTTTAGGCTTAAAAACTTCAAGTTTCAGCTTCAAAACACTTTACAATGAAGATCAAACACCAAAAAAAATATTAAATAATCAAAATAAGTACTAAAACTTACCAAAACGATTTGATACCACCAAAATCAATGATTATGGCTCTGATACCAATTATTGATCCCACTTGATGGATCTTTTAATCAAATCGCATGGAGGAGACAATCACAAGAATATAAAGCAAAAACAAAGTGGAACAAATGCAATAAATAATACTTTATATTCCCAAATACCCAAATATTCTCTCTCAATCAATGTAGCAGCCAAAATACAGAGAATAAAGTGTGTGTGAAAGTCTTGCCCTAAATATCTCTAACTTTGATATTTATACTAAACAAACTGGCAGACTTATGCGACACAAGCCTTGTGTCGCAGAGATCACTATTGCGACACAAACACTGTGTCGCAACTACAACTCATGCGACACAAGCCTTGTGTCGCAGAACACAGAAAATGTAAACTTAACAAGTCTATTACATTTACAAACACATTACAGACTCGACCAACTGACAGACACACTAAGATGTATCAACATAAATCCTAATTAATTCTCCATGTAATATTACTTATTGGTAGTTTATTATCAAACTAATAATTCATTTTCTACGTCAATTATCAAAATCAAAAGCAAAGTGGAGCAGATTCATTCTATTCAAGATTTCAATCATTTCAACTACAAGACAAGAGATATTATTTCTACTTTCAAATTATGAAGACACTATCCGTCAAGATTTCAATCATTTCTATTAGAAGACAAGTCCTATTATTTCTACTTTGAAGAAAATGTTAAAAGGCTTCAAAAGAAGAATGATATGTCGGAAGAAATTTTGAGGAATCTTTTCAAAATTATCAAAAGAAGCATGAAGATGTCGGCCAATAGAGAAAGATGCCAAGTCTAGTTCCTTTTAGAGAATTATAAAAGAAGACATTATCGGAGGAAAGAGGCATGCAAAAAACTACCAGAAAAAACACTTAGAAAAAATTTCCAAATGTATGAAATCCCAAAAACCCTCAAAACTATTACTTTCAACCTCCCGATGCTCAAAAACCTTAGACTTTCAAATTATAATATCTCCTTCTATTTGTAAAGATTGTCAAGATACTACTCCTTGTAATTGTCAAAACAATTCTGATAATAAAACTTCAGGTATTTTAATCTATACTACTATCTTATTTCAATTCTCTTAATTATGCTTGCATTTTGCTACTTTAAAATTATGCTTCAATTTATTATTACGTTTCTTTCTAATATATTAATAATTAATATATTATCATAATTACATTAATATATTATCATAATTACGTTTTGTGGTATCAGAGCTACTTATTACGTTTTGGTATCATATTGGTCAAGTATCACAACGATGGATAATTATATATATATGTGCCTATGAGTATCTATATATAAGGTCTAATTATTATAACGATATTGAAAAAAAATATATATATATATATACCTATATGAGTATGTATATATATTGAATAAATGACATAATGATAAGTATATAAACGTATGGTTCCTGATCAAACAAACTAATCAAGAACCTTGAATCAAATGTCATAAAAATGTATATATATATATATGTGAATATATATATATATATAAGAAATCAAAAATTCGCGTTAATTATATAATGCGTATACACAGGTATTATAACGTTGACTTAAACGAGTTTTAATGTTTTGAAAACTAATAAGGATCACAACGTGTCGTTTTCATTAGAAATAACGTTACATGATATTCAAGCTCGTCGACGGCAATTTATAAACTTAGTTGAGTGAACAACTGGCATAGACTGACTATTGAGTCGTCTACATATATTGATATAAACTCTTGCGTTTAGGACGCTAAGAGACTTTGTTTGGACAATTATATAAAACTGTTTTGCTAGCACGCTCAGACTCAGGTGAGTTCACAACCCGCTTTTAATGTTTTACTGCTTTTAACTTGGGGTGAAAAACATATAACTGAATATATGCGATTATTAAAAACCTGACATTGTATCCTTATGAGGGACTAAGTTGGATAAGTTGTAGTGCCGAAGGTCTAGCATGCAATACTATAACCATTAGTTAGATGACTCTAACCACTGAGTATACAGATAGTACTATCGGGTCTTACAAGCCTATCCCAGTTTGTTTAAAGTTAGTCGCACTAACCTACGACTTCGTTTGCGTGTTCTTTGGGGATTAGTATACTTAACCGGTCCAGGCAAATGTGTAAGGTCGCTAGATCTTGGTTCGATAACAGATTATCTTTAAGTATTGAGGTGTGGAATCCCTCAATACGTTAGGTTTAAGCTTATATAACTTTACTATTAATTAAAGGGCTTCGTTTTGATTATTAACTAAGTTAATCACTCAAAACCGAGCCTTTAATACTATAATAAATATATCTGCACGAAAAACGAGGAGGATAATTAAATATTTGCTGTGTGTTATAATCGCACAGATATCCATAAATGAGCAGCATTTAAATATATATATCTGGTTCAACTCGCAGGCCATGGGCTCTGCGAGTTGACTCAACTCGCAGCCCATGGGCCTTGCGAGTCCAGATAGCTGCGAGCCCAGATTGGCTGCGAGCCCAGATCCTGCGAATCCAGATCTCAGCTCGCTAGTCCAAGACTTGCGAATTCAGATCTGGTTGCGAATTGAGATCTCATCTCGCAAGTCTTATGACTTGCGACTTGACTTCTCATTTCGCGATTTTGACTTTAATTCGAATTCGTTACTTGTCTAATTATATTTAACAAATAATAATAACAAATTAATATCATATATTTACGAGTCTAAACCAATTATACAAATTTGACAATAAATACACTAGTCCTTTTACAAGCTAGATCTGTTGTCACAATAACATGTCCCAACAAAATGTTCCAATCTATTGTTGTGTTGTGGTTTGGTTATAGGCTTAGTTTCGGCATATTAACTCATAGGACTTGCAAACCTGATGGGGGATTACAGTCAGTGAATTTAATTGATAATAATCGTATTTGGGCCTTTGTTGCCATGTTACTGAATTATTGATGAAATGATTTATAAATGATGATTTTTGATTGAGCCATTAAACCTGTGAATTCACTCAACGTTATGTTGACTTTTTAATAATATGTTTTTCAGGGAATTAGTCACGCCGTAAGTTGAATGAATGTAGGGACCGTTCCTGCCACGATGATTAGGATGCCATCTTTTGAAACTATGGAAACGTATTTAACTAATTTAATGTAGTTTGTTATTGTTTCCCTGGAGACTTATCTTTTGAATTAAAAACGATGTATTTGTTAACACCGATACTTTAACGGCCTGATAAGCCGAGTTATTTGTAAAACTTTAATGGCATCTTAATATATAATGTTTTGCGATAATCATATGCTCTCGATATATTGTTATTCGATCATTGTCACGCCCCAAAGCTTCCGCATGATTAACTGTATGTATTTCAAATTTGGGCGTGTGACATTATGTTTTTATCGTTTTCTTCAAAAAATTTCGCTTTTTATGTTTGTATTGTTTTCCTTCGTTTTTTTTTACGTTTTTATCACTTTTTCTTCATTTCTTTTTACGTTTCTATCGTTTTTTTACGTTTTTTCATTTTTTTCTTCGTCTTTTTACATTTTTTTTTTGTTTTTCTTCGTTTATTTACGTTTTTTTGTTCTTTTTAGTGTTTATCATTTTTTTTTTTACTTTTTTTCGTTCTTTTTCGTTTTTAAACATTTTTTTTTTCGTTTTTCCCCATTTTAACTATGATGCACCCAGATTTTAAAACATATTATATAATTATGATGCACTTAGACTTATATGATAATGATATTGTATATTTACTCGATCGCAGACATTTATAACTTATAAATATGATGCAATGAATTTAAAATATTTATAGTACCATACTTTATAGATATGATACACCCAGATTTTGAAACAACAAAGTTTATAACTACGATGGATCGTAAAAGTATAAGTTACTGCATTATATTCTATAACTATGATGCACTTAGACTTAATATGATAATGATATTGTATATTTACTCAATCGTGAACATTTATAACTTATAAATATGATGCAATGAATCTAAAAAATCTACAGTACCATATTTTATAACTTTGATGCACCTATATTTTGAAACAAGAAAGTTCATAACTACGATGAATCGTAAAAGTATAAGTTAGTGCATCAAATTATTAACTATGATGCACTGAAACTTATATGATAATGATATTTATTGTATATTTACTCATCGCAGACATTTATAACTTATAAATATGATGCATTGAATTTACAAAATTACAGTACCATATTTTTATAACTATGATGCAACCATACTTATATGATAACAATGTTTATCATATATCTAGAAATTAGAGTGACATTTTTTTATAACCATGATACACCATATCTTATAATATGATGCAAGATTATTTTATTTAATAACTATACTTTATTGTATATTTTGAATAATCAACGCATCAGATTTTAAGTCTGGGTGCATCATAAAAACGAAGAAAAAAATCGTAAATGAAACGAAGAAAAACGAAAAAAAACGTTAAAGAATAAAGAAAAAAGAAAAAAAAACGTATATGAAACGAAGAAAAATGAAAAAAAAACGTTAAAACAACAAAGAAAAACATTAAAAATCGAAGAAAAACAACAAAAATGTAAGAAAAACGAAGAAAACATAAATTTTTTTGAAGAAAAACGAAGAAGACGTAAAAAACGAAGAAAACATAAAAAAACAAAGAAATATGTAAAAAAACGAAGAAAAACGAAAAAAAGTAATTTTAAAAAAATGAATTTTAAAAAAATAAATAAAAATCCGAATTGTAAAAAATAAAATAAAATAAAGGTGGAGAATTAAGAATGAATGATAAATGGAGAGAAATGGGGAGGGAATGAGGTAGATACTTGTCCCATCCTTATTGACTTTTTTTTCTTTCTCATAAATTGAGCTTCTCCTTAGAACCACACCCTGGTTGCTTTCTTTAAACAATTATGGATATTAAATAGATTTACGTTAAAATTGTAGTTATGTGAAATTGTATTTTCATATGACAATCGTCAAATTGTATTTGGAAACTAGCAATCCTTACCTTATACATATTGTATTTATTTTTAAATTATCTAAACTTAATAACTAGTAATTTAATATTATTTATAATTAGTATTTAAGTATAATTTATAGATTCTTTAATTAATTAATATCATATTTAAATATTATCTAAATCTAATTGTTAATTTAATTTAAAAAATTTAAAGATTGTCACGTTATTTTTACCTATGTGACAAATTATGAAGCATTATTTTATACTTTTATAGTATTATATATTTATATATTATGAGGGATGATCAAGAGGGAATGCGTAATCTTGAGGGAAGTGGGGAAGCAAATCTGGACCATCCGTTAACATTTATCACGGTGAATGTTAATTAACATTCATCATGATGAAAGTTAATTTTGGTCACGATGAATGTTAATTTGGTCAAGATGAATGTTAATTAGCATCACCATGATGAAGGAAATGCACTTTTATTGGGTATGACTTGGATGACATGGGTTACAGATGTTGGGATAATAATGCAAAGAAAATCATTCGCAGTAGAGACTTCATATTTGATGAGAACACAGTTTATAGTGGCAAGGTAACTGTAAAACCAAAACCAGATTTTGTTGTGTCTGATGATATGTCTGTTGATGTTACAGCTACGAGTGAGAGTTCGGGAGACCAAAGATTGGCGGAAAACGGTGAGGAGTCGAGTGATGGAGAAAGTAGTGGAAGATCAGATGATAGAGAGAGTGAAAGTGGTACTGATCAGATTGCCACTCCTATAGCACCTACATTGAGACGCTCCAATAGAACGCCCAAACCTAATAAAAGGTTTTCTCCATCAGCAAATTATCTACTCTTTATAGAGAATGGTGAACCGGAGAGTTATTAAGAGGCAATGCGATCTAAAGAGTCCATACAGTGGAAGCTTGCTATGAAAGAAGAAATGGGTTCACTAGAGAAGAACAAGACCTGGTCGTTAGTGAATCTACCTCGTGATAAACGGGTTTTACAAAATAAATGGGTGTACAACATCAAGGAAGAATTGGGTGGTAATAAAAGATACAAGGCTAAGTTAGTGGTCAAGGGGTTCCAACAAAAAGAAAGAGTTGATTACAATGAGATCTTCTCGCCAGTTGTAAAGACACCAACATTACTGCAAGGACTTGCATTTAGAGCAGCTAGATGTAAAGACTGCATTTCTACATGGTGATCTTGAGAAGGACATCCATATGGTTTAACCTGAGGGCTTTGAGGTAGTGGGTAAAGAGAAATTAGTTTGCAAATTGAAAAAAAGTATGTATGGAGTGGATTGAAACAAGCACCTCCACAATGGTACTTGAAGTTTGATGATTTTATGTAGAGGACTGGATACATGAGATGTAACATGAATCACTGCTGCTATTTGAAGAAATTGAAATCCTCCTACATCATATTATTATTATTATTATTATTATTATTATTATTATTATTATTATATGTTGATGACATGTTGCTTGTAGGTTTTGATATATTAGAGATCAACATGTTAAAGATACAACTTTCTCAAGAGTTCGAGAAGAAAGACTTGGGAGCTGCAAGGTAGATTCTTGGCATGAGCATCGTTAGAGATAGAGCTAAAAGGACTCTCAAACTATCTCAAGAAAAATATATTGAGAAGGTATTAGAGAGATTTAGTATGAAGAATGCCAAGACGAGGAATAAGCCTTTAAGTAGCACCTCGAAGTTATCAAAAGATCAATCACCTAAGACGGATGAAGACAAGGCATAAATGGCTAAGGTTCCTTATGCATCAGCTGTTGGGAGTTTAATATATGCGATGGTTTATACGAGACTCGATATCGCTCATGCAAACTTGGATGGATGTGAGGATTCGGGTAAGATTTATGTTAGCAGATTTATGTCTAATCCGGGCAAGGAGCATTGGGAGGCTGTCAAATGGCTTCTAAGGTATTTGAGAGGTACTTCTAAAATGGCTTTGTGTTTTTCTAATAGCAGAGTTATTTTGAGAGGTTATGCAGATGCAAACTTGGATGGATGTGAGGATTCGGGTAAGAGCACTATGGGGTTTGTTTTCACAATTGGGAAGACTGCGGTTTGTTGGATGTCTAGACTTCAAAAGAGTGTAGCTTTCTCAACCATTGAAGCAGAGTATATGTCGCACCCCCAAGACGCGTGGCAGCGGAAGGTATGGGGTGTCATGGGGGCGGTGACCAAATCAAATATCACAACACAAGAGTTACAACAAACGACCTCTATATGAGACGTTTTCAAAAATCATTACATTACAAACTTAAAAGTGTTTACATAAAAGCTAGGAGTTCGCATCCGATTCGTAGAATCACATAACTATTATTACAAAATATAGTAAATGCAATCTAATTCCTTGGTTGTTTCAAAATATGCGACTCGAGCTATTGCTTCCAAAGCATCCTACTGCGGCTGGTCACCTGAGAATACATACTAAAAGAGTCAACATAAAGTTGGTGAGCTCATAGGTTTGAAAACAATTGATATTATATTATATGGAACGTGTGGAACACAAGATTTCCTGTTTGTATCATCCAACAATGATAGTAATGTATTACAAAAATGTAAAAGAGGTGTATATTGTTGCCATGAGCCCATAGTTCGAGCTTAACTGTGGTGTCGGGTCACAATCAAGTGCCACGATCGTGGTGCCTCCCAGCGAGTGCCTAATCCAACACTCGTAAGAACAAATGATAATGCGTCCGTTTGACCAGTTAGTGCGACTAACCCGGACGGGAGGAGTCAATCCCAAATAGTACTATTCATTAACATTCACGCTATAACGATACTAACAAACTATGTGTGGGGGACTTTCAGGATTAGTTAAATAACTCATGCAACCAATATATCGTGTTTTGTACTTGCGTTCACATAAAATAGCAGTTGTTAAAAGCAGTTGTATGTATTCTCACCCCTGAGTGGAAATAGTAGAAAAAGGGGCTATGAAACTCACCTGAGATTAGCCTGTTACTTAGCAAATAACAAGTAGCAAGCAATTCGTGTTCCCAATAGTAATCTTCTAACGCCCTAGACGTATAAGATTGTGTAAGTAGATGTCTCAAAAGACCATCTATAGTGATTGTATAAGTGGAGGGTTAATGTCCACTTATAAGTTAGTAGTTCACTTAACTAGTATGTCCGTTCTTGGTTTACTTATCGAAAGACGTGTACGAAACGTTGGTGAAAGTTTGTGAAAACATAATGTTGATTAGAGTGGTAAGTGGGTGGAACCCACGAATGACAGGGGTCCGGGGGCAGCGCCCCTGGTGACGGGGTCCAAGGGGTGGCAACCCCTGGTGGGGTCCAAGGGGCAAGGCTTGTGTCGCTACATCTCTTTAGTAAAAAATGCTTTGATTCTGGGTTTTTAGCGACACAAGGCTTGTGTCGCTAATGTGATCTTGGCAACACAATACTAGTGTCGCAAGTGTGATTTAGGCGACACAATATTAGTGTCGCAAGTGAGGTTTCGGCGACACAAGGTTAGTGTCGCTAAGGTGGTTTCGGCGACACAAGGATAGTGTCGCTAAGGAGGTTTCGGCGACACAAGGATAGTGTCGCTAAGGTGACGGTTCAAGGCTATAGCGACACAAGGATAGTGTCGCTAATGACTACTGGGCTTCAGCGACACAAGGACCAAAACAGATCAGTTTTTCCAATTTTATTTCGTAATCTAAATGTTCGAGAAAAAATCTAAGAAAAATATATGTTGTTTCTTATTATGTTAGGTACTTAAAATAATTTTTATAGAATTTTTAGACGAGTTTAAGTATTTATAAAAATTATGGATTCTCTCAAGGGTCAAAAAAGTAGCCAATCAGGAGACATGCAAGGTGATTGAGTTTCTGGGCAGAATGCGTGCGTTTTTGGACAAGGTCATCTAAATGACTATTTTTCTCAACGAAATTTATGAACTTTTGGCGGTGGTTTCAAGTCTTTTAGAGATGTAAATCTCGAGTTATGACTAAAACAATGAGAGACAAATTTCTGCCTTTTTACCCAGCCCGCCTACATATTTTTGTAAAAATTATTTCAGGTATCAAACGAGCTCCAAAAATTATGAGACCAGTGGCAAATGAAAGATAACTTCTTAAACTTAATTTTAGCCTTTTGAATCGTTGATTTTGGTCAAGTTTTGAGGTAGATATCACCTCCCAAAGTTGGACAAATTTTCTGGCCGGATTGCATGCAAAGTTCTTGCATGTTTAAAGTTATGAAAAACGATTTTTATGTATTCTTTTGGACATATATTAGTTAAGTGAGCACTTTAACATGTTTATAGGTGAATTACAAGTATTATAAAAGAGTTATATGTTCTTACAAGATTGAAAACGGATTGAAATGGAGAGGAAGGTGAGGAAAGAGCTTGATTTCTTGACTTTTCTTTGAAATTATGGTGGCGGCTTGTGGTGGTGGAGTGGTGGTTGGTGGTGGTGATGAGGTGGTTGATGGTGGTGGAAAGATGGCAGATTTTAGAGAGAGAGAGAGAGAGTTGAGAGTGTAGAGAGAAGGAGGAGAGAATTGGTGTGGGTTGTGTGTGTGAAATGAGGTGTAGGGGAGGTGTTTTGTGGGGTAGGCTTGGGCTTATTTGGGGTGGGCTTCTTGGATCAGCCCAAGCCGAATTGGGCCTGGCCCAAAAGTGTTTCGGGCTCGTGACTCGTTTTCTAGACTTCGTGTTTCGTTCCCCGTTCGTTTAAACGTTAATTTGCGGTTTAAAAAGTTGATAATTTACGTCGAGCTTTTGTTTATATTTTTAATTTGTGAATGATATTCGGGATAAGTAAGTATTCTTAAAATACTAAATTGAGTCACAAAAGTATATTTCGGGTGTTGCTCGGGTGTCGGGCTCGGTTTGCGCGTTTTCGCCGCGTTTGTTACGTTTTAAACAAAACGTCAAAGTTTTTTTTTTTTTTTTTTTTTTTTCGTGTATTATTATTTGAAATAATAATATAAGGTATATAACCACTATTTTAACTATAAAATATGATTACGTTATCTATGAAAAGTTTTCACCAACGTCGTATAAATAGTCGGACCACGTCCGGTTGTTTCGCGAAATTACGAATAATTACGAAGGTGTAATTCAAACAATTACGTAAGTGTGTATACACATATATACAAATAGTTGCAAATAATCACGAGTACTTAGCCTAATAAAGAACTAAATACACGAAATTAGAGTTCTAGTTTTAAGGAAATCATTACCCTAAAGTGTCGGGTGTCACAGTATATGGCTATTGCTGAAGCAAGCAGAGAGTTGGTTGGGTTGAAGAACTTTCTTGAAGAGCTAGGTAAGGAATAAAATGATTGTATCTTGTATTGCGATAATCAATGTGTTGTTCATCTCGGAAAGAATCCAGTGTTTCACACTTGCACGAAACACATTAAATTTAGGTATCATTTTATTCGTAAATTACTAAATGATGATACATTTTTGTTGGAAAAGATCCTTGGTACGAAGAATCATGCTGATATGTTTACTAAGGTTGTGACAACAAAGAAGTTAAAGTTTTGCATAAGTTTCATTGGCCTTCTCATGAACTAATGAGAGAAGGAGTCAACTAGAGAGTTAGAGGGTTTACTGTGATTTTCATGTTTCAAAAGGCATAGTTGAAGAGCCTTTTATCGAAAGTCTATTTGATTCGCGTTTAATCAGAGTGCGTGTTCCGATTCGTATCGGCGGTATGGAGAGGTTGTTTCGTCTTGGTAGTTTTTGAATGTGAAATGTTACGGGTTTTAATTACTCCGTCCGTCCCAAATTAAGTGTCTTGTATCAGATTTCACGGAATTTAAGAAATTGCTTTGTCTGTTAGTGAAGATGCTTTGCACGGATCCAAACGGGATTACAAAGTGTATTAGATTGCGGAATGGTATAATACACAATAACCGACAACAAAACAAGTAAATGCAAGTGTTGAGTGTATAAGTTCGTAGGTATTCGAAGATAGCACTGTATGTTCGAATATAACTGATTTCAAAAAGCTATTTAATGAAATATTACAACTTAGTTTTTATACCCAGTAAGTTCGTACGAACTTACTGGTCCTAGGTTCGTACGAACTTACATGTTCGTACGAACTTCCTAGGTTCGTACGAACATATAGGTTCGTATGAACATACAAACTTAATACTAAAAAGGCTAAGTTAATAAACAAATTACATTATTAACTACAAAACTAATAACAAAACTAACTATTACAAAATAAGAGTTGTTGTCACCAAACGTGCACCAACAGACTCCCCCTTGACAATAGCTCGGTCAGTCTTCAGTCTTCTGGCTCTGTCGAATCTTGATTCTTGATCAACTCTGTCGACTCTCAGCCCATAAGCCTTTCTCAATGCACACATTGACGACCCTCTGATATTTATGTCCTTCATGTCTCCAGTTGTCTCTATACAAGATCTTGTTTACATGAAGTTTCATCAGATCGTCTTTAGACAAGTTTACCAGATGCAAACTGTCATACACTCTTAGCAGCACATTTTCCTCAGCATCTTCCATCACAGCTTCAGCCGTCTTGCTGTCAACGTACCACCACTTAAGATTTGCAAGAATGTTTTGTGGCATTTTCTTCAAAGGAACTCTTTTCAAGCACTTGACCGGTCTATAGACCATCTTCATCCATGGCTTGTTAGTGAAAGGGTCAATCCTGGTCAGATCTGGAACTCTTTTACCCGGTTTTGGCTTTAGACTTTCAAACTTATTGGATCTTCCTTCACGTTTTAAGATTCTTTCCAAAGTACTAGCGTAAGGATCATTGTCAATATTTACTAAGTCTAACCAGGCAAGCTCCTTCAATTCAATCTTCGGCAGCGAGCTAAAGGTCTTCAGTTTATTTTTCAAGTACTGAATCCCATCATATCTTTTTAATATGAACAGTTTAAGATCACTGTCATAAAACCAACTTATGATTCCACGCTTTAACCCGCCCGATCCTCTGACCCTGATATCACCTTTATATTTAATCTCTGGTTCCTTTTCAACCTTTTTAAACCATAACCTCTTTAACTCTTCTCGAGTTGGTTCAACTTCTTCTGAATCTGAATCAACTTCAGGAGTTAAGTCATGCTCCAAGTTGATTACTTTCTCGCCAGCTTCACTCTCCACCACAACTTCAGTAACAGGTTGTGTATCTATCACGAATTCGTCCACATCTGCATCAGCATCAGGTAGGACCTCTTCATCTGATTTCCAATCAGCAACCTCTTTACTGAGGATCTCCCCTTCTTCTAATTCTGACCAATCACTATCCGGGTCATCTAAACCAAGCAATGCCTCGATAGTATCAGTCTCAGCAACAGGGGACTCTTGTGTTTTATTTTCATTCTTCTTTGTACCCCATTCTGAGATCTTGCTGCCACCACCTTCTGCCGCTGCACCAACACCAGACCCTGATTCTGTTCCCCAACCACCTTTCTGATTCGTTTTTTCTTCGATTTTCTTGCTCCAGTCTGACCCTGCTGCTTGTGCCTCACTGGACTCTTTGTTCCACCCTCCAGATGGTTCAGTCTCTTCTTGAGGCTTTGAAGCACCTTGTCCAGATCCGCTCACACCAGAACCTTGACCAGACTCCCCCTGAGCTATAACTGCACCTTGCACTCTAGATGAAGAGCCAGGCAGCTCACCTCCTTTGGGTGCACTTGGATCATCGTCACGGTCATTATCAGCTTTGAGTCTCAGCTCATCTTCCTTGCATCCTGGTGTCTTATCCCCCCTGAGCGACTGGCGCTTCATTTGGAAGACAGTGACCTCATTGAGCCGTACTTGATCTTCTACCTTTTCAAGTTGCTTTACTAAGCGCTCATTAATAGCCGTCAGATTTGTGACTCGAACTTCCTGGCTTGTAACCACAGCAGTCAAGGCAGTCACCATATCCATCAAGCTAGTGATCCGGCCCTCAAGATAGGTAAACTTATCCGGATCTGAGAGAAGAGCAGCCGGGTTGGGAATAGATCGGGTGGGTTGAGTAGTAGGTGGAGCAGTAGAAGGTGTGGGTGGTGTGGTTGTAGATGCAACTGGTGGTTGTTGTACTGTTGATGGAGCAACGGGTGGTGGTGTAGGTGTGATAATCGTAGGAGCAGAACCACCCGCTCCAATAACCACACTAGTTGGACGCTGGCGCTTGCGTGCCTGCAACCGGAACTGTTCCGGTTCTGATTCATCATCGGAGTCCTCGGGAACATATTCATCATCAAACTGAACCTTTCGCTTGCCCTTTTCCTTCTCACGGGCGGCCTTAGGGTCAATCAACACCCCCTTGGACCCATGAAACCCAATCATAGGGCGGTCCTCGTCATCATCATCATCATTACCATCATGATCATCATCAGATTCTGTAGCCTCAGAATCAAGAGCTGCATCCTTATCAGCTTCGGCAGTAGGTGGAGACCATGTGTCTCGGGCTACAGAATAGTCATCAATATCCTTGAAGATATCATCAAAAGTGGGCTCAGAACTGGGCCCTGCTTCGCCCTGAAGAACTTCCCTAACCAACTCAGCAGCAACATCAGCGTCAACACGCTCTCCCTCAGCAGGGTGCTCTATCTGGTGCAGGAGTTCTTCAACAATCTCCTGTTGTGGCTCATCAGCAGCCACCTCAGCTCGAGCTGGTGCCGGGTCTGGTTCTTGAGCTTGAACCTCAACAGCTGCCTGGGGCACAGGCACATCCAACCAGCCATCATCTGGTGGAGCCTGATAGTTTGCATCAATAATTGCCCCAAACAAAGGCACATCTTGTGGCCTATCAGCAACTGCACGTCTCTTGTTGTGGCTGAGACAGTGCCCAAAGATCTTCTTGTCGACCGGCATCAAATGAACCACCGGGTCGATAGCTGGAAGATTGGGAATTAGAGCATTGAGCAGCATCATGACAAAACGAGGATAGAGAATAAAGTGCTCCTTCACACTCCCCTTTATTTGCTGAACCATCTCATCAAAGAAGTACTGACTGAAACAGTAGGGCTTGTTGTAAACAAGTGAAATCATCCCAGACTGTAGCTTATGGTTCATTGTATCGAACCCTGCCTTCTTTGGTCCAAAAGAAACCAGTAGAATATGCATCAGATAGTGCCACTGGCCGTATACTAGACTCTTGGTGTATTGGGTGTGGACAACATCTCCCACATAGCCCATGCGTTGAAACGCGCCAGCACGCATATCAAGAGAGAAAGAAGTTGGGCCATTTTCCTGTTCTTCAGTTCCCAGATGCAGAACCTGCCTCAGAAGGTCGGCAGAAAACTCTATATTGACCCCGTTGACAGTAGCCCTTATGACCGGAGGCTGAGGCTCACAATCATGAATTGCCGTAGCCCAAAATTGGCTAAGGTATGGAAAATATAGCGTTGGCGAGTGAGTAAGAGCATAGAACACCCGTGAGCGCATGAGAAACTCCAGCATGCCTCGAAACGGTGCGGTCGCCGGGTTGGCAAGATCAAAAGAAACTGTTACATTGTGCTTGTTGTGAAACTCACGCACAAGATCAGCCATTTCTGCAAAACAAACACAAACACGCCAAAAGTAAAGAATAATAACGTTAGTCATAAGACATAATTAATTTAGAACCCTGCAAACAAGATTCTACGATTAAAACAAGTCTTAAAAAAAAAAATTTCAAAGTGCAAACCATAGTAGGTTCGTACGAACTTATAAGTTCGTACGAACTTACTGCCCTTGTAGGTTCGTACGAACTTACTGTTTGACCAAGTCAAACTTAAGTTCGTACGAACTTACATTGGCTAGGTTCGTACGAACTTATAAGTTCGTACGAACATGTAGGTTCGAACGCAAGAACAGAAAAACAAAATTCAAAATTTTGTTCAATAAAACACAATCAGAACATGGATTAAGTGGCGCCTACATGTGTATAGGCTTAAGCAACTAAAACACATCAATTTTAATCACTAACACAATCAAAATTTTAACTTTTAAGTTTGTTTTCCTAAAAATTAACTTAAATCCGAATGTGTATATATTTAGTTGTGCAAATCCTGAATAAATGACTTACAAAGATGCACAATATGATAGTGATGAGTACTAACGGTTTAGAAATCCAAAAACACGTTCCAAAAGGGATTTGAATTTGAAAAAGGTAAGTTCGCAGACAGTAGGTTCGAAGGATCTGGGTAGGTTCGTACGAACTTAGGGTTTTGAAAAGTGAGGTTTGACTTAAAGTTGACCTATTTATACCACCAGTAGGTTCGTACGAACTTATATGTTCGTACGAACATAACCTTCGAACATACCTTCTAAGTTCGTACGAACTTAGAATTTTAAAATTTAAAAAGTTCAACTTTTTCTATTTTAAAACGACAAGCAATGACCTAAATACTTAGACATTCAATTAAGCAAGATTTGAACAATTAAACAAACAAAATGTAAACATTTCCCAAAGACAAAGAACTTTTATTCATTTATTTATTTAAAACACTTAAAAATAATCATAAACTGAAAATTGCAAATATGAAATTGTTCATATTTTGAAAAGTACAATCTTTTTGCGAGTGTCACTGATACAAAGATCGATTTAGCCATGATGAGAGCAATACACATTTAGGAATTTTCATTTATTCCTTTGATTATTGTTGTTGTAAGTTATAGAACACAACGATTATCAGTATTGTTTTCCACTTAAGCATTCAATATTCAGAATTCTCAAGTACATATAAGATTATTGTTCACGATCTCTAGCGAATCGTACATTTGATATACCCTTAGGATCCAGACAGTCATGAATAGCATGTAAAGGATATTTTTCATTTTTATTTCATCTTTAAAGTGAAGTCTGTTTGCTTTATCAGCAATGTACATAGGTACATGTTTCAATTTAAAGACAAGACTATGGTTAGAAAGAAACAAATCTAAAATCAAACCAGAGGTGACAGGTCTGTACTTTCGTACAACAAAGCGACATAGTTTGACTAGAGACCTTGAAAACGGTATTCTTGTTTCGCGGTCGAGTTTGTTCTAGTTTTTAGGATACACTGGCTGAATCTAGGTCAACATAGTTCTAGATGAAGCAGAAGAACCAGTCAGTGAACCCCCCAGATGATTTAATGTTGTTTTATATCCGGTAACAAGTATTCATGAACGGCCCATCTCCTAAGAATTAAGACTTAAGTCGTACATCAAAATAAAGATAGCACAAAAATCGTATTATTTATTATAAATTAAGTACTTGAAAACCGTTATGTCGCATGCCTACCAATACATCGTAAAGTGAAGCTATCAAATACGTTTGCATTTTTAGGTACATTTACTGTGAATGTTCTGCATCTTAGAGCCACACATATAAAATGTTCTAGGCATGAGTAAAAGATTCATCATTTCTTTGCAATATTACAGTGACGCTCAATTTTTACAAATTTTTGCAAAGATAGAAATAGGATAGAAATAAAATTTAAACTACAACTAGACACATGTTCTTGTGGGAAATAACTTACTCAGGATTACTCATCCCATTTAATTGGATTAATAACTCAAATCGAGACCGATCAAAAGCCTTAGTATAAAGGTCGGCTAGATTGTCATCAGTGGGGACCTTAACTAATTTAATCAAATGTTTTTCAGCACAGTCACGAATAAAATGATGTCTAATGTCAATATGTTTCGTCTTACTATGCTTAACAGGATTATTAGTTATGGACATGGTTGATTGGTTATCTATCATAATAGGGGTATTTGTGAATTTCACACCATAGTCACGCAGCTGTTGTTGTATCCACAACACTTGTGAACAACAACTACCTGCTGCTACATACTCAGCCTCACAGGTTGAGATAGCGACCGTGGTTTGCTTCTTACATTGCCATGAGACAATGCGACCACCTAGTAATTGACAACCACCAGTGGTTGATTTCCTGTTCAAGTTGCAACCGCCATAATCTGAGTCGGTGTAGGCTACAAAGTCAAAATTGCCTCCAGAGGGATACCAAAGACCTAACTTCGGTTTTCCCTTTAGATATCGCAGAATTCTCTTTGCTGCCTTCATGTGTGACTCTTTAGGATTTGATTGAAAACGAGCACACAGACATACTGCAAACATTATGTCTGGTCTTGAAGCCGTCAAATACATGAGAGAACCAATAATGGCCCGATAGTGAGTCGGATCCACATCTTCAGTACTCTCAGTATCTGGTCCGAGACCATGATTTAGTTGAATTGGAGTGCCATAAGACGAGCTATCGTGCATATTGAAACGAGATAACATTTCATGCACATATTTTGTCTGATGAATGAAGAATCCCTCCTTCTTTTGATCAACTTGTAATCCTAAGAAGAAGTTCAACTCACCCATGGCACTCATTTCGAATCTCCTCTTCATCACTTGTTCAAAGTCTCTGCACATATTCTCGTCAGATGACCCAAATATAATGTCATCGACATAGACTTGTACAAGTAGGAAATCATCCTTTTTCCACTTAACGAACAAAGTACTATCTATCTGTCCTCTCTTGAACCCATTTTCCAAGAGATAGGTAGATCGTGTTTCATACCAAGCCCTTGGTGCTTGATGCAGTCCATACAAGGCCTTGTCTAATTTATAGACTCGGTCTGGATGGTCTGGATCACTGAACCCTGGAGCTTGTTGAACAAAAACTAGTTCCTGAACTTTTCCATAAAGAAAGGCACTTTTAACGTCGAGTTGATAGACTTTAATTCTTTTATGTGCAGCATATGCTAGAAACAATCGAATTGCTTCTAACCTTGCTACTGGTGCAAACACCTCAGTGTAGTCTATCCCTTCCTGTTGGTTAAATCCTTGAACTACTAGCCTCGCCTTGTTTCGAATTATGATTCCTTTATCATCACGTTTGCATTTAAACACCCATCTGGTGCCTATTGCATATTCTCCTTTGGGCAGATCAACTAGCTCCCAAACTTTGAGCTTTTTGAATTGAGCAAGTTCCTCTTGCATTGCTTCTACCCAGGAGTTATCCTTGAGAGCCATTTGAACATTTTTCGGCTCTATTTGAGATATAAAACAACTGTACAGACACTTATGCATGATCCCTGTGTCTTGAATCGATACATATAGACTGGAGCTGTCAGATATCTCTCTACGAGTTTTTACTCGAGAGCTCGGATCACAATTGATATTATCAGTTGGATGATACTTATTCAGACGAGTCGAGATCGTAGAATCAACCGGTAGGTCAGATCCTAGATTTGATCCAATCTCCCCCTCTGGTGTTGCTTCTTCTGTAGCAGTTTCTTGCACAGAATTGGTAACTTCAGATGAAGAAGGAATATCGATTGATGTGGGATCAAAGTCTAAAACCGGATCAACCATTACTTCTTTCCCTTTATCATTTGCATCTTCTAAACTTGGAACACTAGATCTTGGTGCAAATATATTATTTTCACTATCATCTAGTATAACATGTTCTAATCCTAAAGTGTCATCTTCACTTAGGATCGGAAGATTAAATGACTTGAAAACAGCGTCATAATTAAATAACCAAACTGGTCCTGTTTGTATAGCTGGAGTATAAGATGTGACTTGTATGTTATATACAATCTCAACTCTTTCAGATGTCTTATTATAGACTCTTTTGTTTGGAGATCCGGCTTCATAACCTAGGAAAAATCCCTCGTCAGCCTTTTCACCAAATTTTGGTTGATTTTTAGTCTTTAATAAGGTACACTGAACACCGAAGGGTTCTAGACCAGTCAGGTTTGGTTTTCGACCATTTAGGAGCTCATAACACGTTTTGTTATGCTTCTTAACGGTTAAAACTCTATTGAGTACATGACAAGCTGTATTCACTGCTTCTCCCCAGAAAATGACAGGTAGCTTTGAATCAGCCAGCATTGTTCTTGCTGCTTCAATCAAGGTACGGTTTTTCCTTTCAGCGACACCATTTTGTTGTGGCTCATAAGGTGCACTGAACTGGTGTTTAATTCCTTTACTTAAGCAAAAGACATTCAATACCGAGTTCTTGAACTCTAAGCCATTGTCGCTTCGTATCTTCTTGACTCCTCGACCAAATTGATGTCCAATCTGGGTAAAGAATGTCATCAGCATTTCTGCTGTCTCATCCTTTGATGCCAGAAAGAATACCCATGAAAAACGAGAAAAGTCATCAGTGATAACTAGACAGTAATGTTTACCACCTATACTCCTTGCGTTCACAGGACCAAATAGATCCATATGAAGAAGATCAAAGGTTGAGGCAATGGAATTTTGAGATTTTGACTGATGAGGCTTCTTGTGTTGTTTGCCTTTTTGACAAGGTACACATTTATCCTCTAGACCAAAACTCTGTACGGGAACACCTAGCACTAGTCCATTCTTGACAATGTAGTTCATCTTTCTAAAGTGCAGGTGAGCCATTTTCCGATGCCACAGCTGAGAATCATTCTCAGATGCCTTGGATATAAGACATGTTGACTCCTGCACTGTTTCAGAAACACTCATGTCCATTACATAAGTGTCATTCTTTCTAGGAGCCCTCATGATTATCTATTCTTCTGGAATGACAAATCCAGGTTTTAATATAAGTGCTTCTCTATCCGTGAAATGGACTGGATGTCCTTTATCACAAATCTGAGATACACTCATAAGATTGTGCTTTAGCTCCTCAACATAGTTGACTTGCTCTAGCATAATCTTCCCATTCGTTACTTTACCTAATCCTGTTATTAGCCCACCTTTAGATCCAGCGAAATTCACGTATCCTCCTTTCTTGTGTATGAAGTCCACAAGAAGCTGTCTTTCCCCCGTCATATGCCTGGAGCAACCACTATCAACATACCACCAGTTAATAGCTCTTCTGGTCAACTCCTGCACATAAATTGAAGACAGTTAGTCGTTAAGGGGAACCCAAGCCACGACGGACTTGGATTTACCATTTTCATCTACGAATGTAAACTCCTTCAAGTATCCATTGCTCTTATAAGTAGAGCTAGATGCTTTGGGAATCGCATTCGCGTGAGTATGGGAGGAGCTACCACTAGGCTTTCGCTCAGGAGACTTTTGAAAAAGTCTCGGGTTGACAGGCCTAGGGTTTGATGTAGATCTAACCATAGTAGGATAGTTATAACTAGAATTTTGATAATTCCTATTATTACTATTAGGGTTGTTAAAACGGTTGTTAGGAGTTTGAAATCTCTGTGGAGTCTTAGACCTTGAAGACTGTCCATGAGAACTACCTCCAGAAGAGGTGGTGCTCCTAGAACTATCATGAGTCGAAAACTTAACAGATTTTAATGAGGGTTGAATTTTCTGAGAACTTGGTGTTCTCTTAAATCCCAACCCAATTCTCCCAGAAGTGCTTGCATTTTCATTTAAGTTATTCATTCGTGAGAAAACACTAGCAGTTCTTTGTTTTAAACTTATTTTCTCAGGAGATGTATTTTTCCTTTCCTGAGTCAAATTTGTTTTTACAGGTGATTGGTCTTTCTTCACCTGTGATTTTCCAATTTTGCCCTTGTTTGGACAAATACTTGCAACATGCCCTTTTTGATGGCATGTGAAGCATGAACGTTTCACTAACGCCTTTTTAGGGGCCTTTTGAATCGCTAGCCTGTCCAATTCAGGCAAACTTGGAGAGAATTCAATCATAACCTTTTTACCCTTATTAAGTATATTTTCATTTTCAGGCTTGGGTAAATCAAGATCAACTCTATTCTCTACCTTTTCTTTGACATTTCCTTGTTCAACCATATTCTCTTTTACAAAATTCATTTTTATTTTAGATGGTATAGAAATGTCAGTAGATGTTGATTCAGGTTCAGTACTAGTTTCAGCTTTCGCAGGCCTAACGAATTGTGTTAGACCAGGAACGGCTGGTTGTTTAGCAGAATCATCAGCAGTCGACATCTCAGTGTCATCAGAAATAAAAGAGTAGTTGTGGTTAAAGGGAGGAGGGCTTTCTGTATAACCCATTCCCCTGTGATCACCAGGCTGTTTTCCAACACTAAGCATATCGTCTAAGGTTTCAATAGAAAATTTTCTTAACTCTAGTTTCCTGTTAAGATCAGCTATTCTAACCTTAGCATCAGCTAACTCTTTTTCTTTATCAGAAGACAGTTTTGTTAAATCTAAAATATGTTCATGAGCCAAGTCATTTCTTACACTTTGCTCATTTAACTTTTCTTTTAAATATTTTATGTCTTCTTTATCAGATTTTGCTTTACTAAGTAATTCAGAGTTTCTGATATTTAGCCTATTGTTTTCTTCTTTTAGAGATTTTAACTGAGATGTAATCATATCAGATGATTCTACTAACTTCTCAGCCTGTTCCTGAAAACTAGTACAAAGAACACATGCTTTAACAACCATATCAAGACTGAGTACTACCTTTTGCTTTTCGGCATCCAGATTTGCCATGTATGCAATGAAGTCCTGTGAGCTCATATCCTCAGTTGATTTCAGCAGTTTGATTTCTGTCTTAGCTGCAGGCTCCTCAATCTCCATATCTGTTGCAGTGTCCTTATCTGAATCAGATCCTGCATTGCTTTCCTCCTTTTCTTCAGTAATGGAGGCCATAAATGCTTGTGGTTCCTCAGATTTTGAGCTCCAGTCATATGCTCCTTCTTGAGATTGAACTACCAGAGCTCTCGAGGTCTGATTACCTCCTGAGTTCTGGTTGTTTCCAAAAGAGCCTTGACTGTATTGTCTCTCATCATTCTGACTAGGAGTTTGATCCCTTTTAGGTCTTTGACATTCCCTAGCGAAATGCCCGAAACCATCACAGTTATAGCATTTAACTTTGGATTTATCAAAGCCTAGTTTGCTGCTTACGAACTTCCTCCCAGTTCTATTCATGAATCTCTGAGCTCTTCTTGCAATCATGGCCATTTGCCATTGCAAGTCCATCTCCTCAAGATCATCTTGATCCAATTGATCATAATCTTCATTTATTAGCTCAGGATCAGTGATTTTGCCCTTAATGAAATTCTCACGAGAAGCAACAAAAGAGGCAAGTAGGGCTACTTCCTCTTCAGCTGATTTCTTGCTCATGGGCATTGATTTAAAACCGCTTGATGTCCCAGTGTTTGGTTTTCTATCAATCCCTGATTCCTCAGATGATGCCATATAACAGACATTGCTACCCGAATTTCGAATAGCCGAGTCCGTTTCAGCCTCGTAAGTATAGAAGGCTGCAACTCCACCTGTACTAGTAGATACAGCGGAATCAGATCGTTTACCATGGTAAACACTCGGATCCTGAACCTGATCAGATCCGGTCTCTTTTCGCTGCATGTTTAAGTCATAAACTCGCAACTTCCCTATAACATCATCGAGAGTCAGAGTCTTGTAGTCAGCACTCTCCTTGATCATTAAGGTGTATATGTCCCATTTTGAAGGCAAAGCTTCAAGGAGTTTGTTACATCTCACAGTTTCAGTGAATGAAAGTCCACTGTTATCCAGTTCAGTCATTAGATGGTAATATCTAGTGATAATCTCCTCTAGTGACTCGCCTTTCATATACTTGAAGACATAAAACTGTTTGGTAATCAAGTCTGCTCTGCTTTCCTTGATCTTGTCATTCCCATCAAACCTCTTTTCTAACGCTAACCAAAGCTCTTTCGCGAATTGGTAACGTTTAAAAGTGTGTTTGATTTCTTGTGGAAGACACATAGTGATCGCAGACAAGGCCTTGTTTTCAGCCTCATACATCTTCTTGTCTTCATCTTTCATCATAGAGTAAGTACATAACTTTTGTTTACCCTCATATTCATATGTCGGTGTATCATATCCATCTTTGATACATATCCACATTCTGACATCATGAAACTTGGCAAAAGATTCAAATCGATCTCTCCACCAAAAAGGTTTCGGTGGTGAGGCGGATTTACCAACCTCATGATCCATTTCAATCATTTTGTTTAAATTAGTCATCTTGTCAAAAAGTCGATAGAAGTTTGTAGAAGAACACAGATTTCCCACCAAAAATTATCAAAAATTTTCTGAGCAAAAATTTAAATTTTCTCAAACCAAAGATAGAACTAGGTTCGTACGAACTTAGAATTTATTCGAACCTACTAGGTTCGAATACTATCTAGGTTCGAAGAAGTCAACACTCTGGTCAACCCCTAGGTTCGTACGAACTTAGAACCAAAATTCAAATATTCGAACTTACTAGGTTCGTACGAACCTATAGGTTCGAATGCTATTCTGGGTAGGTTCGTACGACACTTTCTTGTCCGTACGAACTTGCTGTTCAAACTCAAATCTGAGCAAAAACTCAGATCTAGGAAGATTTAACCGTGGAAAATGGTTAGAACTTGTACAACTTGGTTCTAGAACACAAAAGGAAGCCGAAAGTACAACTTTTATCTTCCAAAACACTCTCAAATCTTGTTTTCTTTGTGTTTTATCAATCCCGAACCCAACAAAGACTTGTTGAAGCTCTGATACCAATTGAAAGTCCCTTTGCACGGATCCAAACGGGATTACAAAGTGTATTAGATTGCGGAATGGTATAATACACAATAACCGACAACAAAACAAGTAAATGCAAGTGTTGAGTGTATAAGTTCGTAGGTATTCGAAGATAGCACTGTATGTTCGAATATAACTGATTTCAAAAAGCTATTTAATGAAATATTACAACTTAGTTTTTATACCCAGTAAGTTCGTACGAACTTACTGGTCCTAGGTTCGTACGAAACTTACATGTTCGTACGAACTTCCTAGGTTCGTACGAACATATAGGTTCGTACGAACATACAAACTTAATACTAAAAAGGCTAAGTTAATAAACAAATTACATTATTAACTACAAAACTAATAACAAAACTAACTATTACAAAATAAGAGCTGTTGTCACCAAACGTGCACCAACAGCCTTTTATCGAAAGTCTATTTGATTCGCGTTTAATCAGAGTGCGTGTTCCGATTCGTATCGGCGGTATGGAGAGGTTGTTTCGTCTTGGTAGTTTTTGAATGTGAAATGTTATGGGTTTTAATTACTCCGTCCGTCCCAAATTAAGTGTCTTGTATCAGATTTCACGGAGTTTAAGAAATTGCTTTGTCTGTTAGTGAAGATGACTCTTTTACCCTTACTTTTTGCACAGACTCCCATGTATCAGTTTTGAGAAATGATAAAATGGTAAAGTTAATTTGCTACTTTTGAAAGTGGACATTTATTTTGGGACAAACAAAAAAGGAAAGCAAGACACTTAATTTGGGACGGAGGGAGTAATAGGTTTTTTCTGATCTTTAAGTGAGAGATTATTGAGGTTTTGTGAAGAACGAACAAGTGGTGGAATTACTAGGCTGGTAAGTTTGAATTGTAGACTCTCGGTGCAAGATTACCCGGTTGAAGACAAGTTACCCGGCTGGTAACAAAGGTACCATACTGGTTCGGAGTCTACCAGGCTGGTAATTTAGGTCGGCCAGGAAAATAGCTGTGATTTTTGTTTCTTTTTTTCTTTAACCTATATATTATGACCCGTATTGTAAATACCCTAATGAGCTACCAAAATAATAAAGAAAAAACACTCTAGTTAGTCGTGGACTAACCAATTACCACGATTGGATGTAGCCACGTAATTTTCTCGTGTTGATTTACATTTATGCATTTACTTTATTCGTTTATTGATTTGTGGGTGTAATTATTACAATTATAAGTGTTGTTTGGGTCCTGAATTCCTAACAATAATATCCGTTCTATCTTTTATGCAAGTCTACTGGTATTCTATATTTACCTCCCAAAAGCTATCACAAGGGAGATTGAGAAATTAATGAAGACTTTCTATGGTGTCAAGGTGATTGGAAGAGAGATAAAGCTGAAGTGTCTTGGGATGTAGTATGCCTTTCGAAAGATCAAGGACGTTTAGGACCGAGGAACTTAGCTTTTTGGAATGTAGCTCTTATGTCTTTTCATATTCCCAATTTATTGGCTCGTAAAGACTCTTTGTGTGTGTTGATAGATTCGTATAGTTAATGGGTAAAAATATACGGAAGGTTATTGATAAGAATGATGACTCGTTTGGATGGCGAAATCTTCTTAGTATTCACAATTATATCTGACACTATTGTTTCTTCAAAATAGGTGAAGGTACATTCACTAATGATTGGTTCAATAAATGGAGCTTATTAGGTCCCATTTCGTCCATTGTTCGTAATTGTGATATTGTCCAAGCTAGTTTTAATCAAGCATCCATTGTTTCGAAGGTTATGGGTTAGAACTCATAGCAATGGCCTCATGGTTGGCTAACCAAATACCCTGTTCTCGCCGATATTCAAATTCCACAGGTTACTAAAAATAAAAAGGATGAAATCTTATGGCTGGATAGAAAGAATACTACTTCTTTATTCTCGATTAATAACGTATGGGGAACAATTAGACAAGAAGGGGAGGTTGTTTCATGGTACAATCTAGTATGGTTTTCGTATTGTATCCAAAAGCATGTTTTTATGTTATGGGCCAGAAATTGAAGACACAAGATCGTATGAAACACTAGGATTGAAAACGTGATAAGCAATCTAAAGTGCTTGTTTTGTCACTCTCAAATGGAAGATCATCAACATCTACTCTTTCAACGTTCCTACACGAAAATGGTTTGTAATCATATAAAAGTCTTAATAAAAATGGACTCCGTCTCGGAGATATGGGAAGACATAATAGCTTGGGTTCAACCTCAATGTAAGCCAAAGAGTATTTGGAGTGTTGTTGCTCTTATTGTTGTTGGTGCTACGATTTATGCTATTTGGAAAGAAAGGGATTCTCGGATCTGCACAAAGGAATGTCGGGATCATCAGGCCCGGATATGAGGGTGTGCAACATGGGCTGTTGCACAGGGCCCATTTTAGTTTGGGGCCCAGAAAAATAATTTCAATGTGGGGTTATATATTTACAAAACTGTTTTGTTTAATGAAAGCGCACCTAGTTCAGCGGAAAACGCATTGCGAAGGGAATCTGGTTGCAAGTTCGATTCATGTTAAGGACAATTTTTTGACATTATTTTTTTCTAATTCAAATATTATTTCTTATGGTATTTATTTTTTTAAAGTAGTCAATAAGGTTTTCAATTTTAAAATCCTTTTTTGGTATTATTTTTTTCCAATTCAAATATTATTTTTTGACATTTATTTTGCCAATTCAAATATTTTAAGTACATTTTTTAAAGTACTTGATTAAAGTTTTTAGTTTTACTTAGTTATTTAATTATTGTCTTCACAAATTTTTATTTGATAAAAAAAAGTTTGCCTTACTTATTTAGTTTTTGTTTTATCATTACAATCCTCGTACTATGTGGAACTACGTCAATAAATATTTTGACATTTATAAATATTTGATAATGAAACATATAAATGGAGACCAAAGTGTAAACATGATTCAATAAAAGAAAATGATTAGTAAATTTAACCATAGAGAAATACGTGGTATTTCATAATTTTCTTAATTTGTTAAACTATAATGTATATGATTGATGGAATTATTTAACAATGAAGTAAAAATTATTTTGTTTTCTTCAAATTACATAATAACAAATTTATCTAAAACTAAATAGATTGGCATTCTATTTTTCTCTTAAAACAGTTTTAAAAAGGTTATGAAGCAAATGAGTATTGTCACATGTCAAAAAGATATAAGATGGAAAATAACATAGTGAGTAATGAGAAGATGACATGTGAACAAGCAAGTAGTTTCTTAAAATTAATATATAGATTTACTTTTGAAGTGAAATTTTATTTTATTTGGTATATGAAATTTAATGTTAAAAAATTAACTTTTGAAGTAAAATATTGCTAGAATATAAAAATAATTAACAATGAGTCAATTAATTAATTTACCTAAATACTATAAAGCAACACAGAGCTTATATAAATAATCGATTAAGGGTCTAATTTGAAATTGTAGCACAGGGCCTTCGAAATCAACAGGACGACCTTGGGGATCATACAAGTTTAGCAAAAGATATAAGGAGTTTGGTCCGGTTAAAGCTTATGACCTTGAAGCTCAAGCATACGGTCTCGTCTACTCAAGTTATGGTTACGTGGGACTTAGTAAATAAGTCTAGAAGTGGGTTGGCATCCTCGAATTCGGGATATGGCTAGCATCTCTTTTTTCTTGTTGGAATACTGCTTTTTTTTAGATGTCGGTTAGGCGGGGGAGTGATCGATGGTCATGTTTTATGGTGGTGTCTTGGGTTTTTCTATTTTGTTGATGTTTAGGGCTGTTTTCTTTTTTCGTTTATGTCCAATTAGTTCTTGGCTAGTTAAGGGGAGTGACTATTATGAGAGATTGTCGTTGTTTTGTGTTGTTCTTTCATTTTAGAAAGATTTTATATATATATATATATATATATTTAAAATTTATATATATATATATTTGTGAGTTCTTTCCCATATTGTAAAAAAAAAGAAGTAAAATTCTATAAAAAAAATTAAGCTCAAAATTTGAATTCGATAGAGAGTTAATGATTGCTAAGGTAAACTCTTATTTATAACTCCATACTTGTATCTTTTTTTAAACTCTATATATCTTAAGTTTAATTTAATTCTTTTCTATATAGACCAAACGGGTTAATGTAAACAACGGAGTATAATTTCACATGATCTTTTTATATTTTATATTAGTGTAAAACTTATGCGATACAATACGGTAAAAATAACTCTATAATTAGTACTTAAGAGTTAATAATCACAAGCTACAAATACAATTAATTATAGATAATCACGTGATTCGAACCTTTATTGTCTTGTAATGTTCCCAAAATGTGATTATCGATTTACTTTGAGCTTTAGGCTAGGTATAAGTAAAATTAATGTAGTCGTAAATAATAATGGCAAATACAAAAGAAAGCGTGGGAAGACACGTGATTATTATTATTACTATTATTTTTATTATTATATTATGTTTATAAAAACCTTAAAACTTATTTCCAAAGGGAAAATAATCGAAAATTTATACAATGTCTAATGTTAAGGTAGAAAGTTAAAGTTTAAGTACGTTTTTGTTATGGCTTTGCTAAACATAACATTACTTAGATTATTCAATTTCTTTGATACTATTTAAACGTTTACTTTTTCATTATTTAAAGTTGTACTAAGTTATTATATAACACTTTTCTTACTCACAAACTTTTATTTGTAGCAATTTTAACTAAAAATAATGGTTTTGGTTTGACTCTTTTTCATTTTTTTTTTATACAAATAGATAACATAAATTCATACTATTTATTATTACCGTACAACTTTTATACAAAATAACCACTTTTTAAAAAGAGATATTTATTGAGATAAGCGATTCAAAGTTCAAATAACGAATCTAAACAATGTCAGAAGAGATTTCACAATCTAAACAAGGAAATCGCCAGAATGGTAATTCCAAACCGGCGATTCAAACGATTTAACTCCGTCAAACGAAGCCATGTGTTCGAAAAAAATCGTCGGAGAAGGATATCCTAAATACGAGACACGTGTAAACATATATCGCCAAAACTAAAATCCCGGGCCAGTGATTCCGGCAATTTTAATTTGAATACTTGAAATCCGTCAGCAAAAGAGATAACTCTAGCCTCACTTTGTCTTCTTTGTTTAACCAACCCATCCGGTGATCCATTTCCATAAGTCTCAAAAGTGTAGATAAAATCATCCTTACTCTACCTTTTTGTTGCTTTCATTACTTAAGTCACAAAAATAAATATAAATATTACCTTTTGGTCGAAGAGAAAGACTTCCTGTGAAAAACACAAACATGTAAAATATACAGACAAAGCACTAAAATGAGCTCTATCACGAAAACCAAGAATTCAATATCATCTTCTAAATCGCCGGCTCGAATTACCATTTTGGCGATTTGGGTTTTAAAACTTTGACCTGCGAGATATTCAAAGACATGGCATGTTTTCAATGGTTAAACAAAATCGTCGGAATTGCCTTTTCAAATACACATTTCAGCGATTTAATAGTAACATATGTCCAACTTTAGATTCGCCCGTATTTAGTATGTCCTTCTCCGATGATTTTTTTTGAACACATGGCTTCGTTTGGACGGAGTTAAATTGCTTGAATCGCCGATTTGAAATTACCATTCTAGCGATTTCCTTATTTAAATTGTGAAATCTCCTGTGAAATTGTTTAGATTCGTTATTTGAACTTTAAATTACTTATCTCAGTAAATATCTCTTTTTAAAAACTTTCACCGTTTCCTCAATTCTATTTCTCTCTCTACACTGTACCACCTTCACTCACGCCATTTTCATGTAAGCTTTCAGCTCAAAATCCTCTTTATTTATCTATTTAATCTGTATGTATGTATGCATATCTATATGTATCATTTCATCTCTCGACTAGTTTTCATCGATTCCTTGTTTAATCTTTTTTGTTTTGCCTTGTTCATGTTTCGATTTCATTCTGATGATGTCATAAATCTGTGTAAAAATCATGAAATTACACTTTTTTTTTATATGCGCAGTTACTTATATGTTTATGATCAGTTCTAAAATAGTGTTGCGCTGTAGTAATATGTATATGATGATTAGTAACTGATTTAGAACTAATTTTGCTCAACTGTTGTGATTTATAACTAATTTTTTAACCTAAAATTGAAGCTTTTCGGTATTCACAGTAATGGCATTAGTACAGAACACTAATCAGCTGAAAAAACGACACTTGGACGATATTCACGAATTTGAAGAAACTGGTAAACCAAAAATCAGGTTTGGAGTTCAAGTTGTTCGCGATTTCCCTCCTGGTTGTGGGATCATAAATGATAGACAGAGGTATCCTTTCAAGAAAGTTGACTCAAATGTTGACTCAGTTAAATCGAAAATTGTAAAGATCAGTTCGAATGATAATAAGCTCAAGAAATTTATACCGAAAACACCAGCTGGAAAGGTTAAGTTTTGGGATCCTATCAGTTCAAAGGAGGGTTGTGTACGAAAATCAGAAGTAATTAAAGAAATGGTTGTATCACAAAAGGAGAAAACGAGACGTGAACAGATCGAAGAGGCGATGAAGATGTTTTATGAAGTTTATAAGGAATTGTTCCAAGCGAACCGAGGCAAAGAAAAAGGTGAAAAGATTGCTCACTGGAGGGTTCCTGGTGAGGCAGTGAAAGTAGTCAAAAACAGATTGAAATGGATTGAAGTTGGAAAAACTTTAGGTTCAATTTCAGGTGTTCAAGTTGGTGCTACATTTAGGTATCGTTCCCAGCTGCAGATGATCGGTGTTCACTGTCAGCCACAGTCTGGTATCGATTATATGGATGTTAGAGGGAAGAATTTGGCGATTAGTATTGTGGACTCGAATCGTTACCAGAACGATAGGAAATCATATGATGTGATGAAATATTGTGGTCAAGGTGGGGTTAGGTTTTTGGGAAATAAGGAAGTGTTTCCAGAAGATCAGAAACTGGAACGAGGTAATTTGGCATTGAAGAACAGTATAGATAAGAGAAATGAGGTTCGAGTCGTTAGAAAGATTCATGAGGTTGGGGGAAGTAATGATGTCTTTGTATATGATGGTCTGTATATTGTGAAGAAATATGGACAGGAGAAAGGTGATAAAGGCAAGATGGTGTTTATGTTTGAGTTAGAAAGAGTAGCCGGGCAGCCTCAACTGCATGAGATGCTTAACAAGAACTAGCAGGTGATAACATCTTTCAGTTACTTTGATTTAGATATGGATTTCGACCTTGCTGTTTGATGAATGAGAATTAGCATACGTTAAATTTCATGTTGTAACTAGTTAGTACATTAGCTGATGAGCATCTTGTTAATGGATAGTGATAGCTCTGATTCATTAGAATGAATCTGTTGACCATATGCTTGTTGTCCTTCAACTATGGTAAAAAGCTCACAATTGCATATTGACATAATTCTAACTTTTCATATGGAGTCTGTAACTTCTTGAACAGGGCATTGGTGTTATATAATCATTTGACATATAGTGCAGTAGGATTCATTGTCATAAGGAGTTCTTGGCGTTGGGTTTTAAGATCCGAAATAGCTCAAAAATGTGTTTTTAGATGACTAAATATGTATTGTTTGTCAATCAGAAAAATAATAAACAAACTAAATTGCCTTCACTTTTGTAGCTTGAACATAGTAATGTTTTTTAAGAAAAGAGGATGATGAAAAGTGTGGTCTTTCAGTCAGAATCTTGGTAGCTTGGTTGTTGATAGATTTGAAGTTTGCAGCAGGGTTATGGTTTTTTCATTAGAACGTGGTTTACTCTTCTGTTATCAGATTGATTGAACTCAATTTGTCAGCAAATGGGTCAGTACTTGATCAAAATGCTTCTCTTTTTCTTGAAATATGCTAACTATTAGTGGTTTTGTGCATATTTAAGCAACTTTGTTTATAGTTGACAATGGCCACAAAGCTAAGTAATTGACTAGGAAGAAGCAATTTACGTACTTCTTTCCAATTATGATTTAAATTATGAGGATGTAGTTGAAGGATGTAAGCCGTAGCTGTATATAGTATATGTAGGAATCTAAAACTCCTTAATTTTATGAAAGATACTTTCAAGAGATTTGAGGTTTTGAGTTTTTTATTGGATTCTAAAGCTACAGCTTGTATATGTCAAACACGACTTTTATTTTCATAAAAGCTTTTTGTTTAAAAATTAAAAGTTAAAAACTCCTAAAAGTTTCACGCCCAAAAGATTATTACTCTCAAATATTGGATATATTACTGGAAACTCCAATCTATGCTAGGCCGTGAGTAGTTTGGAACAGTAAAATTAATTGGATGTAATGTTAATTTTGGGTTATGTAGAAAAATTGTTTTAAGGTTGCCTACTCTTTCTTTTCAGAGAGGCTGCCCACCTAACCATACTCTTGTTTTATTTTAAATATATCGATTGAGATCATAATTCATTATTAAAGTTATTTTAAGAAGTTGTATATGAATTAAATTATGATCCATTTAAGTTGAATCAAAATTTGATCTATCTACGTATTGACACCCTTAGTTACAAAAGAGGATTTGGAAAGTTAGTGAATTTTTTATTGGGAGATGGTGTACACCCTTTCATTTTGACAAGAAAAACTCATCGGTGAAAAATAACTTATTATTTTTTATAAAGACATGTTCTATGTATGAATCGATCTTGAACATACTCGTGAGTCTAAACGACTCTATTATTTATACACGCTAATAAAAGTATTATAATTACGTCAAAAGCTAATATATATATTTAAAATTTCATCAAAATAACAAGTGAGTTGTGCCTGAGCTGAGCTCGAGCTCAACATATTACTCTAGAAACGAGCTCAACATTTACACTAGAAACGAGTCGAACTTAAACTTTTTAAATTTTAAACGAGCCAAGACATAACTCGACTCATTTACACCCAGTGACGGACTTACGATTTTCGATCACTGGTGCCACAAATATAATAACTAAAAAAAATTGCACTACTCGGCTAAAGTCATTGGTAACACTTAATTAATTCAATGGTATCACCAATAGAAAGCCTTAAAAAGTTTATATTATTCGATTCAAATCACTTGTATCATGTATCACCAGTACTCATCAAGTGAGTCCGCCCCTATTTACACCTCTAACTATACCTAACTATATAAGATCAACCTTCCGAATAATAGTTCTTGTCAAGTAAGTAGTGTCTCAATTTATATTTCTTAAAAAGTAAAACAACACACATGAACAAAACCATGCCAAAAAGTTTCAGGTCCACGGATTCTAGCTGTAAAAGTCAAAATATAATTAATCTTAAATTGTTGCAAACACACGCAAAAACCCTTAAAATACTCGTGTCGTGTATAATAAAATCTGTAACTGAAAACAAAATTCATCCCTTATTCCGCAATGACCTCCCCTAAATTCAGACTAAAGTAATAATGACTAACAACTTTACTTCATTAATTATTTCTATTTCTATTTCTATTCTGGAGAGTATAACATCATCTTCAATCTAATTCAACTTATTTTCTTTTCTAATAATAATAACAATAATAATAATAATAATAATAATAATAATAATAAACCTTATGACTTTAATCTAACATTTAACTAATTTCCACATTGCATATGACATGACATGAACATGGTTAGACCAACACAACATGGGCAAATTTAGGTCGACTAGTTACCACATGAATATAAGTTAAATTTAACAAAATGCTTTGATATAACTAAAACAAATGAAGAAAAAAAATATTAATCAAAAGAAACTTAGATTTAGATGGATATTAAAATAAAATAAAATCGGTTGCTATAGTATTTAGTATTTACTCAACGCTATTGATTATGTATTTACAATGAAACATGAGAGTTTATTTTCATACTTTTTGTATGTTTTTTATTCTAAATATTTGTCGTTGTACCATTTCTAACTATAAGCTTATATCTTCAGCTAATAACTAATTTTTACTAAATATACCTTTTCGTTATACTTAATTTCCTCCTATTTTGGGGTTTTTTTTCATAAAATTTGTGTTGCCGTTTAAAAAAATAAAAATAAAATCTCCTTCATCCATCAAATGATAAGTTGACTAATTACTTACAATGTACACCTTTTCATAAATATACAATGATTAACAAACATGGAAATTTAATTCCAGATACTACTTGCTAACAAAAATTTAATATACCACTTACTTAATAAATTGCCATCATATAAATTTGCTTTAATCTTAATAAATATAATATAAAAATCGAATGATTAAATCATCAAAAATCTATTGATCAACATAATTGTTCGATTTGTTAAATTGATTAAAATTAAAAAGATGATGACATCATAACTTATAATTACAAAAATAGTTCAAACAACTATTTTAAAGATAATTATAATAAACAACATAATTAGCAAATAATACTACTAAAATTATCTAAATTATATCATAGTTTTACCGTAGATTTTCAACAACTTTAAATGATAATTATATATTCTTTTTAAAAATTATGAAAATCAAACATTTTAATTAATGTATTCAAAGTACTTATTTTAAATTAAGAAAATCGATGTAACATACTCTATTATGTTTTGACAAAATTATTAACCCTTAAGATATATAAAAAAAAGATATGGTATAAATTAATTGTTCATATGTAGTCATCTTCTTATGTTAATAGTCTCGTATGTGATTCTTATTTAACTTACAAAAAAATTATATTTAAAATCACTCTAGACTATATACAACACACGATCTTTTATTATTATTATTATTATTATTTTTTTCATAGGTTTTAGTTGTTTAATGGTTTTATTATACTCTTAATAATTTTATATTGTTTGTTATTTTAAGTGCTTCGAATTTAAGTTTACCAATCATATTTCACGAATTAGACTTGCAATTATTTTCAAATACTCAAATAATATCATCTTGTATTTTTAAAATAACCTGTATATATACATATATATATATATATATATATATAAAAGCCAGTTAAACAACAAAACAAAGTATCACAACACGTTATTTGAATTATTATAACCGGTATATATAAGCTTATATATAAAATCCTGAAAATGAAAAGAATAATTACGCAACAGAAAATGCTAATTAATGTTCACAATTCTGTAATCCATTTCATGCCATATTCACCACAGTAGATAATATTAATTTCAGTTTATGAAATCTATAAAAACCAACAAACACATATTCTCATTTGCATTCTCGTAACCGCCGATTTACTCCATCGTAAACCACCATACCATGGCCACTGTATCTCCACCCATCTTCCTTAAACTTCTCTTCTTATTCTTCTTCATTTTCTCCGGTACGTTTTATCCTTTTTAAATTGCACTCTAAATTTAGTTTACAATTTCTTTTTCTTTTTTTTTTCATGCATGCTAGATTAAGGTTTAAAAACCATCATCAAAACAATATAATTCATTGGTTTCAAATTAGTAGCATATATATATATATATATATTTATTGATATTGTGGAATAAACTTTAAAATTAAATAAATAAAATAGAATCACAAATGTCGAATGGTGAGCTAATTATATAAAAAACCAATGTTTATTTAATATATTTAACATGTTAGAATGACAATTATAAAAATTTTAAATTCGTAATACCCGTTGATACATTATGTTATTCTATTTATTCTACGTTTTATTGTATTTGATCAAAACCCTATATTGCACACATATATATATATATACTAGCAGTGTGCCCGTGTATAGCTACGGGAACAAATAGTTAATTTGACATTCACAAATTTTATTGTTTACACTATATTGTTAAAAGTTTAATTTAAGGATATGTAAAGTTTAAAACTTAAGGGTTGCAATTTATAAATTAGTGGTTCATTTGGAAAGTAATTAATGATTTTTAACGGTAATCTGGACATTAATCATTGTTGAGTCTAATTTTAAGAAAATAGATGAAGATGGTTCATATATAGTTAAGATATATATATGGGCTGATCAAAAGGGAATGAGTAATTTTGGAGGAACGGGAAGCTAATATAGACCGTCCTTTAACATTCATCACAACAAAATATTTTTAAATTAACATCCATTCGAAAGAATGATAACTAATATTCACCGTGATAAATATTAACAGACGACTTAGATTAGCTTCCTCCTTCCCCAAGATTACCCTTATCCTTCTGAATCATCCCTCTATATATATCCACCAACCATTTCTTTATAATCTTGTCAATCAATTTATTTTATATACTCGTTGCTTTGGATTTAGTTCATATCTACTATTACATATATGATTGATAATCAGGTTTGAGATATTTTCTTTTATTTGTAGAACTGTTATTGTTCATATGAATGTGCTAACTTCAACTTTTTATTTATATTGAAAATACATTTTTTAAACATCAAAACTAATCCTGATTAGCTCGTGTTGATTCCCAAAATTTTAAACGCAATCTCAAACATACCTAGCTAACGCAAATATATATATGTTTCTATTCGAATTTTGTAGGTGGAGTGTTAAGACATGCTAAAGGAGAAGAACATGGGCAGGTACAAATGACAATATTACAATACATTTTAATGTATATGAAAAACTAAATATGAGGTTATTGTATTTTATAAACATAAACAAACCTTTTTGGTATTTTTTTGTTGATGACTATAAACCAAATTTAGGGTTGGTGTGTAGCAAGGCCATCAACTTCGGAAGTACAACTTCAAAAAAACATTAAGTACATTTGCGAGGAGATGGCTTTGAACTGTAATATGATTCAGCCAAGTGGGCCATGTTATGAACCACAAATACTCACCAACCATGCTTCGGTTGTTATGAACTTGTTCTACCAAGTAAAAGAAAGACACCCTTGGAATTGTTGGTTCAATGACTCTGGACTCAATGCTATTCAGGACCCAAGTATGTTAAAGTCTTTGTTTTGAACCACTTTTTGACGATATTATGAATATAATGGTGGTGTTGTTTTGCAGGCTATGGTGATTGCAAGTACGAGTACACCAACTAGGACTTTGGTGTCGTGATTTATGTATTGAACGATTGATATTACATCAATTTTATGTGTATCCCTTTTGAATATTGTGATTCAAACGAATTTCATGAGGGTTTATTAAGTCATGATTTGTCTTATCAATTACCATTTATGTTTATTGAACGGGCCAACTCAAACATAATTTATGAGTTTAGTTATTGACTCCTTGTCAAGGCATTGGTCTTGGTTAAAGCCCATTTCCTAAACTTAAAAAAGGGCCTAATTTGAAAAGAACAAAAGTAACCTTTTTTAAAATAAAAGTTTTGATAATGGGCATTGCATTAGTTTAAATTGTTTTAAATAAATTTAAACTAATAAATACAAGTTAACATTCCATACTTATAATGCTTATATGATCATGAGAGTATTAATTAAAAAATCATTATATACAAGAAAAATTTATGTTAAATTAATACTTTGAGTTTATTTTAAAAAAGTTGAACTGATGCCTTAAGGGTACCAATTATAAAAAATCAAAGAATAAAAAAACAAAAACCATGCACTACATATCTGTAGTCCACTTTATGCAATTGTCCAAAGTAGATGATATTAATTCCCTATGTATTCATTTACTGATATACATATTATTATTAAATTAAATTAAATTAAATCTCATCATACATAACTTTCAGTTTATAAAATCTATAAATGCCAACACACAAAAACCCTCGTTTGCATTCTCATAAACGTCGTAAACCACCATACCATGGCCACCGTATCTCCACCCATCTTTCTTACAATACTCTTCTTCATTTTCCCAGATACTATTTTATGCTTTTAAATTACAATTCAAATCTTGATTTAAAAAGACGCCGAATGATCCGAGGCGCTAAATTCCCGATAGTCGAGGCGCTAAGTAGAGAACCTCACGTAAATAAAACACATGGAATATGTAAAATAGTTTTAAGTTGACTGCATGTCCAAAAGTCAACTGCATGTTCAAAAGTCAACTAAAATTCAAAGCGCTCAAGGCGCCAAGGTGAGAGCCTAGACGCTGCCTTTAGGGCACCTTACGTCGTAATATCACCTAGATCAAAATTTAAACTCCAACCCTAACGCCTTAAGCGCCTAAATGCGCTTTTTTGACGCTTGCTAGATTAAGGTTTCAAAACCATCATGAAATGTTGATTTTACTAGTAGGTAGCTAGCATATATATTTCTTCACAGATCATTTATTTATATTTTTGCTAATTGGTTGATTTTAATCGTTGTTTGGGAGTTCGTTCGCAAATTGAATGTCTACTATTACATCGTGGATAACCAGTTTTGAGTTTTTGGATAGAGCTGAGGAATTGTTTAACATGAGCCCTTAAAGCATGAGTTGACGTGCATAAACGTCAAAACTAATCCTAATTAGTGTGTATTAGTTCCCAAATGGATGTATAATCAATTCTAAACGCAATCTCAACAACCTTATTGTTGTTATTCGAATTTTGTAGGTGGAGCATTAAGACATGCTGAAGGACGACCATAAGGGCAGGTACAAATAACTATTATTTGACCCAAACAGCACAAAACCATCAGTAACTAATAACACAGCAGCATACCGATTCATAGCAAGCAGAAGGTACTAAAGTAATTTAGTAGTAATCATAAAATAAAGAAAAAAGAAACATATAGCTCGACTCAAGCAACAGATCGCATGAACGTCCAGTTATCCACTTATTCATATCATATTATTTTCACTGCATGTCTGCAACTTTCGATTCTTCAAATTCGCGAACTTACTTTCTGCAGTTCAACTTTAAGAGACTTGAGGTAATTAACAGCCTCATCAATAACTGCAACTGTATTCATTCGGTTTCCACCAGGCACGATTCCTCTTAAAGAATTCACTATTTTCCTCATCTTTTCACGCTTTCGTTCACTACCACCACTAGATTTGTGGGAAAATGACGATATTGCCAGCTTGCTGCTTTTTCTAGGCCTAGAAGAGCAAGAATCTGCAATATCACTTGTATCATTTCTGTATGTCCGTGCAGTACTAATTTCTTCTTCTTCTTCATCTTCATCTTCATAACTTAATAATAAATCAATATCTGCTGAATCTTCTTTTATAACAGAGTGAACTTCTCTAGGTGGAGGAGCATTTTCTTCTTTTTGAACAAGCTGTTTGTTTTCAATATAAGGCGCACAAGGGTAACCTATCCCCGGGCCGACTGCCGGGTGGTACATAATTTGACTACAATTATCGGTCCTGTCAAAGATGATGAAATTTCTCGGCCAAATCTTCGATGGGTGAAGGTCAACATTTTGACCAAAGAATGACCCAATAGGGGGATTTGGAATGTATCCACTACCCACTTGATCGGCAAGAGGGAGTTTCGTATTTTGGTACCAATGTTGCTGGTCACTATGCATTTGTGAACACTTGTTACTTTTACTCAAATTTGTGGTTCCTAGAACGCTTTTTTTTTCCTTTTCAAATTAGTGGAAGAAAGAATCCTAAAGGCACTGAGAAGAGCAAATGGTGCTCTAAGTTATTTCCATACTCCGTGTATGATTTAAATTCCAAATTATAAATAATTACCAGCAGCCAACAGACAATATCTTTACCGTCTTCTAATGAAACATTCAATGAGAATGACAACTGTCTATTATCCCGAAGCTTTAACTTTAACAGACTACGTAATGGGTTTAAGCAACTGACGGAAATATTCAGCCTGTAAAGCAAACAGTATATGAATAACCATAAATCCAAATACCAAAGTTGTAAAGAATATATGCTTACCGTCATAATATTCAGTTGTCCCATTACTCAGTTGACAGCAAATATCAGCACAAATTAAGCTTAACTTTCATAAAAGATAGAAATGTTGCAATGCACATATCATAGGATTCAATAGAGGTGGCTAAACGAGTAACCGGGTGGGTCGGTAAACGGGTCAAAGCAGGTTCAGAACAAAACATGTAATTTTTAACTACAGGGCATAAGTGTTTACCATTTTTATAAATAATTTATGTGTTGAATATAATTACAGAAAAACTGCATAGTTATAACGTAAACCTAACTATTTATACAATTTGGGTGACTTTCAACCCTTTTAACCCATGACTCGTTTCTTTTACTGCTAATGTTCTGGATTTGGTGTGTTGGAGACAAAGCGTTTCCCAAATCGACTTATAATGCATAAGTGGGCTAAAGTTGCAACCTCTATGATTGAGGAAGAAAAACTATTCCAAGTTTAGTAAATCTTTTGACTTCAATAGTCCAACAAGCCATTGAACACTCATATTCTCCTTACTTTTTGAAGTAAATGCAACGCTTGACTAGACACAGTTTAGTGTAAGTTTTTAGCTATTTGTTAGTAGTAAATTATATGTAGAAAAATATGATACTTCTATATATCCAAATATTCCATGCTAGATATGTCCAACTTTATTTAATAAGCTCAACATTCAATTAAACAAAGAGCTTAAGTACAACTTATATATCAAGAATACCATGCAATAATGACATAGGACTTCTTTAGGATAACATTATTAACACCATGTAACAGTTACCAATTGATCAAGATGTAAAAGAGGGAAATGTTGCATTCATTTTGCCATTTTAGAACTCCTAAAAGTAACTTGTTTGACCCTAAAATTCAAATCTATATAATTTATTGGAACAAGAGGCTTAAATATCAACGATAATCACTAATAAGATAAATGCACGGTGCACAAACTTACCTGGCAAACTTGCATCAAATTGTAGTAGGCAATGATCCCAACACTCATTTTAATCTCCCCAAATTCTTTCAGAACACGAATTCTCTTTTGTGCAACACCAATGAACATTCCCAATCTTCCACCCAATATGTATATGTATAAGATATTAAAAGCAGATCACAAACCTAAAAAACCGAACGAATTATAGCATAAACATTAAAAACGATAAACCAGAACACCCTACTAGCACATTTCAAAAACACAAATATTTAAACACGGAACAGAAATCTAATAAGGACAAATACTAGTATGCATCTCACCCAAGAAATCAAGTTACAAAATGACACGAAAGAAGACCACCAAGCACACACAGTTTCCAAAGAAATTCACGCCCAAAGCGGTCCAAGGCATATTGAACTAGTTTTTCAAAAATAGATTCTTAAGATAGTCCCCCAAACACCTTAACCTGAAACGAAAAACTCAAAGTCAGTCTAAACCATAAGAAAATAATACTTTATTACATTCTAAAACCACAAAAATCAATCAAAATATCTACAACCAGGTATAACTATCAAAATAATACTTTATTACATTTAAAACCACCATCAATTCAAAATATTTACAACCAGGTATACACTATCATCCCAAATTCTTTTACATGACCCACTAGAGTAACAAATTCTTTATTTTTTATAATCTTCTTATGCATTACTAGTTTAGTTTGGAATTTCCTTTTCTAGAACATACCAATGATGATATCAATCATAGAGAGATCTACCTACATGAGTAAAACAAATGCAGGCTAAATCTGGAACTTTTTACAAACAATCTACTTAAACCAACAGATCTAAAGATTTATAAATCATGTAGACTTTGTAATATAACAAATAAAAGAAACAGGAAAATATATGAAAAATCATCATTTGCGGAAAAGATCACAACTTTAAGCATATAGATCCATGATTGTAAATCAAATTCATCAAAACTTTTCAAAATAACAAACAAACACAAGAACTTGAGTTGCATATCAAGAGAAAAAGCATTTTTAACACACACCCAGATCAAGATTCTTGTAAAAAAATCACTTTTTAACAAACAAAGCACCCAGTATATTTAAATTTATCAGAATCCCACAAAATAAAAAACAACAATTATAAGTACTTGAGCTACAAATTACTAAAGAAAGCATTTTTAACACATACCCAGATCAAGATTCTTGAATAACGATGAAAAGATCAAAGCTTTTCAGCAAACCAAAGCTTTGACAAATTTCTTGAGCAGGTAGAAAGAAATAATGGAGAGACCTAGAGTGGGTGTGGTTTGATTTTGAAGTTCTACTTTTTTTGGGTGTTTGTTGGAGAGTGTGAGAAGAGGGTGAATCTGGGCCGTTGGATGGGGGGGGGGGTGTTAGGAAGAAGGTCCTCTACGCGTATTGCGATTGGAGAAAAGTCACCGTTGGATTGGGAAATGAAGAGCAGCGTGAAGATGAGTGGAACCCACAAAAGGTTTGACGAGGGTGCACTTAATCCACTCCTGAGACGTGTAACAAAAGAGCTGTAAAATTGATATTTTGACTTCTCTCTACAGTCACGTTCACGACTCCCGTTTTCACCACCTTGCTCTGTTCTCAGAAGAATGTCACAGATGCGACTCCGTTCTGGAGACCGTGTTTGACTAGCCATTCTCACGCAGACGGTGAAAAAACAAATACATTGCGGGTAATGTGGCAATGGCATGCAACAGCTAACTTAACATATATATATACTTTTTAAAATCTCAAAACATTTTATATATACGGATACAAATTTCACAAACAATTCTCACAATTTTTACTTACTTTACACATAAATTATATAAAATAACTATCACTTTTTTTCACACACAATTCTCACTTTCTTTTAATTACTACATCAACTATATACATACACATACAACCTATATAATTCAAACACTTTTTTTATCAAATTGTAAACGGACCTCTTCCAAAATTCCGACGAAGATTCCGATATGAAAGATCTCAAAGCAAGTATTGATTGTTACGATCCGAATGTTATGCTCGATATTCTTGAAACGTTGGAAGAAAATGAAGAAAACATACCCGGAAATTCTCCTTCAAAATTACGTAGAAGGTGAATACATCAAGATCGTCTCGGTGCCGGCGAACGTTTCCGGTCGGACTAATTTTTCAAAACTCAACATTCCCGGAATATTACTTTCGAAGACGATTTTGGATGAGCAAGTCATTGTTTCTTCGTATATGTCAAGGTATAACGTCTTACTATCAACTACCGCTACCACCGTATTTTAGTTTTTTCATCAAGGGTACGATTGTACTGGTAAACTTGGTTTTAACGTTTATCAAAAGTGCATTTCTGCCATACGGCAATTGGCATACGGTTGTGTCGCCAATGCGTTTGATGAATACTTACACATGGATCAACAGACATCATACGATTGTTTGGACAACTTTTGTAAATGTCTATTTCATTTATACTCGACCGAGTACTTGAGAAACCAACACTACAAGATGTCCAACATGTACACGCTAAACATGCGGAGTGCATGGTTTTCCAGGGTTGCTTGGAAACATCAATTATATGCATTGGTCTTGGAAAAATTGTCCAGTAGCGTATAAGGCCAATACAAACGCGGTGAGGAAGGTTGTCCAACAATCATGCTCGAAGCGGTGCCCTCATACTATTTGTGGATTTAGCACACTTACTTTGGTCTTGCAGGTTTATACAACGACATCAACGTGTTTATTGAATCGGATTTTTTCCACGATTTACTCCAAAATAGAACTCCCGAGGTAAGGTTTACTGTGAACGGGGTTGAATGCAAAAAAATATATTATCTAGCTGACGGATTTATCCGGAATGGGCGACTCTTGTGAAATCGTTTCAATCTCCAATTGAGGAAAAAATATCAAATACAAGAGATTCCAAGAAGCTGCAAGAAAGGACGTGGAACGAGCATTCAGTGTGCTTCAAGGTCGTTGGCGCAATACTTAAAAATCCGGCAAGACTATATAGTATCAATAAGATAAGAAGAATCATGTACACTTGTGTGATTTTACGCAACTTGATAACCGAAGACAACTATTGAGGCATGATCTCTTATATTGATTTTATGATGACAACGACTTGTATTTAACACTAACGTTATAGTCTACTTGTCCAACATAGGAAATATTCAATTTAGTGCAAAGTATGTCTGTATGCTGGTTGCAAAGGATTTTTTGTGCTAGTTCACCCAGCACACAGAAGACTGCATGCATAGCCAACACATAGAAGAAATACTATTTTAACAATTACATCTCATTCTTTTGAGGTCCAACTCTGTACTGATCATGTTCTAACAAGTCAAGATAGAGCAATGTTTGAATATGGAAGTCAAAACAATGGAATTGATGTCTACTTTGAATCAGCACAAAGATTGAAGAACATTCCACTTATTGCAGATTTTAGTGAATGTAATACCAACACTTTGAGACTTTTATGTATGATCAAATGTCATCTTCATATGTTGTACATATTGTACACGCCTGCCCATTTTGGTCGTTTATCTACAGATGGTCTCCTTATCAATGTCAGCGAACAAAACAATATAAGCAGTGTACTATGTGACATCTGTGCAGACAATAGACTTGGTCATGCAGAACATGTTAGAACACACAATTGAGCATGTTTGGAATTGTACACTGAAAATGAAGACATTTGGAAGACTCATATTGGTTGATCAAGTTACACGTGATATACAAGCTCAACTATAAATATTGTACTTCAACCATGAAGTCTAGTGTGTGAATCCTTAGTGAATTTATAGTGAATTAAGAGAGCAATTGTATTGACATAAATATCATTATTTGTAACTAGCTTTGAGTTTGTTCTCAGCTGACAAGAGTGTTCAAATATATAGTCAATTGAGTTAGTTATTCCGGAACTAACTTGTAATTCTTTATTTTTTTAATAATTAAATTGAAAATTAACACTTGTTCTTACTATAACCTGTTAGTTACAATAATTCACTTTAAGCCCGTCAAGAAGAAGAAGAAGTTATATTCAACTCCTCTCCCCTCCACAACATCTGTTGTTAGTTTGGGACCAACAACTGGTATCAGAGCATTTAAGATTTTTCTAGTATTAGATTTGTTAAGATGGCCACTAATAGTTCAAACTTTGCTTACTTAGGAAATGGTTCTGCATCCAGTCCTCCTAAGTTTGATGCTAAGGAATTTCAAACCTAAAAATCTAGGATGATACTTCATTTTGAATCTATTGATCCATTAATGCCAAGTATTGTCTTAGAAGGACCATTTGTACCCATTACCTCTATTGATGTTGCTGCTTCTGGAACTACCCCTATGATATTGCTCGATTTGTACATGATACTATATGTCAATATCCCTCGTTTTATTGATGATTCCTGTTAATTATTGGACTTTCAGTACTTAGAAGGATGAAAATGTATTCTCAGGTATTAGAAGTCGATCGCGAGGAAAAACAAGCGAAAAGTGACAAGTTGGTGAAAAATGCTTGAAATTAAGCCTCACCCGTCCGGGTGAAGTCACTACCTGTCCGGGTGAAGGCACTACCCGTCCGGGTGATTGTGTTTGAGCGTGTGAAGATCGACCGTCCTGGTGATTGCACATCAGAAAGTCACCCAAGACAATTCACCCGTCCGGGTGAGGTTTCTTTGCTTGTCCCGTCAGGGTGGCTGTTGATTAGAACTGGAACCAAAAGCTAGTCACCCGTCCGGGTGATAGCCGTTTTTGGGCGTTTTTGTTGATTAAACCTAAAAGAACAAACACTTTTAACCGAATTCTTTTGGTAGTCGTTTTCTCTCATATTCAAGGTGATTTTTGGGGTTTTTGAATATAGAAGCCATTCTTTCACTCATTCTCATTTAAGGATTGAAGACTAGCGATTTGGAACACATTATTTGTCACACCCCAATAAAATTGTGTCTCGTTTAAGTATTGAGGAAGCACGGGGCGTGACGGGGATCAATTCGATAAGTAAATCGAGAACATATGATTATCGCAAACATATACTTAGAATGCCATAAATAGTTTAAATAACACGGTTACATGTTCATCGTGTTTACAAAACAATAGATGTTTAACAAAACAATATGATTAACATTTTAATCACAAATCATAGTTTCAATATTTATCAAAAGGATGACATCCTATTCATCATGGTGAGCAAGGGTCCCAAAAGTATGCATGCATGATCTTACTTTGCTGCTAATTCCCTGAAAAACATAGTTAAAAGGATCAACAAAATTGTTGAGTGAAATTCACAGGTTTAAGACATCGTCATTCAAACCAGAAGTTTAGTAAATGTTTCACAAGTCGTTTGTGCCATCCGTGGCAAGTAGTACAATGATATACAATTTAAAACAATAAATAGCTGACTGTGATCCCCCGAAGGTTAGCTAGACCTCACTAGTTGAAGTGACGACACCTAGGCCTATAACCAAACGACGACTTTTAATGTTTTTGCCTGAGACCAATAAAATATACGCTCCTCATCTCGACATATAGTCGGCAGTTAGCATGACTAACAAAAGTGGGAGGGATGTCATCCCAATAGTACTATTCGAATATTCGGTTCATCTAGCTAATGGTTACAGTTTGTAGTCATGAGGACTTCTATGCACTACAACTAGTTTAACATAGGTTCGCATAAGGATTCGTTGTCAGGTTTTCAATCATCGCATGAAATCAGTTTGTATGTAAACAGTACATATGTTTTTCACCCCAAATTTAGAAAGCAGTAAAAAGCAGTAAAATAGGGGCTGTGAACTTACCTGGTGAGCTTATGTGAGTGCTAACGATTTATATGGGTGTTTTGCCCAAGTAGCTTCCTAGCGCCCTAAACGCATGAGGTTGTTTGTGTAAGTAGATAGCTAACTGCGTATCTAAGTTTGTAAGAGTAGATGGCTACCCGCACATCTAAGTTTGTATAGAGCTACCCGCATATCTATGTTTGTTTAAGTAGATGGCTATCTGCACATCTAGGCTAGTTGTTCACTCGACTCGTAAGTCGAAAAAGTATTTCGTTTTCGAAAAGTGTACGACCCGTTGGTGATAGTTTTTATATGAACGTGTATGTTTCTTGACTGTATCATGAGTTTGTTTCTATATCCTTATATTCTTTGTTGCACTCAAAGCGTACTTTTTAAATATTTCAAATCGTTTTCGTGTCCTTTTTTCCCTCCAAAAATTGTTCAGAAAATAGTCCGGGTAAAACTAAATTTTTCTCAAACAAAAATTACTCGATGGAAAGCTTATTTTATTTTTATTTTTATTTTTTTTTTAAAGGCAGATTTAAAGCTTACCCTTCCGAGTGAAGTCTCACATGTCCGGGTAACGCTTCAGCAGACCGGGTAGAATGTCACCCGTCCGGGTGACAAGTGGACAGAACTCAAGGTACTTTAATTCACCCATCCGGGTGAAGGCTCACCCCTCCGGGTAAGCCAAAATCAGACCTCACGCGTCCGGGTGAAAGCCCACCTGTCCGGGTAAGGCCAAAATCCGGCATTTTCCCCTGTTTTTCACAAAATGATTTCTAATCCGATTTTTGACATCCCAAACCAAGTTTTTAGCATTTTAACAACAAGTAACATGTTTCTAATCCACAATGTGACATTTTCGGTTTTCGCTTCTCGTTTTAAACACTCGTTTTGCTACTCGTTTTGGAAGCCTTTTCTTGCTCTTTTAGAGGCATGACTAGCCTTTGAATTACAACATGGGTTTAACACTTTGCAAATCATCTTTTTGTGCATAGGTTCTCAAAATCAAATGTTTAACCAACCCATTTACCATTTTCATGTTAAGACATCTACAACAAACATCCTAGTACACAAGCATTATCAATCAAACATGTTGGTACCCATTTTACCACCATCTAGTTCTTGATCATTTGAACACCTTTTAACTTGTTTTAACATAACATTTAGTTGATTTAAACTCAAGAGTGAACCTCTAGCATCTAGACATTCATAATGTAGGAAATGACAAGATCAAAAGGGAAATGATTTCCTTACAATGCTTTAGGATGAAAATGGCAAAGAAGAAGAGAAAAGAACTTGAAATCTTCAACCCAATCTCCTATTAAATACCCAAATCTCCTAGCTTTCTCTTATTTGTTTGATGTAGAGCTTAAATGATGGTGTAAAATGATGAATAAAAGTGGTGGTTCATGGTGGTTTGTGGTGGTTGTGTAGTGGTTTGTGGTGGTGGTGTGGTGGTAGTTCTTGAAGAAGGTGGTGAAAGAGGTGGTGAAAGGTGATGAAATGAGAGGGAAATTGAGAGAGAAATGTGAGATTGTGTGCGCAGATTTTGTAGAGTAAAGTGTGAAGTGTGTGTGTACGTATGTATTTCTTGCATATAATCTTTCTTAAATGGGAAGCAATTAAAGGATTGATGGGAGGTGTTTAATCACTCCATCAATCAACTTAGCAAGTAGGAGAAACACTTGATTGTTTTTGCAAGTGGCGTGGATCATCAAGCAAGAAGCATGTAGGAGTTTAACTAAGCAAGTAAACAAGTAGGGGAACATGTGGTTGAGAAAGGAGCTTGCGAAGTGAGATTACGTAGACAAAAGAAGAAAGGAAATCTGCACTTTGAATTAATTGACATGTGTGGTAACTTGCTTGGATTTAATTAGAGCTAGTAGACAAAAGAAGAAAGGAAATCGGCACTTTGAATTAATTGACATGTGTGGTAACTTGCTTGGATTTAATTAGAGCTAGGTGCTAGTTTGCTTGATTAAATTAGAGCTATGTGCTAGCTTGCTTGGAATTATATTGACATGCTTGAGCTAGTTAAAATCCAAACTTGGTTTTTAGGTGTTTGCAAGGATTATTAGAGAGATTAAAGTAGGTTGCAACATGGTTAGTAAATTCCAATTCATTCGTAAGTAATTGACGATTTGTTTAGTGAATCTCGTATCACCTTTCTTCGTTGCGTTGAATTTGAATTGCATAAGCTAGATATAACCTTTTGAAAGGTTGAGTCTTAAGTCTTATCACATTAGTATAGGTAAGTACCCAACATTAATTAGCTTCACGTTATTTAGGAAACGCTTATCACCAACGTTCGTGTTTGTCGGACTCATCCCATTTATATTGTGAAATTATCAATAATTTTTTAAACGTAATGCATCAAGCATTAAAGTAGTGTGCACCAAAATGTGCAACGTGGGCGTGTGCTAGACTTATCTCAGTTTAAAAACATGTTTGATTTCATTAGAGGGAATTAACGTAAGAATGCATGATTTTAAGGTGCACGGGAAGTACCGATTTTCGAGGGATGTCACATTATTAACTCGGTTTTTATTCTTTTCATTCTTAAGATGATTAATTTGAGTTATTTGATTTGTTTTGCTATGTTTACTTTGATTATGAGCTAAACACTTGAACATTCACTTGGATGATGCGAACTTATGATTAGGGGTGTTAATCTTTAGTTCTTACCGTTATTTAATTCACGTTTAATTGAAGAACCATTTGTAATCAAGTTCTAGTTATTGATTTATATTATTGATGAATTAATTGGTGTTTATAGTGAACCGCTTCTACACTTTAATTGATTTATTTTAATTGTTTGACCATGAATAATTATTGAATGATTGTGAACGCAAGACTTTAAATAGTATACTTTGATTGAACTTGATTGTAATTGATTAAGCTTAGCTAGAGACATCAAATTAAGTTTAGTATTTCTGCGAACGTAGATTACAAGATTAGATCGTGAATTAGTTAATTGAATTGAGATTTAGTTTGATTATAAACCTGGAGTGAAAGCAAAGGATAATTTATAATCAATCAGTCGGGAGGAGTGACATCGAATCATATTCTTAAGTTAGTTAACAAACAACAATCGGTAAATATGATTTAACCAACATCCCGACATCATTAGTGAACTAATCCAAGTGACTGCCTTTTTACCATTGATAAATTTAATCTGATACTTCAGTATCCAACTGCCTTTTGTTTACTTTAATTTAATTAGTTATAATTGCAAAGCAACAATTCGGTTGCAAAAACCCCCCGTTTACTTATTTGTCAGATTACTTACATTCGCTTAATACTCTTGGTTATACAGTCCTTTTGGTTTGACTCGGACTTACTTTAGCTATACTATTACATTGACAGGGTTTACTGCCCGGTTATGTGATAGTCTAATTTCGGTAGTTCTAAGTTACAAATTTTTATAACTAGATTTAACACATCACCCTACAACATCGAGTGTGGTAGTTAAAGCATTAAATCAATGGTCTGATGAGGACAAAAGAAAAATAGGCTTAGATTCTAAAGCTAGAACTCAAAGAGCTATTTTACTTCCTAATTTTGTATACAACTCTGTATGCAGATTACCTTCTGTTCCAAAAATGTAGGATGCCTTTTCTGTTGCGTAGTAGACATGTATACTAGGTTTGCTGCCTTAATAAATGACCTAGCAGCTATGGAGGTTCATATTGATGTGTTTGAAGTAACCATCAAATTTGTTGACTCTTGTAGGTACCCAACAGTTACTCATGGAGTATGTTGCCTCATCATGTCAAGAATTCCCATTGCTAATGAGTTCATTAGTGACCTATCAAGTAAAGTGCTTGATCATGCCAAGTTATACTGTAACACCCGCTCTTACGGCCTAGGGGTAATCTGGTAATTTCTTTAATTTTATATTTAATTATAAGTTTTATGTTATACTAATATGTCTATTAGATAGGAAAGTTAGATTAAGGTCGAATAGTTAATTGTGACAGGTAAAATATTAATAGTTTTGAATTAAAATAGTTGTCAGTACAATAAAATAATTTGTCTCGCAAAATGGTTTTCAGGTTCCAGACAATAAGCCAAACAAGGGATTAAAATTAGCAAGCTTTTGAGTTGGTTGGTGATATAAATCACCAACCTCTTCTTTTAGCGACCAAAAATTTAACAGATTCTTATTAACTACGGATCGGACTTTTATTTTTCCTAGATTACAAGGGTCACCTGCATGAATAAATATGTTATAATAATGTTTCGAAATTTGTTAATTGAGTAAATAATTAAACAAACGAATTGTTATAACTTGATATAAATTGATAGTTGTAGAGCGGTTATAACTGATAAATTTCAACTTGGTGATTGTTTGCCATTTGATACTGAGTAGTGAAATATGTTATACGATTATGGAAAGAGTTACTAACTTCTTAATTATTATATTCTCAGTAATATAAGATCTCTGAGTGTGGGCTGATACTAGTCAGGTGAGTAGATCTGCAACTCATGATTTGACATAGTTGTAATAGTGTGGTTACAACATGTAACGTAGATATTGATAGACTGTTTAGTCTGAATTGTAATTGTGTATCTGCTTGTTATACATGTGGCCTTCGGGCATCTGTGTTTTTTCAGAGGTCAATTGCGATTGGACTTGGTTACTAATAGTGATCAACACAGGTTCCAGGGACATGTGTTGTTGCTGGAAACTGTGTTGTTGTTTAGAAGTACCAAGTTATCGGTAAATCTTGTATAGGCCAATACAGATTGTGATAAGCGTTACTTGAGGGCCACCGCAGCTGTAGGGTTCCTCAGTAACCACCGATCCTCTTGAGTTTATGTGTTTTCGTGCTTAATGTAAACATATTGTTATGCTAAGTTGAATTATTAGTTGTACATTCATTCACTTAGCTTCGTGCTAATCCCACCATTTCTCTTCCTGCAGGTTATGTATAAGTTGTGGGTTGGGCAGGAAGATGGTCTATTGGAAGGAATGTTTGACATGTGCTTTAACTCTGATAATTATATAGATGTTTTGTTAGTTATCATGTATGTAGATTTCGAATAACGATAATATATGTTTTGTTTCAGGGATATTTAAATGTTGTAAAATTCGCGAAAAGTTTATGGTCCTTTTGTAATATAATATATAATATTATTTTATGTTGGGACATATTATTGTGACAACAGATCTAGCTTGTAATAGGACTAGTGTATTTATTGTCAAACTTGTATAAATTGGTTTAGACTCGTAAATATATGATATTAACTTGTTATTATTATTTGTTAAATGTTATTGAACAAGTATCGATTTCAAGTTAAAGTCAAAATTCGCGAATTGAGAAGTCAACTCGCAGGTTTGACCTGCGAGTTGAGATCTCATCTCGCAACCATCTGGACTCGCAGCTCTCAGCTGCGAGTTGAGATCTGGGCTCGCTGATATCTGGACTCGCAGGTCTTACCTGCGAGTTGAGAACTGGGCTCGCAATGGCATCTGGACTCGCAGGCCCATGGGCTGCGAGTTGAGTCAACTCCCAAAGCCCATGGGCTGCAAGTTGAAACAGATATAAATATTTATTGCTGCTCATTAATGAGATAGAGAAATCCGTGCCAGAATTACACACACCAAATATTTTTAAGTGTTCTCTCCTCGAAATCTGTGCAGATATAAAAGCATTTATTGAATAGGCTCGGTTTTGATTGTTTAACACTAGTTAATATCAAAACGAAGCCTGTTAATTAATTGCAAAGTTATATAAGCAATAAACCTTAAGTATTGAGGGATTCCGCACCTCAATACCTAAAAGATAATCCGTTATCGCTAACCAAGATCTAGAGACTTACAATTGGTATCAGAGCTTTCGGGCTTAGAAACGTTGTGGTTACAAGGTTTTTGGTTATATAACATCTTTAGGGTCGTTTTTCGAACGAAATCTACGGATTTATTCGTAAAAATACCAAAAGGTTCAGTTCCCAGATTTCGAGGCGCCATTTTGCGAGTTGAGATTAGGGTTACTTTTATCTGCGAGTTGAGATTAGGGTTTCTGCGAGTTGAGAATCAGCTGCGAACCGAGTTCCATTGCGAACTGAGTTTTCTGCGAGTTGAGAATCAGCTGCGAACCGAGTTCCATTGCGAACTGAGTTTTCTGCGAGTTGAGAATCAGCTGCGAACCGAGTTCCATTGCGAACTGAGTTTCTGCGAGCTGAGATTTTCTGCGAGTTGACATTTTTTAGTTGCGAGTTGAGATTATTAAATTCGCAATATAACCTAATTTTTCACTTTAAAATGTCTGATTTAAGTCGAATGATCGAGATGGAACACGAGGTTGGAAAATCTAATGTTCCACCGAAGCTACTTAGACTTGAGGACTATTATGGGTGGAAAGACAGATTTGAAAGTTACTGTAGATTCCACGACATTACTATTTGGTTGTGTATTAAAAACGGATATGTTGCACCTACAGCTGAGGTAGGGAACGCAACAGTGATTGTGACTTATGATCGAATGAATGACCATCAGAAGAAAGAATTCACCATCGATAATAAAGCACATTCTTCAATTAAGATGAGCCTTCCTAAGGAGATCAACCATCAGTTGAAGTCCTTTCACACAGCTAAAGAGCTGTGGGACGCTCTAGAAAAGAGATGTGAGGGGAGCCCTCAGGTGAAAGCTGGTAAATGTAATCTTCTAAAAAAGCAGTTTATGGTATTTAAGGCTTTTAGAGAAGAAGATCTTGAGGCTTACACCACCCGTTTCTATCATCTATTAAGTGAGCTTGACGACCATGCTATCTTTTATAATGACAAGGAGAAAACCGACAAGTTTATTGAGGGTTTACCTTGTAAATGGGAGATGTACGGTATCATGCTGAAAGATAATGATGAAAGATATGCAACCATGACCCTAGAGAAAGCGATTGATAAACTAAGGGGTTATGACTTCTCTAAGAAAACGAGAGATACGGATTCTGATCATCTACAGAATCCTGGTCTGTACCATGGAAAGACTAGTATCTCTAACTCCTCATCAAATTTGACCACGGCTTTGTTTGCAGGTGAAATTGATGAGATTGGAGAAAAATTGACTGAGGATCTCTGTTTCATTGCTTCGGATAACGGTGAAAAACGAAACAGGAACACCACCTCAGATAAATCCACTCAAGGGCATCATAAGATGCCGATGAGTGTGAAATCAGCCGAACAACAACTTTCTGTGTTGGCATCGTTCGTTGCTTCTTATGAAAACTATATTCAAGGGAAGATAAACGATCCAGCACAATTTGATGAAGATTATGATCAGGTTGATCCTGACGACTTAGAGGAAATGGACCTCCAATGGCAACTGGCTATGGTGTCAAGGAGAGTAAAGAATTTCCTAAAGCGTACGGGTAAGAGAGTGGTTGGAAATCGACCAGGTTTTGACAAGTCCAAGGTCAAGTGTTATAATTGTCAAGGTTACGGACACTTTGCCAGGGAATGCCAAAGACCAAAGGTTGATGCTGGAACTTCAAAACAAGATTCGGGAAGTAATCTAACTTCCAAAGTCTTAGTGGTTCAGCAAATAGACGGATCTTATGATTGGTCTACACCATCAGAGCAAGCTCTCATGGCTGAGATTGACGATCAAGAGAAACAAATTGAATCCACTTCCTACATGCCGACTACTGAAGAACTTCAAGCTAATGTGCCACACACAGAAGTTAAGGGGATTGAGGAAGATGTTCTCTACATCAACTCGACAGAAGAAATGAGTCCCAATGATTTTGTGGCATATATGGCTGATATTCAATCCGAAAAGAAAAAGGTATGTCTAGATCTCCTTACTCTCACCGATGTATGCTATTTAGTTACTGATCTTCAAACACAGGTTAGTGTCTTTGCAGAATCTAACAAAACCTTGACCTCAGAATTAGACTTAGCTAAGTCTGATGTTCGTCGGTTAGGTGAAGATAAATTAGCACTGAACGAGAAGATTAAGAGTGATACTCTAGATAAGACCAGTCTGACTGACATTATAAATGAACAATGTATTAAAATAGACGGGTTATATCTAAACCTTAATGAGCTTAATAGAAATATAGCTATTAGGGATAAGGAATTATCAGAGTCAAATATGAAACTGGTAGAGCTGAATAGAAAATTTGAAGGTTATAGAACTTCTTCTTTGACCTTAAATAGAATCATTGGCTCTCAACGTAGTGTAAAGGATGTTACTGGCCTAGGATACTCAGATGTCCCTCCGCCTTTTAATGCCAATTACACTGCTTCCACTTCTGTTGACTTAGAAATGACAGATGTTAATCCTGAGACTGAGGATTTGGAAAATCAACAGTCTATTGCATCTGAGATCCAAAAGGAGACTGTCAATGATTCATCTTTAACCAAGAGTACAGTCAAATCTCTCACTAAAGTACAATTCGTATCAAGTGGGATGATTGGAAGTACTGATGGAAATAATGAAGTCATTAAGAAACATAAGGAGTTACCTTCAGTGTCTTTTAATCAGATAAAGAAGGAGTCTGCTAAGACCGCTAAGTCACGAAAGCAGATGTCATGCTTCAAATGTCATCAACGAGGACATGTCTCTTCTTGTTGTCCCAATAAGAAGAATGAAGCTGCTCCTAAGCGCGAGGCCAGTGATAAGTCTAAAAATATCTCTAGCACAGACAGGTTAGGTACCAGACCTGGTATTGGTATTAAACCTGTGACTGCTCTGAAAAGAGATGCGTCTCACAGTGTCTCGCCACCAAAACCTAAACGGCATGAAAACTCTGCTAAGGATCAGGTGCCGTCGAGGTTTATGACTCCGAGAAGGAACCAAAGTCACTTTGAGATTGGATCTACATCTCGTTCACAAGGAGTTAACCAAGGGTCCTATAATAATCGAAACCAAGGGCAAAAATCCCAGGGTTATATTTCGGGGTGGGTTGGAAATCAATCAACTTATAGACCCAGGACCACTAATCATCAGCAAGCTGATGCGTCTTCAAAAGTGACCAAAGCTCCCAATGGGAAAAATGGTTACTTTAAAGAGCTACAGTTTGTCGATGATAAGGGACAAACCAAGACCGTAATGGCTTGGGTCCTTCTTGATAACTGATTGTTTACAACTTGTATGTGCAGGAGCAGACTGGGAACAATGATAATTGGTGGTATGTTGACAGTGGATGCTCTAGGCACATGACAGGAACAAGAAGTCTACTGACAGACTTCAGAGGTGGACTGAGACAAGGAGTGCACTTCGCCGGTGATAAGGGAGGAGTAATTACTGGGAAAGGAACTGTTTCTAATGGAACTTTGACTCTAGAGGATGTGAATTATGTTGAAGAACTAACGCACAACCTAGTGAGTGTTTCCCAAGTCTGTGATAAAGGTCATCCTGTTCTCTTCACTGAGAAAGAGGCCTTGATCCTGAAGCCGGGTTTTATCATTCCCGATAAATGGATACTGATGAAAGCTCCAAGGAAGAAGGACATTTATGCTATCAACATGAATGCTCCTATTACTTCAATGGTGTCTACTTGTCTGTTATCCAAGGCTTCAGAATCAGACTCTCTCCTATGGCATAGGAAAATGGCACACTTAAACTTTCGAAAAATGAACTATATAACCAAACATGGGTTAGTTCTGGGTGTACCACCGAAGAGTTTTGCATTTGAAGACAAGTGTATATCCTGCTTGAAAGGAAAACAGCATAAGAAACCACACAAGTCTAAAAATGTGAACTCTATTTCCTCGCCTTTTGAGTTGCTACATATGGATCTCTTTGGCCCAATAAGCAAGAGAAGCATAGGTGGCAAATGGTACTGTCTGGTTGTCACAGACGATTTCTCTAGATTCTCTTGGGTATTCTTTTTGGGATCTAAGGATGAAACTCCGGGCATTCTTATGGAGTTTCTAGATCTAATAGAGAACATCTATAGAAAAAGAGTTAAGAGAATTCGTAGTGACAATGGGACCGAGTTCAAGAATTCTACATTGAATGTATATTGCTTAAGCAAAGGCATTCAACATCAATTCAGTGCACCATATGAACCTCAACAAAATGGTGTTGCTGAAAGGAAGAATAGAACTCTAATTGAAGCAGCGAGAACAATGCTTGCAGATTCAAGGCTTCCGGTCATATTTTGGGCAGAAGCAGTGAATACAGCATGTCATGTTCTCAATCGGGTTCTTACGGTTAAAAAGCAGAACAAGACATGTTATGAGCTTTTGAACAAAAAGAAACCGAACTTAAAAGGGTTTGAACCCTTTGGAGTTTCATGTACGTTGTTGAAAACAAGTCACCAACCTAAATTTGGTGAGAAGGCTGACGAAGGATACTTCCTAGGTTACATGCCTAACTCACCAAACAAAAGGGCCTTCAATAAAAATTCGGGACGTGTTGAAATAGTTTATAACATCGAAGTTACGAGCTATACACATGACTCACATAAGGGATTGGATTGGCAGTTTGACTATTCAGATCTTTTCAAGTCATTTAAAGTCCCTATCAGTGACTATGTCAGTAACTCAGACATTCCTGAGCATTTATTGTCGGGAGATGAGGATCCCACTCCTTCTCCAACATCGAGTGCTCAAACGTCTGATGCTAGGAATATTGTCGATACTGATGTTGTCCCCCCTATCGAGTCACAACTACCTCAAGATGATATACCTCTAGAGAGTGAAGATCCTGAAATTGCTTCTCAAAGGATTATGGATGATGTTCTTACTCCTCTGAGACAATTAAGGATATCAACTACTAATGAAGGTATACCACCTTTGGAGGAAATTGGTACCAACTTACAGGATGATATTCCAGTTGAACCTGTTACTTCAACAAGAACTAATAGGATTCATCCAATTGATAATATCATCGGTGATCCAAATTCTCCTGTTCTGACTCGAAATCAATCTAAAGCTAGTACATCCACTCATTCAAGCTTTGTAGGATCCCAGAAGGGCTGACCTTACACACTGAATCAATATTACACAATCTAAAGAGCGGAATTCAATAGATTATGCTTGAACGATTAATAAACAAATATAAAACAAAACACAAGAATTGCTTTAACACATAAATGAGTTGCTATTACTTGATCACGAAAATCACAGAGGCTACAGAGATTATCTGATGTCAAAAGCCGAAAATAGCAAAAACCTACTTGACAAATGAAACCCTAAACAAATTTATATAATTATCTATTTTAGGCAACTAGGCGATATTGACAATATCGCTTATGCGATATTGACAATATCGCTTATACGATATTGACAATATCGCTTGAGCGATATTGGCAATATCGCTTGAGCGATATTGACAATATCGCATGAACAGTAGTTGATCTAAATAATTACAACTCGAAACTTAGACCAAGTGACAGACACACTAAATGCACCAACAAACTCCCCCGTGTCTTCAGCTTGGTCTTCAAAAGGTTTCAGTCTTCAAACCCATCCAGCGGGAAATTTTCCACCCGCGTGGATTCCATGGGTGACGCAGATATCGACAATTCTTTGGAATTGTTGAGCAAGCTTTTCATTCGTCGGATTACCTCTGTAATACCTTATCTTATTGTCGAACAGCTTCCTCATATCCTCCTTTGATAGATTTATCAAGCTCATAGGATCAAAAACTCTAAACTGCGTCTTTTTCAACCCATAGAGAGAAGCCTTCTCAGGTTCAACACTTTCTGGCACAAATACCAGTACAGCTTCTCCAGTCTGGCTGTCAAATTCCCAATAGTGAAATCTTCTTAGAAAATTTAGGGGAATTGATTCCAGAACGATCCTCTTTACACAATCAGCTTTAGGATAGCGCATTCTGATTAAAGGCTGATTTGTAGCAGGATCTAGCCGGTTCTTGTAATAGATTCGTTTACCCAACGTCGGCTTTATAAAACTGTATCTCTTAGTACGGATTTCTCTTTGAATTGTACTCTGGATGAAGTCTGCACGAGTATTTCTGTCTGGATTTATCAGCTGTAACTGAGCAATCCTATTTAGTTCTCCTTTAGGCAGGGAGCTCAGTTTCTTGAATGAGAACTTGAAATACTGAACGCCATCGGTTCTCTTGATTGCGAACCTCGAGTCCAGAACCTTCCAGCTCTTGATTAATCCTTTATATCTTCCCCTAACCTTATAAGACTTGCACGTGACAGGTGCAATCTTTTCTTTTCCTTGTGGCCACCAGGAAGCCAGACGAGCCGATCTTTCTTCAGCGGTTTCAGGAACCTTTGAAGATTCAGGCATTTCAGCCTGAGGTTCCGTCCAGTCATCAGTTGATTCATCATCTTCTTCTTCGGATGAATCAGACTCAACAATGGGAGCACCATAATAAAATTCATCTTCATCGAAAGCTTCATCTTCAGTCTCACAATCTGAATCTGCTTCTGGTGTATCCTCCCTTTGAAACTCAGATCTGTTGACCATTCGTGCAAGATAAGTCAAATCTGCATCCGAATAGTCAACAGCCAGTGGTCTTGGTTGTCCAGGTATTTCCTCAAACGAGAAATAATCTAAACGTGGTGCCGTTTCATTACCTGATTCAACATTTACATTTTCTGTTTCAGGGGGAGTTACATTTGGTCTTTCCCTATCACCTATCTCCCCCGAAACGACCACTTGTGACTCCAAAAGAACAACCCTAGACCTAAGAGTCTCATTCTCTTTTTCCACTGCTGCAAGTCTTGTATCTTGTATTTGTATCACGGCAGCCTGGGAGTCCAGAGTGTGTTGCATAGCATCCAGCCTTTTCATCAATTCTTGGATGACCGAGGGGAGTGGTTGAACCGGAATGTCTACGCTTGGTGCATCCTGTGGCCTTGAGGATGTAGCAATTTCCCGAGCAATCTTCGACTTCTTGGGAGGAGGAGGCACATACTCTGTTTCAGCATCAGGTCTCACTCTTTTATCTTTAAGAGGAATATGCTGCCTCCCTTCAGCGATACGTCTCTGAATCCTCAAATATCGTTGAGGATTGATCCGCCTCAGACGTTCAACTTCGTGAGGAGGCGGGACCAAACCCTCAGAGTCACTCTCGGTAATGCCACCAGGAGGACCAGAAGACGTAGAGTCAGACGACCCTTCAGATGTGTCCCCGTGGACATGTAATCGATGTAAGTCACCTTGTGATGTGACACTTACATAGACACCCTCAAGTGGGTCTTCAGTAACCTGGACGTGAACGTCTTCAAGGTTTGCATCCGAAAGATCTGGCTGATTAACCACCTGATCTAAGTATCCGTCGTCGGCCGGTGGTTGGTAGTTCGGGTCAACAACGTGACCAAAAAGAGGCGTATCAGGAGGAATCGGAACCCCCTTTCCATTTGAGCTCATGACTCCAAATATCCGATTGGACATCGGAGTCTGCCTGTAGATACGGGTGGCATCAGTAGCCAGACCCGGAAGCTCGTTGTTGATGATGAGTTGGAGGAACCGGGGATACATATACCATCGATTCTCCCCCTGGTGAGCATTATCCACCATTGACCGGAAGATATAACCTGAGTAGTTATACGGTTTGTTGTAGATCAAAGCCAACATAGCACATACTGTTCTGTGACTCGTGCCATCATACCCAGCCTTCCTATTCCCTATGCACAAAATGAAAATGTGCATCAACCAGCGCCAAACTCGAGTTAAATTTCCCTTTCTATACTGGTCGGCGTGGCTGCCAGTGTATCCCAAACGATCCATCGCACCCACAATAAACTCGTGCGAAAACTGGATCAGCATATCCGGATGATCATCAAGCTGCAACACATCACGGATCAACTGCTCTGAAATTATGATTTGACGTCCGTGAACCGTCGAAATCAAGCGTGTGTAGTCCAGATCACTGTTTATAGCAACATTCCTCCAGAATTGACCAATGTGGTCTCTGTATATAGTTGTGGAAGCCGATATGGCGGTGAATATACGTGATCGGCGCAGAAAGGCAATCATAGGCCTAAAAGGTTCAGCGGAGGCCTTAGATCCGTCCAAAAAGGCCGTAATATTGTGACGGACATCACATTTCTGGTCAAACTGGGCAAAATCTTCCATTTCTGCCAAACAAGTCAATAGACAACACAAGACTCGAAATCAGTTAGGAATCAGATGAAAAAAAAAAAAAACAGATCGCACAGTCAATATTCATGAAAACTGGGCCAGAGTATCAAAATTTTGGGTCAAGCCCAATAGGCCCATTCTGATTTAGGCGATATTGACACTAATATCGCAGAAATGGATTTATGCGATATTGAGTGCAATATCGCTAAAATCAGACAAAATTGGAATAAACTGATTCAAATCAGCGATATTGGAAATTAATCCACAATTTTGGCGATACCACAATATCGCTATTTAAATTGAGCGATACCACAATATCGCTTAACAATATCGCTAAAATTGAAAATATGGGCATGATATCGCTAAAATTAGTCAGATATGGAAATTAATCCAATTTAGGCGATATTGGTGACAATATCGCTAAAATCAAAACCCTAATTTGGGCGATATTGCAATATCGCCCCACAATATCGCTGTGACATCAGCGACGAGCAAAAATTCACAATTTTCACAAAACAAGATGATCTAAACCGCAAAACTTATACCACAAGTAGTAGGAACATACAGGGAACAAGTTAATCGAGTTGTTACACAATATTTTAGCAGTTAATCACATATTAATAAATCCCACAGTGACCGCGTATATATACAAACAAACTGGCATAAAAATTAAAATATAAAGCAATGGGCACATACCAGTAGATGTAATAATCACAGACGAACACAGAAAAGCAGTTGGATTTGGATTTGAAGTAAAAACGAATGAGAAATCGAAGAGACTGGCAATATCGCTAAAATCGTAGGCAATATCGCTAGTTAATATCGCTGAAAGGTTTGAAAGCGTATCGAAGAATGTGACAGATATTTGTTTATATAAAATTCAAATATCTAGCGATATCACAATATCGCTAGACAATATCGCTGAAATCAAATATCTATATCAGCGATATTACAATATCGCTATAATGAATCAATATCGCTAAAATTAGAACAATATCGCTAAAAACATAAACAAAATCAGTAATCTGTGACAAAAATAAAAATAAAAATAAAATTTAAATAAACTTTTAAAATTAAATATAACACACACCGCATACTGTTCAAACTTTGTTTTTTTTTTTTTTTTTTTTTTTTTTTTTTTTAATCTAATAATACACAAGACGAAATAAAATTATGTCGTATTAGGAATCAGATTAGAAAGACAAATTCGCAAAACAATTGTAAAATGTTAATTTGATTATCAGTATAGAGATCCAAATTTAAATTTATCACATACAGTTAACTAGCCAAAGAGACAAGCAGGAACAAGACGATTATCGGTAATCCACTTAAACATGTAACATACTCAAACCTCAAAGTTAACAGTTATTATTAGAGTGAATAAAAACTCCGTGAATCTCACATAGATATACCCTTAGTATCCAGTCATGCTCAAAACTTCGATTGATTAGAGAAAGCATTTGAATTCAACATTTTTAAGAATCAAGCCAGCGGTGACAGGTCTGTACTTGCGTACAACAAAGCGACATACACTTGATTCAGGTGTTTGCAAAACCAAACTTGGTCAAACCATTTGGCGACCGCGTAAGCAATCTTTGATTTTATAAGATTTTAAAGTACTTTTGACTTAAGTTTGCAGTGTTTTTGAAAGTATACTGACTGAGACCAGGTCTGTACAAACGTACAACAAAGGAAACAGACAGCATAATTCCCCAAATGTTGTCATATACAAACTCAAGTTAATAGAAGCATGGCAAGCTGACACATAAGAATTAAGACGCATTGTCATACATCATATGATGATCATCACGAAAGATCATACACAGATTAAGAGATTTCTTAGATGATGAGTATGATAATGTCTACCAATACATCGTGCAAGTAGGTTGATGTCTAGAAGGACAAGTATAACATATACATGAAAAACCTACTGATACATCAAGGATAACACGTAATATTGTCAATTGAAGAGTGTCTCCTAATGTACTATCATTTCCCTAGTTGTTTACAGACACAACTAAACGTCTTTTATAAATGTTGCAATAATGCTTTTCTTTAATGTTAAGAAACATAAAGAGTGGCTATTGCCATATGAACAGCTGTATGCAGAATTAAAGAAATAAGCAACAGAAAAGTTTTGTCACAGTTTACAGTTTGTCCTGAAAGAAGCGCAACCCAATCATGTCAATCAGTTGGTCAAATCTAGTTCTAGAGAAGGCCTTGGTAAACAGATCAGCATTTTGTTTCTCAGTTTCAATTTGAACAAGGTCAATCAAGTGTTTCTCATAGCAATCCCGTATAAAATGAAACCTAATCTCTATGTGTTTGGTTTTAGAGTGTTGTACGGGATTTTTGGTGATACAGATAGCAGCAGTATTATCAATAAATAAAGGAGTCATGGTTAAGAGTAAACCGTAGTCACGAAGTTGGTGTTGTATCCACAGAATTTGTGAGCAACAACTAGCAGCTGCTACATATTCAGCTTCCGCTGTGGAAGTTGAGACTGTAGTCTGCTTCTTGCATTGCCAAGAAACAAGGCGTGAGCCTAGAAACTGGCATCCTCCGGACGTAGACTTCTTGTCTAAACTGCAGCCACCATAATCACTGTCTGAGAAAGCTGTGAGAGAAAATGTCTTCTCTGTTGGATACCATAGACCTAGAGTAGGTCTATTCTTGAGATATCCGAAAATCCGTCTGACCGCCTTCAGATGTGAAAGCATGGGTTTGGACTGATATCTTGAACATAAGGAGACAGCAAAAACTATATCAGGTCGGGATGCAGTAAGATACATTAAAGATCCAATGATCGACCGATATAACTGTGCATCACAAAGTTCCTCATCTTCATCTGGTCCAAGATTGTGGTTTATAGGAATAGGAGTCCCATATTCTCTACAATCATGCAAATCATATCGTGTTAACATATCGTTAACATACTTAGATTGATGAATGTAGGTTCCCTTTGAGGATTGATCAACCTGAACCCCAAGAAAGAACTTCAACTCCCCCATCGCACTCATTTCGAATTCCGATTTCATAATCGCTTCAAAGTGACGACATAAGGATTCATCAGTTGAACCAAAGATTATGTCATCCACATAAACTTGAACTAGCAATTGACTTTTGCCAGTTCTCTTGATGAATAAAGTGCTGTCGATGGTACCACGCTCAAATCCATTCTTAATAAGGTGCGTTGCCAACCGTTCATACCATGCACGCGGAGCTTGATGAAGACCATAAAGAGCCTTATCAAGCTTGCACACAAAGTCTGGATGGTTAGAATCTTCAAAACCGGGAGGCTGTCGAACATATATTTCTTCAGCCACCTTTCCATATAGGAACGCACTCTTTACGTCTAACTGATAGACGCGAAACCCCTTAAAAGTGGCGTAGGCTAGGAATATACGAATAGATTCCATCCTGGCAACAGGTGCAAAGACTTCATCATAATCCAAACCTTCTTGTTGTGTATACCCTTGCACAACAAGCCTAGCCTTATTGCGAATGACCACTCCCCTATCATCACGCTTAACACGAAACACCCAACGAGTTCCAATTGGGTGTACACCTTTGGGAAGTGGCACTAAATCCCAAACCTTTAGCTTCACGAATTGTTGCAACTCCTCTTGCATAGCAGCAACCCAATGTGAATCTTTTAGAGCCTGATCGATCTTTGATGGCTCCATTTGGGATAAGAAGCATTCTTCAATATCAGCTTTTAAACACTCAAGATCATCAGAATTTGATGGATCTTCAGAGGAGACATCTGCATCCAGATCTCCAATCACTGCTGATGAACTTCTTGTCTTAATACCTGAATCCAGATCTCCAATAATATTCTCAATAGGATGATTCTTGTGAATCCGAGAGATGGGTATTGGATCAGGTGTGAGGTTTGTTTCCAAATTGTTTAGCTCAACCTCTTGAGCGAGAGGATCTTCTTCAAAATTAGGAAGAGAGGCGTTCATATCATCAACACCAGCAGGAGAAGCTTCAGGCGGTTGATTATCAGAAGAACTCTCAGGAACAGCCGAAGGAGAAGATTGGTGAGGTTGAATAGTATCCGGAGTCACACTGGAAGAAGGTGTATATGAAGAGTTATCAGGACTAAGATGTAACCCATGAAGAAGAGTTACAACTTGGTCCACTTCAACTAATTTAGGAAGGTTGAATGAGTTGAACAAATGATCATATTCAAACAACCAATGCGGACCTTTTCCTTTAGGAGACTCCGTATACTTTAAGCATTTTACCTCAAAATGTTCTTCAATCTTCCCAGTATCCTTGTTGAAGACCCTCTTGTTAGGAGAGTTAACCGAGAAACCTAGAAACAAGCCATCAAACGCTTTTTCACTGAATTTTGAAACCTTATCACTTGTTATCATAATGGAGCAAGGACATCCAAAAGGTTCCAAAAATTTAAGGTTTGGTTTCCGGTTATTAAACAACTCATAACAAGTTTTGTTTCTTTTCTTGTTCATCAGTACACGGTTGAGAACATAACATGCCGTGTTTACTGCCTCTGCCCAGAAGGTGATTGGCAGATGAGAATCCGACAGCATAGTGCGAGCAGTTTCAATTATTGTTCTATTCTTTCTCTCAGCAACTCCATTTTGCTGTGGAGTTCTTGCTGCACTAAACTGATGAACAATCCCTTTACGTAGACAGTATAGTTCAAGACATTTATTCTTGAATTCCGTTCCATTGTCACTACGTATCCTTTTAATTTTCAAACTGCACAGGTTCTCAAGACGATCGAAAAAGTAGGTCAGAAGATCTGATGTCTCATCCTTTGTACGCAAAAAGAAAACCCATGAGAAGCGAGAGTAATCATCTGTTATGACCAGACAATACGACTTACCCCCAATACTCTTCGTGCTAACGGGTCCAAACAAATCCATATGAAGTAACTCCAAAGGTGCTTTAATGGAATTAACTTGTTTGGATTTGTGAAGCTTTTTGTGCTGTTTACCCTTTAAACAGGACACACAATCATCCTCCAAAGCAAAGGTTTGTTTAGGAATACCTTCAACAAGATTGTGTTTCACCAGATAATTCATTTTCCTAAAATGAATATGACCCATCCTCCTGTGCCACAACAATGAATCCTTCGAAGAGGCCTTGGTTAGAAGACAGGTGTGTTCCTCAGCTTCCACTGTCCTCATGTCCAAAATGTAAGAGTTCTTCACTCTCGGTGCTCTAATCAAGATCCATTCCTCGGGAATCACAAATCCCGGCTTCAAAATTAAACATTCCAAATCTGTAAACGCAGCAGTGAACTTCTTGTCGCAAACTTGAGAGACGCTTATCAAATTGTGATTCAGCTCCTCGACAAAATTTACATCCTCAAAGCTCACTAGTCCATTTGTAAGAGTTCCAACTCCTGTAATGGTACCTCCAGAATCACCAGCAAAGGCAACATGTCCCCCATTGAAAGGTTTAACATCAGAAAGAAGGGAGATATTGCCTGTCATGTGTCGCGAACAGCCACTATCAACGTACCACTTGCTATTTTGACCTGATGACTGTCACAACACAAATAAAAAGAATGTTAGTTTGAAATGGAGACCCAAGCCTTTATAGACTTGGGTACTCCTGAAATCTCATCAAATATTATCACATCAGTTAAGATTTTGTTTTTCATAAAATCTTTATCTTTTGAAGATGTGACAATATTAGTTGAAGATTTATTTTCTACAACTTTTTCTTTCCAAAATTTTGGAGAGACCAATGGTTGCTTTTTGCTAACGTCAACCTTTCTAATTAAAGATTTAGTAGGTGTAACGTTATTAGCTTTAGAGATTTGAGCATTTTGAAATAATCCAGTTTGTTTTGATTTTTGAACAGTTCGAACTCTGGATTTTTGTGGATTATTTCGCGATGCCCATTTCTTAGCAAGCAATGGACATTGATTAATGAGATGACCTTGCTTCTTACAGTAGAAGCATGATCGTCTCTCCTGAAAAGTTCGATCCGAGACAGATAGTGGTTTTGGTGAAGAAGAAACCGTACGAGGTTTACTCTCAGATACCTTTACTACACATGAGCACTTATGTGAACATGTTGGGGTAAAAGCTTTTACCTTTGAAGTAATCTTTGGAGAATGATTTTTGATTAAAACTTTATCATTATAAGAGTTCTCCTGGATTACTGATTTCCTTTTAGAACACATTGCATCTCTATCTTCATTAGTAAAAATGAAGTTTTCAGGTTTAAAATTATTCTTTTTAACCTTTTGATTAACCTCATAAGTTACATCCTCAACCTTAACCACTTCTTCAACATTTGTTGAAGAAATAAACTTAATTTGTTCAATTTTAGGCTTAACAAGTTTAGCCTTCTTTGAACTCACAACTTTAAGCGGTTCAGTCCGCTTACCATTAACATCCTTAACAGTGACAGATTTTTCAACATCAGCCTTAAGAGATTTGGGCTGATTATCACTGTTAACATTAACTGGTTTAACAACAGAATCATTTTCCTTTTTAAAAACAGAAGGAACATAGTCTTTGATTTCATCCTGACAGAGAATAGGCTGATTCAAATTTGAAGGAGGAGGTTGATTGTGATAACCAATTCCTGTCTTGCTCTTTGTATCAGTTCGCTGATTTTGCAGGATATCAGCAAAGACCATACTAGAAGTTGATATATTAGCAAGCTTACGTTTTAAATCAACATTGTCAGCCTGAGTTTCAGCAAGTTCCTTTTTAAGATGAGCAATCAGTTTAAGATAACTATCAATTTCATCTTGTTTATTATAAATCATAGCTTTTAACTCTTTCTTTTCTTCAATCATAGTTGTCTGATTGACTCCAAAGACTTTTTCATTTTGTTTCAAAACGTTGTTTGCTTCAATGAGTTTAGTTAAATCTGTATTTAACCTATCATTTTCTACAATGAGCCTGTTGTTTTTGCCAGTTAACTTTAGACAGTTTTCACAGAAGAAGGAATCACATTCTACCTCATTTTGAATACCCGCCATAAGAGCTAGGTTTTCTTGATCATCCATGGCAGAAAAATCATAAGCAGCTTCCTCTTCTAACAAAATAGCAGCCTTAGCTACTTCGGTGTCCTTCTTATATGGAGAAGGCTTAGTAAAACCCGAAGGTGGTTGTCTAGCCTTCTCACATTCTCTAGCAAAGTGCCCAAGATTTTGGCACCTATAACATCTGATCTTGGATTTGTCAAAACCCATGCTGGTTTTGTCAGACACATCTTCAAGAGATCTCTTACCCGTTCGTCTTAGATAAGTCTTAGTCCTTCGTGTCAGCATGGCCATGTTCCAACGCAGATCCACTCTTTCTAATTCATCGGGATCCACTTGAGCAAAATCCTCATCGGTAAGATCCACCGAGCTAATTCTCTTAGAGAGAAAATCATCATAGGATGAGAGAAAAGCATTAAATATTACTGCATGCTCATTCTGAGAAGCAGTTGCTGAAGACGACGACTGAGTTGGAAACGACGAAAATGTTCCAGTTGACTGATTTCCGGAAGTATAAGTCATTTTCGTTCCAGAAGTAGATGGCCCAGATAGAAGTGCGGTACTTCCATAGCCAAAGTTGCTATTGTCAGATACCAGAGTGCCTGACCGTGTGCTTTTCTTCTGAATGTCTAAAGCACAGGTTTCCAATTTTCCAATAAGCTGATCCAGAGACATAGCAAGAACATCTGGATCATTCTCCATCATCAGAACTCTTGTTTCCCAATGAGGAGGTAGAGCATTTAGCAACTTCTTGTTGACCTCTATAGTACTGAACTTATAACCACCTTCAGTTAATTCATTGACAAGACGTGAGTATCTACAGAAAAGATCCTTCACAGTCTCGTTCTTCAAAATATCAAACAGATCATACTGTTTCTTCACGAGCTCTAGTTTACTCTGTTTGTACTCAGTGGTACCTCCACATCGTTCAGCTATCCCGTTCCATAGATCATAAGCTATGTCATGTTGTTTAAACATCTTCATAGCATCAGCAGGTAAGGCCATGGTGATAGCCGAGTGAGCCTTTCGTTCACATTCCCATGCCTTACGTTCCTCTACAGACATAGAACGAATAGGCTTTGGTGGAGGAATACCAACATGCTCTCCACTTGCAACTGGTCTCACATATCTCTCTAGTAATGATATTTCCATTTCCGGATCAGTAAACGCAACAAACGACAAAAAACGACCTCTCCATTCAGAGTACTCCATTCCGGGAGCAAAGAATGGAGGTTTATTTGCTGACCCAACCTCTGCATTGTGTTTTAACATTGCATTGACTGCTTGCAAAGTAGACATCTTAGAAAGTATTAAAATTGATTAACTTTTGAAAAATAATGAGAAATTAATTTAAGACTCTAAAGCAATATTGACAATATCGCTTAAATCAATTAGATAAATGAGCGATATTGTTGATATCGCTAATAATATCGCTAATTAAAGCAAAAGTCAAAATCAAACAAGAACAGGCGATATCACAGGCGATATTGCAGTAATGTCGCACAAATCAACCAGGCGATATTGGGTTAATATCGCTAAAATCAAATAGGCGATATTGAACTAATATCGCTTAATGATATCGCTCAAATTAATGAGATGTCGCTTTCAATGTCGCAGAAACCCTAATGGCGATATTGAGTTCCAATATCGCTAAAACGGCTGTAAACCCTAAAAACACAAGTTTCGAAGATCAAAACAAGTTTTAGAATTGAAACCAACGAACAAAGATCCAGAAACTTAAACACAAGCACTAAATGATTAGTTTAACACTTAAAGACACTCAAAAGGACAGAAATTTTTTTTTTTATAAATTAAACGTAAACGAATATTGATTCAAACCAAATAATCCAATGATTAAATGGCTCTGATACCAATTGTAGGATCCCAGAAGGGCTGACCTTACACACTGAATCAATATTACACAATCTAAAGAGCGGAATTCAATAGATTATGCTTGAACGATTAATAAACAAATATAAAACAAAACACAAGAATTGCTTTAACACATAAATGAGTTGCTATTACTTGATCACGAAAATCACAGAGGCTACAGAGATTATCTGATGTCAAAAGCCGAAAATAGCAAAAACCTACTTGACAAATGAAACCCTAAACAAATTTATATAATTATCTATTTTAGGCAACTAGGCGATATTGACAATATCGCTTATGCGATATTGACAATATCGCTTGAGCGATATTGGCAATATCGCTTGAGCGATATTGGCAATATCGCTTGAGCGATATTGACAATATCGCATGAACAGTAGTTGATCTAAATAATTACAACTCGAAACTTAGACCAAGTGACAGACACACTAAATGCACCAACAAGCTTGTATGCTGAAATGAACGAGACAGGGATTTCAAATCTATGTCTACATTCATGCTTTATCTCACAAATTGAACCTAAGAATGTTCAGATAGCTTTGAAGGAAAATTCGTGGGTCGAGGCAATGCAGGAAGAACTGTCTCAGTTCACAAAATTGCAAGTTTGGGAGTTGGTTGACCTACCTGTTGGGGAATATCCAATTGGAACTAGATGGGTATTTAAGTGCAAGAAAGACGATCGAGGAATCGTAATTCGCAATAAAGCTCGTCTAGTTGTCCAAGGTTTTAATCAACAAGAGGGGATTGATTACAATGAAGTGTTTGCGCCTGTGGCTAGGCTTGAAGCAATTAGGTTATTTTTAGCATTTGCAGCCTCAAAGAAAATAAAAGTATTTCAGCTGGATGTTAAAAGTGCCTTCTTGTATGGCAAAGTCAAAGAAACGGTGTATGTTTCTCAACCACCGGGATTTACTGATCCAAAGTATCCAGATAGAGTATATCGTCTCGATAAGGCTCTATATGGATTACATCAAGCTCCGAGAGCGTGGTATGAGACACTGTCCACTTATCTTCTTGAAAATGGATTCACAAGAGGAAGAATTGACAGTACACTCTTTGTGAAATGGAAAAGAAGAGACTTTCTACTTGTTCAAGTATATGTTGACGATATCATCTTTGGGTCATCTGACGAAAGGATGTGTAGTGAATTTGAAAAGGTTATGAAGAACAAGTTTGAGATGTCAGCTATGGGTGAATTGGCATTTTTCTTAGGATTGCAAGTCGATCAAAAGAAAGATGGATATTTCATTCATCAGACTAAGTATACTAATGAGCTTCTAGAACGATTCAAGATGGAAGAATCAAGAATTTTTCATACTCCCATTCCAGAAGCCCATGGTATTGGTCCAGATACATCGAGTGATAGAGATGTGGATCCTACTCTTTACAGGGCCATGATTGGATCACTAATGTATCTTACAGCATCAAGGCCTAATATAATGTTTGCGGTATGTGTCTGCGCAAGATATCAAGCTACTCCTAAAGAATCTCACATGCAAGCAGTAAAACGGATTCTTCGTTACCTCAAAGGGAAACCGTAGCTGGGACTTTGGTATCCGACTGATGGAGACTTAGATTTTGTGGCTTACACTGATTCTGATTACGGAGGATGCAATCAGAATAGAAAGTCTACAACCGGTGGATGTCAATTCCTAGGAGGTAGACTGGTCTCTTGGCAATGCAAGAAGCAAACCTCAGTAGCCATTTCTACATGTGAAGCTGAGTATGTTGCAGCTGGCAGCTGTTGTTCCCAAGTTCTGTGGATACAACAACAATTGCTTGATTATGGGTTGAGTATAACAAATACTCCTATGATGATTGATAATGAATCAACGATCTCAATAACCAATAATCCGGTCAAACACAGCAAAACTAAACATATTGACATTCGACATCACTTTATTAGAGACTGTGCTGAGAAGAACCTGATAAAGTTAGCTAAGGTTCCATCTGTGGATAATTTAGCAGACTTATACACCAAAGCGTTCGACAGAGCTCGATTCGAGAAATTGGTGCAACTAAATGGAATGAGAAATCCAGAGGATTAGTCTTCCATGGAGTTGATTTGTAATAATTAGTAGTTTATATATTATTAGTTTATGCTTATTTAAAAAAAAAAAAAAAAAAAAAAAAAAAAAGGGGGTCAGGCGTATGGCATTCATTTGCTTGTTACCGTTGGGGAATCGCCTCCGATAAAGGTTAAGTCTTTATCAACTGGGAAATGATAGTAAATTAGAGGAATTGGCTTAATAAATGTAGGTAAAAGTCTTAAGTTAGATGTGTTAAAAGATTCAAATTTGATTACATGAACTTTACATCTTTAAAACCAGGCCTTCACTTATCTTTATTTTAGTATACTCCTCTCTCCACACGATATAATCTGCTTGAAAAACTTTAGATCTAGACAGCTTCATTATATGATATAATGGTGGGCAATTTCTGCTTTGATTTCTGAGCATATAATAAGCTATAAATCTACAGTGTGTTATCTCGTGTGATTTACTATATGACGTATGACATAAGTCTTAATTGATGAAAGATAGTCTGACCATACACTGTTATCAAGAATCTATGAAAATATGTCAAGACAAATAATAAGAATTATGGCTGTTAGTGAAATTACTGGTGTCTCTATTGTACTAAGTACAGACCTGACTCCTTTAGTTTTGCCAATGGTTTCAAGCTTGGTTTGTCTATACTAAGGGATCTTATGTTGTACTAAGTACAGATCTAGAACCACTAGTATCTACAAAACGGGTTTGATGTTTGTCACATTTTATAAATTCACTCAAGGGTATGTCATATGTTTCGAAAAGAACATCATTTAGTGACCTCTATCTTGCAAAGTGAAAGAAACAGTGTTACGTGTTTTACTAAATTTCTCAGTATGTCATTTTTGAATCACATTAGGTAATACACATTCAAACAATAAAAGGTTTGCTTGGAAATCAGTGTAGACTTTGTTTATATGGATTATAATACCGGTAATCATCTTGAACTGTCTATGATATTTAAATCACTTCATTTTGATGTGAATATTATATTTTGTGGAAATAGGTAACCAAGTTATACTCTTATAAATGTAAGTTGTTAAATGGTTAAGTTGTGAGTTCTTATGTAACTTATTGTGAATTTCATAAGGTTTGCATACTAACAATCTTCTTAGACTTTTTACTCATCATTTGGTTCAGCTGTTTCCTTCTGATATGATCCCACTGTCGATAAACTTCTTAATGCCCTTGATTAGGATATTTTATTTTACTTTATTTTATTGTAATTTTATTTTAGTCAAAGTGTTTCATTAATACAAGGGTACTTGATACAAATGTTTATTATGAATCATTGAACTTTTATTTATTTCATTTTATCTTATTTCTCTTTATTTTATTTTTCTTATGTTTCTGCTATTCGTATAATTGCATCACAAGTGAAAGATCCTCTGATTTTAGACTTGTGCGCATTTTTCTAAGAACGACAAGTGAAAAATATTTTATTTTAGACTTGTTTATTTTTGAAAACTTAAAAATTACGTTGTATAATTAAAAATGTATTTTTTAAACATTTTCTGCGAACCGAGAACAGTGCTGCGAGTTGACTTTGAGCTGCGAGTTGAACTCAACTCTGCGAGTTGAGTTCTGCGAGCCGAGTTCAAAAGTGTAAAAGGGGGCTGCGAGTTCAAACTTCCACACACTTGCGAATTCAAACTCCTGCGAACTCACACACACACTGCGAACTGAGTTTACTATTTCATTCATTTTCAAAATTTCGATTTGAACATCAGCCGTTTGACCTCATAACTTTTATCCACTTCACCTTTGCGAATCTTTTGAGGTAAAAATCAAACATATCCACCGTGTAACTTAATCATAATCGACATTTTAAATAAAATAAGGGTTTTTGATTTTTAACTTACCAAAATCTTTAACGTAATGCTCAAATCAACACGAAACCTTAGGGTTTATGTTAATAGGAGTAAATTGGACCTGAGGACATAGACTGATCATGCTAAAACTTCCAAAATTTGAAAAATTTGGATGATGTCATTTCTGCAGTTCATCCTGCGAGTTGAGATCCAACTCAACTCGCAGGTCAGCAGGTCAGCAGGTCAGCAGGTCAGCAGGTCAACGGGTCAAGCGAGTCCAACTTGCGAGTTGACTTGCGAGTCCAACCTGCGAGTTGACTTGCAAGTCTGACTTGCGAGTTGAACTCTGCGAGTTGAACTTGCGAGTTGACTTGCGAGTCCAATCTGCGAGTTGACTTGCGAGTCCAATCTGCGAGTTGACTTGCAAGTCTGACTTGCGAGTTGAACTTGCGAGTTGACTTGTTGACTGCGAGTTGAACTTGCGAGTTGACTTGTTGACTGCGAGTTGAACTTGCGAGTTGACTTTTTGAAACTTTTGATTTCTAATTTTAATTTACGATCTCTCGATTAGTCAACTAATTAAGCGTTTATAAGTTAAAATAGTCTACGGTTAGACGTGTCGACTTAAATGTAAACACGTAAATCCGTATACTCTATATATAAGACTTATGACTTTCCGTAATAAGTAATATATTTGTGTAGCAGGTTAATTTGAAAGTTAGACTTATTGATTTAGTATATGTTGAACCACTATAATTGATAATTAAGTTTGACGACTTAATAGTTCAATTATGAGTTGTAGATCATATAAGTTTATCAATATTTGTTAAACTCATAGTCTAACATTTGTGTGATTTGTAATATTACAGATATGGCTCGACTATTTGTTGCTCATCACAACGTGCTTGTTGATTTGGATGTCAATGCACGAGGTGCATCCAGGGTCGCTCGGATTCTTACTTTTCTGAGTCGATCAAGGATACAGTATGCCATTACAGAGTCACCTGCTCTTTCACATGATATACTTACCCAGTTCTGGGCTAATATAATATATGACACATCTGTGAATCCTCCGGTCATCCAGACGAGGATTAATGACCACCCGGTTATCTTCTCTGCCTCAGATCTGCGAAACATATTACAGTTAGGCACTGTAGAGCAGGAAGATGGACCGACCGAGTTTTCTTCGGATTTTCTTGAAGGAGCTTTAGGACGTATGGGGTATGTTGGACCCAAGAGAGGCCGTCAGTTTCTGAAAGCTCTCGTGTTCGGAGAATGGAGATTTTTACTCCATGTCTTGGTCACGATCTTTGGGCCAAAGAAAGGAGGATATGATGAGCTTAGCTCTTCTCTATTATCGGCTGCACTGTCACTGGTTTACAATAAACCATACAGTTTTTCAGACTATGTTTTTGGAGAATTTGTTAGACAAATCTTGGGAGGTGTAAGGTCTCAGTTTATGCTATATCCCAGATTTTGTATGCTTATCATTCGGGCTTCGATTCCTGACTTGCCAGACTTTCAAGCTGATTTAAAAGTTGATACCATCGGGCTGAGGGCTTACAATGCCATGTTTATGCACACCTCAAGAAGGTTTGAGATGCAACCACAGCCGACAGAGCTGTTTGGGTTCTTGATCCATCCCGATTATGTGACGCCACCAAATCATGGTTGGCTAGATGTTGATGTGGACGAGGGTGCTCCTGAGCCACAAGAACTGATCGAGGAGGTTTTGATTCAGGTGCATCAATCTGCGCAAGAGATTAATGCTGATGTTGCAGCCGAAGTGGTGCAACAAGTACTGGCTGATACTGATGATGCCAATGATTCCATCATGCAAGATGTGGATCAGTATGTTGCTGAAGCACCAAGGGTTGCAGAACCCACCACTGAGGCACCAGAGGCTGCCGGTCCATCGGGCAGAGATGGAGAAGCTGCTTCGGCTTCTGAATCTGAGTCTGATGATGATGATGAGACTGGACCACCAGGGTTTGTCTCCGGTATCCCTGAAGGGATGATTCGTCAAGGATCAAAATTGATTATGGATCCGGCATTGAAGTTAAAGAGGAAAGCCGTGGACCAAGATCCCGATTTTGCTTTGGTTGATGAAGATGAGGATGAAGAAGAAGAGGAGGAGGTGCTCATTACTCGACCTCGCAAACTGCTCAGACAAACAGCTTCAACCTCTGCAGCTCATCTACAATCCAGTTCTACGCCCTTAGAGGCTAAAATGATTGCTGCTTTGGTTCGCCCGTCTTCGCACCCAACCACCAAATCTAGCAGGGTTGCAGCGCGTCTATTAACCGATGTTGCTACCGAGATAGCGAATAAAATGCAACCGCCCGCTCCCACGCAACCAACCACCACTACTGCTGCTCCATCCACCTCTGCGACTGATTCTGATCATATTAATAGCTTAGAGTCCAGAGTTCGAGAGTTGGAAGAAACCGTCAAATTCTTGATTTCTCAAATGCTGTCTATGTCTGATAACATGACTAATCAGAATGATGCCTATTCACTGCTCATCAAGACGAATAACAATCTGATAGATGATGTAGCTGACAAACAGAGGCAAATTGATAGACTTGATCGCCTGGTCATCAGCCTTCTGAAGGACAAGCCATCTCAAGGGGAGGTATTGATATATCAAGAGTCCTGCAAGGAAGATGAGCTGGCGAAGAAGAATAAGAATGATGAAGACGATGATCCCGCAGCTGGAAAAGATGGTGAGCTGGCCGGTCCTTCAACGACTGGTCAGCAGACTACATTTCAGGGGGAGTCTGCTGAAGCAAGTGGTAGTGGAGCTGGTGCTGCGAAGGGTGGAGCTGAAGAAGGTGACACTTGTATTAATATAGATTGAGTGTAATTATTAATACATTGTAACTTTGAATCATTTTGTAATTAAGATGTTTGAACGTGAATGTTTAAAATGTTATAATTATGAATGATCGTATATTATAAGTCTTTTGTAATTCTAGATTGACTATGATCGATAAAAGAGTTATAGGAACATATAATATATGATGTTCGCATATTATAAGACTTATTCAAATTTTAGATCGATTATCATAATCGATGAAAGATTTGAATAAGTATATATAATATATTTCAAATACACAAAGGGATTAATAAGAAAAATCTTAGATTGATTCAGGGAAATCAATGAAAGAACTTATGATATTAATCTATTTGTGTATGTATTTCTATAGGTCATGAAATGTTGAACTTATCAGATTCTGAAGGCGACATGCCAGATGAATTAGATGAGGACATTGACTTTGACCTTGAAGAAGGAGAGTTTGTACCTCCTGAAGATTGGACTTTCATTGTTAATGATGGGGCAGACGAATGTGTAGATCTTGACGCTGATGTTGTTGAACACATTGTAAGCCCATCTACAACTAAAGTGGTCATCCAGGAAGAAGATGGAGAAAGGGTCGTTGAATTAGATGAAAGTCTAGATGACTCAACCAGTTCTGAATCAGAAGATGACCTTCCAGAGAAACTCAGAAATAATCCCATGTTTAGACCTCTGAAAAGGAGAAAGCAAAAGGTTGGGATGTCTGAAGTAGATATAACTGGAAAGAAAGTTCCAAGGAAGGGGATCATCGGCTGGTATTTTGATTCCGACTTGAAACTTTTCGCTATCAAAAGATTTGACGGAGTTCAATATTTCGATAAGAAGCTTAAAGTATTCAGTTCGCTTCCTCGATTTGAAATTCGAGACTTGGCACGCTTAGAACTGATAAATCCCAGTAATGATCCCTACGCAACGTATGTTGAGAGAATCATTCGGACTGAGGGTAGATCAATGAAGTTTGAGAAGATTAAGCCAAGAGTCGGAAAGACGATCAAATTAAAGGAACGAAGTCAGAGAACTGGCCGAAGATTAAGGAAGAAAACTTATCCAGATGTCAAGTGCATACAGCAGATACCACTAAAACCTATGCCACAGAATATTCTGGGAAATCTTCTGAATTGGCACGTGGATTCTGAGACTGGTGAAGCTGTCATGGTTGAAGCTGATGATGAAGTTGAAGGAGGAGAAAGAGTAATTCTGACAGTCTATGACCATCGACACCTAATGAATCTGTCGAAGAAGGACCTATTGAAGTTAAACGAAAATAGGATCCTGACGACTGAAGCATGGGGTGATCTTGCAAGAGATTATCAATTAATGGTGAAGACTTGTGTTAGAATGAAGATTCATATGGGCAGTAGAATTTACAAGTGAAGACCAAGGACAAAGTTAAAGATAACGACGCTAGAGCTATTGTCAAGGGGGAGTCTGTTGGGACATATTATTGTGACAACAGATCTAGCTTGTAATAGGACTAGTGTATTTATTGTCAAACTTGTATAAATTGGTTTAGACTCGTAAATATATGATATTAACTTGTTATTATTATTTGTTAAATGTTATTGAACAAGTATCGATTTCAAGTTAAAGTCAAAATTCGCGAATTGAGAAGTCAACTCGCAGGTTTGACCTGCGAGTTGAGATCTCATCTCGCAACCATCTGGACTCGCAGCTCTCAGCTGCGAGTTGAGATCTGGGCTCGCTGATATCTGGACTCGCAGGTCTTACCTGGGAGTTGAGAACTGGGCTCGCAATGGCATCTGGACTCGCAGGCCCATGGGCTGCGAGTTGAGTCAACTCGCAAAGCCCATGGGCTGCAAGTTGAAACAGATATAAATATTTATTGCTGCTCATTAATGAGATAGAGAAATCCGTGCCAGAATTACACACACCAAATATTTTTAAGTGTTCTCTCCTCGAAATCTGTGCAGATATAAAAGCATTTATTGAATAGGCTCGGTTTTGATTGTTTAACACTAGTTAATATCAAAACGAAGCCTGTTAATTAATTGCAAAGTTATATAAGCAATAAACCTTAAGTATTGAGGGATTCCGCACCTCAATACCTAAAAGATAATCCGTTATCGCTAACCAAGATCTAGAGACTTACATTTTATCCATCGCTTCCGAGTCAAATGACACATTTAATATTGACTAAAATGAGGGGTGTTATATATACCAAGATCAGGTTCCTTGGGCAGATATGATTACTAGGAAGAATAAAGAGATCGCTCCAAAGTCTGATGTTCATTATTAGCTTCACTAGCGACACATTACAAATTTTGAGTCTCTAGCTATATTTAAGGAGGAAACGGAGGTTAATGTCGCTGCACAAAATACGACCATCGCTACTCAATGGCAAACTATCAAAGTAGTTACTCAAGCTCAAGCATGGATACAAATAGCAATGACAACATGTATAGAAGCATCCTCTGCCATAATTGATGAACTTTTGGTAACGCATAAAAAGTCACGTTTTTACTGGCTTTATCATATCCAAATTAAAAATAATTAACCTTTTTAATCTAAATATTACATTTATTTGTTTTATTTTGTTAATTAGGATATTAGGAAGACAACGCAAAAAGAATCAACAAACACAAACGTATAACGAAGATTCTAGAGCGAAAACAAGTCACGAAGAATTAAGATCCCGCACACTGAGCCACGACCAAACAAATACGGGCTACAGGGGCCTTATACGTTCGGCAAGCCCCATATACGGCTTGCATGAACCGTATACGGTCCAGCAAGGGCCGTATACAGCCTGCATGAGCCATATATAGCTCGTGCAACCCGTATCGATATAAATCTTTCCCCTTGGGACGGTTCATGCAAAACGGGGATTGATTTTGAAGGTTAAATACGGGCTGTGTGGTCAAAATACGGATCAAAACATCCCTTAATATCCAACTCCTCATTCAACCAAATCATCTACCTTCGACCTTATGTATAGCGGCAATATCAGTCCAAATTGTATAATATGTTAGTTAATTTAGAAACTTTCGGTACTTATTTAGTTTAGAATTTTTTCAGGTCGAAGATTGAGTGAGTTGAAGAAAGAATAATGAAATGGCGGATGAAAACGAAGAAATAAGAAAGAAAGAGAAAAGCTGTCAGATTTAGTCACTAACCTCAGGGAAGCATGGCTACCCGTCGGGTACCTGCCCACTGAACGGGTAAATTATGGCTCAACCGGGAAAAATCTGGACATAAACTTGGAGATGAATTATACCCGTCGGGTACCATGAGTACCCGCTGGAACTCATGTGTTCCAGTTTGAAGATGTAACCGAGAACCAGCTGCTCAACTGGGCGGGATTCATTATTACCCCCGGGTACTTGAACTTCCCGTTGGGTACTCAAATCGGTTATGAGAAATTTGCCTTTTATTCTCATGCAAACCCTAATTATGAGGACTTCTGATTACCAACTAATTGTGGGCGATTAGAGGCTGCCGTGGAGAGCTTTTGGGGACACCCCAAGTGATTCATCACCATTCTAATCATCATAGAAGTTAGGGTTTGTAATTCTTCATTTGAATCTTCATTATTTTATGTTTAATTCATATTTGTAACGGATTATGGATTATTCTTTAATTATGATTGTGTTTGATTGAACCCATGACAATGGGCTAATTCCTTTGTGTTCATCTAGACTAATAACCCTAGATGTTGGACGTATGATATTTAGATTTTTATTATGTGTAATATATGATGTTTAATCGTAGAACGATTTTATATGATTTATTTAGCTTATTCAGTTGATGTGATAATTGTGCTAATGAGTGAGAACTCTAGATTTAATATTGCATTTACTTTTAATTGGAAACAATAAGAGAATTGAATTACGTTAATTAAATTATAATATGGGTGAGTCATTCTAAGAGACATCTTGTGTGATTTTAGTAATCTCTAGGACACTAGGATTATGAGATTGAATCACCATGTTAGTTGAGTTAAATAATCATAATTGGAATTATTAATTTGTCAAGGACACTTGCACATTATGGTTTCAGTTAAACGATTGCATTGCGAAAACAAGTAGTTTTGCTTATTGACTCCCATACGTTAATTACATATCTATCTATTGTCCAACTCTAGGGGTAACAGTCTAGATGAACATACTTCTACCACTTGGTTAAATTTTCACTTACTGCTTATTTAGTTTAAAACACATTTTGACTGTCTGTCGTTAAGAGACACCTTCCTTATAATTTAACTATAGATTTAATAAATAACCCTCAAAGTACATATAAACTGTTCTGAAGCAATGGAACAAGTAATTAATAGCTGAAATACATTGTCGACAACTGTAGTGTGCTTTCTAAGCATGGTCTAAGCCTGAATGTATGAAAATACCAAATGTAGAGTACATAGCCAAAATCTTAGGGATTTCTTGGTACATTTTGAGAAAGATAGTTTCAATTATAAATAGAGTCTTTAAAGTACTAAAATACACACTCAGTTTATAAATCTAAAGCGAAATATTAAGAATTGGTAATTATCTTCTTTCCCGTCTATCACATTTAGATTTTATCTGAGCGTTACACATAAAGCAAGTTGAAACATCATAACTTATTGTTATATTGTTTGTTAAAAACGGTGTATATAATGATCAGACATAGGATGCGTGTGCTACTCTATTCATGCACCCAGGAATGTTAATATTCCAAGAAGGGCCACCACTCGCGTAATCGGGAAGTGTTGGGAGTTGAGCGAGACCATTCCGATCAGAATCACCATGACCAAATTCCCGGTGACATGCTAATCGATTAGTAGGGAACTTAGTGTCTACACCTACAACATTTTATATAACTTAATTTATAAGTAATATGAATAACGTTTCCATTAAATAGAACTTAACACGCATCATCCCATCAGCATGGCTAACTAAATCATAACAAACAACGCTTATCTATTATCTGAATTTACTTTATTAATTCTATTTTCTTACTTTAGTATAAACAAAAACCCAAACTACCCCATACTCTTTATAAAACCTCATTAGTTAGAACCCACTCGTCTGAAACACCTCAGTTTCAATTTAGTTGGTCTTTAAGAATGACATCTGAGTCATACTTACCCTTACTCGCCTTAGCTATCGCATGTACATTGTAAGTAACTTAGGATACCCAACACTATAAATTTAAAACACCCCACTGATTGCGCATCGTTTGATCACCGTCCGTCATCCACAACCGACAACACCTCGTCGAGACGAAACGACCGAGCGGCGGGACAACAACTTCCCAAGGTGATCCAGCACGGTGAAGAAAAGATTGGTCATACCATTAACTTGGTGTTTGAGCGAGCGAAGGAGCTAGATGCCTTAAAAGCACAGGTGGAGTCTCAAAGATTGTTAGAATCTGTCTGACCTAATCAAGACTTATAGTTTGAATAATTATCAAGAAACTTGCGGAATAGTACTTGATAACTTAGGAATAATTCACAGAACAATATATCAATAATCAAAAGCTTCAATATTATTAATAATACGAATACACAGATGTATTAGGGTTTACACCTTGAAGCCTTACGTACTTTTTGTTGATGCATTAGTGTGTCTATCACTTGGTCTAGGTTTTGAGTTGTAATTAATTAGTTACATTCTGTATTAGGCGACATTGGCAAGATCGCTTAGGCGATATTGACAATATCGCATAGGCGATATCACCAATATCGCTATGTCGCTGATTAGTTACCTATAAATATGAGTTTAGGGTTTTAGTTGTTTTGTTGTTGAACTTGACGATTTCCAGAAGAGCTTTTGGCTGTGTTTTCTGCTTCTGTGGTCAGTATTGTATTCGTTCATTGATTATAATTCTTAATACAATATTGTTTGTGCTTGTGATTAAAAACGTACTTGTGTTTAGCTATTGATTTCCGCTCATTAGCTGTTGAACGTTGATTTGCATGTATTCTGTCATTTTAGTCGATCCTACAATTGGTATCAGAGCCATATATCCATTGGATTAGTGGTTATTAAATCAACAAAAGTACGTTAAAAGTGGTTAAATCATCAGTTTCATATAGGTTGATTGTTTGTTAGCCCTAAAACTGATTGATTTATTGCCTTTTTGTGTTTTCTGGATTATTGTTCGTCATTAACAACCCTAACTTCGTTTGATCTTTCAGATTAAAAAACTTTTTAGGTTTTCTAGCCGTTTCAGCGATATTAGAAGCGATATTGCCTTAATATCGCCTCTAGGGTTTCAGCGATATTACTTGATCTGGGCTCATTAATTTGAGCGATATTGATAGCGATATTGATAGCGATATTGCATTTTAAATCAGAATTTTTAAAATCAAAACTTTTATTAAAATATTTTAAAATGTCTACTTTACAAGCTGTTAACGCTATGTTAAAACATAATGCTGAGGTTGGTAGCGCAAACAAACCTCCATTCTTTGCTCCGGGAACGGAGTATACTGAATGGAGAGGTCGATTTTTATCCTTTGTTGCTTTTACTGACCCTGAAATGGAGATACCATTAATCGAACGCTACGTTCGACCGGCTGCTAGTAGTGTTCATGTGGGTGTTCCTCCACTAAAACCCATTCGTTCAATGACTGCTGAGGAACGCAAGGCATGGGAATGTGAACGAAAGACTCATTCTGCCATAACCATGTCTCTTCCGGCTGACACGATAAAAATGTTTAAACAGCATGAGTTAGTGTATGATCTTTGGAATGCAATTGCCGAAAGATGTGGAGGAACTGTCGAATATAAGCAAACTAAATTAGAGTTTGTGAAGAAACAGTATGATCTGTTCGACATTCAGAAAAACGAGTCAGTCAAGGATTTATTCTGTCGTTACTCACGTCTTGTGAACGAACTGACTGAGGGAGGTTACAAGTTCTCCACTGTTGAGATCAACAAGAAACTGTTAAATGCTCTACCTCCTAGTTGGGAGACAAGAGTATTAATGATGGAGAGTGATCCTGAAGTATTAGCTATGTCCTTAGATCAGCTTGTAGGCAAATTAGAAACTTGTGCTTTGGACATTCAGAAGATAAGCACTAGATCTAGTTCCTTGCTTGCTGATACAAGCAGTTTTGGATATGGAAGCACTGCTCTAATAACTGGACCATCTACTGGATATAGAAGCACAGCTCAATCAACTTCCTCTGCTACTGCATCGCACAATGAGCATGCAGTTATCTTCAACGCGTTTTTGTCATCATATGATGATTTTTTATCCAAGAGGATTAGCTCGGTAGATCTTACCGATGAGGACTTTGCTCAAGTTGATCCTGATGAGCTAGAGAGAAACGATCTTCGTTGGAACATGGCTATGCTTACCAGAAGAATGAAGATATATTTGAAGAGAACGGGAGAGAAGTCTCTTGAGGATGTCACTGATAAAACTAGCATGGGTTTCGATAAATCCAAGATTAGATGCTACAAGTGTCAAAATCTGGGTCATTTTGCTAGAGAGTGTGAGAAAGGTAGACAACCGTCTACTGGATTTACCAAACCTTCTACTTCTAAGAAGGAGAATGAAGTCGCCAAGGCTGCTTTATTGTTGGATAATGAAGCCTATGATTTTTCTGCTATGGACGATCAGGATAATGTCGCTCTTATGGCGGATATTCAAAATGGGGTAGAATTTTTTGATTGTAATTCCTGTATCACACTAACTGGTAAAATCAACAGGTTCATAGTAGATAATGATCGCTTGAATACAGATCTAACCAATCTTATTGAAGCCAACAACGTTTTAAAAGGTAACAAAAAAGTCTTTACTATTAATCAGAAAGCTCTTATCGACGAAAAGAAAGAGTTAAAGGCAATGATTTTTAGCAAACAAGATGAGATTGACAGTTATTTAAAACTTATTTCACATCTTAAAAGGAACTTGCTGAAACTCAATCTGACAATGTTGATTTAAAACGAAGACTTGCAAACATCTCCACATCTACTATGGTCTTTTCCGACATTCTGCAAAATCAACGGACCGATACAAAGAGTAAGGCAGACATTGGTTATCACAACCAACCTCCTCCCTCAAATTTGAATCAGCCCAGTCTTTCGCAGGATGAAATAAAAGATTATGTACCTTCTGTTCTCAAGAAGGATACAAATCTTGTGGTGAAACCTGTTATTGTTAAAAATCCTAATCAGCCTAAGACTGTCAAGGCTGAAGATGTTAAACAACCTAAGCTTGTTAAGGCTGCTGATGTCAAGCGACTTGACCCAATCATGTTTGTTCCTTCAACAAATGTTGAAGAGGTGGTAGAGATGGAGGATGTAACTCACGAGGTTACAAAGAAAGTTGAGAAGAATAACCTCAAACCTGCAAATTTCATCTTTACTAACGAGGGTAGAGGTGGACTGTCATCTAAAAAGAAACCTGTAATCAAGGATTTGAAATTGAAACTGGAGGAGAATATTCAAAATAGTAAAGTTTCAATTAAAAATCCTTCTTCAAAGATTACCTCAACTGTAAATATGTTTACTCCATCATGTTCGCATAAGTGTTCATGTGCAGTAAAGCCTCGTAGGGTTCCTCTTTCGCCAAAACCACTATTGAGTGATGATCAAACTTTTCGAGAGAGACGATCATGTTTCTATTGTAAGAAGCAGGGTCATCTCATTAATCAGTGTTCGGTGCTTGCTAGAAAATGGGCATAACGAAATGATCCACGTCATGGATCATGTTTCTACTGTAAGAAGCAAGGTCATCTCATTAATCAGTGTCCGGTGCTTGCTAGCAAATGGGCATCACGAAATGATCCACGTCATGCTAAAAATAGAAACTTTCACAAGTCAAAACAACCTGGATTATCTCGAAATGTCCCGACTTCAAAAGTCAATAACACTACACCTACTCAACCAATGGTTCGAAAGGTTGATGTTATTAATAAGCAACCACTTTCTCAGAAAGTTTGGAAAAAGAAAAGTGTAGGGAATAGTGTGTCATCTATAGTTATCACATCAGTAAAAGAAAATGATTTACTGAAAAACAAGGTTTTAACTGATGTGGTAATAATCGATGAAGTCTCAAGAGTACCCAAGTCTATCAAGGCTTGGGTCTCCATTTTTAATTAACAATCTTTTCTTTGTGTTGTGACAGTCAAAGGTACAGAATAGCAAGTGATATGTTGAAAGTGGCTGTTCACGACACATGACATGCAATATTTCCCTTCTCTCTGATGTTAAACCATATAATGGGGAATATGTTGCTTTTGCTGGTGATAACTGTGGTAAGATAACTGGGCAAGGTACACTTACTAATGGTCAAGTGAGCTTTGAAAATGTAAACTTTATGGAGGAGCTAAATCATAACTTGATAAATGTCTCTCAAGTTTGCGATAAGAAGTTCACAACTGCTTTTTCGTTTAGTTGTGTTTGAAAAACAACTAGGGATATGATAGTACATTAGGAGACACCCCTCAAAAGTCAATCTTAAGTTTTATCCTCGATGTATCAGTAGGTTTATCTCGTATTTGTTATACTTGTCCTTATAGATATCTGATTACTTGAACGATGTATTGGTAGGCATGTTCATACTCTTCTTTGAGCATCTAAGTAATACCTTAATATGTGTTTAAATCTTTTGTGATGACCAACATATGATGTATGACAATGGGTCTTAATTCTTATGTATCAGCTTGCCATGCTTCTATTAACTTGAGTTTGTATATGACAACATTTGGGGATTTATGCTGTCTGTTTCCTTTGTTGTACGTCCGTACAGACCTGGTCTCAGTCAGTATACTTTCAAAAACTAAGCAAACAAAAGTCCAAAGTACTTTCAAATCTTATAAAATCAAAGATTACTTACAAGGTCGCCAAATGGTTTGACCAAGTCTGATTTTGCTTAAACCTGAATCAAGTTTATGTCGCTTTGTTGTACGTATGTACAGACCTGTCACCGCTGGCTTGATTCTTAAAAATGTTGAATTCAAATGCTTTCTCTAACTAATCGAAGTCTTGGGCATGTCTTGATACTAGGAGTATATCTATGTGAGATTCACGGAGATCTATTCACTCTCACAATAACTGCTAAGCTTGAAGTTGATTATGTTACATGTTTAAGTGGACAAACAATACCGATAATCGTCTTGTTACTGATTGTCTCTTTGGCTAGTTAACTTTGCGTGCTAAATTTAAATTTGGACAACTATACTGATAATCGAATTAAAATTTGATATTGTCTTGCGAATATGTCTTTCTAATATAATCCCTAATTCGACATCATCTAGTTCGTCACCAAAATTAAGATAGATCCAGTGACAAAGCAGCGGATTATTAGAGTTCATTATCCATCAGCTGAAAATTTGAAGAAGATATCTCTGGAAGATGTTACCCTTGACTTTCTATGAAGATTTAACTGATGATTATTTTTGAAGACCAAGCTGAAGACACGGGGGAGTTTGTTGATACATTAGTGTGTCTGTCACTTGGTCTAGGTTTTGAGTTGTAATTAATTAGTTACATTCTGTATTAGGCGACATTGGCAAGATCGCATAGGCGATATTGACAATATCGCATAGGCGATATCACCAATATCGCTATGTCGCTGATTAGTTACCTATAAATATGAGTTTAGGGTTTTAGTTGTTTTGTTGTTGAACTTGACGATTTCCAGAAGAGCTTTTGGCTGTGTTTTCTGCTTCTGTGGTCAGTATTGTATTCGTTCATTGATTATAATTCTTAATACAATATTATTTGTGCTTGTGATTAAAAACGTACTTGTGTTTAGCTATTGATTTCCGCTCATTAGCTGTTGAACGTTGATTTGCATGTATTCTGTCATTTTAGTCGATCCTACACTTCTCACTATGCTATTGGGTCTCTATTTATATGAATATAGAGTCCTGAACAATCTTTCCTACAAACAGGAAACAATATCAATCTACTTAACTATTTCTATTTGTTACCATAATTACAAAATACGTAAACAGTATTAATATTGTAACAGTACAAACTATTAGAAACAGTATTAACTATGAAGCAGTACTAATACTGGAACAGTAGTAACTCTGAAGCTTTGACTCTTCAACCTTCTAACAGTACTAACTTTTGATAGCAGTACAAACTCTGAAGTAGTACAATTCTTGATACAGTACTAACTCTGATAATAGTATTAACTTTCTTCTAGCAGCACAAACAGATTTAAATCTAACAAAGATTCACCTTTTTGGAAGTTGCTGATATGAATGTAAGTCCTGTGATCTTGGTCGATAATGATTATATCAATTATCTAGTCGTATAAAGGTGCGGAATTCCTTTATACGTTTGAGTTTTTAATTAATCAAACGAATCACTAATCGCTTTGTTTTGATATTAACTAATTGTTAATCTTCAAAACCTAGCCGTTAGTGATTAGGGTTTGCTCTGGAAATTACTACTGCCTTAAGTTTTCTCAAAAGTTAATCAGAATTAATTTTTTTTTTCTTTCCCCTTTTGAATGTTAACTTAAAACCTAATTTAAGTACTCGTTTCACTTCGCATGATGGGCTGGGCTTTTGGGCTTGCGAATCCAGAATCACCTGCGAATTGAGTTTCTCAATTTGCTAGGGAGACCTCTGCGAATTGAGATTCTCAGTTCGCAAGTCATCCTGCGAATTGAGTTTCTCAATTCGCAAGTCTCAGGATTGCGAACCCAAATTCCGTTTTGCGAGTCCAGTTCTCATTTCACATATTTTAATAACTTGTGACTTGAGAACTTCACTCACAACTCAGACTTTAGTTTGTATTCGTTATTAGTCCAATACGTTTCCTGTATTTCACATAATAATAATAACAAACTAATATCATGTATTTACAAATCCAAACCAATGTACAAACTATGATTACAATTACCCTAGACCTATTACAAGCTAGATCTGTTGTCACAAAACATGTCTCAACAGACTCCCCCTTGACAATAGCTCTAGCGTCATTATCTTCAATTCTGTCTTTGGTTTTCAATTGTAAATCTTACTACCCATATGTATCTGCATTTTAATGCAAGTCTTAACCATCATTTGATAATCTCGTGCAAGATCACCCCATGTTTCAGTCGTTAGGATTCTGTTTTCATTTAACCTTAACAGATCTCTCTTCGACAGATTCATTAGGTGTCGATGGTCATAGACTCTCAAAATTTCCTTTTCTCCTCCATCGACCTCATCATCAGCTTCAACCATGACAGCTTCACCAGTTGCTGAATCCACATGCCAATTCTTTAGATTTCCTAATAAATTTTGAGGCATTGTCTTCAGAGGTATTTGCTGTACACATTTGACTGCTGGATAAGTCTTTTTCCTTAATCGTCGCCCAGTACGTTGACTGCGCTCTTTCAGTTTAATTGTTTTCCCGACCCTTGGCTTAATCTTTTCGAATTTCATTGATCTACCCTCAGTCTTAATTATTCTTTCTACATAATTTGCATACGGATCATTACTGGGGTTTATCAATTCTAATCTAGCCAGGTCGCGGATCTCAAATCGAGGAAGAGAACTAAACACTGCAAGCTTCTTCTCAAAGTATTGTACTCCATCAAATCTCTTAATTGCGAAGAGCTTCAGTTCAGAATCATAATAACATCCAATGATTCCTTTACGGGGTACTCGTTTTCCCGTTATGTCAACTTCTGACATTCCAATCTTCTTCTTCTTTTTCTTCAACGGTCTAAACATAGGATTTCCTTTAAGTTTATCAGGAAGATCATCTTCAAACTCAGAATCTGATGATTCACTTAGATTTGCATCCAAGTCTATCACCTGTTCTCCGTTTTCATTCTGAATGACAACTTTTGTAGTTGAAGGGCTTACGATGTGTTCATCTATATTGACATCAAGATCTACACCTTCGTCTACCTCAACTTCATGAATAGAAGTCCAATCTTCAGGAGGTAGAAATTCACCCTCCTCTAGATCATAGTCGACTTCTTCATCTATTTCATCTAGTATGTCACTCTCAGAATCAGATAAGTTTAGCATTTCCAGACCTATATAAATACACATACAAGTAAATATTAATATAATAAATCCTTTTATTGATTTCTCTGAATCAATCTAAGGATTATCTTATTAATCTTTTTGTGTATTATAACATATATTATATATACTTCTAACTCTTTTATTGATGATAATCAATCTAAGAATTCAAAAGTCTTATAACATACAAGCATTACATATTATATTATCTTTTAAATCTTTTATCGATCACAGTCAATCTAAGATTACAGAGATCTTATAATACATAAACATTATATATATATTATATAATCTTATTAATCTTTTATTGATCTCAGTCAATCTAAGATTCAAAAGATCTTATAATATATGAATTATTATATATATCATATAATCTTATTAATCTTTTATTGATCTCGGTCAATCTAAGATTCAAAAGATCTTATAATATATCAACATTACTGTCAATTATCAAATATAACATTAATGTATTAAGCATTAAAGTCCAAAATCTTAATTAAACAGTAATATTACATTACAAATTGTTTAAATATTACAAAACATAACACAAATTAAAAAAAAAAAAGGTTACATTAACTATTTAAACAAAATATTAACCTTCTTCAGTTCCAGCTCCTCCTGAAGTACCAGCTTCTCCACCCGTGTCAGACTCCCCCTGAACTCGAGTCTGCTTACCAGTCGTTGACGGACCAGCCAGCTCACTTCTTTTCGGAGCGTTGGGATCATCGTCTGTATCATCCCTTCTTTTCCTTGCTAGTTCATCCTCTCAGCAAGATTCTCTGTAGAAGAGTATCTCCCCCTGAGATGGCTTGTCCGCAATGAGTGAAGTAACAAGACAATCAAGGCTGTCGAACCGGCGTTGCTGGCGTGCGATGTTATCAACCATATTATTCTTTGCTTTAATCAGCAGCAAATAGGCATTATTTTGATCAGTTATAGTCTGAGCCTGAGACAGCATTTGTGAGGACAGGATATCGGTGAGCGCCTCTAAATCCCGAACCCTTGACTCCAAATTGAGAATACGATCAGAATCAGACATAGGTTGCGAGGATGATTTGGTAGTAGTGGCTCTGGGAGGAATGGTAGTAGACTGATGCACTTTGGTAGCTATCTCAGTAGCGACCGCCTTTAAAAGCGTAGATGCCTTCCTGCTTGATTTAGCAGTAGGATGAGTCTCTGGACGCACAAGAGCTCAAATTACTTCCTCCTCAGTCGGATCAGCTATTAATTGTAGTCCAGTATATGCAACTGCCCTAGGTCGCTTACGACTTCTAGTAACAGGTACCTCCACCTCTTCATCATCAGATTCATCCACCAAAGTAAAGTCAGGATCTTGCTCAACAGCTTTTCGCTTACCCTTCAGAGCCGGATCCATAATCAATTTAGAACCTCTTCTGATCATACCAGCAGGAATACCAGAAACAGGACCAGATGGTGGATCCTGACCATCTTCTGAATCAGAGTCAGAAGCAGTTGCTCCATCCTTCTTCTCAGCAGAACCACCATAAGTCCCAGCTACTGGCGGCTCAGAAGGCCCAACCTGCTCCTGTCTAGGATATGTAGGAACAACCTCCTGTTCAACTATATCCTCATGCAGCAGCTGTGCAACAGCAACATCTTCCACATTCGGCTCAGGTTGATTATTCTGAACCTCAATTACCTCTTGTGGCTCGGGTTGGTGAGCCTCCTCAATCTGCTCTTGTTGTACAGGAACATCTGCCACAACATCAGCATCCACCCAGCCATGATTCGGTGGCGGCATATACTGAGGATCCACCAAGAACCCGAATAACTCAGTAACTGGGGGCTGAAGTTCAAATCTTCTGGATGTATGCATAAACATTGCATTATAGCCTCGAAGCCCCAGAGTATCTACCCGAATATCAGATACACCTTCAGGCAAATCAGGAATGCAGTGACGAATAATCAGCATACAGAATCTCGGATACATAAGAAACTGTGAACGAACAGCACCCGGGATTTGTCGAACAAACTCACCGAAAATGAAATCTGAGAAACTGTATGGTTTATTATAAACCAGTGACAGTACAGCAGATAGTAACGCAGGGCTCAGCTCATCATATCCTCCTTTCTTGGCACCAAACACCATGACCAGCACATGCCAGAGAAATCTCCATTCCCCAAAAACAAGGGCTTTCAGAAACTGACGGCCTCTCCTAGGACCAACATATCCCATACGTGCCAAAGCTCCTTCAAGAAAGTCAGAGGGAAACACCGTGGGACCATCTTCTTGCTCAATATTCCCCAATCGCAAGATATGGCGAAGGTCAGTGGAAGAAAATACCACAGGACGATTATTCACCGTTGTCTGAATCACTGGAGGATTCACCACAGTATTATACTGAACATTATCCCAGAATTGGGTTAATATGTTCGTTGAGAGAGCCGGAGATGCAGTAATAGCATACTCAATCCTCGATTTTGCCAGAAATGTGAGAATTCTAGCCACACGAGAAGCTCCCTTAGCATTGACATCAAGGTCGATCAGTAAATTGTGGTGCGCAGCAAATTGACGAGCCATATCTGTAATTAAAACATCACATAAAGAACACGACAATTAGCTTAAAACAAATATTGAATAACTTATATAATCTACGAATCGTAATTGAACTATTAAGTTGTAAAAACCTAATTATCAATTATATTCGTTAATTATATATATCCATGCAATAGGTGTAATACTATCATTAATCTGTCACCAAAAAGTCTCAGATTAAGTATATAACTTATTACTATAAAGTCATAAGTCTTATACAAATAGATAAGTTTCTACGTGTTCACCATAAAGTCTACACGTCTAAACGTATAAAATATTCACTTATAACCTTTTATTAAATAAATTAATAGAAAGGTCGTAAGTCGATATAAGAAAGTTCAAATAACAAGTCAAACCGAATTAAAAGGTTTTAGATTAACTTATAACTCATTATTAAGTAAATTAATCTAGAGTTCGTAAGGTAATCCAAAATAAAATGTAATTGTTTCGATTTGCAAGACAAACAAATTCAATTTAATCAACCAAGGCAAACCAGTCAAATATGCAATTTCAATTCGCAAAGTCAAAACAGAAAGTCAACTAAGCAAAGTGAAATTCGATTCGCAGAATTTAATTTGCGAATTGAAACTCAATTCGCAAAGTCAAACATACCGTCAAACAGGCGAAGAGAAATTCGGTTCGCAAGGTCTGACTTGCGAATTGACACTCAATTCGCAAAGTCAAACCGGTCAACCAAGCGAAGCATATCTCGATTCGCAAGATTAGTTTAGTTCGCAAGTGAATTTCGATTCGCAAGTGTGTTTCAATTCGCATCAAGTTCGATTCGCAGGTTATATTCGATTCACAAGATACAGGATTCGGTTCGCTAGAGCGTGCTGCGAATTGAGTTTGAACTCAATTCGCAACATGAACAGATGCGGCGAAATCAAATTAAAATTGAAACTAGAGCCCGTTTGAACACAATCGAAGCTGGCAATCTTGTACTAATCACAGAGAATAACAAAAACCCTAACAAATCAAAGTATTTCAACTACCAAATCGTGATATTCATGAAATCCTAAAACCAAAACCCTAAAACATAAAAATTTAATTTTCGAACAAATGACACGGTGAAAATGCGTGAATCATACCTTAATGTGTTCGTAATCAAAAAGTGGATAATCAGTATGGATTGAAAAAGTGAGTTCGCAAGTTTAAAGAAGCGAAATCAGATGTGGGTTCGTGTCGCTAAAAGTTGGATTCGCAGGGGGTTCTAGTTTGGATTCGTGAAAGTGAATTCGCAAGGGGAGAATTGACCTAGTCAAAGCCTTTGGTTCGCAAGCCAAGTCAATTCGCAGGAGTTGACTTGGTCAAACAAAGAGTTTTTTTTTTTTTTTTTTTTTTTTTTTTTTTTTTTTTTTTTTTATTAATAATATTGCACAAACATATATCTATATAAACTAAATAAATATAAAAATAACTAAAAATAAACAAATAATGAAAGTTATTAATATTAAATTTTAATTTGTAATACTTTGTATATTTAAAACATACAAAATATAACAAATCTAAAATAATAAATAACATAAGTAACACCCAGCAATTATTTTTCACTTGTAATTTTTGTACAAGTCCAAAATAATGTAAAATTAATTTTCACTTGTAAATTTTTAAAGAATTCAAAAATCATACAAGTCTAAACTAATTAAAGGTAACAAGTCAAAAATATTTATTACTTGAAAGATACAAGTCTAAAATATTTATTACTTGTATTGACACCAATTGTAAGCTCATACCTAAAAAGAATGAAACAATAAAGTGCAAAACAAAACAAATAAAATGCAAAGTAATGAATAATTCAAAACGGAACATTGGTATCGAGTACCATTTTATTAATTGAAACGTATAATAAAATAAACAATACATATTTTTGGTGTTAAACGTTTATCTGATACGGGATCATATTAGGAAGAATAAGATAGGTTTATTATTGAATTAAATAAGTCTAAGTAGATTGTTAGTATGCATACCTCATGAAATTCACACTAAGTAACAAAAGAAATTACAACTCTAGCCATTTGTTAACTCGTATTTATAAGATTATAACTTGGTTACCTTAATCCACATAAAATAACACATTTGTTATTAATTGTGAACATATGATTCACTAATGTGATCAGTTCAATTTTATAAACAGTTCAAGACGATTACTGATATTATGATCCACATAAACAAATAAAGCAATGAATTCCAAGCAAATTGTTATTATTAGTATGTATATTAAACAGTGTTGATCTAAAATATGATATAATGAGAATTCAAGCAAGAACACATAACACTGCATCTTTTATTTATTGGGTAGAGGTTACTAAATGATGTTCTTTTCGAAACATATAACATACCCTTAACTTTTAGATTTTGACAAACATCAAACATATCTTGAAGATACTAGTGGTTCTAGATCTGTACTTAGTACAACATAAGTTCCCTTAGTATGTGCAAGACAAGTTTGAGACCGTTGGCAAAACTAATGGTGTCAGGTCTGTACTTAGTACAACAGAGTCCCAGTAGTTTCACTAAAAGCCATTTGTTAAACTATTTGTCAGATCATCGAGTAACATATTTCTTTTGATATCAGTGTATGGTTATACTATTATTCATCATTTAAGACATTTGTCATACATCATATGGCAGATCACACTAAGTAACATACATGAGAATTATTGCTTTTTAAGTGCTCAGAAAACATAGCAGAATTTGCCTATCAGTACATCATATAATGAAGCTGTCTATACTTAAAGTTATTGTTTGATGAGTTATAGCGTGTGGAGAAAGGTGTATAATAAGATAAACATAAGCAAAGTCATGGTTGTAAAGATGTAACCCTAATGTAGCTTAAAGGAATCTACTAACACATCTAACTTAGTACTTATTTTAATGTTATTATTAACCTTATTCTCCTAATGTACTATCATTTCCCAACAGATAAACACTTAACTTTTATCGGAGGCGATTCCCCTTAGGTAACAAGCAAATAAATGCTATACGCCTATACCCCCTTTTTCTAAGAAAATAAAAAATAGACGAAATAAACGAAGCTAATTATTACAAAATCTGATGGAAGACTAATCACTCAGGATTTCTCATTCCATTTAGTTGCACCAAAGATTCAAATCGAGCCCGGTCGAATGCCTTGGTGTATAAGTCTGCTAGGTTATCCAATGAGGGAACCTTAGCTAACTTTATCAACTGTTTCTCTGCACAATCTCTAATGAAATGATGTCTTATATCAATGTGCTTAGTCTTGCTGTGCTTTACAGGATTATTGGTTATCGAGATTGTTGACTCATTGTCAATCATCATTGGAGTGTTCGTTATATTCAACCCATAATCCCGTAATTGTTGTTGAATCCACAACACTTGGGAACAGCAGCTGCCAGCAGCAACATACTCAGCTTCACATGTAGAAATGGCTACTGAGGTCTGCTTCTTGCACTGCCAAGATACAAGTCGTCCACCTAGGAATTGACATCCTCCGGTAGTAGACTTTCTATTTTGATTACATCCTCCGTAATCCGAATCAGTATAAGCTATGAAATCAAAATCACCATCAATCGGATACCATAGTCCCAACTTTGGTTTCCTTTTGAGGTAACGAAAGATTCTTTTCACAGCTTGCATATGTGACTCTTTCGGATTAGCTTGATATCTTGCACAGATACAAACTGCAAACATAATGTCAGGCCTGGATGCAGTCAAATACATTAGTGATCCAATCATGGCCCTATATAAAGTAGGATCCACATCCTGATCACTCGATGTATCAGGACTAAGTCCGTGATTCTCTGGTATAGGAGTCTTGAATACTTTAGAATCTTCCATTTTGAAACGTTCTAATAATTCAAGCGTATACTTAGATTGATGAATAAAGAATCCATCTTTCTTTTGGTCAACTTGTAACCCTAAGAAAAAGTTCATTTCTCCCATAGCAGACATCTCGAATTTACTTTTCATAATTTGTTCAAAGTCGCGACACATCTTTTCATCAGATGATCCAAAGATAATGTCATCGACATATACTTGAACAAGTAAGAAGTCCTTCTTTCTCCATTTTACAAAGAGTGTACTATCGATAGCACCTCTTGTAAATCCATTCTCAAGAAGATGTGTTGACAATGTCTCATACCAAGCCCTTGGTGCTTGATGTAATCCATATAAAGCCTTATCTAAACGATATACTTTTTCAGGATACTCAGGATTAGTGAATCCCGGTGGTTGTGAGACATACACCAGTTCTTTGACTTTGCCATACAAGAAGGCACTTTTTACATCTAATTGGAATACCTTTATTCCTTTATAAGATGCAAAAGCTAGAAATAGCCTTATTGCTTCAAGCCGAGCCACTGGTGCAAACACCTCGGTATAATCAATACCTTCCTCTTGATTAAAGCCTTGTACAACTAAACGGGCTTTATTGCGAGTCACGATTCCCCGATCGTCTCTCTTACACTTAAATACCCATCTAGTGCCAATTGGATATTCACCAGCCGGTAAATCAACCAATTCCCAGACTTGTAACTTAGTGAACTGACTCAGTTCATCTTGCATCGCTTCAACCCATGAGCTTTCTTTTAGTGCCATTTGCACATTTTTAGGCTCAACTTGTGAGATGAAACATGAATATAGACATTGATTGGTAATCCCTGTCTCGTTCATTTCAGCATACAAGTTTTCGTGAGTTGAAGTAGTAGCTTTAGATTGATTTCTAGTTTGAACCACAGTAGTTGGATCACCAATGATGTTTTCAATTGGATGATTCTTATGAACTTTTGATGTTGTTACTGGTTCAACTAAAATATCATTCTCTAAGTTAGAATCAACTTCTACCACTGATGGTAAGTCTTCATTAACATCAGAATTGTTTTCACAATCCTCTTGCTCTTGAGATATACCATCCACAGGTTGTTGAAGTTGACTTGTAGATGCATCATCAGTAGATACAGTAGAGTTAATCTCAGATGGCTAAATATTCGATGCTGGAGACTGAGTACAAGTCTCATCTCCCGACAATAAATGTTCAGGCATCTCTGAATTCCTCACATATTCACTGATGGGGACTTTAAATGACTTAAAGAGATCAGAATAGTCAAATTGCCAATCCAATCCTTTATGTACATCATGTGTATAGCTCGTAACTTCAATGTTATAAACTATTTCCACACGTCCCGTTGCTTTATTGAAGACTCTTTTATTTGGTGAATTAGGAACATAACCTAGGAAGTATCCTTCGTCAGCCTTTTCACCAAATTTTGGCTGTTTACTTGTCTTCAATAGAGTGCATGAAACTCCAAAGGGTTCAAACCCTTTTAAGTTAGGTTTCTTATTGTTCAAAAGTTCATAACAAGTTTTGTTATGTCTTTTAACCGTAAGAACTCTATTCAGAACATGACACGCAGTATTCACCGCTTCTGCCCAAAAGATGACAGGAAGCCTTAAATCTGATAGCATGGTTCTGGCACTCTCAATCAGTGTTCTATTCTTCCTTTCAGCCACACCATTCTGTTGAGGTTCATATGGTGCGCTGAATTGATGAATTATCCCTTTGCTTAAGCAATAGATATTGAACACCGAATTCTTGAATTCTGTTCCGTTATCACTACGAATTCTCTTAATTCTTGTTCTATAGATATTCTCAATTAGATCTAGAAACTCCATAAGAATGGTAGAAGTTTCATCCTTAGACCCCAAGAAGAAAACCCATGAGAATCTAGAGAAATCATCGGTGATAACCAAACAGTACCACTTGCCGCCTATGCTTCTTTTGCTTATAGGGCCAAAGAGATCCATATGCAGCAAGTCAAATGGCAATTGAATAGAGTTTTCAGTTTTGGATTTGTGTGGTTTCTTATGTTGCTTTCCTTTTAACCAAGAAACACACCTATCCTCAAACTCGAAACGCTTCAATGGTACACCCAGAACTAAACCATTCTTGGTTATATAGTTCATCTTTCGAAAGTTAAGGTGAGCCATCTTTCTATGCCATAGGATAGAATCTGCTTCTGAAGCCTTGGATAACAAACATGTCGACTCCATCGAAGATATAGGAACATCCATGTTAATTGCATAGATGTCCTTCTTCCTTGGAGCCCTCATTAGTATCCATTTCTCAGGTACAATGAAACCTGGCTTCAGAACTAAGGCTTCTGTCTCATTAAAGAGAACAGGGTGGCCTTTATCGCAGATTTGAGAAACACTCACAAGATTGTGAGTCAATTCCTCAACGTAGTTAACATCTTCAAGTGTTAACGCTCCATTGGAGACAGTTCCTCTCCCTGTGATTACTCCTCCTTTATCACCAGCGAAATTAACCCGCTGTTTCAACCCACTTTTGAAGTCCTTCAGTAGACTCCGGGTCCCTGTCATGTGCCGAGAACAGCCACTGTCTACATACCACCAATTTTCTCTGTTCACAGTCTGTTCCTGCACATACAGGTTGTAAAGGATTAGTCTTCAAGGGGGACCCAAGCCATTACGGTCTTGGTCTGTCCCTTATCATCTACAAACTTAAGTTCTTTGAAGTAACCATTCTTCCCATTAGGAGCTTTGGTTACTTCCGAAGAAGTTTGAGTTTGTGGATGATTGTTAGTCTTAGGAGGTGAATTAATTGTGAACCTCCTAGACGTTGAGCTATGAGTTCTATAATTATGTGAATCATTAAACTCATTAGCACGTGATGTAGAACCATACTCATATTGACTCTTGGTTCTACTTGGTGTTCTAAACCTTGAAGGTGTTTGATCTTTGGGTTTATAATTAAGCTCAGGCCTTTTAGGTTTAGGTGGTGAGGGAAAGTGTGAGCTATTTCTTTTAAGAATATTCATAGGTCTAGAGCCTAATCCCGGTTTTACACTAGGCCTATCTATATTCATACTAGAAACATTGGGTGGAGGAACACAATGAAAACTATCTCTTTTAGGACTATTAACAGACTTAGTACCAAATCCCGGCTTGATACTTGATCTATCTATATTCCCACTAGAGACATTAGTCGTCTTGTCATTTATCACTGGCTTAGTTGTTTCCTCTAACTTTTTGTTAGGGCAACAAGAAGCCACGTGCCCTCTTTGAAAACATTTAAAACAAGATAACTTCTTTTGTGATTTAACCACCTTTTTACCCTCACTTTTAGATTGTTCTGAAGACACTGAAGGTAAATCGTTAATAATCTTATCATTCAAATTAGTATCACCTATCACTTCTCTCGAGACAAATTGTACTTTAGAGAGTGATTTAGTCTTACTAACTTCACATGATGGATCTTTAACAACCTCCTTCAGTGGTTCAGACAGGTCAGACAATTTAGTTACATTTTCATCAGGTTCAGTATCTGCGTCAGGCATTTCTAAGTCATCTGAAGTTGTAGAGTAATTTGAATTGAATGGAGGAGGAACATCATTGTAACCAATACCAGTCTTATCTTTTACACTACTTTGTGAGTTAATTATATTATTTAAGGTTAAAGAAGAAGTTCTATAACCTTCAATCTTACGATTCTGCTCAACTAATTTCAGTTTAGTCTCAGAAAGTTCCTGATCTTTACTAGCAATATTACGATTTAAATCATGTAAGTTAAGATATAAACCATCAATTTTGACACTTTGTTCATTTATTATGTCACTAAGTGATTTTCTATCTTCACTTTCAAGTTTTATCTTATCTTTAAGCGCTAGTTTGTCTTCACTTAACCTTCTAACATCACTTTTAGCTAAATCAAGTTCAGATGTTAAGGTTCTGTTAGACTCAGCAAATACACTAACCTGTGTTTGTAAGTCAATAACTAAGTTACAGACATCAGCAAGAGTAAGAAAATTAACACATACCTTCTGCTTGTCTGTCCGAATGTCTGCCATGTGTGCTACGAACTCATCAGGACTCATATCCTCAGTTGAGTCCAAATATAGCACATCTTTAGCTTTAGCAGCTTTGACTTCTTCCTGAATCTGCTCTGCAGGTTGAGTCTCCATGTCTTCAGGAAAGTATGAAGCTGATTCAGCAGGCGTCTCTTGATCAACTATATCAGCCATAAGCGCATGCTCAGACTGAGTAGTCCAATCATAAGAACCATCAACCTGCTGAACGACTAAGACTTTGGAATTTAGATTACTTCCCGAGTCTTGTCTATTAGCATCGACCTTTGGTCGTTGACATTCTCTAGCAAAGTGTCCGTAACCCTGACAGTTATAACACTTGACTTTAGACTTGTCAAAACCAGGTCTATTGCCAACAACTCTACGTCCAGTTCTTTTCAAGAAATTTTTCACCCTTCTAGACACCATAGCAAGCTGCCATTGAAGGTCCATTTCTTCAAGATCCTCAGGATCAACCTGATCGTAATCCTCATCGAACATTGCAGGATCATTGATCTTACCCTGGATGTAGTTTTCATATGATGCCACAAAGGAAGCTAGAACAGATAGTTGCTGTTCAGCAGATTTCACACTCATGGGCATTTTGTGATGCTCAGGAGGTGACTTCTCACTCGGCTTCCCTTTTGTGTTGCTTCCAGATGAAGCAATAAAGCACATATCCTCAGTCACTAATTCACCATGTTCATCAGTTTCACCAGCTAATAAAGCAGTGGTCGAACTGGATGAAACATTAGAGAGAACAGATTTTCCATGATATAATCCTGGATTTTGTAACTGATCAGAATCTGTGTCTCTAGTCTTTTTGGTGAAATCATAGCCTCTGAGTTTATCTATGACTTTCTCAAGAGTCATGGCAGCATACCTCTCATCGTTGTCTTTGAGCATGATACCATACATTTCCCACTTTGATGGTAAACCTTCAATAAACTTGTCGGTTTTCTCCTTATCCGAGTAGGAAATATCGTGGTCGTCAATCTCACTAAGCAAGTGATAGAATCTTGTAGTGAATGCTTCAAGATCCTCTTCTCTAAAAGCCTTAAACACAGTGAATTGCTTTTTCAGAAGATTTCTCTTGCTTTCTTTAACCTGAGGGCTTCCCTCACATCTTTTCTCAAGAGCATCCCATAGCTCTTTAGCAGTATGAAAAGACTTGAGTTGATGATTGAGTTCTCTTGGTAAACTCATCTTAATAGATGAGTGAGCTTTGTTCTCAATCTTATAAGCCTTCTTTTGATTATCACTCATTCTTTGATAATCAAGTTTGACAGTAGCATTTTCCACAGTAGATGTCGGTGCAACATATCCGTTCTTGATACTTAGCCAGATCGACAGATCATGATATCTACAGTAAGATTCAAATCTGTCCTTCCAACCATAGTAGTCTTCAAGACGTAGCAACTTAGGTGGAACGTTAGATTTACCAACTTCATGGTCCATCTCGATCATTCTACTTAAGTCAGACATTTTCTTTAAACTTTGAATTTTCAAGTCAAACAAACTGGATTCGCAGGATTGACCAAAACTGGATTCGCAAGTTTGACTTTTTGGATTCGCAGGTTTGACCAACTGGGTTCGCAGGGTTTGACTTTTGGATTCGCAGGGGAGCTACTGGATTCGCAGGAAAGCAACTGAATTCGCAGGAAGAACACAATCCAGATCTCAATACGTGAACCGACTGTAAAACCCAAAACTCAACAATTTTTAGGTATTTTCACAATTAAACAAGATGTTTCGATTGTAAACAAACCCAAAAACGTCCAGAAATTGATTTTGATCGTTTTTAACACCTAAAGTATTACAATCAATCCGAATCAAAAGAAAATCTATTAAAAACTCAAAAACCACAATCAAGGCTCTGATACCAATTGTAAGTCCTGTGATCTTGGTCGATAATGATTATATCAATTATCTAGTCGTATAAAGGTGCGGAATTCCTTTATACGTTTGAGTTTTTAATTAATCAAACGAATCACTAATCGCTTTGTTTTGATATTAACTAATTGTTAATCTTCAAAACCTAGCCGTTAGTGATTAGGGTTTGCTCTGGAAATTACTACTGCCTTAAGTTTTCTCAAAAGTTAATCAGAATTAATTTTTTTTTTCTTTCCCCTTTTGAATGTTAACTTAAAACCTAATTTAAGTACTCGTTTCACTTCGCATGATGGGCTGGGCTTTTGGGCTTGCGAATCCAGAATCACCTGCGAATTGAGTTTCTCAATTTGCTAGGGAGACCTCTGCGAATTGAGATTCTCAGTTCGCAAGTCATCCTGCGAATTGAGTTTCTCAATTCGCAAGTCTCAGGATTGCGAACCCAAATTCCGTTTTGCGAGTCCAGTTCTCATTTCACATATTTTAATAACTTGTGACTTGAGAACTTCACTCACAACTCAGACTTTAGTTTGTATTCGTTATTAGTCCAATACGTTTCCTGTATTTCACATAATAATAATAACAAACTAATATCATGTATTTACAAATCCAAACCAATGTACAAACTATGATTACAATTACCCTAGACCTATTACAAGCTAGATCTGTTGTCACAAAACATGTCTCAACAATGAAGAGTGAGCTCAAGTCTATTAAAGAGTTTCTTTTAAAGAAATATACTACTAAGGCCATTCAGGTATCTTCTAGTGACTTTGATGGTGATAGCTCTTTCAATGACAGTGATGATGATCAGTTTGGTGATGTTGCTGCTGAGAGTCCCTTTGCACGGATCCAAACGGGATTACAATGTGTATTAGATTGCGGAATGGTATAATACACAATAACCAACAACAAAACAAGTAAATGCAAGTGTTAAGTGTATAAGTTCGTAGGTATTCGAAGATAGCACTGTATGTTCGAATATAACTGATTTCAAAAAGCTCATTAATGAAATATTACAACTTAGTTTTTATACCCAGTAAGTTCGTACGAACTTACTGGTCCTAGGTTCGTACGAACTTACATGTTCGTACGAACTTCCTAGGTTCGTACGAACTTACAAACTAAAAACTAAAAAGGCTAAGTTAATAAACACTTTACATTATTAACTATAAAACTAATAACAAAACTAACTATTACAAAATAAGAGCTGTTGTCACCAAACGTGCACCAACAGATTCCCCCTTGACAATAGCTCGGTTAGTCTTCAGTCTTCTGGCTCTGTCGAATCTTGATTCTTGATCGACTCTGTCGACTCTCAGCCCATAAGCCTTTTTCAACACATACTTTGACGACCCTCTGATACTTTCGCCCTTCATGCCTCTAACTATCTCTGTATAAGATCTTGTTCTCATGAAGCTTCAACAGGTCATCCTTTGACAAGTTTACCAGATGTAAACTGTCATATACTGTTTGTGCATTTCTGTGTGTCAGTCAGTTGGTCAATGTTCGTATTTGTCAAAGTCAATTAGTCTTACTATGTGATGTGATTAATGTGTATATTCAAGTCAGTGAATGAAATGTAATTATAGAATATACATAGAATATTGGTCATGCGACACAGAGCTTATGTCGCAATAGCGACATAATGCCTATGTCGCAGTGGGCTTGGCCTGCGACACAAGGCTTGTGTCGCAGGGTCCAGTATGTCTATAAATAGTGAAGTCAGATTTCATTTTTACGTGGATCAAACCCTAAAGAGAGAGAGAGAGACAGAGAGAGAGAGAGACAGAGAGAGAGAGAGAGAGTGATTGTAAAGCTTATTCTTCAATTGTTCATATATACAAAACGTTAGAGAAACTGTGCTTGTGATTCAATATACGTTCAATACTCGATTAGTTGGATTCCGCCCTTCTGATTGAGTCATACGATCTGATTAGGTCCAGCAAAAGGGTTCCTACAAGTGGTATCAGAGCCGTGAATAAGTTATTCAACGGTTTCAGATCGTGTTTTTGAACGTTTTCGGTTTGATTCGCGAAGGTTGAATTGTGTAATCTTTGTTTTTGGGTTATTTTGGTTGAAGATTGTGTTTTTTGAAGAGTTTTTCTGGGTTTGTTCGTTGTTTTTCGTTCAAAATTCATTAGGGTTTCGAAATTTTTCGTTTTTGGGGTTTTTGGAGCTGATCAGCGCCGTTTTGCGACATAAGCTTGCGACACAACCCTTGTGTCTCATAATCTTGCGACACAACCCTTGTGTCCCATAATCTTGCGACACAACCCTTGTGTCACATAATTTTGCGACACAAGCTTAGCGACACAAGACTTGCGACACAAGACCTGCGACACAAGACCTGCGACACAAGCCCTGCGACACAAGCCCTGCGACACAAGCCCTGCGACACAAGCCTTGTGTCCCATAAAAAATAAAAAAAAAATAAAAAATAAAAAAAAATAATAATAATAATAAAAAAAAAAAAAAAAACTTTTTTGTGTGTCGCTAAATTCAAATATGGATTTCTTAAATACAACCTTGAGAGGAAAGTTGAAATCCTTATTTCATAAGGACTTTGATCGTTGGAGAGCTGTGGTTGAAGTGTTGCTTACGCTGTACGATGCAAATTTATGGATATTCATTGCAAATCCGTATGAGAAACCTAGAATAGCCGGAGGTACATCTTTCAAAATGGTAAACCAAATGTCTACCACAGAACGTGCAAATTTTAATTTGGAAAAGAAGACATTTGAGGCAATATTGGAGTGTTTACCAAGGGATGAAGCCTCATGTTACAAAAATCAAGATACTTCATTCAATTTGTGGCAAAATCTTCAAGTAAGTTTCGGAAGTAATACTAAGATGAGAATGACAAACCTAGAAGAAGAAATGAAGGAAGAAGTTGAAATCAAAGCTTCGGATAATCAGGTTGATTCTAAACCATCCTCATGTGCTTCATGTATTAACTTAACTGGTACGATTAAAAGGTATAGAGAGGATAATGAACGCCTTAACTCTAACATAGAACAACTAAAAGAAAGTAATGATTTGTTAAGAGAAAATGATAAGGCATGTGAAAAAAAGTTGAAAGCCATTTTTGAAGAAAAGAAAGAACTGAAAGCCAAAAATTTTTGTCAGCAAGATGAGATAGGTAGTTATGTTAATATGCTTACTCTTGTGAAGAAACAACTTGCTGACTCACAGGCAGAAGTTCTTTGTTTACAACGAAAACTTTCAAACTTTTCTACATCCTCTATGGTATTTGATGAAATTCTTCAATCGCAAAGGACAGATACCAAAAGCAAAGCTGGTCTTGGTTATCACCATGTACCACCTCCTAATGACTATCTGCCAATGCCATCAAAGGATTCCATCAAAGACTTTGTGCCTTCTTCTTCCAAAGAAGACACAAAACCTGTTAATTCCTCAGTTAATGATTCTATCACTAAGGTTGATGAGGTTATTGGGGTAGATGATATACCTGAAGTGTCTACCATTAAGGTTGAGAAATTAAATGTCAAACCTGAAAATTTCATTCTTGCAACTGAAAATGATGATTGTTTTAAATGCAAAAGAAAAGCAAAGGTTTACAATGAATCCTCAAAAGTTCAACATGTTAAAAGGGATTCAAAATCGAAATCTTCGGATAATTCACGGTCATCTGTGAAGAATCTCAAGAAAGATAAAGTAGTTGATAAATATGAAAATAATAAATATTCAAAGTCAACTAGCTCAACCTTAGGAACATCTACTTCAACATGCTCACCTAAGAGTGCATGTTCAACAAATGTTCCTATTAATAGGCCTTCGGTGTATTATCCTCCTCCAAAACGATTTGAAGGAACTCATTGGAATAAATCTTTTGTGGATAGACGTTCTTGTTTTTGTTGTGGACAACAAGGACATGTTATTAGGGATTGTAAGTTGATAGCCCTAGACAGGTTTGGTAGAAGAATGCCAAGAACTTATTCATATAGAAGTTCTTGTTCACAATCATTGTCAATGCGTAGTTCACATTCGCCTTTATCTAGTTATGCATCATCTTCACCTAAACCTATGGCCAGAGTAAACAAAGTTGTGCCTAGTAGAACCCAAGTTCAACAACACAACATTGTTGAAAACAAATTATCCAAAACTAAGCAGGTTTGGAAACAAAAATCCACAAACAACACATCAATGAAATCTAGTGACTTTTTAAAATATCATAAACTCATTGATGTGATGATTATGGACGCTAATGGACACCCCAAGACTATCAAGGCTTGGGTGTCCCATAAAATCTAATGTTTCATTGTTTGTGGTGATGCAGTCAGCTTTTTGATAGATTATATTTTTAGTGACTGCAAGGATGTGTATTGTGTTAAGAATGCTTTCAAGGTAGTTAAGTGTGGTGCATTGTGATTGAATGGATGAGATTATCAAAGTTTCGAGACAGCATAACGTGGTTAAAAGAATTTGATTTGACTTGATATGTGATTTTGGAACTTTTATTTCGTCATTTTTTGTTCAATTTGTTAGTATTGCAACAACCATTCTTTATACTCTTTAGTATCAAAGAAATGTAATGTTGCGAAATTTATTAAATTAAAAAAAAAAAAAAAAAAAAAAATTTAAAATTAGTTTAATTTTAGGGGATAACCTTTGAATTAGAATTGACAAAAGAATTTGCTGTTCAGGGGGAGTAATTTTAAAAACATTAAATCAGAAATTTGAACAGCAAGATTCTTAATTCTGGAAAACATTTTGGATTGTGTTTGTAAATAACTTGGGATATGATAGTTCATCAGGTGACATGTACACAAAATGGAAATTTTAAGGTTTATGTTTGATGTGTCAGTAGATTTATCTAGCATACTTGAACTGCCTTCTCTAAATATTAGCTTCATCATATGATGTATTGGTAGACATTTAACATAAAGGTTTTTAAGTGCACAAAATAAACTTAAGTCTCGAAATTATCATGTGAACACTTTCTTTTGATGTATGACGATAAGTCTTAATTCTTATGTGATAGATACTACCATAACACATGTCATTGAGTATCCTAAAGAATTCATCTGGGAGATATACTGAGTGTTTCTGTTGCTACATCCAGAAATATGTTAACCTAGTTTCAGTCAGTATATCTTAACATAGAGCAAACTAGACCAAGATACAAGAATACCGTTATCAAGGTCTCTAGTCAAACTATGTCGCTCTGTTGTACGAAAGTACAGACCTGTCACCTCTGGTTTGATTTTAGATTTGTTTGTCTCTAACCCTAGTCAAATTTAATCTTTAATTGAGTACAAAAGTACTTGAACATTTATTCATGATTTGACTTTAAAGATGGAATACAATAATCACACTCATTACATGGAAGTTATGCATGTATCCTGATCATAAGAGTATATCAAATGGGAAGCTACTCTGGTAATCATGAATAATAATTCAAAATGCACTTGTAAATTCTGATTGCTAGATGTTTATATGGACAAACATACCAATAATCGTCTTGAACTAATATTTATACCCGGTGATTTAAATATGCTAAGTAAATTTAAAGTTGGACAAATATACTGATAATCGAAATAACACTTGCTATTTCCTAATAACTATATGTTATCCTGATATGATCCTTAAGCAGACATATTACAATCTTATTCCCGATTTATTTTCCTTTTGGTATTCTTTACTTTTCATTTATAAAGAAAATTACAAAAATATTTTATTTCTATGTTGTTTTATTCAATATCACATATCTTGTTAAAGTCAAATATTGAAGATATAAAGGATGTTGGTTATTCTCCAAAGACTGTGAAGATAAATTCTATTGGAGAAGCTGCTAAAGATTGAGAGATGGTCATATAGTTTGAAGATCTTATTGTATGCAAAAGGTGTGTCAGTCACATGAATCTGGACATCAATATTCTGAAGACCATGCTATCTCAATGGGGGAGTTTCTAATTGTTTGAAGACATAGAGGAGTTTGTTGGTGAAGACTAAATGAAGCCTATTTGACCAAGCTGATGACATGGGGGAGTTTGTTGGTGCATTTCTGTGTGTCAGTCAGTTGGTCAATGTTCGTATTTGTCAAAGTCAATTAGTCTTACTATGTGATGTGATTAATGTGTATATTCAAGTCAGTGAATGAAATGTAATTATAGAATATACATAGAATATTGGTCATGCGACACAGAGCTTATGTCGCAATAGCGACATAATGCTTGTGTCGCAGGGTCCAGTATGTCTATAAATAGTGAAGTCAGATTTCATTTTTACGTGGATCAAACCCTAAAGAGAGAGAGAGAGACAGAGAGAGAGAGAGACAGAGAGAGAGAGAGAGAGAGTGATTGTAAAGCTTATTCTTCAATTGTTCATATATACAAAACGTTAGAGAAACTGTGCTTGTGATTCAATATACGTTCAATACTCGATTAGTTGGATTCCGCCCTTCTGATTGAGTCATACGATCTGATTAGGTCCAGCAAAAGGGTTCCTACATATACTCTCAACAGCTCCTTCTCATCAGCATCCTCCATGACTGCTTCAGCTGTCTTACTGTCCACATACCACCACTTGAGATTTCTCAGAATATCCTGTGGCATTTTCTTCAAAGGAACCCTCTTCAAGCACTTAACTGGTTTATAAACCATTTTCATCCACGGCTTGTTTGTAATAGGATCAATCCGGGTTAAATCGGGAACTCTTTTACCTGATCTTGGTTTTAAATCAACGAAATTATTCGTTCTACCTTCACGCTTAATTATTCTCTCTAGAGTTCCGGCTGTAGGATCCCAGAAGGGCTGACCTTACACACTGAATCAATATTACACAATCTAAAGAGCGGAATTCAATAGATTATGCTTGAACGATTAATAAACAAATATAAAACAAAACACAAGAATTGCTTTAACACATAAATGAGTTGCTATTACTTGATCACGAAAATCACAGAGGCTACAGAGATTATCTGATGTCAAAAGCCGAAAATAGCAAAAACCTGCTGGACAAATGAAACCCTAAACAAATTTATATAATTATCTATTTTAGGCAACTAGGCGATATTGACAATATCGCTTATGCGATATTGACAATATCGCTTGAGCGATATTGGCAATATCGCTTGAGCGATATTGACAATATCGCATGAACAGTAGTTGATCTAAATAATTACAACTCGAAACTTAGACCAAGTGACAGACACACTAAATGCACCAACAAACTCCCCCGTGTCTTCAGCTTGGTCTTCAAAAGGTTTCAGTCTTCAAACCCATCCAGCGGGAAATTTTCCACCCGCGTGGATTCCATGGGTGACGCAGATATCGACAATTCTTTGGAATTGTTGAGCAAGCTTTTCATTCGTCGGATTACCTCTGTAATACCTTATCTTATTGTCGAACAGCTTCCTCATATCCTCCTTTGATAGATTTATCAAGCTCATAGGATCAAAAACTCTAAACTGCGTCTTTTTCAACCCATAGAGAGAAGCCTTCTCAGGTTCAACACTTTCTGGCACAAATACCAGTACAGCTTCTCCAGTCTGGCTGTCAAATTCCCAATAGTGAAATCTTCTTAGAAAATTTAGGGGAATTGATTCCAGAACGATCCTCTTTACACAATCAGCTTTAGGATAGCGCATTCTGATTAAAGGCTGATTTGTAGCAGGATCTAGCCGGTTCTTGTAATAGATTCGTTTACCCAACGTCGGCTTTATAAAACTGTATCTCTTAGTACGGATTTCTCTTTGAATTGTACTCTGGATGAAGTCTGCACGAGTATTTCTGTCTGGATTTATCAGCTGTAACTGAGCAATCCTATTTAGTTCTCCTTTAGGCAGGGAGCTCAGTTTCTTGAATGAGAACTTGAAATACTGAACGCCATCGGTTCTCTTGATTGCGAACCTCGAGTCCAGAACCTTCCAGCTCTTGATTAATCCTTTATATCTTCCCCTAACCTTATAAGACTTGCACGTGACAGGTGCAATCTTTTCTTTTCCTTGTGGCCACCAGGAAGCCAGACGAGCCGATCTTTCTTCAGCGGTTTCAGGAACCTTTGAAGATTCAGGCATTTCAGCCTGAGGTTCCGTCCAGTCATCAGTTGATTCATCATCTTCTTCTTCGGATGAATCAGACTCAACAATGGGAGCACCATAATAAAATTCATCTTCATCGAAAGCTTCATCTTCAGTCTCACAATCTGAATCTGCTTCTGGTGTATCCTCCCTTTGAAACTCAGATCTGTTGACCATTCGTGCAAGATAAGTCAAATCTGCATCCGAATAGTCAACAGCCAGTGGTCTTGGTTGTCCAGGTATTTCCTCAAACGAGAAATAATCTAAACGTGGTGCCGTTTCATTACCTGATTCAACATTTACATTTTCTGTTTCAGGGGGAGTTACATTTGGTCTTTCCCTATCACCTATCTCCCCCGAAACGACCACTTGTGACTCCAAAAGAACAACCCTAGACCTAAGCTCCGCATTTTCTTTTTCAACAGCTTCAACTCTTGTAGCTTGAACTTGGATGACGGCAGCTTGAGCATCCAGGGTATGTTGCATGGTATCCAGCCTTTGTATCAGTTCTTGGATAACCAAGGGGAGTGGTTGAACCGGAATGGCCACCCGCGATGCATCCTGTGGCCTGGAGGATGTAGCAACTTCCCGTGCAATCCTCGACTTCTTGGGAGGAGGAGGCACATATTCTGTTTCAGCATCAGTCCTCACTCTTTTGTCTTTAAGAGGAATATACTGCCTTCCTTCAGCAATGCGTCTCTGAATCCTCAAATATCGTTGAGGGTTGATCCGCCTCAGATGTTCAACTTCGTGAGGAGGCGGAACCAAACCCTCAGAGTCACTCTCGGTTATGCCACCAGGAGGACCAGAAGACGTAGAGTCAGACGACCCTTCAGATGTGTCCCCGTGGACATGTAATCGATGTAAGTCACCTTGTGACGTGACACTTACATAAACACCCTGAAGAGGGTCTTCTGTAGCTTGTACAGGAACGTCTGCAAGATTTTCATCAGAGAATTCAGGTTGACGAACCACCGGATCTAAGTATCCATCGTTGGCCGGTGGTTGATAGTTCGGGTCAAGAATATGACCGAACAAAGGCGTATCAGGGGGAATTGGAACCCCCTTTCCATTAGAGCTCATGACCCCAAATATCCGATTGGACATCGGAGTCTGCCTGTATATGCGGGTGGCATCAGTCGCCAATCTCGGAAGCTCATGGTTGATGATCAGTTGTAAAAATCGGGGATACATATACCATCTGTTATCCCCTAGTTTAGCATTATCAACCATAGACCTGAAGATATAGCCCGAATAATTATATGGTTTGTTGTAGATTAGGGCGAGCATTGCAGAGACCGTGCGAAAGCTAGCACCATCGTACCCAGCTTTGCGATTGGAGAGGCACAAGATAAAAATGTGCATAAGCCACCTCCAGACACGCGTCAGATTTCCCTTGCGATACTGATCCGAATGTGGACCAGCATATCCCATACGATCCATTGCACCCACAATAAATTCGTGCGAGAACTGGATCAACATATCGGGATGATCCTCAAACTGAAGAACATCACGAATCAACTGTTCTGAAATAATGATTTGACGTCCGTGGACCGTCGAAATCAGCCTTGTATAGTTCAAATCGCTGTTCACAGCAGCATTCCGCCAAAATTGACCGATATGGTCTCTGTATATGGTCGTGGAAGCCGAAATAGCAGTAAATATACGTGACCTTCGTAGAAATGCGATCATAGGCCGAAAAGGCTCAGCAGAGTCTTTGGATCCGTCTAGAAAAGCAGTAATATTGTGACGAACGTCACACTTGATATCAAACTGCGCGAAATCTTCCATGTCTGCAAAACAAGTCAATAAAAAACTCAAAAGCAGTGAGTAAGCGGATCGAGAACAGGCCACAAATTCAATGAGACCGGAAAACTGAACCAGTTCAGCAAAAATTTGGGCCAGGCCCAATAAGCCCTTTCTGATTTAGGCGATATTGACACTGATATCGCATAAATTGATTTATGCGATATTGAAAGCAATATCGCTTAAATCAGACAAAATTGACAAAGTCTGATTGAAATCGGCGATATTGGAAATTAATCCAAAAGGAGCGATATTGCACAATATCGCGAATCAATTTCAGCGATATCACAATATCGCTGAACAATATCGCTAAAATTAGAAAAATTGGCATGATATCGCTAAAATTTAACAGTTTGGAAATTAATCCAACTTAAGCGATATTGGGGCCAATATCGCTAAAATCAAAACCCTAATTTGGGCGATATTGCAATATCGCCCCACAATATCGCTATGACATCAGCGAACGGGCAGAATCCAAATTTTTTCACAGAAAAAAGATTATCTAAACCAAACAAACTATGCTACGAGTATCTATGAGATGCAGGGAACAAGTTATACTAGTTTTTACACCCTAATTCGACAGATAAAACGCAGATACAAATAACACAGTAAACCGAACACACACTTAGCAAATATGGTATTAAAATTAAAAAAAAAAAAAGACAATGGGCACATACCAGTTGATGTAATAATCACAGACGAACACAGAAAAGCGGTTTGATTTGGATTTGGAGTGAAACCGAAAGAGAAATCGATGAAATTCACAATATCGCTAAAATCGCTCTCAATATCGCACACAATATCGCTCGTATGATTTTGAAAACGTATCGAATAGTGTGACAGATATTTGTTTATATAAAATTAGAATTTCAGCGATATTGCAATATCGCTAGACAATATCGCTAGACAATATCGCTGAAATAAATATCTGAATCAGCGATATTACAATATCGCTAAAATGCATCAATATCGCTAGAAATCAACAATATCGCTAAAATTAAAACAATATCGCTAAAATTAAAACAATATCGCTAAAAACAGAAACAAAATCAGTAATCTGTGACAAAAATAAAATAAGATACAAATAAAATTTAAATAAACTTTTAAAATTAAATATAACACACACAGCATACTGTTCAAACCTTTATTATTTTTTTTTTTTTTTTTTTTTTTTTTTTTTTTTTTTTTTTAAATAATAAGACACAAGACGAAATAAAATTATGTCGTATTAGGGATCATATTAGAAAGACAAATTCGCAAAACAATTTTAAAATGTTAATTTGATTATCAGTATAGAGATCCAAATTTAAATTTATCACATACTGTTAACTAGCCAAGGAGACAAGCATGAACAGGACGATTATCGGTAATCCACTTAAACATGTAACATACTCAAACCTCAAAGTTAACAGTTATTATTAGAGTGAATAAAAACTCCGTGAATCTCACATAGATATACCCTTAGTATCCAGTCATGCTCAAAACTTCGATTGATTAGAGAAAGCATTTGAATTCAACATTTTTAAGAATCAAGCCAGCGGTGACAGGTCTGTACTTGCGTACAACAAAGCAACATACACTTGATTCAGGTGTTTGCAAAACCAAACTTGGTCAAACCATTTGGCGACCGCGTAAGCAATCTTTGATTTTATAAGATTTGAAAGTACTTTTGACTTAAGTTTGCAGTGTTTTTGAAAGTATACTGACTGAGACCAGGTCTGTACAAACGTACAACAAAGGAAACAAACAGCATAAATCCCCAAATGTTGTCATATACAAACTCAAGTTAATAAAAGCATGGCAAGCTGACACATAAGAATTAAGACGCATTGTCATACATCATATGATGATCATCACGAAAGATCATACACAGATTAAGAGATTTCTTAGATGATGAAGAATGAGTATGATAATGTCTACCAATACATTGTGCAAGTAGGTTGATGTCTAGAAGGATAAGTATAACATATACATGAAAAACCTACTGATACATCAAGGATAACACGTAATATTGTCAATTGAAGAGTGTCTCCTAATGTACTATCATTTCCCTAGTTGTTTACAGACACAACTAAACGTCTTTTATAAATGTTGCAATAATGCTTTTCTTTAATGTTAAGAAACATAAAGAGTGGCTATTGCCATATGAACAGCTGTATGCAGAATTAAAGAAATAAGCAACAGAAAAGTTTTGTCACAGTTTACAGTTTGTCCTGAAAGAAGCGCAACCCAATCATGTCAATCAGTTGGTCAAATCTAGTTCTAGAGAAGGCCTTGGTAAACAGATCAGCATTTTGTTTCTCAGTTTCAATTTGAACAAGGTCTATCAAATGCTTTTCAAAGCAATCCCGTATAAAATGAAACCTAATCTCTATGTGTTTGGTTTTAGAGTGTTGTACGGGATTTTTGGTGATACAGATAGCAGCAGTATTATCAATAAATAAAGGAGTCATGGTTAAGAGTAAACCGTAGTCACGAAGTTGGTGTTGTATCCACAGAATTTGTGAGCAACAACTAGCAGCTGCTACATATTCAGCTTCCGCTGTGGAAGTTGAGACTGTAGTCTGCTTCTTGCATTGCCAAGAAACAAGACGTGAGCCTAGAAACTGGCATCCTCCGGACGTAGACTTCTTGTCTAAACTGCAGCCACCATAATCACTGTCTGAGAAAGCTGTGAGAGAAAATGTCTTCTCTGTTGGATACCATAGACCTAGAGTAGGTCTATTCTTGAGATATCCGAAAATCCGTCTGACCGCCTTCAGATGTGAAAGCATGGGTTTGGACTGATATCTTGAACATAAGGAGACAGCAAAAACTATATCAGGTCGGGATGCAGTAAGATACATTAAAGATCCAATCATCGACCGATATAACTGTGCATCACAAAGTTCCTCATCTTCATCTGGTCCAAGATTGTGGTTTATAGGAATAGGAGTCCCATATTCTCTACAATCATGCAAATCATATCGTGTTAACATATCGTTAACATACTTAGATTGATGAATGTAGGTTCCCTTTGAGGATTGATCAACCTGAACCCCAAGAAAGAACTTCAACTCCCCCATCGCACTCATTTCGAATTCCGATTTCATAATCGCTTCAAAGTGACGACATAAGGATTCATCAGTTGAACCAAAGATTATGTCATCCACATAAACTTGAACTAGCAATTGACTTTTGCCAGTTCTCTTGATGAATAAAGTGCTGTCGATGGTACCACGCTCAAATCCATTCTTAATAAGGTGCGTTGCCAACCGTTCATACCATGCACGCGGAGCTTGATGAAGACCATAAAGAGCCTTATCAAGCTTGCACACAAAGTCTGGATGGTTAGAATCTTCAAAACCGGGAGGCTGTCGAACATATATTTCTTCAGCCACCTTTCCATATAGGAACGCACTCTTTACGTCTAACTGATAGACGCGAAACCCCTTAAAAGTGGCGTAGGCTAGGAATATACGAATAGATTCCATCCTGGCAACAGGTGCAAAGACTTCATCATAATCCAAACCTTCTTGTTGTGTATACCCTTGCACAACAAGCCTAGCCTTATTGCGAATGACCACTCCCCTATCATCACGCTTAACACGAAACACCCAACGAGTTCCAATTGGGTGTACACCTTTGGGAAGTGGCACTAAATCCCAAACCTTTAGCTTCACCAATTGTTGCAACTCCTCTTGCATAGCAGCAACCCAATGTGAATCTTTTAGAGCCTGATCGATCTTTGATGGCTCCATTTGGGATAAGAAGCATTCTTCAATATCAGCTTTTAAACACTCAAGATCATCAGAATTTGATGGATCTTCAGAGGAGACATCTGCATCCAGATCTCCAATCACTGCTGATGAACTTCTTGTCTTAATACCTGAATCCAGATCTCCAATAATATTCTCAATAGGATGATTCTTGTGAATCCGAGAGATGGGTATTGGATCAGGTGTGAGGTTTGTTTCCAAATTGTTTAGCTCAACCTCTTGAGCGAGAGGATCTTCTTCAAAATTAGGAAGAGAGGCGTTCATATCATCAACACCAGCAGGAGAAGCTTCAGGCGGTTGATTATCAGAAGAACTCTCAGGAACAGCCGAAGGAGAAGATTGGTGAGGTTGAATAGTATCCGGAGTCACACTGGAAGAAGGTGTATATGAAGAGTTATCAGGACTAAGATGTAACCCATGAAGAAGAGTTACAACTTGGTCCACTTCAACTAATTTAGGAAGGTTGAATGAGTTGAACAAATGATCATATTCAAACAACCAATCCGGACCTTTTCCTTTAGGAGACTCCGTATACTTTAAGCATTTTACCTCAAAATGTTCTTCAATCTTCCCAGTATCCTTGTTGAAGACCCTCTTGTTAGGAGAGTTAACCGAGAAACCTAGAAACAAGCCATCAAACGCTTTTTCACTGAATTTTGAAACCTTATCCTTTGTTATCATAATGGAGCAAGGACATCCAAAAGGTTCCAAAAATTTAAGGTTTGGTTTCCGGTTATTAAACAACTCATAACAAGTTTTGTTTCTTTTCTTGTTCATCAGTACACGGTTGAGAACATAACATGCCGTGTTTACTGCCTCTGCCCAGAAGGTGATTGGCAGATGAGAATCCGACAGCATAGTGCGAGCAGTTTCAATTATTGTTCTATTCTTTCTCTCAGCAACTCCATTTTGCTGTGGAGTTCTTGCTGCACTAAACTGATGAACAATCCCTTTACGTAGACAGTATAGTTCAAGACATTTATTCTTGAATTCCGTTCCATTGTCACTACGTATCCTTTTAATTTTCAAACTGCACAGGTTCTCAAGACGATCGAAAAAGTAGGTCAGAAGATCTGATGTCTCATCCTTTGTACGCAAAAAGAAAACCCATGAGAAGCGAGAGTAATCATCTGTTATGACCAGACAATACGACTTACCCCCAATACTCTTCGTGCTAACGGGTCCAAACAAATCCATATGAAGTAACTCCAAAGGTGCTTTAATGGAATTAACTTGTTTGGATTTGTGAAGCTTTTTGTGCTGTTTACCCTTTAAACAGGACACACAATCATCCTCCAAAGCAAAGGTTTGTTTAGGAATACCTTCAACAAGATTGTGTTTCACCAGATAATTCATTTTCCTAAAATGAATATGACCCATCCTCCTGTGCCACAACAATGAATCCTTCGAAGAGGCCTTGGTTAGAAGACAGGTGTGTTCCTCAGCTTCCACTGTCCTCATGTCCAAAATGTAAGAGTTCTTCACTCTCGGTGCTCTAATCAAGATCCATTCCTCGGGAATCACAAATCCCGGCTTCAAAATTAAACATTCCAAATCTGTAAACGCAGCAGTGAACTTCTTGTCGCAAACTTGAGAGACGCTTATCAAATTGTGATTCAGCTCCTCGACAAAATTTACATCCTCAAAGCTCACTAGTCCATTTGTAAGAGTTCCAACTCCTGTAATGGTACCTCCAGAATCACCAGCAAAGGCAACATGTCCCCCATTGAAAGGTTTAACATCAGAAAGAAGGGAGATATTGCCTGTCATGTGTCGCGAACAGCCACTATCAACGTACCACTTGCTATTTTGACCTGATGACTGTCACAACACAAATAAAAAGAATGTTAGTTTGAAATGGAGACCCAAGCCTTTATAGACTTGGGTACTCCTGAAATCTCATCAAATATTATCACATCAGTTAAGATTTTGTTTTTCATAAAATCTTTATCTTTTGAAGATGTGACAATATTAGTTGAAGATTTATTTTCTACAACTTTTTCTTTCCAAAATTTTGGAGAGACCAATGGTTGCTTTTTGCTAACGTCAACCTTTCTAATTAAAGATTTAGTAGGTGTAACGTTATTAGCTTTAGAGATTTGAGCATTTTGAAATAATCCAGTTTGTTTTGATTTTTGAACAGTTCGAACTCTGGATTTTTGTGGATTATTTCGCGATGCCCATTTCTTAGCAAGCAATGGACATTGATTAATGAGATGACCTTGCTTCTTACAGTAGAAGCATGATCGTCTCTCCTGAAAAGTTCGATCCGAGACAGATAGTGGTTTTGGTGAAGAAGAAACCGTACGAGGTTTACTCTCAGATACCTTTACTACACATGAGCACTTATGTGAACATGTTGGGGTAAAAGCTTTTACCTTTGAAGTAATCTTTGGAGAATGATTTTTGATTAAAACTTTATCATTATAAGAATTCTCCTGGATTACTGATTTCCTTTTAGAACACATTGCATCTCTATCTTCATTAGTAAAAATGAAGTTTTCAGGTTTAAAATTATTCTTTTTAACCTTTTGATTAACCTCATAAGTTACATCCTCAACCTCAACCACTTCTTCAACATTTGTTGAAGAAATAAACTTAATTTGTTCAATTTTAGGCTTAACAAGTTTAGCCTTCTTTGAACTCACAACTTTAAGCGGTTCAGTCCGCTTACCATTAACATCCTTAACAGTGACAGATTTTTCAACATCAGCCTTAAGAGATTTGGACTGATTATCACTGTTAACATTAACTGGTTTAACAACAGAATCATTTTCCTTTTTAAAAACAGAAGGAACATAGTCTTTGATTTCATCCTGACAGAGAATAGGCTGATTCAAATTTGAAGGAGGAGGTTGATTGTGATAACCAATTCCTGTCTTGCTCTTTGTATCAGTTCGCTGATTTTGCAGGATATCAGCAAAGACCATACTAGAAGTTGATATATTAGCAAGCTTACGTTTTAAATCAACATTGTCAGCCTGAGTTTCAGCAAGTTCCTTTTTAAGATGAGCAATCAGTTTAAGATAACTATCAATTTCATCTTGTTTATTATAAATCATAGCTTTTAACTCTTTCTTTTCTTCAATCATAGTTGTCTGATTGACTCCAAAGACTTTTTCATTTTGTTTCAAAACGTTGTTTGCTTCAATGAGTTTAGTTAAATCTGTATTTAACCTATCATTTTCTACAATGAGCCTGTTGTTTTTGCCAGTTAACTTTAGACAGTTTTCACAGAAGAAGGAATCACATTCTACCTCATTTTGAATACCCGCCATAAGAGCTAGGTTTTCTTGATCATCCATGGCAGAAAAATCATAAGCAGCTTCCTCTTCTAACAAAATAGCAGCCTTAGCTACTTCGGTGTCCTTCTTATATGGAGAAGGCTTAGTAAAACCCGAAGGTGGTTGTCTAGCCTTCTCACATTCTCTAGCAAAGTGCCCAAGATTTTGGCACCTATAACATCTGATCTTGGATTTGTCAAAACCCATGCTGGTTTTGTCAGACACATCTTCAAGAGATCTCTTACCCGTTCGTCTTAGATAAGTCTTAGTCCTTCGTGTCAGCATGGCCATGTTCCAACGCAGATCCACTCTTTCTAATTCATCGGGATCCACTTGAGCAAAATCCTCATCGGTAAGATCCACCGAGCTAATTCTCTTAGAGAGAAAATCATCATAGGATGAGAGAAAAGCATTAAATATTACTGCATGCTCATTCTGAGAAGCAGTTGCTGAAGACGACGACTGAGTTGGAAACGACGAAAATGTTCCAGTTGACTGATTTCCGGAAGTATAAGTCATTTTCGTTCCAGAAGTAGATGGCCCAGATAGAAGTGCGGTACTTCCATAGCCAAAGTTGCTATTGTCAGATACCAGAGTGCCTGACCGTGTGCTTTTCTTCTGAATGTCTAAAGCACAGGTTTCCAATTTTCCAATAAGCTGATCCAGAGACATAGCAAGAACATCTGGATCATTCTCCATCATCAGAACTCTTGTTTCCCAATGAGGAGGTAGAGCATTTAGCAACTTCTTGTTGACCTCTATAGTACTGAACTTATAACCACCTTCAGTTAATTCATTGACAAGACGTGAGTATCTACAGAAAAGATCCTTCACAGTCTCGTTCTTCAAAATATCAAACAGATCATACTGTTTCTTCACGAGCTCTAGTTTACTCTGTTTGTACTCAGTGGTACCTCCACATCGTTCAGCTATCCCGTTCCATAGATCATAAGCTATGTCATGTTGTTTAAACATCTTCATAGCATCAGCAGGTAAGGCCATGGTGATAGCCGAGTGAGCCTTTCGTTCACATTCCCATGCCTTACGTTCCTCTACAGACATAGAACGAATAGGCTTTGGTGGAGGAATACCAACATGCTCTCCACTTGCAACTGGTCTCACATATCTCTCTAGTAATGATATTTCCATTTCCGGATCAGTAAACGCAACAAACGACAAAAAACGACCTCTCCATTCAGAGTACTCCATTCCGGGAGCAAAGAATGGAGGTTTATTTGCTGACCCAACCTCTGCATTGTGTTTTAACATTGCATTGACTGCTTGCAAAGTAGAAATCTTAGAAAGTATTAAAATTGATTAACTTTTGAAAAATAATGAGAAATTAATTTAAGACTCTAAAGCAATATTGACAATATCGCTTAAATCAATTAGATAAATGAGCGATATTGTTGATATCGCTAATAATATCGCTAATTAAAGCAAAAGTCAAAATCAAACAAGAACAGGCGATATCACAGGCGATATTGCAGTAATGTCGCACAAATCAACCAGGCGATATTGGGTTAATATCGCTAAAATCAAATAGGCGATATTGAACTAATATCGCTTAATGATATCGCTCAAATTAATGAGATGTCGCTTTCAATGTCGCAGAAACCCTAATGGCGATATTGAGTTCCAATATCGCTAAAACGGCTGTAAACCCTAAAAACACAAGTTTCGAAGATCAAAACAAGTTTTAGGATTGAAACCAACGAACAAAGATCCAGAAACTTAAACACAAGCACTAAATGATTAGTTTAACACTTAAAGACACTCAAAAGGACAGAAATTTTTTTTTTTATAAATTAAACGTAAACGAATATTGATTCAAACCAAATAATCCAATGATTAAATGGCTCTGATACCAATTGTAGGATCCCAGAAGGGCTGACCTTACACACTGAATCAATATTACACAATCTAAAGAGCGGAATTCAATAGATTATGCTTGAACGATTAATAAACAAATATAAAACAAAACACAAGAATTGCTTTAACACATAAATGAGTTGCTATTACTTGATCACGAAAATCACAGAGGCTACAGAGATTATCTGATGTCAAAAGCCGAAAATAGCAAAAACCTGCTGGACAAATGAAACCCTAAACAAATTTATATAATTATCTATTTTAGGCAACTAGGCGATATTGACAATATCGCTTATGCGATATTGGCAATATCGCTTATGCGATATTGGCAATATCGCTTGAGCGATATTGGCAATATCGCTTGAGCGATATTGGCAATATCGCTTGAGCGATATTGGCAATATCGCTTGAGCGATATTGACAATATCGCATGAACAGTAGTTGATCTAAATAATTACAACTCGAAACTTAGACCAAGTGACAGACACACTAAATGCACCAACACCGGCGTAAGGATCATTATTGACATTTACCAAGTCAATCCAGGCCAGTTCCTTCAGTTCGATCTTTGGTAGCGAGCTGAAAGTTTTCAGTTTTCTTCTTAAGTACTGAATTCCATCATATCTTTTAATTATGAACAGTTTTAGTTCACTGTCATAGAACCAACTTATGATGCCTTTGCTCAACTTTCCTGCCCCTCTAACCCTTATATCACCTTTATACTTTATCTCAGGTTCCTTTTCTGCCTTCTTAAAGTATAAGGCTTTCAGCTCGGCTCTGGACAGTTCTGGTTCTTCAGATGTCTCATCGCCAAGGACCTCATCACCATCAGACTCTATGTCCTTGCGATCTAACACTTTCTTACCATCTTTAAACTCGATAATCACTTCAGTGACAGGTTGCTTGGGCACGACATGTTCATCTATATCAACATCTGTATCTTGAACAGTCTCCTCATCTGATTTCCAGTCTGCAACACCTATACTGAGGATTTCTCCTTCTTCTAGTTTTGACCCATCACTATCAAATTCATCTAAGCCAAGCAGTGCTTCGATGGTATCAGACTCTATAAGGTCTATAGGGGTGCCCTCCTTATCTGCTTCGTTTTCATTCTTCTTTGCACCCCACCCTGATTTCTGGCTACCATCACCATCTGCCGCTGCACCAACACCAGACCCTGATTCTGTTCCCCAACCACCTTTCTGATCCGTTTTTTCTTCGATTTTCTTGCTCCAGTCTAACCCTTCTAGCCGCACTTGATCTTCGACTTTTTCAACTTGCTTTTCTAAGCGCTCATTAATAGCCGTCAGATTTGTGACTCGAACTTCCTGGCTTGTAACCACAGCAGTCAGGGCAGTCACCATATCCATCAAGCTAGTGATCCGGCCCTCAAGATAGGTAAACTTGTCCGGATCTGAGAGAAGAGCAGCCGGGTTGGGAACAGATCGGGTGGGTTGAGTCGTAAGTGGAGCAGTAGAAGGTGTGGGTGGTGTGGTTGTAGATGCAACTGGTGGTTGTTGTACTGTTGATGGAGCAACAGGTGGTGGTGTAGGTGTGATAATCGTAGGAGCAGAACCACCCGCTCCAATAACCACACCAGTTGGACGCTGGCGCTTGCGTGCCTGCAACCGGAATTGTTCCGGTTCAGATTCATCATCGGAGTCCTCGGGAACATATTCATCATCAACCTGAACCTTTCGCTTGCCCTTTTCCTTCTCGCGGGCGGCCTTAGGGTCAATCAACACCCCCTTGGACCCATGAAACCCAATCATAGGGCGGTCCTCGTCATCATCATCATCACCATCATCATCATCATCTGCATCAGATTTTGTAGCCTCAGAATCAAGAGCTGCATCCTTATCAGCTTCAGCAGCAGGTGGAGACCATGTGTCTCGGGCTACAGAATAGTCATCAATATCCTTGAAGAGATCATCAAAAGTGGGCTCAGAACTGGGCCCTGCTTCGCCCTGAAGAACTTCCCTAACCAACTCAGCAGCAACATCAACGTCAACACGCTCTCCCTCAGCAGGATGCTCTATCTGGTGCAGGAGTTCTTCAACTACCTCCTGCTGTGGCTCATCAGCAGCCACCTCAGCATGGGCCGGTGCCGGCTCTGGTTCTTGAGCTTGAACCTCAGCAGCTGCTTGGGGCACAGGCACATCCAACCAGCCATTATCTGGTGGAGCCTGATAGTTTGCATCAATAATTGCCCCAAACAAAGGCACATCTTGTGGCCTATCAGCAACTGCACGTCTCTTGTGGTGGCTGAGACAGTGCCCAAAGATCTTCTTGTCGACCGGCATCAAATGAACCACCGGGTCGATAGCTGGAAGATTCGAAGAAGGGCGTTTATCACCATCATGACAAACCGGGGGTATAGAATAAAGTGCTCCTTCACACTCCCCTTAATCTACTGAACCATTTCATCGAAAAAATACTGCGAGAAGCTGTAGGGTTTGTTGTAGACAAGGGAAATCATCCCAGACTGCAGCTTATGGTTCATGGTATCAAAGCCCGCCTTCTTTGGCCCGAATGACACCAGCAGGATGTGCATAAGATAGCGCCACTGGCCGTATACCAGACTCTTGGTGTATTGGGTGTGGACAACATCTCCCACACAGCCCATGCGTTGAAACGCGCCAGCACGCATATCAAGAGAGAAAGAAGTTGGGCCATTTTCCTGTTCTTCAGTTCCTCAGAAGGTCGGCAGAAAACTCGATATCGACCCCATTGACGGTAGCCCTTATGACCGGAGGCTGAGGCTCACAATCATGAATCGCCGTAGCCCAAAATTGGCAAAGATATGGAAAATATAGCGTTGGCGAGTGAGTAAGAGCATAAAACACACGCGATCGCATGAGAAACTCCAGCATGCCTCGAAAGGGTACGGTTGCTGGATTTGCTAGATCAAACGAAACAGCCACATTATGTTTGTTGAAGAAATCGCGTACTTGATCAGCCATTTCTGCAAAACCAAAAGCAAGCACACCAAAAAGAAAAAATAACAATGTTAGTTGAAAGACATAATTAATTTAGAACCCTGCAAACAAGATTCTACTATTAAAACAAGTCTTAAAAAAAAATTTCAAAGTTCAAACCATAGTAGGTTCGTACGAACTTACTGTTTGACCAGGTCAAACTTAAGTTCGTACGAACTTACTGCCCTTGTAGGTTCGTACGAACTTACTGTTTGACCAGGTCAAACTTAAGTTCGTACGAACTTACATTGGCTAGGTTCGTACGAACATACAGGTTCGTACGAAGATGTAGGTTCGAACGGATGAACTCAGAAAATAAGTTCAAAAATTTTTCTCATGAAAAAGCAATCAGGCCAAGGTTTAAGGTGCGCTTAGGTTCGTTTTAGCATAAACAACCATAACACATCAATATTAACCATTGAAACTTACACAATTTTGAATTAAAGTTAGTTTTTATCAAAACCAAACCTAAATCCGAATGCGCTAATGTTTAGTAGTTCAATACATGTAAAAATCACTTACAAAGTTGTAAAAAGTGATTTTGATGATGTTTAACAGATTGGAATTCAATAACACAGCCCCAAAATGAAGTTTAATTTGAAAACCAAAAACCGCAGGTAAGTTCGTACGTAGGTTCGAAGGAACTGGGTATGTTCGTACGAAGCTAGGGTTCGAAGGTATGAAAGTGTGAAGGGTTTGACTGAGTTTGACCCTTTTATACCCTAAGTAGGTTCGTACGAACCTATATGTTCGTACGAACATATCCTTCGAACATACCTTCTAAGTTCGTACGAACTTAGCATTTTTAAAATTTAAAAAGTTCAACTTTTTCTATTTTAAAACGACAAGCAATGACCTAAATACTTAGACATTCAATTGAGCAAGGTTTGAACAATTAAACAAACAAAATGTAAACATTTCCCAAAGACAAAGAGCTTTTATTCATTTATTTATTTAAAACAACAATATTTTTGAGAGAGTCACTGATACAAAGATCGAATTAGCCATGATGAGAGCAATACACAGTTAGGAACTTTCATTTATTCCTTTGGTTATTATTGTTGTAATTAATAGAACACAACGATTATTGGTATTGTTGTCCACTTAAGCACTCGACATTCAGAATTCTCAAGTACATATAAGATTATTGTACACGATCTCTTGTGAATCTTACATTTGATATACCCTTAAGATCTAGGCACTCATGAATAGCATGTAACGGATATTTTTCATTTTTATTTCATCTTTAAAGTCAAGTCTATTTGCTTCATCAGCAATGTACATAGGTACATGTTTCAATTTTATGACAAGACTAAGGTTAGAAACAAACAAATCTAAAATCAAACCAGAGGTGACAGGTCTGTACTTTCGTACAACAGAGCGACATAGTTTGACTAGAGACCTTGAAAGTGGTATTCTTGTTTCGCGGTCGAGTTTGTTCTAGATTTTAGGATACACTGGCTAGGTACATTTACTGTGAATGTTCTGCATCTTACAGCCACATATATAAAATGTTCTAGGCATGGGTAAAAGATTCATCATTTCTTTGCAATTAGTACATTGACCCTCAAAATTTTTATTGGTTTTGCAAAGATAAAAGGTAAAATAAACTAAGAAATAGAAATAAAAACATACTAAGTTCTTTGTGGAAATATTTACTCAGGATTTCTCATCCCATTAAGTTGAAGTAAAAGCTCAAACCGAGACCGATCAAATGCCTTTGTATAAAGGTCAGCCAGATTGTCATCAGAAATAACCTTAACTAATTTAATCAAATGTTTTTCTGCACAGTCACGAATTAAATGATGTCTTATTTCAATGTGTTTCGTCTTACTATGCTTTACAGGATTATTAGTTATAGACATGGTTGACTGATTGTCAATCATAATAGGAGTGTTAGTGAAATTCAAACCATAGTCACGCAGCTGTTGTTGTATCCACAATACTTGTGAACAACAACTATCGGCTGCCACATATTCAGCCTCACAGGTTGAAATTGCAACCGAGGTTTGTTTCTTACATTGCCATGAAACAATGCGACCCCCTAATAACTGAACACCTCCCGTGGTAGATTTCCTATTCAGGTTACAACCTCCATAATCTGAGTCAGTATAAGCAACAAAGTCAAAATTGTCTCCCGAGGGATACCAAAGACCTAACTTAGGTTTTCCCTTAAGGTAACGCAAAATTCTCTTTGCTGCTTTCATGTGCGATTCCTTAGGAGTAGATTGAAAGCGCGCACACAAACAGACTGCAAATGTTATATCTAGTCTAGAAGCTGTCAGATACATGAGAGAACCAATAATGGCCTGATATAGAGTCGGATCTACATCTTCAGTACTTTCAGAATCTGGTCCAAGATTGTGATTCAATTGAATCGGAGTACCATATGACGAGCTTTCAGTCATCTTGAAACGCGTGAGCATTTCATGAACATACTTCGTCTGATGGATGAAGAATCCATCCTTCTTTTGATCAACTTGTAATCCTAAGAAGAAATTCAATTCCCCCATCGCACTCATTTCAAATCTTCGCTTCATGACTTGTTCAAAGTCTCTGCACATTTTCTCATCGGATGATCCAAAAATGATATCATCGACATACACTTGAACAAGTAGGAAATCTTCCTTTTGCCATTTGATGAACAATGTACAATCTATCTGCCCTCTCTTGAAACCATTTTCCAAGAGATAAGTAGATAGTGTCTCATACCATGCTCTAGGTGCTTGATGCAGCCCATATAGAGCCTTGTCTAATTTATAGACTCGGTCTGGATGGTCTGGATCACTGAACCCTGGAGCTTGTTGAACAAACACAAGTTCCTGAACTTTACCATGTAGGAAGGCACTCTTTACATCAAGTTGATAGACTCTGATTCTTTTATGTGCAGCATATGCTAGAAACAATCGAATTGCTTCCAACCTTGCTACAGGTGCAAACAACTCTGTATAGTCTATCCCTTCCTGCTGATTAAATCCTTGAACTACCAATCTGGCTTTGTTGCGAGTTACAACACCCTTGTCATCACGTTTGCACTTAAACACCCATTTGGTGCCTATTGCATATTCCATATTCCCCTTTTGGTAGATCAACTAGCTCCCATACCTTGAGCTTCTTGAATTGATCAAGCTCCTCTTGCATAGCCTCTACCCAAGAATTATCCTTAAGAGCCATAAACAGGCACTTATGCATGATTCCAGTATCTTGAATCGATGCATATAGACTGTTGCTTTCTGATATTTCTCTGCGAGTCTTTACTCTAGAACTCGGATCACCAATGATATTATCAATCGGATGATACTTGTTCACACGAGTTGAGACTATAGAGTCAACCGGTAAGTCAGATCCTAGATTTGATCCAATCTCCCTTTGAGGTGATATTTCATCCTCTGCAATTTCATGCATAGGATCTGTAACCTTTGAGGAAGATGGAATGTCATTCAGATTTGAATCACTATCCGCAATAGGATCGATAGTAGTTTCTTTCCTTTTATCATTTGCATCTTCCGAACTTGGAATGCTAGATCTTTGGTGCAAACGCATTGATTTCACCATCATCTAGCACAACATGTTCTAGCCCCAAGGGGTCAGCTTCACTTAAGAACGGAAGATTGAATGATTTGAAGACAACATTATAGTCAAATAACCATTCTGGTCCAGTTTGTACAGCTGGAGTATAGGATGTGACTTGTATATTATATACAATCTCAACTCTGCCAGTTGTCTTATTATAGACCCTTTTGTTTGGAGATCCAGTTTCATAACCTAGGAATAATCCTTCGTCAGCTTTCTCACCAAATTTTGATTGATGTTTGGTTTTTAATAAGGTATATTGAACACCGAAGGGTTCAAGACCAGTCAGGTTTGGTTTTCGACCATTTAGGAGCTCATAACACGTTTTGTTATGCTTCTTAACGGTTAAAACTCTATTGAGTACATGACAAGCTGTATTCACTGCTTCTCCCCAGAAAATGACAGGTAGCTTTGAATCAGCCAGCATTGTTCTTGCTGCTTCAATCAAGGTACGGTTTTTCCTTTCAGCGACAACATTTTGTTGTGGCTCATAAGGTGCACTGAACTGGTGTTTAATTCCTTTACTTAAGCAAAAGACATTCAATACCGAGTTCTTGAACTCTAAGCCATTGTCGCTTTGTATCTTCTTGACTCCTCGACCAAATTGATGTCCAATCTGGGTAAAGAATGTCATCAGCATTTCTGCTGTCTCATCCTTTGATGCCAGAAAGAATACCCATGAAAAACGTGAAAAGTCATCAGTGATAACTAGACAGTAATGTTTACCACCTATACTCCTTGCGTTCACAGGACCAAATAGATCCATATGAAGAAGATCAAAGGTTGAGGCAATGGAATTTTGAGATTTTGACTGATGAGGCTTCTTGTGTTGTTTGTCTTTTTGACAAGGCACACATTTATCCTCTAGACCAAAACTCTGTACTGGAACACCTAGCACTAGTCCATTCTTGACTATATAGTTCATCTTTCTAAAGTGTAAGTGTGCCATTTTCCGGTGCCACAACTGTGAATCGAACTCAGATGCAGTGGATATAAGGCATGTCGACTCCGGGAAGGATTCAGTAACACTCATATCCAACACATAAGTATCATTCCTTCTGGGAGCCCTCATGATTATCCATTCATCCGAAATGACAAAACCAGGTTTTAAAATGAGTGCATCTCTATCCGTAAAATGGACGGGATGTCCTTTGTCACAGATCTGAGATACACTCATCAGATTGTGCTTCAGCTCTTCAACATATTTGACTTGCTCTAGCTTAAATTTTCCATTTGTTATTGTACCAAATCCCGTGATTTGTCCACCTTTTTCACCAGCGAAGTTTACATATCCTCCCTTCTTGTGTATGAAATCCACAAGAAGCTGCCTTTCCCCCGTCATGTGCCTTGAGCAACCGCTATCCACATACCACCAGTTGGCAGCACGTCTGATTAACTCCTTTTGCTTTTCAGCATCCAGATTGGCCATGTAGGCGATAAAGTCTTCTGAGCTCATGTTTTCAGTGGACTTCAATTTTACCTCTCTGGTCTCTTGAGCAGGTGCATCTATCTCCATCTCTGTAGCTACTTCCTTTTCTGTATCAGATTCAGCATTGCTTTCCTCCTTTTCTTCAGTGATGGAGGCCATGAATGCTTGTGATTCCTCAGACTTTGAACTCCAATCATATGCTCCATCTTGAGTTTGAACCACCAGAGCTCTAGAAGTATGAATACTTCCTGAGGTCTGATTGTTCTCTGAGGAACCTTGACTGTGGTATCTTGATCCGTTCTGACCTAAATTTTGATCTCTCTTCGGTCTCTGACATTCTCTAGCAAAGTGCCCAAAACCATCACAGTTATAGCACTTCACTTTAGACTTGTCGAATCCCACTTTGCTACTCATGAATTTTCTCCCGGTTCTGTTCATAAATCGTTGGGCTCTTCTTGCAATCATGGCCATTTGCCACTGCAAGTCCATTTCTTCTAGGTCATCTTGATCCAATTGGTCATAATCTTCGTTGATTAGTTCAGGATCAATGATTTTTCCCTTAATGAAGTTCTCACGGGATGCAATGAAAGAGGCAAGCATGGCTATTTCCTCTTCTGCAGACTTCATGCTCATGGGCATTGATTTAAAACCGCTTGAGGTTCCAGATTTCGGTTTTCTATCGACCCCTTGATCATCTGACGAAGTAATATGACAGACATTGCTATCAGAACTTCTGATAACCGAGTCTGTTTCATCCTCGACAGTATAAAAAGCTGCAACACCACTACTTGTAGATGCAGTGGAATCAGTTCGTTTACCATGGTAAACGTTGGGATCTTGAACCTGATCAGATCCCGTCTCTTTCCTCTGCATGTTTAAGTCATACACACGCAGCTTTCCAATCACATCATCGAGAGTCAGAGCGTCATACCTTGTACTCTCCTTGATCATCAGAGTATAAATGTCCCATTTTGGTGGGAGTGATTCAAGGAGCTTATTGCTCTTGACAGTGTCGGTGAAGGATAGACCATTGTTGTCTAGTTCAGTCATAAGATGGTAGTATCTGGTGATAATTTCCTCTAATGACTCTCCCTTCATATGTTTGAAGACATAGAACTGTTTGGTCAGTAAATCAGCTCTACTCTCTTTGATCTTATCGTTTCCATCAAACCACTTTTCTAACGCTTCCCAAAGCTCTTTTGAGAATTGGTATCGTTTAAAAGTATGCTTGATCTCCTGAGGGAGACACATAGTAATTGCTGACAAAGCTTTATTCTCAGCCTCGTACATCTTTTTGTCTTCATCTTTCATGACAGAATATGTACAGAACTTAGTCTTTCCCTCAAATTCGTAAGTGGGTAAGTCATACCCATCTTTAATGCATATCCACATACGGATATCGTGAAATCTCGCAAACGATTCAAATCGATCTCTCCACCAAAAGTAGTCCTCTCCTTTGAGGAGCTTAGGTGGTGAGGCTGACTTACCAACCTCGTGATCTATTTCTAACAGTTTATTGAGATTTGTCATCACTAGAAACAGTCAAACCAAGTCAAAAGTGTAAAAAACAGAAAAGTCAACAGAAGTCAACAGCCCTAGGTTCGTACGAACTTAGATTACTTCGAACTTATAGGTTCGAAAACTATCTAGGTTCGAATGGTCAACCTTCTGGTCAAACTTGACAGAAAATTCAAACGTCCGAACTTATAGGTTCGTATGATATTTTGGGTAAGTTCGTACGTAACTTTCTGACTTGTACGAACTTGCTGTTCAACACCCAAAATCGAACAAAAACTTAGATCTACAGAGATTCAACCGATGAATTCGAATGAAAATTGATAGATAAGAACCACAAGAGCTTAAGGAATCCAAAAGTACAACTTTTATCAACTTAAACACTCAAAATCTTGTTTTCTTTGTGATTAAAGCAATCCCGAACCCAACAATGACTTGTTTCAGCTCTGATACCAATTGAGAGTCCCTTTGCACGGATCCAAACGGGATTACAATGTGTATTAGATTGCGGAATGGTATAATACACAATAACCAACAACAAAACAAGTAAATGCAAGTGTTAAGTGTATAAGTTCGTAGGTATTCGAAGATAGCACTGTATGTTCGAATATAACTGATTTCAAAAAGCTCATTAATGAAATATTACAACTTAGTTTTTATACCCAGTAAGTTCGTACGAACTTACTGGTCCTAGGTTCGTACGAACTTACATGTTCGTACGAACTTCCTAGGTTCGTACGAACATATAGGTTCGTACGAACTTACAAACTAAAAACTAAAAAGGCTAAGTTAATAAACACTTTACATTATTAACTATAAAACTAATAACAAAACTACTATTACAAAATAAGAGCTGTTGTCACCAAACGTGCACCAACAACTGCTATTGGTGTTGATATTGGAGGCACATTTGGTGTTGCTCCTACAGTTTCTATTTCCTCTCCCTAAATAATGATGAAAAAAGGGGGAGAAAAGTCAGATAGATTTATTCTATACAAGAAAGCTAGCCAAGTTCTATGTTCTACCACCTATTTTTGAACATCCTGAGCAAGAAGAAATGAAGTTGCTACTGAACAATCTTTAAGGAATGTGAGATCTTGGTCGCTCAGGATGAGCAATGACAAGTATTTTTTATGAGATTATTGTGGAAGAAAAGAGGTTGTATGACCATTTGGTCAAGGAGTGGGCAAGTGATGCACGAGTCTAAGGGGAACGAGACTCAGTTACTGTTTACCAAGTGATTAGTTATGAGCAGCAAAGATGGGCATGGTTGAATAGAGAGGTTGATGATGATAACGACCACGAGATGATTTCAACTATCATCTCCACAAAAAGAAAAGAAAAGGTACCAATGATTGTAATATCTGACTCCTAAGCGACAAAAAAATCAGGGAGTCCAGATGCAAAGAAGTTGGAGATCACTGAGGTTGATGAAGGAAAGATAAAGAGGATAACTGATGAGGTAGAGAGAGAGGAAAAAGAAAACAAAAATATGCAACTTGATGCTGAAAGGTTGAATTAAGAGTTCGAAAACAAGAAGCTTGATGATGAAGAAGCCTCAATCAAACTAGTCAAACAGTTACTAGGAGAGGTGAAGCTAGAAGGAAAGACAAGAATCAAACCCCCAAGACCAGTGAGTATTGACAATGATCGATTGTTAAATGAAAGATATAGAAGATTTTATGCCAAGTGAATGGTGGGGAGATCCAACCCTATACCTATCAGTAAAGTACTTCTAAAGAAGTCTAAGTCTAGTTCTCTAGCTCAACTTCAGATACACAGAGGTGATCAGAGACAAGTTATTACTCTGGATCAAGTCTGCAAATTGCATAAAGAAGAATGGAGTGAGATCAGACTTGCTGTTAGTCACTCCACAAGCGCTGCTAGGGAAGATGCACTCAACAAGATTGATATTTTGTTTAAAAAGATGGTAAGGATAGGATTGCTTAGGTAAGATAAGATTGCAGTCATTTAGGGGGAGCAATAGTGACAAGCAAGCCTCAAATACATAACCAGTCCCATGCAACATTTATACATACTACCAGACACTAGGAGTGTAAACTTAGCACTATCTGCTTGTGTTCCAAGAGAAGAAGGACTGGAAGTAAATGAAATATAATTTGGGGTTGTATATGTTGATGATGTTGGTTGGAATCGATTCCAGAGATAAGCTAAACTATCAAAAATGGATCATGATCAGTTGATCTGCATAAATAAGAAGGTAGGGTGTCTTCCAAGTAGATCCACGTTGAAAAAGGCAGTCAATAATGAAAACTGGCCAGGCATATAAGATATTTTCCTTCTGAGCGGAAGTATGAGATAATGCAAATCTTGGAAGCAATGAAGAGTGAAGAGGATGATCAAAATTGATAAAGTGATTTAGTTGCTTGTAATAGAATAGAAGATTACTTTTCTTGTATCTTTAGGTTCTATTATATATGAAAAAGTCACTATTGAAAAGAACATGAGCAAAAGTTGAAAAAGAATCCAAAAGAAATATGAAATATCATATGGATCATGTATTTAATAAGTTCACTGGTGTTTAAATCTAAATACTACATGTAAAGTCACTGTGATTTCTTCTTATGTAATGAGTATGTCTAATGAATTTTTGTCATCATCATTTAAGGGGAGATTGGTGGGTCACTGGTCGCTGACTAACTTAATCGCTGGAGAAACTGTCATTAGAAATGATTAAGTCAAAACTCCTTATTTAGGTCACTAGTCGCTGATCAACCTAGTCATTACTAGCACTAATGAAGACAAGCTCTCACTATAGAAGAAAAAGATCACAACTATCACTCATGTATGTTTGAATGTTTAGTTAAGTGAATGAATCTCAACTATATGTATTTTGCTCACTGGTGATGCTGAAGAGATTCAATCACTTATAATATCAATAAATAGAGTAGTCGCTGTTGAAGAATAAAAGCACGTCACTGGAGAATAACAAGATGAATCACTCTACATTATCACGTTAACTCGCAGTGAGTGAAGAAGATTATTACTCCTACCAGAGACATCAACAGTAAATAAGTTTCACTTAAAGCTTCAAGACACACTGGTGTGAGATCCCTAATTAGAACGTGTTAGCAACATCCGAAGATAAATTCAAGTGATGTTATTTATGACATCAAACTTGATTGTGATTGGAGGAAAGTCAACACACACATAGAGCATGATCCAAAATGGAGACCACGAGATATTCAACTAACTGTTTATAAAAGTGAAGCCAATCACACATCGACATGTGTCATTCTAGAGATATTGTAACATCCTATCATTCGGTCTGGTAATTTCCATTATTTTAATTGATTATTTAATTGTTTTAGAACTATTTAATAATATGTGTTTTATTGTAAAATATTAGTAGATTCAAAATTTGTAAGTTTTTGATTTTCTGCGACATAAGGGTTGTGTCGCAGGTTGTCTGTGCGACACAATGGTTGTGTCGCAGGACTGTGTCGCAAAACGGGCTGAACTGAAATTAATTAAGGAGCTTAAGTGTAATTTGAAATTATATATATATAATCGCCGCCCAAATACTTCCAGACCATTTCCAAACACTTAAAATCGTTTCTAGAGAGAGAGTTAGAGAGAATTAGAGAGAGAAGAAAAGAAAGTTGGGTTTTGATTTAATTTGAGCTTTTAATCCGTGATTTCGAGGTAAGGGTTTGATTATTATGTGTTGTTATTGTTTATAAGTGAATTACACCGATTGGAATAGGTTAATTTGATTATTACATGTTTGAATTTGTGAATTTTGAATCTGGGAACTGGGCTGTTCATCATTGCGACACAAGGCTTGTGTCGCAGGTTGTGTCGCTTAAATGTTATGCGACACAGTGGTTATGTCGCTAAAGGCGGCCATTTTGAGTATTGCGACACAATGTTAGTGTCGCAGGTTTCTGTCGCTAAAGTGTTTTTGAGACGCGGTTTTGTGAAAATATCACTAACTCAGATTTAGTTGAAATTCGCATGGTCAATCGGAAACGACCTAGTAATCAAGGCTATATACTAATAGCCTAGGCAGTTTTTGGCCATCCGGGGTCATCTAGGACCCGAAAATGGCATTTTTCAGTTTTAAGCGGCATTGCGGACTTTTTCTGAGTTTATTTCTGAGTGAACTTTTGTTTGCCTAGACTTCAGGGATTACCTGATTTGATAAATAGGCTATAATGATGTTTATGGAACGAACTTCTGACTTGTGTATGATTTTCTATTTCAGATCAACGTAAGACTCAGTGATATTAGAATCCTGAGTGTGGAGACGTCAGAGGTATCGGTGAGTGGATTCGGAACTCATCATTTGATTTAGTTGTAACTATTTGGTTACAACAAGTAAACGTAGATGTGTATTAGACTGTTTAGTCTTGATTATTGATTATTGATCTACGTGATATGTGAACTATGTGTACTATGTTATTGAGGTCAACGTGTAGTTGGACTTCTGGTTATTATGTGTTTTACACAGGTTTTGATTCATTTGTTGTGTTTGAGACCTGTGTATGTGTTTAATAACCAGTAGTTATCGGTCTATTCTGTATTGGTCATACGGATTGACGGTAAGTGTTCTTGGGGGAATCCCCGGGTATTATGATATCCCCAGAGCCACCGATCCTCATTGAATTATGTGTGTTTACGATTAATTGGTGTAATTAGCTAGTTATGCTAAGTTGAATGGAGTGTGATGAATCTATTCACTTAGCTTTGTGCTAACCCCTCATTTTACTTCCTGCAGGATATGTTTTGATTATTGTGGGTGCGGGAGGTGATTGGTTGATCAAGGGAATGTTTGACTGCGCTTTTGGTTCTCTGATATGGTTTTTGTAATAAACCTTGTTTTGTAATTTTATAATACTCCGCCTTTTGTAGTTTAAAAAGTTTGAAATTAGTGTATTTTTGGGAATTGTAAACTGTTTAATGTATTTTAAATTCATGCTTCCGTGTTTATTAATAAAATATTCTTATATAGAAAGAGGGGTGTTATAGATATTTATGAGATATATTGGCTATAAATAGAGTGACCTATTATACTTGAAGTTTTACCGATTTTGTATCTATCACTTGTGTCCCAGTGATAAAGTTTTACAATTTCGTGTCAGCGAGTAATAACTTAAATTGTATGTCAGTTATTCTATCTACTCAGTGAGTGTAACAGTAAACTTGTATTGAATTAATCTTAGCCTTGGCCAAATTATTTCGCTTCGATACTTGGGTGTAATTTGTGATAAATAAATTCACCATTCAAGTTGTTGATTCTTGCACTCTCTGTTATCAACTTATATAATAATAACTCATACTTTGTTTTAATTGAAATTGTGTTCTAAAAATATATATGTATTTGTGTTGTTTAAAAAATGAAAAATTTTAATTAATTGGTAGGTGCCCAAAAAGGAAGTCTTTGACAGTGTTAATTCATTATTATGTATTTTTGACGAAGTATTGACATGATACTTAGCTGACAGTTCAGTTCAGTTATTCAGTCAACGCTGTCATTATAAGGAGTGGTCTCACCAAATTACGTTAAATAATGTGCAAGCTTTTGAGCAGTTTGTATATTTTGTACGGGCTATATATCTTTTAGTCGAGTAGATAATTTTCATGTCAAAATATGAAGCGTACAACTACATGAATAAAGTCCATTAATAAAGCCAAGACAACGCGAATAAAGTTTTGTTGTAATTGATCACATATATTCCATTATTTGCTTTCAATTCACATAAACTAGCCATAAAAATAATAATAAAAGAATAAATAATAGAAGTAATGTTGTTTCCTTTTTCATAACTACGCACAATCCCATGAGTTTTTACCCTATAAGTATATATCTAGGTAGTTCATTGGACAACACTCAAACGAATCAAGACCATAGTTTGAGCATTCAAATATGACAACCACAACAAAGATAGTAGACGCAAAGTTCGCCCACCAAAACGACCGTTTCAAGAGCAAACGCGATCTTGAAAAGTAAATGATCAACCAACCATAAGTGTAAGCTATACTTCCTCTTCGACGAAAACCTGAGACATGCCAATTTCTTCCATATCCCCTTTTTGTTCTTTCCTTCTAACCTCTTGAAAAAGAACGAAAAATCAACATTTTTTGGGTCCATTTCTTGGAGGTTTATTCTATTTGTAAGTTTGTAATGAAGTTCGAGGGTGTTTTTTTGAATGTGTGAGATGGCTTAATTTCTTGCAAAGGTAAGCCAATGAATTTATATTGGGGGAATGTTTTGTACATTTTGTGTTGTCATGACAACGATTGAAAAAGATGCCCCACTATAAGATGTTTAAATGGGAAATGTTTGAAAAACATTTGTAGTATATGCCTCTTAAGTTTTGTAAAGTTGCAATTAGGACACTCTAGTTTGTTTACTTTAATTAATGATTTTATCATATATGTGTTCTCGTGTTGTCTTTTATTCAAAACAATTAAATGAAATAAGAAGATCATGTGTTTTTTAAAGATGAAAATAAAAAGAAGATAAAGGAAGTTGAAGGAATGTTTAACACACTTCCAAAATCTTCCTTCTATATGTACGATGATGATGATTAGAAGTGAATTCGTTCACTTTCTTTATCTTCATTAATTCGAACTCAAGAACACACCTCATTAACTTATTTTCTTACTTTTTTTATTCAATTATTTGCAATAGATGTGAGAATGATCAGGTTAGCTGTGCGTGAGTTAACTCGTATTGTAGATTCATATAATTTTTGGATAGTTTATCTAATTACCTGATAAATGTATGCTTTATTTATTCTGCTCATCTGAGTATATATTTTGCAAATTCAAAATAATTGTATAACTCTGAGTACAAAGAACTGCAAATTTATATTAAATAGTCGTACCTATATATCTTTGTATAAAATAGATTTTGTAAAATCAAATGTGCGCAAACTGATACTTACCTTAAACACTAGGGACGAGTTAATGAAAATCTTTAAAGTTGATTTTCATGGAATACTAGTGGCAAATGTTCCGCGTTTTTGTGTAAATGATTTACATTCGTATATCGAAGCACCGTGCACGTGTTTGATTTGTTGTATTGGGGCCACCTTGCTTTTTTCTTCGTGTTATATCAGTTGACTAGGACTAGGACTAGGAAGTAACATACAAATAGCGAGTAACGTCTAAATTCGGAGTGGTTTAAAGGTAAAGTTAGTGAAACAAGCACTTTAGATCTCCGATTTCATAAGGTCCTAAATTTTTGATGTCATGTATTAGATATAGAAAACTACAACGATTTTCAAGATATTTTAGCCTTCAATGCCAAAAATAATTTAAAGTCAAAGAGATTAGATCCACTATATGTGAAAAAAACGACGATGGAAGACCTCAAAAGAATTCAAGTCTATGATATTAAGCCAATCTTATGTGAAAAAGTGACTAGTCTTACTTTTTGTCACTTAGTTCTAAGTGATTTCGTCTAAAAGTTTTCGATGTTCTATTTTGCGTGTCTTTAATTTCAGTATTTGTTTTAAATTAGCTATCAGCAAAGTGATTTTCTCATAATCTTTGTGTTTCGCCATCAAATTCCCCAATCATATTTTCACACATGATCATTCATCGTATTGCTCAGATAATCAACTCAATGATTTCAAACATGACTCGATTTAGTGGATGACTTATTTTGAATTGCATAGTGAGTTTAATATAATCTTTTACTTATTATATAGTTGTTAAGTGCTACATAAAACTCAGTATTAAGTATATCATGTAATGTTTTTGAAGATGAAAGCAAGACATATATGATATCAATACAACTAAATTTACTAAACTATTCATAGGTTACACATGAAATATTGTCGCAATTTCTATTACAAGCTAAAAACTTCGATCAAACCTTTATATAAATTAAGAGTGAAAAATTTAAATCCCTAAATCAATAATTAGTTGATAACTTGATTCCTTTCAAAACTCTAAAACTTTATATTTATAAGTAAAAGATTAGATACAATTTTTTTAAAATAACACTTAGTTTTGGTAGAATTTCATTTTCCTTTTTGTTATATATACATACTAAATTAGTAACAAACTTATGAAGTCTACGTATTATATCACAAAGAAATGGATGGACTAACTTTTTGAAAAATAGATTTTGTGTTATCGAACAAATTTTATTGAATTTGCAACAAAATATAATAGAAAAATCGTAATTATATCAAATCAGTAAGGCATCATATTTTAGATTCGCTTTAGGCCCCGTAAAATCTTGAGCCGCTTCTGGTCTAATCAACTAATAAATTTAAGTGATTTTTTTGTAAGAGGATAAGCAGATGATGTTTGTGTATGTTCTGGTTATTTAAAGAGTGCGAGTCAAATTTTTGACTCACATGAACGTGATCTAACCGAGTAACTGGGGTGCTCGTGTGATGCTTTTCGACGCTTTTCCTAATCATTACACCGATAATGGTTTTCACTGACTTTATACAATACCGTAGAATAGGCTCCACGACAAATATACACGAAAACTTTACAATTATAAAAAGACATACGATGTCATTTTCCGACAAGTATGAATATAATAACATTTTGGTCATTCTTCACTAGAAAGTATCATTCTCATTCTTCAAAGTAAAATTGATGGTAAAACTTTTACCACAATCTTCGGTAAAATAAAATTTAAGCCTCAATTTTATTTTAGTTTTATTGTATATTTGTTAAGAGATAACATATCTTCTTTAATCTAATATTATAGTATTAATTAAGGTATCGGTTCAAGTGAGGAAGAAGTTTTTTGTGAGAAGGGAGAGAAGTCAATGAGAAGGGGACAAGTGTCGTTCTCATTTCTTCTCCATCTTTTTTTCATTTCTCATCCCTCCTCATTTCTCCACCCTCTTTATTTCCCCATCATTTTTTACATTTTCTTATTAAATTTTCGTTTTTTACGTTTTTTTCCTGCTTTTTCCATTTTCTATGTGTTTTTTACGTCTTTTTTTTTATTTTTTTCATATTTTTCATTTTTGACGGGTTTTTTTTTGTTTTTCTTTGTTCTTTTATGTCGCACCCGCTAAAGTGGAAATACAAGGTGCAACCGCACGAGGTTTCACAACACAAGAAAATAAAATTTCACCATTCACTACATACTACTACTTAGGATTACATAGCAGTTTACATTCGTTTACATCAATACATACAAGTTCGTACATCCAAATACATACAAAAGATTAAAGAAAAGTGGCATTCATGACACGACATAAACAAAAATAAATGTGGGCTGAACAATCCACTATCACTGACCGTTCCCTGAAAATCATGTAAAATGAGGGGTCAACTATAGGAATAGTTGGTGAGTTCACAAGTTTCGAGTACATATGTTGTTTAGAAAGTTATTGATGTACAATTTGAAAGTTACATTGCCATGTATAAAGTTGTTTTATACGCAATTATTAGAGTCAACATTTATACTTAAGTCCACAACCAAACCTCTGACAAACACCCCAAAGAGATCATGCCTATCGCATACATGATTAAGTAAGTGGTTATATGACCCCGCGAGAAATGAGCGGAATGGGGTGGGAGTGTCAATCCCAAATAGTAATATCAGTAATGAGCATAAGCTCATAATGAGTTAATAGATTGTGTAAAAGTAAATGTATACATCAAGATAAATAGTTGGCAATAAGATTACATGTTTTTCAGCCCAAAATATTAAAACAGTAAAAATGGAACTGTGAATACTCACAATAAAGTGCGAGCGTGTGATTTGGATGTATTCCTACGTGTTAGACGAGTACGACTCCTACATGCGTCCTATGAAACACGAATGCTCTAATGAGATCTTTATCTAATTTCTATGATCTAGTAACACTTAGTCAACTAATTAAATTATAAAGTGCCGTAAAATAGTTTGATTTTCTCTATTAATCGATAGCGTTAATGATTAATTTGTAATCATATATGTGTAAACATATAAAGATTATTTTCAAAAATTACAAACTTTACTTTCATAACCTAATATTGGATATAAATCTTTTGTAAAACTTTGGATTTTTTAGAATTGTATTTTATTTATACTCGATTTATGTCCAAAATCCGATGGAAATTCAAATAAAATAGTAAATGATCATGAAAAATTATGAAAATTTTACCCACTTCAATAGCTAATTTTTTTTAAGACTTGTGTAAAATTTTCATGTTATTTGGAGCAACAAAACACAATTTTTTAATATTTTAAGATTAAAAGCATACCATTTAAAATAAATACTAAAATGTATCCAAATGATGTAATTTTTTTTGTGGGGTATTATTTATTGATAATAGTACCTTAAAAAAAGTTTCAATAAATTTTGGCTTTGGGAACTAATTTTTATGATTAAACACTCCATTTTAGTAATAGTTTGGTATTAAATTAAAAAAAATACATATGGAATTGAAATTTTTTAATTTTATCCTCCATATCATAAGTTTACACAAAAAATCAAGTTTTTATTTTGATTCATGATGGATGCATTTTAAGATAAATGCATAATGATAAAAAATAACTAGTTAGATTTTTCATGGAGAATATAGTTGTTTGTTTGGAAATTCTCTACGTATACTTACATAACCTTTTATACCATAATATTTTTGTCCTACTGAGTTCCATATGTTAGGAGTTATAATTAATTTTCTCTAGATATTTAGAGTTGTTAAAGTTCAACAAACAAGTCTCACAAAACTATTGCTCACAGAAAGTGAGCTATTGGCGCAACAGTTTTGTAGGCATTTTTCGGAGGTTGAATACTCCATATTTTGAGTGAAACCACTTGGGTTTGATAGCTAACTCAAAGAGCTAAATTCTAGAAGAAATATGTAATTTTTGGTTAAGTATTCACTAAGTTATGGTCCTTCAAAGTTGAGTGTAAGAATCTAGCAGACTGCATGCATGATGTGAGTTCAAGTCTTGAGTCTATGATTACCACTTTAACCTATAGACCTAAATCATTGATTTAAGTCATGATTAACATGCATTATGCCATCATTTTGTAGGTAACAAATAATTTGTTGGTGCACGTTTGGTGACAACAGCTCTTATTTTGTAATAGTTAGTTTTGTTATTAGTTTTGTAGTTAATAATGTAATTTGTTTATTAACTTAGCCTTTTTAGTATTAAGTTTGTATGTTCGTACGAACCTAGGAAGTTCGTACGAACATGTAAGTTCGTACGAACCTGTAAGTCTCTAGATCTTGGTTAGCGATAACGGATTATCTTTTAGGTATTGAGGTGCGGAATCCCACAATACTTAAGGTTTATTGCTTATATAACTTTGCAATTAATTAACAAGCTTCGTTTTGATATTAACTAGTGTTAAACAATCAAAACCGAGCCTATTCAATAAATGCTTTTATATCTGCACAGATTTCGAGGAGAGAATACTTAAAATATTTGGTGTGTGTAATTATGGCACGGATTTCTAGGTCTCCCCCAATAATGAGCAGCATTAAAATATTTATATCTGGTTCAACTCGCAGGCCATGGGCTTTGCGAGTTGACTCAACTCGCAGCCCATGGGCCTGCGAGTCCAGATGATTGCGAGCCCAGATCTCAACTCGCAGGTAAGACCTGCGAGTCCAGATATCAGCGAGCCCAGATCTCAACTCGCAGCTGAGAGCTGCGAGTCCAGATGGTTGCGAGATGAGATCTCAACTCGCAGGTCAAACCTGCGAGTTGACTTCTCAATTCGCGAATTTTGACTTTAACTTGAAATCGATACTTGTTCAATAACATTTAACAAATAATAATAACAAGTTAATATCATATATTTACGAGTCTAAACAATTTATACAAGTTTGACAATAAATACACTAGTCCTATTACAAGCTAGATCTGTTGTCACAATAATATGTCCCAACAGACTCCCCCTTGACAATAGCTCTAGCGTCGTTATCTTCAACTTTGTCCTTGGTCTTCACTTGTAAATTCTACTGCCCATATGAATCTTCATTCTAACACAAGTCTTCACCATTAATTGATAATCTCTTGCAAGATCACCCCATGCTTCAGTCGTCAGGATCCTATTTTCGTTTAACTTCAATAGGTCCTTCTTCGACAGATTCATCAGGTGTCGATGGTCATAGACTGTCAGAATTACTCTTTCTCCTCCTTCAACTTCATCATCAGCTTCAACCATGACAGCTTCACCAGTCTCAGAATCCACGTGCCAATTCAGAAGATTTCCCAGAATATTCTGTGGCATAGGTTTTAGTGGTATCTGCTGTATGCACTTGACAGCTGGATAAGTTTTCTTCCTTAATCTTCGGCCAGTTCTCTGACTTCGTTCCTTTAATTTGATCGTCTTTCCGACTCTTGGCTTAATCTTCTCAAACTTCATTGATCTACCCTCAGTCCGAATGATTCTCTCAACATACGTTGCGTAGGGATCATTACTGGGATTTATCAGTTCTAAGCGTGCCAAGTCTCGAACTTCAAATCGAGGAAGCGAACTGAATACTTTAAGCTTCTTATCGAAATATTGAACTCCGTCAAATCTTTTGATAGCGAAAAGTTTCAAGTCAGAATCAAAATACCAGCCGATGATCCCTTTCCTTGGAGCTTTCTTTCCAGTTATATCTACTTCAGACATCCCAACCTTTTGCAGTACCAGCACCAGCTCCACTACCACTTGCTTCAGCAGACTCCCCCTGAAATGTAGTCTGCTGACCAGTCGTTGAAGGACCAGCCAGCTCACTTTCTTTTCCAGCTGCGGGATCATCGTCTTCATCATTCTTATTCTTCTTCGCCAGCTCATCTTCCTTGCAGGACTCTTGATATATCAATACCTCCCCTTGAGATGGCTTGTCCTTCAGAAGGCTGATGACCAGGCGATCAAGTCTATCAATTTGCCTCTGCTTGTCAGCTACATCATCTATCAGATTGTTATTCGTCTTGATGAGCAGTGAATAGGCATCATTCTGATTAGTCATGTTATCAGACATAGACAGCATTTGAGAAATCAAGAATTTGACGGTTTCTTCCAACTCTCGAACTCTGGACTCTAAGCTATTAATATGATCAGAATCAGTCGCAGAGGAGGTGGATGGAGCAGCAGTAGTGGTGGTTGGTGGCGTGGGAGCGGGCGGTTGCATTTTCTTCGCTATCTCGGTAGCAACATCGGTTAATAGACGCGCTGCAACCCTGCTAGATTTGGTGGTTGGGTGCGAAGACGGGCGAACCAAAGCAGCAATCATTTCAGCCTCTAAGGGCGTAGAACTGGATTGTAGATGAGCTGCAGAGGTTGAAGCTGTTTGTCTGAGCAGTTTGCGAGGTCGAGTAATGAGCACCTCCTCCTCTTCTTCTTCATCCTCATCTTCATCAACCAAAACAAAATCGGGATCTTGGTCCACGGCTTTCCTCTTTAGCTTCAATGCCGGATCCATAATCAATTTTGATCCTTGACGAATCATCCCTTCAGGGATACCGGAGACAAACCCTGGTGGTCCAGTCTCATCATCATCATCAGACTCAGATTCAGAAGCCGAAGCAGCTTCTCCATCTCTGCCCGATGGACCGGCAGCCTCTGGTGCCTCAGTGGTGGGTTCTGCAACCCTTGGTGCTTCAGCAACATACTGATCCACATCTTGCATGATGGGATCATTGGCATCATCAGTATCAGCCAGTACTTGTTGCACCACTTCGGCTGCAACATCAGCATTAATCTCTTGCCCAGATTGATGCACCTGAATCAAAACCTCCTCGATCAGTTCTTGTGGCTCAGGAGCACCCTCTGCCACATCAGCATCCAGCCAACCATGATTTGGTGGCGTCACATAAGCTGGATTAAGCAAAAACCCAAACAGCTCTGTCGGCTGTGGCTGCATCTCAAACCTCCTTGAAGTTTGCATAAACATGGCATTATAAGCCCGCAGCCCGATAGTGTCAACCTTTAAGTCAGCTTGAAAGTCCGGCAAGTCTGAAATCGAGGCTCGAATAATCAGCATACAGAATCTCGGGTAGATCATGAACTGTGATCTAACAGCTCCCGAGATCTGTCGAGCAATCTCGCCAAAAATATAATCTGAGAAACTGTATGGTTTATTGTAAACTAGGGACAGTACTCCTGATAGAAGCGAAGGGCTCAGCTCATCATATCCTCCCTTCTTGGCACCAAAAACAGTCACTAGGACGTGCCATAAGAATCTCCACTGACCGAAGACAAGAGCCTTCAAGAACTGGCGTCCTCGCATGGGTCCCACGTACCCCATACGGCCTAGAGCACCCGCAAGAAAATCTGAAGAGAACTCGGTTGGGCCATCTTCCTGATCAGCCGTGCCCAGATGTAAAATATGCCTGATGTCAGTAGAAGAAAACACAATCGGATGATTATTCACTCTAGTCCTAATCACGGGTGGGTTGACGACTGTGTCGAACTCGATATTAGCCCAGAATTGATCTAAAAGATCCTTTGATAAGGCTGGGGATTCTGTAACAGCAAACTGAATCCTCGATCGACCTAAGAATGTGAGAATCTGAGCTAGTCTGGCGGCACCACGTGCATTGATATCCAGATCGACGAGCACGTTGTGCTGAGCGGCGAATTGTCGAGCCATTTCTGTAAAATCACAAATTACACAAATGTTAGACAATGAGATTAACAAATATTGATAAACTTATATGATCTACAACTTCTAATTGAACTATTAAGTCGTGAAACTTAATTAACAATTTTAGTTGTTCATCATATATAGAATCAATGAGTCTAATTTATTACACAAGTCATAAGTCTTATATATAAAGTATACGATTTTATGTGTTTACATTTAAGTCGACACATCTAACCGTATATTAATTTTAACTTATAAACGCTTAATTAGTTAATTAATCGAGAATTCGTAAATTAAAATTAGAAATCAAAAGTTTCAAAAAAAATCAACTCGCAAAGTCAACAAAAGTCAACTCGCAAGTTCAACTCGCAGAGTTCAAGTCAACTCGCAAGTTCAACTCGCAGGTTCAACTCGCAAGTTCAACTCGCAAGTTCAACTCGCAGAGTTCAACTCGCAAGTCAACTCGCAGGTTGGACTCGCAAGTCAACTCGCAGGTTGGACTCGCAAGTCAACTCGCAAGTGGACTCGCAGGAGCGGGCTGCGAGTTGAGTCTGGATCTCAACTCGCAGCAAGAACTGCAAAGATGACGTCATTTTAAAATTAATTTTGGCGAATTATACCATGATCAGGCTATGTCATTTTGTTCAATAGACTCAGATTTACATAAACCCTAAGGTTTCTTGTCCATATGAGCTACAATTTTGATGATTTTAGTAATTTTAAAATCAAAACCCTCATTTTATTTAAAATGCCGATTTTGGTCAAATTATACGGTGGAATTACTTGGTTTTTACCTTAAAATGATCACGAAGTAAAGGTGTATAAAAATCAGAAGATCAAAATCTCTTGACTTCGAAATTAAAGTCAAAATAATTGCGAGTTCAAATCTGGGTTCGCTGTGAGTTTGGGTTCGCAAGATCAAGTGAATTCGCAGTGTGGGACAAGTGAACTCGCAGCACCCTTTTTATACCCTTTTAATCTCGGCTCGCAGAACTCAACTCGCAGAGTTGAGTTCAACTCGCAGCCTTGTCAACTCGCAGCACTGTTCTCGGCTCGCAATTTTTGTCCAAAAATTACATTTTAATTACAAAACGTCAATTTTTAAGTCCAAATCGCGTACAAGTCTAAAATCTGAGGATCTTTCACTTGTTTTTCTTATGGAATAGCGAACAAGTCTAAAATAAAATATTTTTCACTTGTCTTTCTTAAAAAAAATGCACAAGTCTAAAATCTGAGGATCTTTCACTTGTGATGCAATAATACGAGCAATAGAAACATAAGAAAAATAAAATAAAGAGAAATAAGATAAAATGAAATAAATAAAAGTTCAATGATTCATAATAAACATTTGTATCAAGTACCCTTGTATTAATGAAACACTTTGACTAAAATAAAATTACAATAAAATAAAGTAAAATAAAATATCCTAATCAAGGGCGACAAGAATTTATCTACAGCGGGATCAGATTAGAAAGAAACAGCTAAACCAATTGATGAGTAAAAAGTCTAAGATGATTGTTAGTATGCATACCTTATGAAATTCACAATAAGTTACATAAGAACTCACAACTTAACCATTTATCAACTTACATTTATAAGAGTATAACTTGGTTACCTATCTCCACAGAATACACCATTCACATCAAAATAAAATAGTTTAATTAACATAGTCAGTTCAAGATGATTACCGGTATTATAATCCATATAAACAAAGTCTATACTGATTTCCGAGCAAACCTTTTATTGTTTGTATGTGTATTACCAAATGTGATTCAAAAATGACATACTGAGAAATTTAGTAAAACACATAACACTGTTTCTTTCACTTTGCAAGATAGAGGTCACTAAATGATGTTCTTTTCGAAACATATGTCATACCCTTGAGTAAATGTGACAAATATCAAACTCGTTTTGTAGATACTAGTGGTTCTAGTTCTGTACTTAGTACAACAGAAGATCCCTTAGTATAGACAAACCAAGCTTGAAACTATTGGCAAAACTAAAGGAGTCAGGTCTGTACTTAGTACAATAGAGACACCAGTAATTTCACTAACAGCCATAATTCTTATTATTTGTCTTGACATATTTTCATAGATTCTAGATAACAGTGTATGGTCAGACTATCGTTCATCAATTAAGACTTATGTCATACGTCATATAGTAAATCACACGAGATAACACTCAGAAGATTTATAGCTTATTATATGCTCAGAAATCAAAGCAGACATTGCCTACCAGTACATCATATAATGAAGCTATCTAGATCTAAAGTTTTTCAAGTAGATTATATCGTGTGGAGAGAGGAGTATACTAAAATAAAGATAAGTGAAGGCCTGGTTTTAAAGATGTAAAGTTCATGTAACAAATTTGAATCTACTAACACATCTAACTTAAGACTTTTACCTACATTTATTAAGCCAATTCCTCTAATTTACTATCATTTCCCATTTGATAAAGACTTAACCTTTATCGGAGGCGATTCCCCAACGGTAACAAGCAAATGAATGCCATACGCCAAACCCCCCCCTTTTTTTTTTAAATAAGCATAAACTAATAATATATAAACTACTAATTATTACAAATCAACTCCATGGAAGACTAATCCTCTGGATTTCTCATTCCATTTAGTTGCACCAATTTCTCGAATCGAGCTCTGTCGAACGCTTTGGTGTATAAGTCTGCTAAATTATCCACAGATGGAACCTTAGCTAACTTTATCAGGTTCTTCTCAGCACAGTCTCTAATAAAGTGATGTCGAATGTCAATATGTTTAGTTTTGCTGTGTTTGACCGGATTATTGGTTATTGAGATCGTTGATTCATTATCAATCATCATAGGAGTATTTGTTATACTCAACCCATAATCAAGCAATTGTTGTTGTATCCACAGAACTTGGGAACAACAGCTGCCAGCTGCAACATACTCGGCTTCACATGTAGAAATGGCTACTGAGGTTTGCTTCTTGCATTGCCAAGAGACCAGTCTACCTCCTAGGAATTGACATCCACCGGTTGTAGACTTTCTATTCTGATTACATCCTCCGTAATCAGAATCAGTGTAAGCCACAAAATCTAAGTCTCCATCAGTCGGATACCAAAGTCCCAGCTTCGGTTTCCCTTTGAGGTAACGAAGAATCCGTTTTACTGCTTGCATGTGAGATTCTTTAGGAGTAGCTTGATATCTTGCGCAGACACATACCGCAAACATTATATCAGGCCTTGATGCTGTAAGATACATTAGTGATCCAATCATGGCCCTGTAAAGAGTAGGATCCACGTCTCTATCACTCGATGTATCTGGACCAATACCATGGGCTTCCGGAATAGGAGTATGAAAAATTCTTGATTCTTCCATCTTGAATCGTTCTAGAAGCTCATTAGTATACTTAGTCTGATGAATGAAATATCCATCTTTCTTTTGATCGACTTGCAATCCTAAGAAAAATGTCAATTCACCCATTGCTGACATCTCAAACTTGTTCTTCATAACCTTTTCAAATTCACTACACATCCTTTCGTCAGATGACCCAAAGATGATATCGTCAACATATACTTGAACAAGTAGAAAGTCTCTTCTTTTCCATTTCACAAAGAGTGTACTGTCAATTCTTCCTCTTGTGAATCCATTCTCAAGAAGATAAGTGGACAGTGTCTCATACCACGCTCTCGGAGCTTGATGTAATCCATATAGAGCCTTATCGAGACGATATACTCTATCTGGATACTTTGGATCAGTAAATCCCGGTGGTTGAGAAACATACACCGTTTCTTTGACTTTGCCATACAAGAAGGCACTTTTAACATCCAGCTGAAATACTTTTATTTTCTTTGAGGCTGCAAATGCTAAAAATAACCTAATTGCTTCAAGCCTAGCCACAGGCGCAAACACTTCATTGTAATCAATCCCCTCTTGTTGATTAAAACCTTGGACAACTAGACGAGCTTTATTGCGAATTACGATTCCTCGATCGTCTTTCTTGCACTTAAATACCCATCTAGTTCCAATTGGATATTCCCCAACAGGTAGGTCAACCAACTCCCAAACTTGCAATTTTGTGAACTGAGACAGTTCTTCCTGCATTGCCTCGACCCACGAATTTTCCTTCAAAGCTATCTGAACATTCTTAGGTTCAATTTGTGAGATAAAGCATGAATATAGACATAGATTTGAAATCCCTGTCTCGTTCATTTCAGCATACAAGCTTGAATGAGTGGATGTTCTAGCTTTAGATTGATTTCGAGTCAAAACAGGAGAATTTGGATCACCGATGATATTATCAATTGGATGAATCCTATTAGTTCTTGTTGAAGTAACAGGTTCAACTGGAATATCATCCTGTAAGTTGGTACCAATTTCCTCCAAAGGTGGTATACCTTCATTAGTAGTTGATATCCTTAATTGTCTCAGAGGAGTAAGAACATCATCCATAATCCTTTGAGAAGCAATTTCAGGATCTTCACTCTCTAGAGGTATATCATCTTGAGGTAGTTGTGACTCGATAGGGGAGACAACATCAGTATCGACAATATTCCTAGCATCAGACGTTTGAGCACTCGATGTTGGAGAAGGAGTGGGATCCTCATCTCCCGACAATAAATGCTCAGGAATGTCTGAGTTACTGACATAGTCACTGATAGGGACTTTAAATGACTTGAAAAGATCTGAATAGTCAAACTGCCAATCCAATCCCTTATGTGAGTCATGTGTATAGCTCGTAACTTCGATGTTATAAACTATTTCAACACGTCCCGAATTTTTATTGAAGGCCCTTTTGTTTGGTGAGTTAGGCATGTAACCTAGGAAGTATCCTTCGTCAGCCTTCTCACCAAATTTAGGTTGGTGACTTGTTTTCAACAACGTACATGAAACTCCAAAGGGTTCAAACCCTTTTAAGTTCGGTTTCTTTTTGTTCAAAAGCTCATAACATGTCTTGTTCTGCTTTTTAACCGTAAGAACCCGATTGAGAACATGACATGCTGTATTCACTGCTTCTGCCCAAAATATGACCGGAAGCCTTGAATCTGCAAGCATTGTTCTCGCTGCTTCAATTAGAGTTCTATTCTTCCTTTCAGCAACACCATTTTGTTGAGGTTCATATGGTGCACTGAATTGATGTTGAATGCCTTTGCTTAAGCAATATACATTCAATGTAGAATTCTTGAACTCGGTCCCATTGTCACTACGAATTCTCTTAACTCTTTTTCTATAGATGTTCTCTATTAGATCTAGAAACTCCATAAGAATGCCCGGAGTTTCATCCTTAGATCCCAAAAAGAATACCCAAGAGAATCTAGAGAAATCGTCTGTGACAACCAGACAGTACCATTTGCCACCTATGCTTCTCTTGCTTATTGGGCCAAAGAGATCCATATGTAGCAACTCAAAAGGCGAGGAAATAGAGTTCACATTTTTAGACTTGTGTGGTTTCTTATGCTGTTTTCCTTTCAAGCAGGATATACACTTGTCTTCAAATGCAAAACTCTTCGGTGGTACACCCAGAACTAACCCATGTTTGGTTATATAGTTCATTTTTCGAAAGTTTAAGTGTGCCATTTTCCTATGCCATAGGAGAGAGTCTGATTCTGAAGCCTTGGATAACAGACAAGTAGACACCATTGAAGTAATAGGAGCATTCATGTTGATAGCATAAATGTCCTTCTTCCTTGGAGCTTTCATCAGTATCCATTTATCGGGAATGATAAAACCCGGCTTCAGAATCAAGGCCTCTTTCTCAGTGAAGAGAACAGGATGACCTTTATCACAGACTTGGGAAACACTCACTAGGTTGTGCGATAGTTCTTCAACATAATTCACATCCTCTAGAGTCAAAGTTCCATTAGAAACAGTTCCTTTCCCAGTAATTACTCCTCCTTTATCACCGGCGAAGTGCACTCCTTGTCTCAGTCCACCTCTGAAGTCTGTCAGTAGACTTCTGGTTCCTGTCATGTGCCTAGAGCATCCACTATCAACATACCACCAATTATCATTGTTCCCAGTCTGCTCCTGCACATACAATTTGTAAACAATCAGTTATCAAGAGGGACCCAAGCCATTACGGTCTTGGTTCGTCCCTTATCATCGACAAACTGGAGCTCTTTAAAGTAACCATCCTTCCCATTAGGAGCTTTGGTCACTTTTGAAGGAGCATCAGCTTGCTGATGACTAGTGGTCCTGGGTCTATGAGTTGATTGATTTCCAACCCTCCCCGAAATATAACCCTGGGATTTTTGCCCTTGGCTACGATTATCATAGGACCCTTGGTAAACTCCTTGTGTGCGAGATGTAGAACCAATCTCAAAATGACTTTGGTTCCTTCTCGGAGTCATAAACCTCGACGGCACCTGATCCTTAGCAGAGTTTTCATGCCGTTTAGGTTTTGGTGGCGAGACACTGTGAGACGCATCTCTTTTCAGAGCAGTCACAGGTTTAATACCAATACCAGGTCTGGTACCTAACCTGTCTGTGCTAGAGATATTTTTAGACTTATCATTGGCCTCGCGCTTAGGAGCAGCTTCATTCTTCTTATTGGGACAACAAGAAGAGACATGTCCTCGTTGATGACATTTGAAGCATGACATCTGCTTTCGTGACTTAGCAGTCTTAGCAGACTCCTTCTTTATCTGATCAAAAGACACTGAAGGTAACTCCTTATGTTTCTTAATGACTTCATTATTTCCATCAGTACTTCCAATCATCCCACTTGATACGAATTGTACTTTAGTGAGAGATTTGACTGTACTCTTGGTTAAAGATGAATCATTGACAGTCTCCTTTTGGATCTCAGATGCAATAGACTGTTGATTTTCCAAATCCTCAGTCTCAGGATTAACGTCTGTCATTTCTAAGTCAACAGAAGTGGAAGCAGTGTAATTGGCATTAAAAGGCGGAGGGACATCTGAGTATCCTAGGCCAGTAACATCCTTTACACTACGTTGAGAGCCAATGATTCTATTTAAGGTCAAAGAAGAAGTTCTATAACCTTCAAATTTTCTATTCAGCTCTACCAGTTTCATATTTGACTCTGATAATTCCTTATCCCTAATAGCTATATTTCTATTAAGCTCATTAAGGTTTAGATATAACCCGTCTATTTTAATACATTGTTCATTTATAATGTCAGTCAGACTAGTCTTATCTAGAGTATCACTCTTAATCTTCTCGTTCAGTGCTAATTTATCTTCACCTAACCGACGAACATCAGACTTAGCTAAGTCTAATTCTGAGGTCAAGGTTTTGTTAGATTCTGCAAAGACACTAACCTGTGTTTGAAGATCAGTAACTAAATAGCATACATCGGTGAGAGTAAGGAGATCTAAACATACCTTTTTCTTTTCGGATTGAATATCAGCCATATATGCCACAAAATCATTGGGACTCATTTCTTCTGTCGAGTTGATGTAGAGAACATCTTCCTCAATCCCCTTAACTTCAGTGTGTGGCACATTAGCTTGAAGTTCTTCAGTAGTTGGCATGTAGGAAGTGGATTCAATTTGTTTCTCTTGATCGTCAATCTCAGCCATGAGAGCTTGCTCTGATGGTGTAGACCAATCATAAGATCCGTCTATTTGCTGAACCACTAAGACTTTGGAAGTTAGATTACTTCCCGAATCTTGTTTTGAAGTTCCAGCATCAACCTTTGGTCTTTGGCATTCCCTGGCAAAGTGTCCGTAACCTTGACAATTATAACACTTGACCTTGGACTTGTCAAAACCTGGTCGATTTCCAACCACTCTCTTACCCGTACGCTTTAGGAAATTCTTTACTCTCCTTGACACCATAGCCAGTTGCCACTGGAGGTCCATTTCCTCTAAGTCGTCAGGATCAACCTGATCATAATCTTCATCAAATTGTGCTGGATCGTTTATCTTCCCTTGAATATAGTTTTCATAAGAAGCAACGAACGATGCCAACACAGAAAGTTGTTGTTCGGCTGATTTCACACTCATCGGCATCTTATGATGCCCTTGAGTGGATTTATCTGAGGTGGTGTTCCTGTTTCGTTTATCACCGTTATCCGAAGCAATGAAACAGAGATCCTCAGTCAATTTTTCTCCAATCTCATCAATTTCACCTGCAAACAAAGCCGTGGTCAAATTGGATGAGGAGTTAGAGATACTAGTCTTTCCATGGTACAGACCAGGATTCTGTAGATGATCAGAATCCGTATCTCTCGTTTTCTTAGAGAAGTCATAACCCCTTAGTTTATCAATCGCTTTCTCTAGGGTCATGGTTGCATATCTTTCATCATTATCTTTCAGCATGATACCGTACATCTCCCATTTACAAGGTAAACCCTCAATAAACTTGTCGGTTTTCTCCTTGTCATTATAAAAGATAGCATGGTCGTCAAGCTCACTTAATAGATGATAGAAACGGGTGGTGTAAGCCTCAAGATCTTCTTCTCTAAAAGCCTTAAATACCATAAACTGCTTTTTTAGAAGATTACATTTACCAGCTTTCACCTGAGGGCTCCCCTCACATCTCTTTTCTAGAGCGTCCCACAGCTCTTTAGCTGTGTGAAAGGACTTCAACTGATGGTTGATCTCCTTAGGAAGACTCATCTTAATTGAAGAATGTGCTTTATTATCGATGGTGAATTCTTTCTTCTGATGGTCATTCATTCGATCATAAGTCACAATCACTGTTGCGTTCCCTACCTCAGCTGTAGGTGCAACATATCCGTTTTTAATACACAACCAAATAGTGATGTCGTGGAATCTACAGTAACTTTCAAATCTGTCTTTCCACCCATAATAGTCCTCAAGTCTAAGTAGCTTCGGTGGAACATTAGATTTTCCAACCTCGTGTTCCATCTCGATCATTCGGCTTAAATCAGACATTTTAAAGTGAAAAATTAGGTTATATTGCGAATTTAATAATCTCAACTCGCAACTAAAAAATGTCAACTCGCAGAAAATCTCAGCTCGCAGAAACTCAGTTCGCAAAGAACTCGGTTCGCAGAAACTCAACTCGGTTCGCAGAGATTCTCAGTTCGCAATGGAACTCGGTTCGCAGGAATCTCAACTCGGTTCGCAGAGATTCTCAGTTCGCAATGGAACTCGGTTCGCAGGAATCTCAACTCGCAGAAACCCTAATCTCAACTCGCAGATAACAGTAACCCTAATCTCAACTCGCAGAACGGCGCCTCGAAATCTGGGAACTGAAACTTTTTGGTATTTTACGAATAAATCCGTAGATTTCGTTCGAAAAACGACCCTAAAGATGTTATATAACCAAAAACCTTGTAACCACAACGTTTCTAAGCCCGAAAGCTCTGATACCAATTGTAAGTCTCTAGATCTTGGTTAGCGATAACGGATTATCTTTTAGGTATTGAGGTGCGGAATCCCACAATACTTAAGGTTTATTGCTTATATAACTTTGCAATTAATTAACAAGCTTCGTTTTGATATTAACTAGTGTTAAACAATCAAAACCGAGCCTATTCAATAAATGCTTTTATATCTGCACAGATTTCGAGGAGAGAATACTTAAAATATTTGGTGTGTGTAATTATGGCACGGATTTCTAGGTCTCCCCCAATAATGAGCAGCATTAAAATATTTATATCTGGTTCAACTCGCAGGCCATGGGCTTTGCGAGTTGACTCAACTCGCAGCCCATGGGCCTGCGAGTCCAGATGATTGCGAGCCCAGATCTCAACTCGCAGGTAAGACCTGCGAGTCCAGATATCAGCGAGCCCAGATCTCAACTCGCAGCTGAGAGCTGCGAGTCCAGATGGTTGCGAGATGAGATCTCAACTCGCAGGTCAAACCTGCGAGTTGACTTCTCAATTCGCGAATTTTGACTTTAACTTGAAATCGATACTTGTTCAATAACATTTAACAAATAATAATAACAAGTTAATATCATATATTTATGAGTCTAAACAATTTATACAAGTTTGACAATAAATACACTAGTCCTATTACAAGCTAGATCTGTTGTCACAATAATATGTCCCAACAGAACCTAGGACCAGTAAGTTCGTACGAACTTACTGGGTATAAAAACTAAGTTGTAATATTTCATTAAATAGCTTTTGGAAATCAGTTATATTCGAACATACAGTGCTATCTTCGAATACCTACGAACTTATACACTAAAACACTTGCATTTCACTTGTTTTATTGTTGTTTGTTGTGTATTATACCTTTCCGCAAACTAATACACGTTGCAATCCCGTTTGGATCCGTTCAAAGGGACTTTCAATTGGTATCAGAGCATCAACAAGTCTTTGTTGGGTTCGGGATTGATAAAACACAAAGAAAACAAGATTTGAGAGTGTTTTGGAAGATAAAAGTTGTACTTTCGGCTTCCTTTTGTGTTCTAGAACCAAGTTGTACAAGTTCTAACCATTTTCCACGGTTAAATCTTCCTAGATCTGAGTTTTTGCTCAGATTTGAGTTTGAACAGCAAGTTCGTACGGACAAGAAAGTGTCGTACGAACCTACCCAGAATAGCATTCGAACCTATAGGAACGTACGAACCTAGTAAGTTCGAATATTTGAATTTTGGTTCTAAGTTCGTACGAACCTAGGGGTTGACCAGAGTGTTGACTTCATCGAACCTAGATAGTATTCGAACCTAGTAAGTTCGAATAAATTCTAAGTTCGTACGAACTTAGTTATTTATAAAAAAAAAAAAAAAAAAAAAAAAAAAAAAGAGGTTATTTGGAGGGAAAATTGCTCTACTTCCAAAATTTAAATTTAGGCTTACCATTATCTATCTTTGGTTTGAGAAAATTTAAATTTTTGCTCAGAAAATTTTCGATAATTTTTGGTGGGAAATCTGTGTTCTTCTACAAACTTCTATCGACTTTTTGACAAGATGACTAATTTAAACAAAATGATTGAAATGGATCATGAGGTTGGTAAATCCGCCTCACCACCAAAACTTCTTAAGGGAGAGGATTACTTTTGGTGGAGAGATCGATTTGAATCTTTTGCCAAGTTTCATGATGTCAGAATGTGGATATGTATCAAAGATGGATATGATACACCGACATATGAATATGAGGGTAAACAAAAGTTATGTACTTACTCTATGATGAAAGATGAAGACAAGAAGATGTATGAGGCTGAAAACAAGGCCTTGTCTGCGATCACTATGTGTCTTCCACAAGAAATCAAACACACTTTTAGACGTTACCAATTCGCGAAAGAGCTTTGGTTAGCATTAGAAAAGAGGTTTGATGGGAATGACAAGATCAAGGAAAGCAGAGCAGACTTGATTACCAAACAGTTTTATGTCTTCAAGTATATGAAAGGCGAGCCACTAGAGGAGATTATCACTAGATATTACCATCTAATGACTGAACTGGATAACAGTGGACTTTCATTCACTGAAACTGTGAGATGTAACAAACTCCTTGAAGCTTTGCCTTCAAAATGGGACATATACACCTTAATGATCAAGGAGAGTGCTGACTACAAGACTCTGACTCTCGATGATGTTATAGGAAAGTTGCGAGTTTATGACTTAAACATGCAGCGAAAAGAGACCGGATCTGATCAGGTTCAGGATCCGAGTGTTTACCATGGTAAACGATCTGATTCCGCTGTATCTACTAGTACAGGTGGAGTTGCAGCCTTCTATACTAACGAGGCTGAAACGGACTCGGCTATTCGAAATTCGGGTAGCAATGTCTGTTATATGGCATCATCTGAGGAATCAGGGATTGATAGAAAACCAAACACTGGGACATCAAGCGGTTTTAAATCAATGCCCATGAGCAAGAAATCAGCTGAAGAGGAAGTAGCCCTACTTGCCTCTTTTGTTGCTTCTCGTGAGAATTTCATTAAGGGCAAAATCACTGATCCTGAGCTAATAAATGAAGATTATGATCAAATGGATCAAGATGATCTTGAGGAAATGGACTTGCAATGGCAAATGGCCATGATTGCAAGAAGAGCTCAGAGATTCATGAATAGAACTGGGAGGAAGTTCGTAAGCAGCAAACTAGGCTTTGATAAATCCAAAGTTAAATGCTATAACTGTGATGGTTTCGGGCATTTCGCTAGGGAATGTCAAAGACCTAAAAGGGATCAAACTCCTAGTCAGAATGATCAGAGACAATACAGTCAAGGCTCTTTTGGAAACAACCAGAACTCAGGAAGTAATCAGACCTCGAGAGCTCTGGTAGTTCAATCTCAAGAAGGAGCATATGACTGGAGCTCAAAATCTGAGGAACCACAAGCATTTATGGCCTCCATTACTGAAGAAAAGGAGGAAAGCAATGCAGGATCTGATTCAGATAAGAACACTGCAACAGATATGGAGATTGAGGAGCATGCAGCTAAGACAGAAATCAAACTGCTGAAATCAACTGAGGATATGAGCTCACAGGACTTCATTGCATACATGGCAAATCTGGATGCCGAAAAGCAAAAGGTAGTACTCAGTCTTGATATGGTTGTTAAAGCATGTGTTCTTTGTACTAGTTTTCAGGAACATGCTGAGAAGTTAGTAGAATCATCTGATATGATTACATCTCAGTTAAAATCTCTAAAAGAAGAAAACACTAGGTTAAATATCAGAAACTCTGAATTACTTAGTAAAGCAAAATCTGATAAAGAAGACATAAAATATTTAAAAGAAAAGTTAAATGAGCAAAGTGTAAGAAATGACTTGGCTCATGAACATATTTTAGATTTAACAAAACTGTCTTCTGATAAAGAAAAAGAGTTAGCTGATGCTAAGGTTAGAATAGTTGATCTTAACAGGAAACTAGAGTTAAGAAAATTTTCTATTGAAACCTTAGACAATATGCTTAGTGTTGGAAAACAGCCTGGTGATCATAGGGGAATGGGTTATACAGAAAGCCCTCCTCCCTTTAACCACAACTACTCTTTTATTTCTGATGACACTGAGATGTCAACTGCTGATGATTCTGCTAAACAACCAGCCGTTCCTGGTCTAACACAATTCGTTAGGCCTGCGAAAGCTGAAACTAGTACTGAACCTGAATCAACATCTACTGACATTTCTATACCATCTAAAATAAAAATGAATTTTGTAAAAGAGAATATGGTTGAACAAGGAAATGTCAAAGAAAAGGTAGTGAATAGAGTTGATCTTGATTTACCCAAGCCTGAAAATGAAAATATACTTAATAAGGGTAAAAAGGTTATGATTGAATTCTCTCCAAGTTTGCCTGAATTGGACAGGCTAGCGATTCAAAAGGCCCCTAAAAAGGCGTTAGTGAAACGTTCATGCTTCACATGCCATCAAAAAGGGCATGTTGCAAGTATTTGTCCAAACAAGGGCAAAATTGGAAATTCACAGGTGAAGAAAGACCAATCACCTGTAAAAACAAATTTGACTCAGGAAAGGAAAAATACATCTCCTGAGAAAATAAGTTTAAAACAAAGAACTGCTAGTGTTTTCACACGAATGAATAACTTAAATGAAAATGCAAGCACTTCTTGGAGAATTGGGTTGGGATTTAAGAGAACACCAAGTTCTCAGAAAATTCAACCCTCATTAAAATTTGTTAAGTTTTCGACTCATGATAGTTCTAGGAGCACCACCTCTTCTGGAGATAGTTCTCATGGACAGTCTTCAAGGTCTAAGACTCCACAGAGATTTCAAACTCCTAACAACCGTTTTACCAACCCTAATAGTAATAATAGAAATTATCAAAATTCTAGTTATAACTATCCTACTATGGTTAGATCTACATCAAATCCTAGGCCTGTCAACCTGAGACTTTTTCAAAAGTCTCCTGAGCGAGAGCCTAGTGGTAGCTCCTCCCATTCTCACGCGAATGCGATTCCCAAAGCATCTAACTCTACTTATAAGAGCAATGGATACTTGAAGGAGTTTACATTCGTAGATGAAAATGGTAAATCCAAGTCCGTCGTGGCTTGGGTTCCCCTTAACGACTAACTGTTTTCAATTTATGTGCAGGAGTTGACCAGAAGAGCTATTAACTGGTGGTATGTTGATAGTGGTTGCTCCAGGCATATGACGGGGGAAAGACAGCTTCTTGTGGACTTCATACACAAGAAAGGAGGATACGTGAATTTCGCTGGATCTAAAGGTGGGCTAATAACAGGATTAGGTAAAGTAACGAATGGGAAGATTATGCTAGAGCAAGTCAACTATGTTGAGGAGCTAAAGCACAATCTTATGAGTGTATCTCAGATTTGTGATAAAGGACATCCAGTCCATTTCACGGATAGAGAAGCACTTATATTAAAACCTGGATTTGTCATTCCAGAAGAATGGATAATCATGAGGGCTCCTAGAAAGAATGACACTTATGTAATGGACATGAGTGTTTCTGAAACAGTGCAGCAGTCAACATGTCTTATATCCAAGGCATCTGAGAATGATTCTCAGCTGTGGCATCGGAAAATGGCTCACCTGCACTTTAGAAAGATGAACTACATTGTCAGAAATGGACTAGTGCTAGGTGTACCAATGCAGAGGTTTGGACTAGAGGACAAATGTGTGCCATGTCAGAAAGGAAAACAGCACAAGAATCCTCATAAGTCAAAATCTCAAAATTCCAATGCCTCAATTTTTGATCTTCTTCACATGGATTTATTTGGTCCTGTGAATGCAAGGAGTATAGGCGGTAAACACTACTGCCTAGTCGTCACTGATGACTTCTCGCGTTTCTCATGGGTATTCTTTTTGGGAACAAAGGATGAGACGGCTGAATTGCTGATGAATTTCTTTACCCAGATTAAACATCAATATGGACGAGGAGTCAGAAAGATTAGAAGCGACAATGGCCTAGAGTTCAAAAACTCGGTGATGAACGTCTTTTGCTTAAGCAAGGGAATTCAGCATCAGTTTAGTGCACCCTATGAGCCACAAAAAAATGGTGTCGCTGAACGAAAGAATAGAACCTTAATTGAAGCAGCAAGAACTATGCTGGCTGATTCAAAGCTTCCCGTCATTTTCTGGGGAGAAGCAGTGAATACAGCCTGTCATGTACTTAATCGGGTTTTAATCGTGAAAAAGCATAACAAAACGTGTTATGAGCTTCTAAACGGTCGAAAACCAAATCTTACTGGTCTAGAACCCTTCGGTGTTCAGTGTACCTTATTAAAGACTAAAAATCAACCAAAATTTGGTGAAAAGGCTGACGAGGGATTTTTCCTAGGTTATGAAGCCGGATCTCCAAACAAAAGAGTCTATAATAAGACATCTGAAAGAGTTGAGATTGTATATAACATACAAGTCACATCTTATACTCCAGCTATACAAACAGGACCAGTTTGGTTATTTAATTATGACGCTGTTTTCAAGTCATTTAATCTTCCGATCCTAAGTGAAGATGACACTTTAGGATTAGAACATGTTATACTAGATGATGGTGAAAATAATATATTTGCACCAAGATCTAGTGTTCCAAGTTCAGAAGATGCAAATGATAAAGGGAAAGAAGTAATGGTTGATCCGGTTTTAGACTTTGATCCCACATCAATCGATATTCCTTCTTCATCTGAAGTTACCAATTCTGTGCAAGAAACTGCTACAGAAGAAGCAACATCAGAGGGGGAGATTGGATCAAATCTAGGATCTGACCTACCGGTTGATTCTACGATCTCGACTCGTCTGAATAAGTATCATCCAACTGATAATATCATTGGTGATCCGAGCTCTCGAGTAAAAACTCGTAGAGAGATATCTGACAGCTCCAGTCTATATGTATCGATTCAAGACACAGGGATCATGCATAAGTGTCTGTACAGTTGTTTTATATCTCAAATAGAGCCGAAAAATGTTCAAATGGCTCTCAAGGATAACTCCTGGGTAGAAGCAATGCAAGAGGAACTTGCTCAATTCAAAAAGCTAAAAGTTTGGGAGCTAGTTGATCTGCCCAAAGGAGAACATGCAATAGGCACCAGATGGGTGTTTAAATGCAAACGTGATGATAAAGGAATCGTAATTCGAAACAAGGCGAGGCTAGTAGTTCAAGGATTTAACCAACAGGAAGGGATAGACTACACTGAGGTGTTTGCACCAGTAGCAAGGTTAGAAGCAATTCGATTGTTTCTAGCATATGCTGCACATAAAAGAATTAAAGTCTATCAACTCGACGTTAAAAGTGCCTTTCTTTATGGAAAAGTTCAGGAACTAGTTTTTGTTCAACAAGCTCCAGGGTTCAGTGATCCAGACCATCCAGACCGAGTCTATAAATTAGACAAGGCCTTGTATGGATTGCATCAAGCACCAAGGGCTTGGTATGAAACACTATCTACCTATCTCTTGGAAAATGGGTTCAAGAGAGGACAGATAGATAGTACTTTGTTCGTTAAGTGGAAAAAGGATGATTTCCTACTTGTACAAGTCTATGTCGATGACATTATATTTGGGTCATCTGACGAGAATATGTGCAGAGACTTTGAACAAGTGATGAAGAGGAGATTCGAAATGAGTGCCATGGGTGAGTTGAACTTCTTCTTAGGATTACAAGTTGATCAAAAGAAGGAGGGATTCTTCATTCATCAGACAAAATATGTGCATGAAATGTTATCTCGTTTCAATATGCACGATAGCTCGTCTTATGGCACTCCAATTCAACTAAATCATGGTCTCGGACCAGATAATGAGAGTACTGAAGATGTGGATCCGACTCACTATCGGGCCATTATTGGTTCTCTCATGTATTTGACGGCTTCAAGACCAGACATAATGTTTGCAGTATGTCTGTGTGCTCGTTTTCAATCAAATCCTAAAGAGTCACACATGAAGGTAGCAAAGAGAATTCTGCGATATCTAAAGGGAAAACCGAAGTTAGGTCTTTGGTATCCCTCTGGAGGCAATTTTGACTTTGTAGCCTACACCGACTCAGATTATGGCGGTTGCAACTTGAACAGGAAATCAACCACTGGTGGTTGTCAATTACTAGGTGGTCGCATTGTCTCATGGCAATGTAAGAAGCAAACCACGGTCGCTATCTCAACCTGTGAGGCTGAGTATGTAGCAGCAGGTAGTTGTTGTTCACAAGTGTTGTGGATACAACAACAGCTGCGTGACTATGGTGTGAACTTCACAAATACCCCTATTATGATAGATAACCAATCAACCATGTCCATAACTAATAATCCTGTTAAGCATAGTAAGACGAAACATATTGACATTAGACATCATTTTATTCGTGACTGTGCTGAAAAACATTTGATTAAATTAGTTAAGGTCCCCACTGATGACAATCTAGCCGACCTTTATACAAAGGCATTTGATCGGTCTCGGTTTGAGCTTTTACTCCAACTTAATGGGATGAAAAATCCTGAGTAAATATTTCCATAAAGAACTTAGTATGTTTCTATTTCTATTTCTTAGTTTATTTTACCTTTTATCTTTGCAAAACCAATAAAAATTTTGAGGGTCACTGTACGAATTGCAAAGAAATGATGAATCTTTTACCCATGCCTAGAACATCTCATATGTGTGGCTCTAAGATGCAGAACATTCACAGTAAATGTACCTAAAAATGCAAACGTATTTGATAGCTTCACTTTACGATGTATTGGTAGGCATGCGACATAACGGTTTTCAAGTACTTAATTTATAATAAATAATACGATTTTTGTGCTATCTTTATTTTGATGTACGACTTAAGTCTTAATTCTTAGGAGATGGGCCGTTCATGAATGCTTGTTACCGGATATAAAACAACATTAAATCATCTGGGGGGTTCACTGACTGGTTCTTCTGCTTCATCTAGAACAATGTTGACCTAGATTCAGCCAGTGTATCCTAAAAACTAGAACAAACTCGACCGCGAAACAAGAATACCGTTTTCAAGGTCTCTAGTCAAACTATGTCGCTTTGTTGTACGAAAGTACAGACCTGTCACCTCTGGTTTGATTTTAGATTTGTTTGTTTCTAACCATAGTCTTGTCTTTAAATTGAAACATGTACCTATGTACATTGCTGATAAAGCAAACAGACTTGACTTTAAAGATGAAATAAAAATGCAAAATATCCGTTACATGTTGTTCATGACTGTCTAGATCTTAAGGGTATATCAAATGTAAGATTCGCCAGAGATCGTGAACAATAATCTAATATGTACTTGAGAATTCTGAATATCGAATGCTTAAGTGGAAAACAATACTGATAATCGTTGTGTTCTATTACTTACAACAACAATAATCAAAGGAATAAATGAAAATTCCTAACTGTGTATTGCTCTCATCATGGCTAATTCGATCTTTGTATCAGTGACTCTCTCAAAAATATTGTACTTTTCAAAATATGAACAATTTCATATTTGCAAGTTTTATTTTATGCTATGTTATTTTTTAAGTGTTTTAAATAAATAAATGAATAAAAGTTATTTGTCTTTGGGAAATGTTTACATTGTGTTTGTTTAAATTGTTCAAACCTTGCTCAAGTGAATGCCTAAGTATTTAGATCATTGCCTTTATTTTTAAAATAGAAAAAGTTAAACTTTTTAATTTTAAAATTCTAAGTTCGTACGAACTTAGAAGGTAAGTTCGAAGGATATGTTCGTACGAACATACAGGTTCGTACGAACCTACTTGGGGTATAAAATGGTCAACCTCAGTCAAACCCTTCACATTTTCAGAAACCCTAAGTTCGTACGAACCTACTGGAGCCTTCGAACCTACATACGAACATACCTGCGGTTTCAATTTTTCGAATTAAAAATCACTTTGGGACTGTGTTTTTGTGTTATTGCCCAATAATCTTCATCACTATCATATTCCTAATTTCAGTAAGTGATTTTTTCATGATTTAACACGCTAAACCTCAACACATTCGGATTGAAGTTAGGTTGTAGGATCCCAGAAGGGCTGACCTTACACACTGAATCAATATTACACAATCTAAAGAGCGGAATTCAATAGATTATGCTTGAACGATTAATAAACAAATATAAAACAAAACACAAGAATTGCTTTAACACATAAATGAGTTGCTATTACTTGATCACGAAAATCACAGAGGCTACAGAGATTATCTGATGTCAAAAGCCGAAAATAGCAAAAACCTGCTTGACAAATGAAACCCTAAACAAATTTATATAATTATCTATTTTAGGCAACTAGGCGATATTGACAATATCGCTTGAGCGATATTGGCAATATCGCTTGAGCGATATTGACAATATCGCATGAACAGTAGTTGATCTAAATAATTACAACTCGAAACTTAGACCAAGTGACAGACACACTAAATGCACCAACAAACTCCCCCGTGTCTTCAGCTTGGTCTTCAAAAGGTTTCAGTCTTCAAACCCATCCAGCGGGAAATTTTCCACCCGCGTGGATTCCATGGGTGACGCAGATATCGACAATTCTTTGGAATTGTTGAGCAAGCTTTTCATTCGTCGGATTACCTCTGTAATACCTTATCTTATTGTCGAACAGCTTCCTCATATCCTCCTTTGATAGATTTATCAAGCTCATAGGATCAAAAACTCTAAACTGCGTCTTTTTCAACCCATAGAGAGAAGCCTTCTCAGGTTCAACACTTTCTGGCACAAATACCAGTACAGCTTCTCCAGTCTGGCTGTCAAATTCCCAATAGTGAAATCTTCTTAGAAAATTTAGGGGAATTGATTCCAGAACGATCCTCTTTACACAATCAGCTTTAGGATAGCGCATTCTGATTAAAGGCTGATTTGTAGCAGGATCTAGCCGGTTCTTGTAATAGATTCGTTTACCCAACGTCGGCTTTATAAAACTGTATCTCTTAGTACGGATTTCTCTTTGAATTGTACTCTGGATGAAGTCTGCACGAGTATTTCTGTCTGGATTTATCAGCTGTAACTGAGCAATCCTATTTAGTTCTCCTTTAGGCAGGGAGCTCAGTTTCTTGAATGAGAACTTGAAATACTGAACGCCATCGGTTCTCTTGATTGCGAACCTCGAGTCCAGAACCTTCCAGCTCTTGATTAATCCTTTATATCTTCCCCTAACCTTATAAGACTTGCACGTGACAGGTGCAATCTTTTCTTTTCCTTGTGGCCACCAGGAAGCCAGACGAGCCGATCTTTCTTCAGCGGTTTCAGGAACCTTTGAAGATTCAGGCATTTCAGCCTGAGGTTCCGTCCAGTCATCAGTTGATTCATCATCTTCTTCTTCGGATGAATCAGACTCAACAATGGGAGCACCATAATAAAATTCATCTTCATCGAAAGCTTCATCTTCAGTCTCACAATCTGAATCTGCTTCTGGTGTATCCTCCCTTTGAAACTCAGATCTGTTGACCATTCGTGCAAGATAAGTCAAATCTGCATCCGAATAGTCAACAGCCAGTGGTCTTGGTTGTCCAGGTATTTCCTCAAACGAGAAATAATCTAAACGTGGTGCCGTTTCATTACCTGATTCAACATTTACATTTTCTGTTTCAGGGGGAGTTACATTTGGTCTTTCCCTATCACCTATCTCCCCCGAAACGACCACTTGTGACTCCAAAAGAACAACCCTAGACCTAAGCTCCGCATTTTCTTTTTCAACAGCTTCAACTCTTGTAGCTTGAACTTGGATGACGGCAGCTTGAGCATCCAGGGTATGTTGCATGGTATCCAGCCTTTGTATCAGTTCTTGGATAACCAAGGGGAGTGGTTGAACCGGAATGGCCACCCGCGATGCATCCTGTGGCCTGGAGGATGTAGCAACTTCCCGTGCAATCCTCGACTTCTTGGGAGGAGGAGGCACATATTCTGTTTCAGCATCAGTCCTCACTCTTTTGTCTTTAAGAGGAATATACTGCCTTCCTTCAGCAATGCGTCTCTGAATCCTCAAATATCGTTGAGGGTTGATCCGCCTCAGATGTTCAACTTCGTGAGGAGGCGGAACCAAACCCTCAGAGTCACTCTCGGTTATGCCACCAGGAGGACCAGAAGACGTAGAGTCAGACGACCCTTCAGATGTGTCCCCGTGGACATGTAATCGATGTAAGTCACCTTGTGACGTGACACTTACATAAACACCCTGAAGAGGGTCTTCTGTAGCTTGTACAGGAACGTCTGCAAGATTTTCATCAGAGAATTCAGGTTGACGAACCACCGGATCTAAGTATCCATCGTTGGCCGGTGGTTGATAGTTCGGGTCAAGAATATGACCGAACAAAGGCGTATCAGGGGGAATTGGAACCCCCTTTCCATTAGAGCTCATGACCCCAAATATCCGATTGGACATCGGAGTCTGCCTGTATATGCGGGTGGCATCAGTCGCCAATCTCGGAAGCTCATGGTTGATGATCAGTTGTAAAAATCGGGGATACATATACCATCTGTTATCCCCTAGTTTAGCATTATCAACCATAGACCTGAAGATATAGCCCGAATAATTATATGGTTTGTTGTAGATTAGGGCGAGCATTGCAGAGACCGTGCGAAAGCTAGCACCATCGTACCCAGCTTTGCGATTGGAGAGGCACAAGATAAAAATGTGCATAAGCCACCTCCAGACACGCGTCAGATTTCCCTTGCGATACTGATCCGAATGTGGACCAGCATATCCCATACGATCCATTGCACCCACAATAAATTCGTGCGAGAACTGGATCAACATATCGGGATGATCCTCAAACTGAAGAACATCACGAATCAACTGTTCTGAAATAATGATTTGACGTCCGTGGACCGTCGAAATCAGTCTTGTATAGTTCAAATCGCTGTTCACAGCAGCATTCCGCCAAAATTGACCGATATGGTCTCTGTATATGGTCGTGGAAGCCGAAATAGCAGTAAATATACGTGACCTTCGTAGAAATGCGATCATAGGCCGAAAAGGCTCAGCAGAGTCTTTGGAGCCGTCTAGAAAAGCAGTAATATTGTGACGAACGTCACACTTGATATCAAACTGCGCGAAATCTTCCATGTCTGCAAAACAAGTCAATAAAAAACTCAAAAGCAGTGAGTAAGCGGATCGAGAACAGGCCACAAATTCAATGAGACCGGAAAACTGAACCAGTTCAGCAAAAATTTTGGGCCAGGCCCAATAAGCCCTTTCTGATTTAGGCGATATTGACACTGATATCGCATAAATTGATTTATGCGATATTGAAAGCAATATCGCTTAAATCAGACAAAATTGACAAAGTCTGATTGAAATCGGCGATATTGGAAATTAATCCAAAAGGAGCGATATTGCACAATATCGCGAATCAATTTCAGCGATATCACAATATCGCTGAACAATATCGCTAAAATTAGAAAAATTGGCATGATATCGCTAAAATTTAACAGTTTGGAAATTAATCCAATTTAAGCGATATTGGGGCCAATATCGCTAAAATCAAAACCCTAATTTGGGCGATATTGCAATATCGCCCCACAATATCGCTATGACATCAGCGAACGGGCAGAATCCAAATTTTTTCACAGAAAAAAGATTATCTAAACCAAACAAACTATGCTACGAGTATCTATGAGATGCAGGGAACAAGTTATACTAGTTTTTACACCCTAATTCGACAGATAAAACGCAGATACAAATAACACAGTAAACCGAACACACACTTAGCAAATATGGTATTAAAATTAAAAAAAAAAAGACAAAAAGACAATGGGCACATACCAGTTGATGTAATAATCACAGACGAACACAGAAAAGCGGTTTGATTTGGATTTGGAGTGAAACCGAAAGAGAAATCGATGAAATTCACAATATCGCTAAAATCGCTCTCAATATCGCACACAATATCGCTCGTATGATTTTGAAAACGTATCGAATAGTGTGACAGATATTTGTTTATATAAAATTAGAATTTCAGCGATATTGCAATATCGCTAGACAATATCGCTAGACAATATCGCTGAAATAAATATCTGAATCAGCGATATTACAATATCGCTAAAATGCATCAATATCGCTAGAAATCAACAATATCGCTAAAATTAAAACAATATCGCTAAAAACAGAAACAAAATCAGTAATCTGTGACAAAAATAAAATAAGATACAAATAAAATTTAAATAAACTTTTAAAATTAAATATAACACACACAGCATACTGTTCAAACCTTTATTATTTTTTTTTTTTTTTTTTTTTTTTTTTTTAAATAATAAGACACAAGACGAAATAAAATTATGTCGTATTAGGAATCAGATTAGAAAGACAAATTCGCAAAACAATTGTAAAATGTTAATTTGATTATCAGTATAGAGATCCAAATTTAAATTTATCACATACAGTTAACTAGCCAAAGAGACAAGCAGGAACAAGACGATTATCGGTAATCCACTTAAACATGTAACATACTCAAACCTCAAAGTTAACAGTTATTATTAGAGTGAATAAAAACTCCGTGAATCTCACATAGATATACCCTTAGTATCCAGTCATGCTCAAAACTTCGATTGATTAGAGAAAGCATTTGAATTCAACATTTTTAAGAATCAAGCCAGCGGTGACAGGTCTGTACTTGCGTACAACAAAGCGACATACACTTGATTCAGGTGTTTGCAAAACCAAACTTGGTCAAACCATTTGGCGACCGCGTAAGCAATCTTTGATTTTATAAGATTTTAAAGTACTTTTGACTTAAGTTTGCAGTGTTTTTGAAAGTATACTGACTGAGACCAGGTCTGTACAAACGTACAACAAAGGAAACAGACAGCATAATTCCCCAAATGTTGTCATATACAAACTCAAGTTAATAGAAGCATGGCAAGCTGACACATAAGAATTAAGACGCATTGTCATACATCATATGATGATCATCACGAAAGATCATACACAGATTAAGAGATTTCTTAGATGATGAGTATGATAATGTCTACCAATACATCGTGCAAGTAGGTTGATGTCTAGAAGGACAAGTATAACATATACATGAAAAACCTACTGATACATCAAGGATAACACGTAATATTGTCAATTGAAGAGTGTCTCCTAATGTACTATCATTTCCCTAGTTGTTTACAGACACAACTAAACGTCTTTTATAAATGTTGCAATAATGCTTTTCTTTAATGTTAAGAAACATAAAGAGTGGCTATTGCCATATGAACAGCTGTATGCAGAATTAAAGAAATAAGCAACAGAAAAGTTTTGTCACAGTTTACAGTTTATCCTGAAAGAAGCGCAACCCAATCATGTCAATCAGTTGGTCAAATCTAGTTCTAGAGAAGGCCTTGGTAAACAGATCAGCATTTTGTTTCTCAGTTTCAATTTGAACAAGGTCTATCAAATGCTTTTCAAAGCAATCCCGTATAAAATGAAACCTAATCTCTATGTGTTTGGTTTTAGAGTGTTGTACGGGATTTTTGGTGATACAGATAGCAGCAGTATTATCAATAAATAAAGGAGTCATGGTTAAGAGTAAACCGTAGTCACGAAGTTGGTGTTGTATCCACAGAATTTGTGAGCAACAACTAGCAGCTGCTACATATTCAGCTTCCGCTGTGGAAGTTGAGACTGTAGTCTGCTTCTTGCATTGCCAAGAAACAAGGCGTGAGCCTAGAAACTGGCATCCTCCGGACGTAGACTTCTTGTCTAAACTGCAGCCACCATAATCACTGTCTGAGAAAGCTGTGAGAGAAAATGTCTTCTCTGTTGGATACCATAGACCTAGAGTAGGTCTATTCTTGAGATATCCGAAAATCCGTCTGACCGCCTTCAGATGTGAAAGCATGGGTTTGGACTGATATCTTGAACATAAGGAGACAGCAAAAACTATATCAGGTCGGGATGCAGTAAGATACATTAAAGATCCAATCATCGACCGATATAACTGTGCATCACAAAGTTCCTCATCTTCATCTGGTCCAAGATTGTGGTTTATAGGAATAGGAGTCCCATATTCTCTACAATCATGCAAATCATATCGTGTTAACATATCGTTAACATACTTAGATTGATGAATGTAGGTTCCCTTTGAGGATTGATCAACCTGAACCCCAAGAAAGAACTTCAACTCCCCCATCGCACTCATTTCGAATTCCGATTTCATAATCGCTTCAAAGTGACGACATAAGGATTCATCAGTTGAACCAAAGATTATGTCATCCACATAAACTTGAACTAGCAATTGACTTTTGCCAGTTCTCTTGATGAATAAAGTGCTGTCGATGGTACCACGCTCAAATCCATTCTTAATAAGGTGCGTTGCCAACCGTTCATACCATGCACGCGGAGCTTGATGAAGACCATAAAGAGCCTTATCAAGCTTGCACACAAAGTCTGGATGGTTAGAATCTTCAAAACCGGGAGGCTGTCGAACATATATTTCTTCAGCCACCTTTCCATATAGGAACGCACTCTTTACGTCTAACTGATAGACGCGAAACCCCTTAAAAGTGGCGTAGGCTAGGAATATACGAATAGATTCCATCCTGGCAACAGTTGCAAAGACTTCATCATAATCCAAACCTTCTTGTTGTGTATACCCTTGCACAACAAGCCTAGCCTTATTGCGAATGACCACTCCCCTATCATCACGCTTAACACGAAACACCCAACGAGTTCCAATTGGGTGTACACCTTTGGGAAGTGGCACTAAATCCCAAACCTTTAGCTTCACGAATTGTTGCAACTCCTCTTGCATAGCAGCAACCCAATGTGAATCTTTTAGAGCCTGATCGATCTTTGATGGCTCCATTTGGGATAAGAAGCATTCTTCAATATCAGCTTTTAAACACTCAAGATCATCAGAATTTGATGGATCTTCAGAGGAGACATCTGCATCCAGATCTCCAATCACTGCTGATGAACTTCTTGTCTTAATACCTGAATCCAGATCTCCAATAATATTCTCAATAGGATGATTCTTGTGAATCCGAGAGATGGGTATTGGATCAGGTGTGAGGTTTGTTTCCAAATTGTTTAGCTCAACCTCTTGAGCGAGAGGATCTTCTTCAAAATTAGGAAGAGAGGCGTTCATATCATCAACACCAGCAGGAGAAGCTTCAGGCGGTTGATTATCAGAAGAACTCTCAGGAACAGCCGAAGGAGAAGATTGGTGAGGTTGAATAGTATCCGGAGTCACACTGGAAGAAGGTGTATATGAAGAGTTATCAGGACTAAGATGTAACCCATGAAGAAGAGTTACAACTTGGTCCACTTCAACTAATTTAGGAAGGTTGAATGAGTTGAACAAATGATCATATTCAAACAACCAATCCGGACCTTTTCCTTTAGGAGACTCCGTATACTTTAAGCATTTTACCTCAAAATGTTCTTCAATCTTCCCAGTATCCTTGTTGAAGACCCTCTTGTTAGGAGAGTTAACCGAGAAACCTAGAAACAAGCCATCAAACGCTTTTTCACTGAATTTTGAAACCTTATCCTTTGTTATCATAATGGAGCAAGGACATCCAAAAGGTTCCAAAAATTTAAGGTTTGGTTTCCGGTTATTAAACAACTCATAACAAGTTTTGTTTCTTTTCTTGTTCATCAGTACACGGTTGAGAACATAACATGCCGTGTTTACTGCCTCTGCCCAGAAGGTGATTGGCAGATGAGAATCCGACAGCATAGTGCGAGCAGTTTCAATTATTGTTCTATTCTTTCTCTCAGCAACTCCATTTTGCTGTGGAGTTCTTGCTGCACTAAACTGATGAACAATCCCTTTACGTAGACAGTATAGTTCAAGACATTTATTCTTGAATTCCGTTCCATTGTCACTACGTATCCTTTTAATTTTCAAACTGCACAGGTTCTCAAGACGATCGAAAAAGTAGGTCAGAAGATCTGATGTCTCATCCTTTGTACGCAAAAAGAAAACCCATGAGAAGCGAGAGTAATCATCTGTTATGACCAGACAATACGACTTACCCCCAATACTCTTCGTGCTAACGGGTCCAAACAAATCCATATGAAGTAACTCCAAAGGTGCTTTAATGGAATTAACTTGTTTGGATTTGTGAAGCTTTTTGTGCTGTTTACCCTTTAAACAGGACACACAATCATCCTCCAAAGCAAAGGTTTGTTTAGGAATACCTTCAACAAGATTGTGTTTCACCAGATAATTCATTTTCCTAAAATGAATATGACCCATCCTCCTGTGCCACAACAATGAATCCTTCGAAGAGGCCTTGGTTAGAAGACAGGTGTGTTCCTCAGCTTCCACTGTCCTCATGTCCAAAATGTAAGAGTTCTTCACTCTCGGTGCTCTAATCAAGATCCATTCCTCGGGAATCACAAATCCCGGCTTCAAAATTAAACATTCCAAATCTGTAAACGCAGCAGTGAACTTCTTATCGCAAACTTGAGAGACGCTTATCAAATTGTGATTCAGCTCCTCGACAAAATTTACATCCTCAAAGCTCACTAGTCCATTTGTAAGAGTTCCAACTCCTGTAATGGTACCTCCAGAATCACCAGCAAAGGCAACATGTCCCCCATTGAAAGGTTTAACATCAGAAAGAAGGGAGATATTGCCTGTCATGTGTCGCGAACAGCCACTATCAACGTACCACTTGCTATTTTGACCTGATGACTGTCACAACACAAATAAAAAGAATGTTAGTTTGAAATGGAGACCCAAGCCTTTATAGACTTGGGTACTCCTGAAATCTCATCAAATATTATCACATCAGTTAAGATTTTGTTTTTCATAAAATCTTTATCTTTTGAAGATGTGACAATATTAGTTGAAGATTTATTTTCTACAACTTTTTCTTTCCAAAATTTTGGAGAGACCAATGGTTGCTTTTTGCTAACGTCAACCTTTCTAATTAAAGATTTAGTAGGTGTAACGTTATTAGCTTTAGAGATTTGAGCATTTTGAAATAATCCAGTTTGTTTTGATTTTTGAACAGTTCGAACTCTGGATTTTTGTGGATTATTTCGCGATGCCCATTTCTTAGCAAGCAATGGACATTGATTAATGAGATGACCTTGCTTCTTACAGTAGAAGCATGATCGTCTCTCCTGAAAAGTTCGATCCGAGACAGATAGTGGTTTTGGTGAAGAAGAAACCGTACGAGGTTTACTCTCAGATACCTTTACTACACATGAGCACTTATGTGAACATGTTGGGGTAAAAGCTTTTACCTTTGAAGTAATCTTTGGAGAATGATTTTTGATTAAAACTTTATCATTATAAGAGTTCTCCTGGATTACTGATTTCCTTTTAGAACACATTGCATCTCTATCTTCATTAGTAAAAATGAAGTTTTCAGGTTTAAAATTATTCTTTTTAACCTTTTGATTAACCTCATAAGTTACATCCTCAACCTCAACCACTTCTTCAACATTTGTTGAAGAAATAAACTTAATTTGTTCAATTTTAGGCTTAACAAGTTTAGCCTTCTTTGAACTCACAACTTTAAGCGGTTCAGTCCGCTTACCATTAACATCCTTAACAGTGACAGATTTTTCAACATCAGCCTTAAGAGATTTGGGCTGATTATCACTGTTAACATTAACTGGTTTAACAACAGAATCATTTTCCTTTTTAAAAACAGAAGGAACATAGTCTTTGATTTCATCCTGACAGAGAATAGGCTGATTCAAATTTGAAGGAGGAGGTTGATTGTGATAACCAATTCCTGTCTTGCTCTTTGTATCAGTTCGCTGATTTTGCAGGATATCAGCAAAGACCATACTAGAAGTTGATATATTAGCAAGCTTACGTTTTAAATCAACATTGTCAGCCTGAGTTTCAGCAAGTTCCTTTTTAAGATGAGCAATCAGTTTAAGATAACTATCAATTTCATCTTGTTTATTATAAATCATAGCTTTTAACTCTTTCTTTTCTTCAATCATAGTTGTCTGATTGACTCCAAAGACTTTTTCATTTTGTTTCAAAACGTTGTTTGCTTCAATGAGTTTAGTTAAATCTGTATTTAACCTATCATTTTCTACAATGAGCCTGTTGTTTTTGCCAGTTAACTTTAGACAGTTTTCACAGAAGAAGGAATCACATTCTACCTCATTTTGAATACCCGCCATAAGAGCTAGGTTTTCTTGATCATCCATGGCAGAAAAATCATAAGCAGCTTCCTCTTCTAACAAAATAGCAGCCTTAGCTACTTCGGTGTCCTTCTTATATGGAGAAGGCTTAGTAAAACCCGAAGGTGGTTGTCTAGCCTTCTCACATTCTCTAGCAAAGTGCCCAAGATTTTGGCACCTATAACATCTGATCTTGGATTTGTCAAAACCCATGCTGGTTTTGTCAGACACATCTTCAAGAGATCTCTTACCCGTTCGTCTTAGATAAGTCTTAGTCCTTCGTGTCAGCATGGCCATGTTCCAACGCAGATCCACTCTTTCTAATTCATCGGGATCCACTTGAGCAAAATCCTCATCGGTAAGATCCACCGAGCTAATTCTCTTAGAGAGAAAATCATCATAGGATGAGAGAAAAGCATTAAATATTACTGCATGCTCATTCTGAGAAGCAGTTGCTGAAGACGACGACTGAGTTGGAAACGACGAAAATGTTCCAGTTGACTGATTTCCGGAAGTATAAGTCATTTTCGTTCCAGAAGTAGATGGCCCAGATAGAAGTGCGGTACTTCCATAGCCAAAGTTGCTATTGACAGATACCAGAGTGCCTGACCGTGTGCTTTTCTTCTGAATGTCTAAAGCACAGGTTTCCAATTTTCCAATAAGCTGATCCAGAGACATAGCAAGAACATCTGGATCATTCTCCATCATCAGAACTCTTGTTTCCCAATGAGGAGGTAGAGCATTTAGCAACTTCTTGTTGACCTCTATAGTACTGAACTTATAACCACCTTCAGTTAATTCATTGACAAGACGTGAGTATCTACAGAAAAGATCCTTCACAGTCTCGTTCTTCAAAATATCAAACAGATCATACTGTTTCTTCACGAGCTCTAGTTTACTCTGTTTGTACTCAGTGGTACCTCCACATCGTTCAGCTATCCCGTTCCATAGATCATAAGCTATGTCATGTTGTTTAAACATCTTCATAGCATCAGCAGGTAAGGCCATGGTGATAGCCGAGTGAGCCTTTCGTTCACATTCCCATGCCTTACGTTCCTCTACAGACATAGAACGAATAGGCTTTGGTGGAGGAATACCAACATGCTCTCCACTTGCAACTGGTCTCACATATCTCTCTAGTAATGATATTTCCATTTCCGGATCAGTAAACGCAACAAACGACAAAAAACGACCTCTCCATTCAGAGTACTCCATTCCGGGAGCAAAGAATGGAGGTTTATTTGCTGACCCAACCTCTGCATTGTGTTTTAACATTGCATTGACTGCTTGCAAAGTAGACATCTTAGAAAGTATTAAAATTGATTAACTTTTGAAAAATAATGAGAAATTAATTTAAGACTCTAAAGCAATATTGACAATATCGCTTAAATCAATTAGATAAATGAGCGATATTGTTGATATCGCTAATAATATCGCTAATTAAAGCAAAAGTCAAAATCAAACAAGAACAGGCGATATCACAGGCGATATTGCAGTAATGTCGCACAAATCAACCAGGCGATATTGGGTTAATATCGCTAAAATCAAATAGGCGATATTGAACTAATATCGCTTAATGATATCGCTCAAATTAATGAGATGTCGCTTTCAATGTCGCAGAAACCCTAATGGCGATATTGAGTTCCAATATCGCTAAAACGGCTGTAAACCCTAAAAACACAAGTTTCGAAGATCAAAACAAGTTTTAGAATTGAAACCAACGAACAAAGATCCAGAAACTTAAACACAAGCACTAAATGATTAGTTTAACACTTAAAGACACTCAAAAGGACAGAAATTTTTTTTTTTATAAATTAAACGTAAACGAATATTGATTCAAACCAAATAATCCAATGATTAAATGGCTCTGATACCAATTGTAGGATCCCAGAAGGGCTGACCTTACACACTGAATCAATATTACACAATCTAAAGAGCGGAATTCAATAGATTATGCTTGAACGATTAATAAACAAATATAAAACAAAACACAAGAATTGCTTTAACACATAAATGAGTTGCTATTACTTGATCACGAAAATCACAGAGGCTACAGAGATTATCTGATGTCAAAAGCCGAAAATAGCAAAAACCTGCTTGACAAATGAAACCCTAAACAAATTTATATAATTATCTATTTTAGGCAACTAGGCGATATTGACAATATCGCTTATGCGATATTGACAATATCGCTTATACGATATTGACAATATCGCTTGAGCGATATTGGCAATATCGCTTGAGCGATATTGACAATATCGCATGAACAGTAGTTGATCTAAATAATTACAACTCGAAACTTAGACCAAGTGACAGACACACTAAATGCACCAACATAGGTTTTGTGAAAAACAAACTTAAAATCAAAATTGTGTCACTTTAAATGATTAAAATTGGTGTGTTATGGTTCCTTATGCTGAAACGAACCTAGGCGCCACTTTTTCCATGATCAGATTGCATTTTTGAGTGAAAAATTTTTGAACTTAGTTTATCAGTTCATCTGTTCGAACTTACTAAGTTCGTACGAACCTATAGATTCGTACGAACCTAGCCAATGTAAGTTCGTACGAACTTAAGTTTGACTTGGTCAAACAGTAAGTTCGTACGAACCTACAAGGGCAGTAAGTTCGTACGAACTTATAAGTTCGTACGAACCTACTATCTTTTGAACTTTGAAATTTTTTTTAAGACTTGTTTTAATCATAGAATCTTGTTTGCAGGGTTCGAAGTTAATTATGTCTTATGACTAACATTATTATTCTTTACTTTTGGCGTGTTTGTGTTTGTTTTGCAGAAATGGCTGATCTTGTGGGTGAGTTTCACAACAAGCACAATGTGGCAGTTTCTTTTGATCTTGCCAACCCAGCGACCGCACCGTTTCGAGGCATGCTGGAGTTTCTCATGCGCTCACGGGTGTTTTATGCTCTTACTCACTCGCCAACGCTATATTTTCCATATCTTAGCCAATTTTGGGCTACGGCAATTCATGATTGTGAGCCTCAGCCTCCGGTCATAAGGGCTACTGTTAACGGGGTCAATATAGAGTTTTCTGCCGACCTTCTGAGGCAGGTTCTGCATCTGGGAACTGAAGAACAGGAAAATGGCCCAACTTCTTTCTCTCTTGATATGCGTGCTGGCGCGTTTCAACGCATGGGATATGTGGGAGATGTTGTCCACACCCAATACACCAAGAGTCTAGTATACGGCCAGTGGCGCTATCTGATGCATATTCTACTGGTTTCTTTTGGACCAAAGAAGGCAGGGTTCGATACAATGAACCATAAGCTACAGTCTGGAATGATTTCACTTGTTTACAACAAGCCCTACTGTTTCAGTCAGTATTTCTTTGATGAGATGGTTCAGCAAATAAAGGGGAGTGTGAAGGAGCACTTTATTCTCTATCCTCGTTTTGTCATGATGCTGCTCAATGCTCTAATTCCCAATCTTCCAGCTATCGACCCGGTGGTTCATTTGATGCCGGTCGACAAGAAGATCTTTGGGCACTGTCTCAGCCACAACAAGAGACGTGCAGTTGCTGATAGGCCACAAGATGTGCCTTTGTTTGGGGCAATTATTGATGCAAACTATCAGGCTCCACCAGATGATGGCTGGTTGGATGTGCCTGTGCCCCAGGCAGCTGTTGAGGTTCAAGCTCAAGAACCAGACCCGGCACCAGCTCGAGCTGAGGTGGCTGCTGATGAGCCACAACAGGAGATTGTTGAAGAACTCCTGCACCAGATAGAGCACCCTGCTGAGGGAGAGCGTGTTGACGCTGATGTTGCTGCTGAGTTGGTTAGGGAAGTTCTTCAGGGCGAAGCAGGGCCCAGTTCTGAGCCCACTTTTGATGATATCTTCAAGGATATTGATGACTACTCTGTAGCCCGAGACACATGGTCTCTACCTGCTGCCGAAACTGATAAGGATGCAGCTCTTGATTCTGAGGCTACAGAATCTGATGCAGATGATGATGATGATGATGATGATGGTAATGATGATGATGATGACGAGGACCGCCCTATGATTGGGTTTCATGGGTCCAAGGGGGTGTTGATTGACCCTAAGGCCGCCCGTGAGAAGGAAAAGGGCAAGCGAAAGGTTCAGTTTGATGATGAATATGTTCCTGAGGACTCCGATGATGAATCAGAACCGGAACAGTTCCGGTTGCAGGCACGCAAGCGCCAGCGTCCAACTAGTGTGGTTATTGGAGCGGGTGGTTCTGCTCCTACGATTATCACACCTACACCACCACCCGTTGCTCCATCAACAGTACAATTACCACCAGTTGCATCTACAACCACACCACCCACACCTTCTACTGCTCCACCTACTACTCAACCCACCCGATCTATTCCCAACCCGGCTGCTCTTCTCTCAGATCCGGATAAGTTTACCTATCTTGAGGGCCGGATCACTAGCTTGATGGATATGGTGACTGCCTTGACTGCTGTGGTTACAAGCCAGGAAGTTCGAGTCACAAATTTGACGGCTATTAATGAGCGCTTAGTAAAGCAACTTGAAAAGGTAGAAGATCAAGTACGGCTCAATGAGGTCACTGTCTTCCAAATGAAGCGCCAGTCGCTCAGGGGGGATAAGACACCAGGATGCAAGGAAGATGAGCTGAGACTCAAAGCTGATAATGACCGTGACGATGATCCAAGTGCACCCAAAGGAGGTGAGCTGCCTGGCTCTTCATCTAGAGTGCAAGGTGCAGTTATAGCTCAGGGGGAGTCTGGTCAAGGTTCTGGTGTGAGCGGATCTGGACAAGGTGCTTCAAAGCCTCAAGAAGAGACTGAACCATCTGGAGGGTGGAACAAAGAGTCCAGTGAGGCACAAGCAGAAGGGGCAGACTGGAGCAAGAAAATCGAAGAAAAAACGGATCAGAAAGGTGGTTGGGGAACAAAATCAGGGTCTGGTGTTGGTGCAGCGGCAGATGGTGGTGGTAGCCAAAAATCAGGGTGGGGTGCAAAGAAGAATGAAAATGAAGCTGAGAAGGCTGGTAGTAAAACACTAGAGTCCCCTGTAAATATTGCTGAAACTGATACTATCGAGGCATTGCTTGGTTTGGATGACCCGGATAGTGATTGGTCAGAATTAGAAGAAGGGGAGATCCTCAGTAAAGAGGTTGCTGATTGGAAATCAGATGAAGAGGTCCTACCTGATGCTGATGCAGATGTGGACGAATTCGTGATAGATACACAACCTGTTACTGAAGTTGTGGTGGAGAGTGAATCTGGCGAGAAAGTGATCGACTTGGAGCATGACTTAACTCCTGAAGTTGATTCAGATTCAGAAGAAGTTGAACCAACTCGAGAAGAGTTAAAGAGGTTATGGTTCAAAAAGGTTGAAAAGGAACCAGAGATTAAATATAAAGGTGATATCAGGGTCAGAGGATCGGGCGGGTTAAAGCGTGGAATCATAAGTTGGTTTTATGACAGTGATCTTAAACTGTTCATATTAAAAAGATATGATGGGATTCAGTACTTGAAAAATAAACTGAAGACCTTTAGTTCGCTGCCGAAGATTGAATTGAAGGAGCTTGCCTGGTTAGACTTAGTAAATATTGACAATGATCCTTACGCTAGTACTTTGGAAAGAATCTTAAAACGTGAAGGAAGATCCAATAAGTTTGAAAGTCTAAAGCCAAAACCGGGTAAAAGAGTTCCAGATCTGACCAGGATTGACCCTTTCACTAACAAGCCATGGATGAAGATGGTCTATAGACCGGTCAAGTGCTTGAAAAGAGTTCCTTTGAAGAAAATGCCACAAAACATTCTTGCAAATCTTAAGTGGTGGTACGTTGACAGCAAGACGGCTGAAGCTGTGATGGAAGATGCTGAGGAAAATGTGCTGCTAAGAGTTTATGATAGTTTACATCTGGTAAACTTATCAAAGGACGATCTGATAAAGCTTCATGAAACCAAGATCTTTTATAGAGACGATTGGAGGCATGAAGGTAGGAAGTATCAGAGGGTCGTGAAGGTGTGTGTGGAAAAAGGCTTATGGGCTGAGAGTCGACAGAGTTGATCAAGAATCAAGATTCGACAGAGCCAGAAGACTGAAGACTGACCGAGCTATTGTCAAGGGGGAGTCTGTTGGTGCACGTTTGGTGACAACAGCTCTTATTTTGTAATAGTTAGTTTTGTTATTAGTTTTGTAGTTAATAATGTAATTTGTTTATTAACTTAGCCTTTTTAGTATTAAGTTTGTATGTTCGTACGAACCTAGGAAGTTCGTACGAACATGTAAGTTCGTACGAACCTAGGACCAGTAAGTTCGTACGAACTTACTGGGTATAAAAACTAAGTTGTAATATTTCATTAAATAGCTTTTGGAAATCAGTTATATTCGAACATACAGTGCTATCTTCGAATACCTACAAACTTATACACTAAAACACTTGCATTTCACTTGTTTTATTGTTGTTTGTTGTGTATTATACCTTTCCGCAAACTAATACACGTTGCAATCCCGTTTGGATCCGTTCAAAGGGACTTTCATAATTTTTAAAGTACATATCATCTTGCATGATTTTTAATGTAGATAGAGTGCTAGAGTTGATTTTTATGTAAGATTCAAGTTTGGATGTTTATTTTGAGCCTTGACTTAGGTTTGATCATGGATTATCACTCATTTTTAACATATAAACATGTGAGAGTGATAATCTATGTGGATTCCCTTGTGACTAATCAACGAGGTAATTAACTATACTAGAGTGCGGAATCAACTAACATAGATACAAACGATTATTTACGAGTAACACAAATATGTAAAGAACAAAAATATTAATCTTTATTGAATATAATCTCGGTTACATTCAAACTAAGACCATAACTCTCTCTATTATACTTTCTGCGAACTTACACTAAGCATTATAGACTGAATTCACGAATTGAATAATCATTCACACAAAACCTACGGACATATGCATATATATTAGTCAAGTTCGTATGGACTGAGCCCTACGAACTTGGCTCACTTCGAAGCCCATACGAACTTGCCTAAGTTCGTACGGTCTCCTAAGTTCGTACCTACTTCCTAAGTTCGTAGGAAGATGCATATAAGACCAAAGTTAACGATTATAATGAATAACAGAATGATCAATTACAAACTAGATGTTGTTGTCACACAAGATGTACCAACAGACTCCCCTTGACAATAGCTCTAGATGTCTTCTAGTTATCTTCGATCTTGATTTTGTTCAGCTTTTTTGACTTCCTGCACACAACCCCTTTTCCACAACATCTTCACTACCCTCTGACATCTTCAACCTTCATGTCTCCAACTATCTCTGTCGTTTCATGAAGCTTCATCAGATCATGTCATACACCCTTAACAACTCTTTTAGGTCAATCTTTTCAGCATCCGATTTACCTTCAAGAATTTCATCTTTTTCAGATCTTAATTCCTCTAGGTCTATCACTTTTCTCGAGATTTTTGAATCACCTCCAAAAGTTTCATCATTTTCTGAACTAAACTTCTTTAGGTCTATCACCTTGTTCTCCTTCATCTAAGTTAGACTCATCACTATTGTACTCGTTAGTTCAATGATATCTATCTCTGTTAGATTGACTGTTGACTAGGCTTCTCCCCTGAGCTGACTTGCTCTTCAACAAGGGATTTATCTCTCCCTAAGTGATGGCTAGATCATATGGTGAAATAGTTGTAATAGGTGCGGTTGGAATTGTTGTTGTAATTGTAGGTGTGGTGGTGGTTGTGGATTGTGTAGTCTGCTCACTAATATTATCCCACTAGATTGTCTTCCTTTTGGACCTTCTAGTTAGTAACGAGGTATCATTATCAGAACATCATCATCATCATCTTGCAATGAATAATCTTCATCATAATTTCGTCATCGCTCTCGGCCTGTTCACTCGCGACCCCAATAGCATCCTTGAATTTAGATCTTCTAGCTTCAACAATTAGTAATACCCAGGCTTTGAAATAATCGCATTCTAGTTGTTTCTCCAATCGTAGAATAAAACAATTAAAAGTAATTATCTCCCTATCTAGTAAGAACTTTAATTTGTACAATCTTAAAATGTAATATAACTATGTTATTCCTACTAACAAAATTCGCATTCTTTTTGTGAGAGTCATTGTTACGAAGATCGTATTAGCCATGATGTAGACTGTACACAGTCGGAATTATTGTATTCCTTTGTTATTATTTAGGTAACTAATAGTCCAAGACAATTACCGGTATTGTTGTCCACATAAGCACTCAACATTCAGAATTTTCAAGTGTTGTTTTAATTATTATTCACGATACATATGTAGCTACCCATTTGACATACTTTTATGATCAAGATACGCTCATAACTTCCATGTGATGAGTGTGATTATTTTATTTCATCTTTAAAGTCAAATCGTTTAGAAATGTTCAAGTACTTTTGTACAAGATTATGATTAAATTTGACTAGGGTTAGAGCAAAACAAATCTAAAGTCAAACCATTGGTGATAGGTCTGTACTTTCGTACATCAAAGCGACATAGTTTGACTAGAGACCTTGAAAACGTTATTCTCATTTCTTGGTCTAGTTTGCTCTATGTTAAGATATACTGAATGAAACTAGGTTAACATGTTTCTGGATGTAGCAGAAGAAAAACACTCAGTATATCTCCTAGATGAAGTTTTATGGTACCCAATAACATGTGTTATGATATAATCTATCACATAAGAATTAAGACTTAACACCATACATCAAAAGAGAGTTTTCACATGATAATTCCCTTACTTGAGTTTATTTTGGTGCACTTAAAAACCTTTATGTTGGATACCTACTGATACATCATATGATGAAGCTATTAATCACATTTAGATTATAGTACACTATTTTATGTAAGTAATACATCTGAAAGCCACACTTAATAAAATTCTAGGCATAGGTAACATTTTCGTCGTTTCTTCGCGTCATCACAGTAACACTCAAATTTTTTATAGCTTTTTCAAATTGAGTAGGAATAATAAAAGATAAAGATAGATAAAAGTTCTTAAGGGAGATACGTTACTCATGAATTTTCATTCCAGTGATTTAGACTAACAACTCAAACGTCTGAGGAATTTGTCATCCCAGATTGGATCCTATCTCCCCCTGGGTCGCTACATCTTCTGCTGAACTTGTAGCCTCTGAAGTCTGTGATTGTGCACTTGGAGATTGATCAATTACCCCTTGCACACAAGATAAAAACTATTATTTATTAAGGGGGACCCAAGCCACCACGGTCTTCGGTCGGCCATTCTCAATAAATGTGAATTCCTTCATATATCCATCTCTCTTATCAATTGACTTGGATACTTTGGAATTCTCACGTGTTGAAGAATGGTAGTTGCTACCACTAGGCCTTCTATCAGGAGACTTTTGGAAAAGTCTTGGATTGACTGGCCTTGGGTTTGAAGTAGATCTAACTTTAGATAGATAATTATAATTTGAATTCTTAGAATTCCTATTACTATTACCCTGATTAGAAACGCTTTTGTTGGGCGTGTGAAAACATTGTGGAGTTTTCGACCTAATGGAAATTCCAGTTGAGCTTCCTGTTACAGGAGTAGTGCTCCTTGGACTATCATTTTTCGAAACTCTCGATTTCTTACTTGGACACACACTTGCTACATGTCCTTTTTGATGGCACACGAAGCACAAACGTTTCTCCAAGGCTTTCTTATGAGCCTTGAGATTCGTTTGGTGTTCCATATTGTGTGGAGTCAGAGAGGAGCCCTGTTCTGTTTGTTTACCTTTTAGTGTAGGTCGAACAAACTTTAGATTGTGACTCCTCATTTTCTAAATTGAGTTCCATCACACCACCATTTACAAAAGACGCTTTCTTTTTAAATTTTTGTGGAGGTGTCGTGGAAGTCTCAGTTTTTACTAACTGTATTCTTGGACTTGACTCTTCTTTGGTACCTGACTCAGCTCTCTCTGAATTAGTCTCGTCCTGTACTTCCCTCTTTTCTTCATCAATTGAGGCCAGAACGCCTGAGGTTCTTCAAGATGTGTACTCCAATCATATGAACCGTCTTGTGTTTGAACAATAAGGGCTCTGGAATGTGTACTATTCCCTGAGTTTTGATCTATCGTAGACGTCCCTTGATATGAGTAGCTCTACCTTCCCTGGTTTGAAGTTTATTCTTTTCTCGGTCTTTGACATTCCCTGGCGAAGTGCCCGAAACCATCGCAGTTATAGCACTTAACCGTTGTATTGTCAAATCCAACCTTTCCTCCTACAAACTTCCTACCTGTTCGATTCATGAACCTCTGCACCCTCTTTGTAACCATGGCCAGTTGCCACTACAAGTCCATCTCTTCCAAATCATCAGGGTCAATTTGGTCATAATCCTCATTGATCATGGCAGGATCCGTGACCTTTCCCTGTATGAAGTTTTCTGACATGCCGCAAACGATGCAAGCATTGCCATCTGACCTTCTGCTGACTTGATGCTCATAGACATCGATTTGAACCCATTAACATTCCCAGATTGTGGGTTCCTATCCTTGCCTGAATCCCCAGATAATGCAACATAACATACCTTGCCTTCAGTATCTATGATCACATTGTCTGTCTCGGACTTTCCAATGAAGAATGTTGTGACTCCATTACTTGTAGATGCACTAGAATCAGACTTCTTGCCATGATAGACACTCGGATCTTAAACCTGATCAGATCCTGTCTCTTTCTTCTGCATGTTTAAGTCGTAGACCACAATTTTCCTATAACTTCATCAAGCGTTAACGTTTTATAATCTCTGCTCTCTTTAATCATCAAAGTGTATATATCCCACCTTGGTGGTAATGCCTCTAGAAGCTTATTGTTTCTCACTATGTCAGTAAACGACAATCCATTGTTGTCCATCTCAGTCATTAGATGATAATATCGAGTGATAATATCTTTGAATGATTCGTCCATCATGTGCTTAAAAACATAGAATTGTTTTGTAAGCAAGTCAACCCTACTCTCTTTGATCTGTGCATTACCATCAAATCTCTTCTCCAAAGCTAACCAAAGCTCTCTAGAAGGGTTGTATCTTTTGAAGGTATGCTTAATTTCTTGAGGAAGACACATAGTAATAGCAGATAAAGCTTTGTTCTCTGCTTTGTACATTCTTTTATCCGCCTCATTCATCATTGAGTACGAATAAACTTTGAGTTTCTCCTCGAAATCATAAGTAGAGCATCATATCCATCACTCATGCAGATCCACATTTTGATGCAATTAAATTTGGCAAATGATTAAAATCTATCTTTCCACCAGAAGTAATCTTCAGCCTTTAGAAGGTTTGGTGGTGAAGTAGCTTTACCTACTTAATGATCCATCTCAATTAGCTTGCTCAAATTCAATTTTTCTTTTGGTAAGTTTGAAGATGGTCAACGAACTTGACAAAGTTCGAAGAGTAGTCAACGAACTTGGTCAAACGAACTTGAGATAAGTTCGAAGAATGGTCAATGAACTTGGTCAACAAAAGTCAAACAAACTTGAGGTAAGTTATGTTCGAAGAAGGTAAGTTCGTACGAACTTATAGAACACAAGTCGTAAGAAACCACACAAGTTTGTACGATGAACCTGATCAACCCTAATTCGTAAAATTTTGAATATGGGCTCTTATAAAGCGTCGTTTTAGTACCAGTTCGAATATTCAGTGATCTTTAACACATTTGATCGTAAAAACCCGGTTTTTAACGTCAAAATCTTTCGTAATCTCTTGTAATCTCTCATTCTTTATCCCGTAATACCTTAAACCGTAAACGAATCAATATTTAAAGCTCTGATACCACTTGTAGATTCCCCTGGTGACAGATCAACGAGGTAATCAGATATATTTGAGTGCGGAATCCTCAAATATATAAACAGAGGATAATCAATGAGTAACACGAATATATAAAGAACATAAATATTAATCTTTATTGAATATAATCTCAGTTACATTCAAACTAAGACAAAAACTCTCTCTATTAAACTTTATATGAAATTGCACTAAGCACTATAGACTGAATTCATGAACTGAATAATCATTCACACAAAACCTACGGACATATGCATATATATTAGTCAAGTTCGTATGGACTAGGCCCTACGAACTTGGCTCACTTCGAAGCCCATACGAACTTGTCTAAGTTCGTATGATCTCCTAAGTTTGTACTTACCTTGTAAGTTTGTACGACTATATATAAGCATATAAGACAAAAGTTAACGATTACAATGAATAACAAAATGGCCAATTACAAACTAGATGTTGTTGTCACACAAGATGTACCAACAATCTACAAACATCAAGTTTAACCAAAAGATTCTAACCATTATAAGGCATAGAATCCAAAATTTGAAGCAAAAACAAGAAGAAATGATGTAAAGTAGTAAAGGAGGTTGCTTATTACCTAAAGATTACTTAAAATCTTCAAGAACACTTATGATTTTGGTATTTCATGTAGAATGTAGAATGATTTGTTAGAAAGAAGTGTGTGTTTAAGTGTGTTTGTTCTTGAGAGTTGAGAGAAATACGGAGGTAGTGTGTGAAGTGAATACTGAAGATTGAATGAGTGAGTGGAGTGTTTAAATGAAGTGAGTGTGCATGTGGGGGGGGGGGGGGGGTGTTAAGGAGGCCGGTTTTTGGGGTTCAAAAGGGGGTTCGAAAACCCTCTTTTATATTTTATTTATTTATAAAAAGTGTATGTTTAATCCTTGTATTAATCTTGTACAATTTATGTATTAAACTTGTACATATATAAAATAATGTCAGGGCTATGTTGAGATGTTGCGTGATTTATATTTGAGATATAAATCAAAGTCTTTCAATAATAATACTATTAATTTTGATTTAATTGTTCATAATATTTGTTCAAGTACTAGTTTGTTAGATAGTTGATTGATTTAATTAAAACGTTACACAATTTTAATCGATTCAGATTTTGTAACTTGATGTAAAATTTGGTGGCAAGTTAAGATACTTGGATTCTTTTATTTACTTGGCACTTTATAACCTAATTGAATAATCCTCATGAACTTAGGATTTGCTAAACAATTACTAAGATGTTACAATGGTTTGCGTACACTTAAGGAGTCGTACCTTAGATTCACTATTGGAATATCAAGAAAGCCGTAATCGTAATTGTAATTCTAGAGATTTAATGTCGCACCCCCGTAGCGCAACGATCGTGGTTCACAACAAAGATTACAATGAACGACTTCTAAGAGAGTCGTTAAACAAATATCGTTTTGAATTACATAGTCTTCAAATGTAAAACATCCAAGATTAAAGTCTTACAACACAATTTCAAACTTTATCGAATAACTAGCCTAAATTAAAATGATAAACTTTATGCAAAAACCCCTTCCAAGTGGATGTAACTCCTACGTCAATAAGGGCGACACAAAGACACAACTACCAAGTGCCTTAGTTACCTGAGAATACTTGTTAAAACGAGTCAACATAAAGTTGGTGAGCTCATAGGTGTAAGAGTTTGTAAAATATTCCCGTGGTTACTAGATTTTAAGTTATATTGTTTTACCCCAATATCAAAATGTATTACTATTGCCATAAGCTCATGAATTGCAACCTTAACAATTTAGTTGTCTCACAAGTGTCATATTCAAAACACTCGTATTTCTCAAATGATAATGCGTCCGTTTGATTTTTAGTCAAGTTGGCGCAACCAACCCGAACGGGGATGTCAACCCAGTAGATCTACTCACAACATTCACACTTAAGTCCATAACTAACAATTTATGACAGAGGCCCATATAAAATGAATAGTAGAAACTTATGCAATATGTAACAGTTTATAGGTACTTGTAACCACAAAAGAAAAGCATATATTCTCACCCCAAAACATATATCATTTAAAAATAGGGGCTATGAAACTCACCTTAACAAGCACGTTTTGGTGTATGATAATCGACAAGAGTTTGTTGCGCAGAGATTATCCTAATTGCGTCCTGGTATTTTTCATAGTAGTTACGATGTATTCCACTTGTAGTGCTTCCATAGTAATCTACGATGTACTTTTACGATGGTTACATAGTGTTTTAATTTAACCAAAATCATAATTAATTACTTTGTATTAAGATTCGCAAAATCTTAATATCAAAGTTGTAATCACGTTCATTGGTGGAAAGACGATATTTATTATAAGGTTTAAAATCATAAATAGAAAGCATAATTAAAACACTACGATTCTGATTAAATAGTGTAACGTTATCCCATAATTAGTTAACTAACTACATCATAACAAACATGCAAGGTAACTACTCGCTAACAATGGCAAGTCCTAGATCTTGCATAATAACAATAATATTAAACATTGTAATTAAAATAGATAAAGGAAAGAAATAACCGTAGATTATAACAAGTTCGTAAGAAACTTGAAATTACAAGAGTTGGACTCCGATCGTATCCCAAGCGTATTACAATTCTTCTTCACTTGCACTCTCTAATTAATTACTAAACTAATAATAATTAATTCCTAATCTAGAGAGAGAAAGCTTAGAGAGAAAAATAATGATATCACCTAAATTAGACATATTTATAGGGGCGATATCGGTCCAAATTGTATATTATTTTAGTTAATTTACGAAGTTTTAATACTTAATTAGTCTAGTTTAGTTTCAGGTTAATGATCGAGAAGAGATGAAGAAAAGATCAAGAAACGGTTGATTTTTGCAGCTTTTGCGAGGCTCCACGGTTTTGGCCATAACTCCCTCATATGGACTCCGATTGAGGTGATTCAAAAGCCAAAATTCTTAAAACTCAGAGGGCTACAACTTTCGAAAAGGAACTTAAGGCCAAAAATGAATAGTACCCATCGGGTAGGCTTAGTACCCGCCGGGTACTCATGGTTTTCCAGTTTCAAGCCCTAGCCGGGAAAAAAAACACTCATCCGGGTGGGGAGGCAATTGTACCCGCCGGGTACTCTTATTACCCGCTGGGTAGAAGGGTCGGTTACAACTTCTTGGCCTAAATTATACCCTAAACCCTAATTATCATTAACCTATTAATTAGAAACGAATTAAGGACGATTGGAGGCTGTTTTGGAGAGCTTTTGGGGACACCCTGAGTGATTCAACACCATTCCAATCATCATAGAAGTTTGGGGTTTGTATCATCCATTCGAATATTCATTTATTTATGTTTAATTCACTTTTGTAACCAAATTATGAATTATTCTTGGTTTATGATTATTAGTTTGATTGATCCCATGACAATGGGCTAATTCCTTTGTGTTCATCTAGGCTAATAACCCTAGATGTTGGACGTTTGATATTTAGATTTTTTTATTCGTATGATTTGATGTTTAATTGAATAACAATTCGTACTTAGTTTATTTAACTTATTCAATTGATGTTATGTTTGTTTCAATGAGTGAAAACTCTTGCATTTAACATTACATTTGCATGATTACTAAATCTTGTGCTTTTGATTGGACACAATGAATGAATTGAATTAGGTTAATAGAATTATAGTATGAGTGGATCATATTAAGAGAAATATTGTATGATTGGTAATCTATAGGACACTAAGATTATGAAATTGAGTCATCATTTTAATAGAGTTAATTAATCATAATTGGAGTTTATAATTTGTTAACGACACTTGCATTTTATGATTTCAATTAAACAATTGCATTGTGAAAACAAGTAATTTAGAGTATTAATTCTCATACGTTTAATACCTTTCTATTTATTGTCCAACTCTAGTGGTGAATTGTCTAGATGAACATATTTTTATCCTCTGGTTGATCAACTGATTTACTGTTTTAGTTAGTTACTATTACCTTTTGACTACAGGTCATTAAGAGGCATCTCCCTTATAACTTAGCTATAGTTTAGACAATTAATTCTCGAAGTACATATTAGTTGTTCCTGTGAGAGACTACCCGGTAAACTTATCATTGCTATACTACTATTTGGATTAGGTATACTTGCCTAGTTGTGTAATGGTTAGCTTTGACTTTGTTTTACTAATTTTATAACTAGATTAATACACATCAAACAACTAATTGGAAGTATTTGTGAGTGGATTAGGATGATTTGGTTGAAGGAGGAGGTTGGTATATATAGGCAAGTTTCCGAACCATATTGCACGCACTACTACACAAATACGAATAGGGACCCGTGATAGAGACGGGCTTTAAATGCCTTGAAAACAAACGGACTCTAAAATGAATAGAGTCCGGTTAGTTAAAAAATATAGTGGTCTCTTTTTATAAGTTCGGTTGCGTATCACTTTACTGGATCATTTTCTATATTTTAGAGTCCGTGTCTTACACAATAATTGGACTCTTTTGTAAAGCTCGGTTATTTACAAGTTAACCGGATTCTTTTCTATATTTTAGAGTCCGGGCATTTCGATAATTGGACTCCTTTGTATAGCCCGATTAGTTATAAGTTAACCGGACCCTTTTATATATTTTAGAGTTCGGTCATTTATAAGTTAGCCTCTTTTTCCGGTCATAGTGTCCAACAAATTCCTAATAAATCTGGGATTTTAAGTAACCGCCACATAGTTAGACACATTGATAATAATTGGGGCTCCAAATTAACAATGTATATCGCTCTCTCCTTCAATGTTAGTCCGTTTCAATAGAAGATCCTCACATTAAGTAATAATAATTAGTTCACCGCCACATAGTTAGAGACAATTCACATGAATGTTCTTCGTACTTTGATTCTACTGCTATTTTGGAGTTTACTTGAAAGGCTAAAGCTATTTTGGAGTTCTCTTAAAAGGGTAAAGCTTCTACTTTGAAACTATTTTTAATTTGTTTGAATAAGTCTAGAAATTAACACCTAAAAACCGAATATCATTCACCTCTTTTACTTTTTGTTTTATTCGTTGACAACATAGCTACAAGGCATTTAGGTGTAGCTCTGGATTTGGCTTCACCAGTTTATTTTGATTATGTTATTCTTAAGAATAATATAATAATGTATTGTCACATGTTTGGATCTATAGTTGGAAGTGTAGCACATTTCAATATGTTTATTTGTTCACCCATGTGAGTAAGTTACGTCCTCCATTTTTATTAATTCAGTTTATTCTGAATATTAACATGATATCAATGATGATGTTGATGAAGAGGAGGAGGAAGTAGATCATCAACAACAACAACAAAGGAAAAAGAGAAGCATCACTACATTGGCATTTTAAATGCGTGTTAGGTTTCATTTAATAGAAACATTACTCAGATTACTTATATATTTAGACATATTAAATGCGATTGGTGTAGACACTAAGTCCCCTACTAATCGATTAACATGTCACCAGGAGTTAGGTCATGGTGATTATGATCGGAATGGTCTTGCTCAATTCTCAACACTGCCCAGTTACGGAACAATGACCCTTTTTGGAATATGAACATTTAAATAAAGTAGTTTACCCATTCTGTGTCCGCTCATTCTTAACACCGTATTTAAAAATTAATATAACAATAAGCATCTCATGTTTTAACTCGCTTTCTATAGTTTTGACAAAATTTAAAGGTGAGAGACAAAAACAGAATACTTACCGATTCTTGGTTGGTCTTTCGTTTTAGTTTTATAAATTGAGTTTGTATTTTAGCACTTTAAAAACTATTTTTATGTTTTAAACTGATATTTCTCAAAATGCACCAAGGAATCCCTAAGCTTTTGACTATGTATTCTACTTTCGGTATTTTCATAGGTTCATACTCAGACCATGTTTTAGAAACATTCTATGGTTGTCAACAATGTATTCCAACTAGTAATTAGTTGTTCCATTTCTTAAGTATTTCATGATGTTATTCATAGTATTTCCATAGTAGTTACGATGTACTTATTACGATGAGTACATAGTGTCATAATTAATTGTTGATTGCTGCACTTCTTAAGTACTTCACGATATTATTCATAGTGTTTTCCATAATAGTTACGATGTAATTCACATATAGTGTTTCCATAGTAATCTACGATATACTTATTATGATGATTACATAGTGGTGTAATTAAACCAAAACATAGATAATTAATTACTTTGTATTAAGGTTCGCGAAGTCTTAATATCAAAGTGGTAATCACGTTCATTGGTGGAAAGGTAATAATTTATAATAAGGTTTAAAATCATAAATGGAAAGCGTAATTGAAACACTACGTTTCAAAATAAATAGCATAACATCATCCCATAATTAATTAGTTTACTACATCATAACAAACACGCAAGGTAACTACTCGCTAATCATGTCAAGTCCTAAATCTAGCGTAATAACAATAATAGTAGACATTGTAATTAAAATAGATGAAAGAAAGAAATCACCGTAGATTAGAATGAGTTTGAAATAAATTTGAAATTACAAGAGCTGGACTCCGATTGTACTTCAAGCGTATTACAATTCTTCATTTGTTACTCTCTAATTAATTACTAATATAATAATAATTAATCCTAATCTAGAGAGAGAAAGCTAGAAAGAGTATTTTGACCGTCCGATTGTACTCCAAGTGTATTACACTTTTTAGGCGTAGAAGCAAGTATATCATGCCCTTATTTTCATTAACTTTTTGGTTCTTTATTATCTCTCTAAGTTCTATTTGGTTAAACTGTAACTATCACTGATCTGCCTTTCTGAATTGTATTCCAACAAATGTATTTGTAACGTCAAATCTAGTGGAGTGCAAAGACGATATAAATATTTTTACTTGCATTCGCTTGTTTTCTATGTTATGTTTTGATTTAAATACGTACCACTGTAAACATATGATAAAATATGACTTGCAGTACATACAATCATGGTAAAATATACCTTGGTATACATGATGTTACATTGTATGTCATATAAAAAACACTATGGCTTGACTACGTTCCAATCCTACAAGAATTTATCGATCTTTTGGATGTTATGGACATACATTACTTAGGTTCCACTTTGGCCGAAATATTGTATCCACCACTGTAATCAAATGCATCACTGTTACTTGTATTTCTTTTGAGTGTAGCTTCGTTATACGGATGTCTAGGTGCACTTTTGACAGACCCGAATTCAGTTGCAGATGAAGATGCAGATGTGGACTCCGTGTGAAGTCCATCACTAATTAAAATGTTTTCAAGTGTCTTCACAACATCACTCATAGTGGGGCGGTCTGCAGCTGAATCTTCAACACATTGCATTGCTAGTTGTATAAACCTCCCAAAACCGGTCAAATGTGTTATGTTTTTGATGCTTGGATCTAGTAAATTCTTTAATCCGTATTCTTCTTCATCTGTTGTATCCAGTGCTAATCTGACTTCTCGCACAATGTACCTCCCTTTTGAGATAGGAGGTTTAGCAGTTATTAGTTCAAGCATTACCACACCAAAGCTGTATACATCACTTTTATCGGTCAGTTGTTGTGTCATGTAGTATTCTGGATCTAGATAGCCCTGTGAAAAATGAGAAAGGTCAGCATTGAGTTATAAAGTCTTCTTTTGAAGTCAGAAGATAGTTTTTGTGCACAGATATTGCGTTGGGTAAGGGGTCAATATGGGCTTGGGTCAACACGTGTAAGTTTACAAAACGGATTGACCCAAAACAATTTTTTTCCAAACTAGATTAACCTTTTTGACAATTATCGGCTTGTTAAATATTACTACAAAAATTAAATAATTATAATGATTTAGAGGTTTTATTCATTACAAATACATCTTGAGCTATTCTTTTCATTCCACCTGTTTAACTCATCAGAGATAAACATAAAACGGATCAGCCCATTCACAAGTGAAGGGTTTAGAAGAGGCTCACCATTGTACCCTTAACTTGAGTGGAGACGTGTCCTTCAGTGTCTGAAATAAGTTTAGACAGGCCGAAATCTGCAACTTTTGCTGTTAAATTTTCATCTAAAAGGATATTAGTGGATTTGACATCTCTATGGATGATAGGAGGATTTGCCAGCTCATGTAGATAAGTGAGTCCTCTTGCTGAACCAAGAGCAATGCGCAGTCTCTTCTTCCAGTCTAGATATATTTCTGATTTCCCTAGATCAATATTGATAGTAGACGACTTTACTGTTTCTGATAAGATCACATTCAACAGTTTAATGAAAATGAAGTGTGATCCATACTCACCTGACAAGCTGTCTCTGAGTGTTCCATTAGGCATAAACTCATACACTAACATCTGTTCTCCCTGTTCAAAACAAAACCCAACAAGACCCACAAGGTTCTTGTGATGAACCCGTGAAAGCAACTCGATTTCAGTCTTGAACTCGAGCCCACCTTGCATGGATGCTTTCTGAGCTCTTTTGATGGCAACTACTTGCCCCCCCGGAACCATACCTCTATAGACCTGTATATGTATCAAACAAGCGATAACCAGTCATACACCATTTACTGTTGTGTGTGTGTGTGTGTTTTTCTTTAAAGAATTATTAAAAAATATTAAGAAAGGCAAAGATTACTGTCATGCAGGATTTGTTCCCAGGTAAAATCTGTTCACTCTGATGTACAAATTAATATACCTTGCCATAGCCACCAAATCCAATCTGATTAGCACTGGAAAAGTTACTGGTACTTTTCTTGAGTTCATCATAAGAGAACCATCTAGCTCCTTTCAATTGTGGTGCACCTCCACCATCCTTACCACTCGAAGCCCATGATGCTGCATAAAGTTGATTAAAAACAGCCAAAAATTCAATCTTAGTTGAATGGAATTGAGACAACAAAGTAGATGAAGATGGGTAGTTCCAAGAAATTACCAAAAGGTCTACTTAAACCAATTGCCTTTTCGGCACGTTTCTTTTGGCAAACAGCGTATAGGAGAAGCCCAATAAGAATGATCACCAGAATGGTAGAACCAGTAGCGATTCCTACAATAGTACCAACACCGATTGTAGCACCTCGATGACCATCTGAAACAGTATCAATCTTACACGTACACTTGAAATTAAATGCTTATTCACAATGAAATTATATGTAGAGTAAATTACAAAAATGATCCATGTATTATAGCATTTTTTACAGTTTTAGTCTCTTGGTAAGGTTTTTTGCATGTTCAGTCTCTAGAAGGCACGTTTTATTACATTAACAATCCCTGATTGTCTTTAAATAATTAAAATACTTTTAAGTTAAGCTTATGTCCCTCGTCCAGATGTAAGGATCTTTTAGTAATTTTAGGTGGATCAAGGGACTATAATGTAGCAAAATTGCCATCTAAGGACTAGCAATGCAAAAAACCTGATCAAGGACTATAAGGACTATATTTGTAATTTACTCTTATATATATAAACTTACCCAAGAAATCATAAGGAGTTGCTATGAAAAAATACGGGCCGAATCCTGCTGGAGGCTTGTAGGTTTGGTTACTCAAGTAAAATCCGATCTTTTGAATCTCTGACCGGTTAAAACGTTTATATTTTGACGGAAAGAGTTGCAAGTACACCTGAAGGTAATCATCAGTGTTGAAGAAGGGATTTTGCAGTGAAACCGAGCCAGGAGTCAGGCCTAGCTTCACCCAAAGGCTCATTTCTAGAGAATGCCAAATATTAACACTAGATAACTCTCTAAAAGAGGGTGCTCTAAAGTACATTGTGCCTTCATATGGATACGCACAATCACATGTCTGAGGGCTAAGTTTCTGATCCAATGGACATGATTTGCTACCACAATTAGCTAAGCTTGTAGAATATGCCTTTGAGGTTTGTTGTTGAACTCGACAATAGGTAGTGTGTGCAAGAGCTGTATCACACACCGGGTTGCCAGACAGTCTGAAATAAGTAGAACAATAAATAAATTACATTTTCATAGAAGGTGGTAAAGTAAACTGGCTCGATAACGGTTCAGAATGGATTGGGATTAACTGGTCTGTTCTCCTTTTTATTATTTAAATTTTATTAAATGTTAATGTATTAGATAAGCAATATGAAAAGTAAAAGTAATAATATAATTTCCAAATTTAAAGTGACATTAGGAAGTAATTTGCATCTGCACACGGTTTTAGGCTATTTTCAACCCAGTTGCCATTTTACCATTTCCTTTTAAGTTAAGCTTTATTTTACTCATTTGATCTGTTGGAGATAAAATACATACTCAAATGAACCCATTTTAGATAAATGGGTCAAAACTGATATCTCTTCCTTTCTCTAAAACACATATATCAATGTTCTAGCTTAGAGAAATTCTCACTCTAAGGTGTTTCTGTATTCTGCACTCAGTGTTACAGCTTCGATGTCATTGCTTTGCAAATCTACCAGCTGTAGTTGCTCACTGATGCTGCTGCCCATATTCAGTGTATCATTGAGCTCATTGTTCTTTAGTTTCCTGTAATATAGTTATCCATGAACCAACTATATGAAAATCACTCTAAATAAAAATTTACAAAGGATATTCTTTGACTTTCAAGATCAAACACCCTTCTTTGTTTGAACATTAAAATTGGATATTGAAACCAGTAGGTTAAGTTAGAATCTTACACTTGTTGGATTCCTGATAAACTGAATAGTTCTTGTGGGAGCTTTCCTTTAAGTGAAGCAAATTCCATAACCCTAAGTAGAATAACCAAAACTCATTGTAAGATTACTTTTACTAGAGAAAAGATTTCGACTTTTTATCGAGTATGATGAACTCACAGAGTGCTTAATGATGGTAATGTTGAAAACCAAACTGGAGGGTCAGATTGACTAAATGAGTTGTTGCTCAAGTCGCTGAACAAGAACCATGACAGCTTAGAATGACCAGAGTCAAACATAATAGTCAAAGATAAGTACATATGAAGGTCTTCATCAACTTACACATATGCTAGGGAGTTCATCCCATTTAAATCTGGCAAAGCTCCATATAGATTGTTGTGAGCTAAATTCCTAAACATTTGCAGAATGGCCAAGTCAATGTCAAAGTCAAATCCAATTTCTATTTGTTTTGTGGTACAATAAAGATGTTCTCACAATTCACTTAGGCTAGTGAGGTTGTTGAGGTTCGGTGGCACTTCACCCGATAATGCATTTCTGTCAAGCCGACTGTTGCACAAAAGGCATTTATGTTATGAATATTATTACTTAGGCTTGTTTTTATAGGAAGATATGGAAAGTAAGATTATTAGTATTACTTACAGGACTTCTATTGTCTGAACCAAACCTATCGTAGATGGAATTTTTCCGGTTAATTCATTTCCATCAAACAGTCTGTTCTTCCAAAACAGGAACAATTAGAATATGCATAACCAAATCTGAGCATATATTGCACGGTCGGTTTTCAACTTACACATGTATTAGCACCATGTCATTGCTAAAAAGTTGCTTAGGAATGCCACCTGTAAGCTTGTTCTTATTAAAATGGCTGCCAATTCAAAAGAGTAAGACATCAATGAGACAATATTCTTAGTCTTGGCATTGTCATAAACGGAAAAAAAATTAATTTTTTAAAAATACTTACAAATGCTTAGCATGTTTTAGATGATCTAAGCCTGGTTTGGTGTTAGTTGACACAGGAATGGATCCTGTGAGATGATTCTCCGCTAGGTCTAACCAGTAAAGTTTTGAAAGTGATCCCAATGAAGAAGGGATTTCACCAGTTAGATTGTTTGTGTTCAAGGCCCTGTTTCAAGTGTTCATCAAAAGCAGTTGCATGATAGTAGTCCTGAGTAGAGGTGAATTTCGACACATTGACTAACAAACGGGCCAATTTTGTTTGTGGTTTATTTCAAACGGGTCAACCTAAGAAAGGGAACGGGTCAAGTGGGCCGAACAGGTTAAAAGGTACCCAAAGTTGTCTATTTTTGGCGGAGGTGGATCTAGTACCTCAAAAAAATTTAAATTATGTAAAAATGATTTATTTAAGGGTATCAGTGACATCTTAAAATTTTTGCTTCCTCAAATATTAGTACATAAGAAAAAAAAAATTTGTAATCGTTATTTGTAAATCTGGTTTGAAAAGAAATTCACAAACTTTTAGAAGGGGACCGAACTTGAAAACGACCCTATCTTGCTACCTCAAATTCACATTGTAAGATCACAGTCTAAGAGATTCATACAAAAATGATAGCTCCGGCAGATTTCCAAGTTCGGGTGGAATGTTACCGGTGAAGCTACAACCCGCTAGAATTCTGGACACAAGGTGGAAAAATAGGTGTTACAAACATAACATAGATACACAGTGCAGTGTTAAAATGCGATAATATATCGTTTGTGGACTGACAATATATTTAAGCTTTTCAGATCGCCTATCCGTGGAGAGATGGAACCAGTGAGACCTCCATTAAATGACAAGTCCCTGCAAAATGAATACAAATTTGTTTATAATGTTATATAAATTAACATTATATTGAAATGTGGGTTATATTTTAGTGACTTACAAAGATGTTAATGCAGTAAGACCACCAATGTCACCAACAAGCTGACCAATGAGACCCATGCTCGATAGTCCCCTGTGTAAAGAGATCCAACTGGTTAACCGAAGATAAAAAGACTTCTCGAGAGTACTTGGGCCTCTTTTAGCAACGCTTTACACAAATAAAATGGTTGCTAAATGTAAAAATGTTGGACAATGAAAGTAGACTGACAATGAAACGATCCTTGAGTTGCTGCAAGTGACACCTTCCCATAAACATGGATCATTTGATCTGCTCCAGCTAGGTGGTTTATTTTGCCATTGGTCTTTCAACGCTCGCAGTGCTTCAACTACAATCACAATTTTGTATGTCGAATTATAAGTACAAGTGTTTAATCAATCAACGTGAAGGTTACAAAATGGACAGTTAGGGCGGTTGAGTAACAAGTCAAAACATGTCCAGTTTGAATCATGTCATACTTAAAAATAATTAATATATAATTTCTACAAACAATATTGTAACAATAATAATAGACAATTTTATAAAAAGACGATTTGGAAGATTTGTATGCATTATAAATAGACCGTAGGAACTTTCAACTTCTTTGACCCATTTGACCTTCTTTTTACCAGTTTAAGATGAAATTCAACCAAAATGGGTCGAAAATGCCACTTCAATCGATAACCAATCTAAGTCACCTACCGTCACCAGGGTCAGTATCCGAGAACACCACCTTAAACTCGGCATAAAACAACAGTAGCAGATACCACCACAACAAATGTGTTACACAAACTGCCATAGATACAATATATCACCACAAATATGTTATGCGATTTGCATCTGGAACATTTACCTGCTAACCAATAATATTTGAATTGTTTTTGGAAGTGATATATGAGTTAGTGTCCCACTTCTAGTGCAGCTGCTAGTAAAGCTTTAACTACTTACACTGGAAAAAGCAAAAGCAAAGGTTTTGATGATGGTTAAGACTATTAGTTTAGCTTAGATTAGAAGCCAATCCAACAAATCTCCCACCAACTAAAATAAAAATTCATCATATTGTCACCATTGCCACCATTTTAAGTCATCATTTTATTGGTGGGCATCATCTATATCATCATATGTATAATGCATCTGATTCAATCAAAGTGATCCAGAAACTGTTTGAATTTTGTTTTAAAAGTGAATTGTCTTATCTTTTAAAAAAAATTGTGAGATGCATAAAATTAAATTAATGCTTAAGTTGTCAAAAATATAATTATATACGCTCTCATATTCATATCATCATAGTATGCAATAAAATATTTAGAGTTACATTATGTCTAATGAACTTTCAAATTGTTGTTATTGTATTTATTTGGTGACGTGACACCTTGTATAATTGATATACAAATAAAAGTACCACAAATTACATACGATAATAATAAATAATAAATTTATCACATACAATAAAAATTCGAATAATTAGGTTCTAAGTATAGATGTCAGAGTATAAATATACATTTAACTACATTTAAGCCTAAAATTAAAAACAATTCAATAATTTTAGATTAATTTTATAAAAAATTAATATTATAAAAACCTACTAATTTCATTTAACATTCAGTTCATATTATTTTTTTTCTTTCCAACTTGACATGTCTTAATATTTATAAAGAAGTCGTAAAGCTATTATTATTATTATTATTATTATTATTATTATTAGTATTATTAGTATTATTATTATATTTGGCGTTCAATAATGATCGGTGTTTTGGTCTTTTACCGAAGTTTGTCATATTGGCCGGTTAATTGCTAATACGTAAATTGGATAATGAAATGGTTGTAGGATCGCTTGGCGTTTGTGACGTATCCGCATCATTGAAATATGTTGACAACATTTCTTTTGATGCAACGTGTAATTTTTTTTGAATACATGAAATTGATGGCTTGAAAATGCCCAACCATATATGTCGCCAACATTTGTTTGATGCCACGTGTAATTTTGTTTTGAATCCATGAAATTGATGGCTTGCAAATCACCAACCAAATATTAGGATCGTATACAAGTAGAAAACTCACATAATATAATGACAATAGTTATAGTTAATTAAAAATAAAATGAAATGGGATAAACCAGCAGTTGACAGCATGTTGCCGCCGAAAAAAAAAAATTATTTTTCTTTTCAAAAAAAATTTATTTCAAACTTTTTTAAAAAAAAAATTTTGTTTAAAATTTGTTTTTCTTACGTTTTTTCGTTTTATTAACATTTTTTATTCGTTTTTATTCGTTTTTTTAGTTTTCTTTACATTTTTATTCGTTTTTTTTTACATTTTTTTGTTTTCTTTTCGTTTTTGTACGTTTTTTCATTTTATTTTTGTTTTTGTAAGTTTTTATTCGTTTTTTCATTTAATATTCGTTTTTTGCGTTTTTTACATTTTTTTTTACGTTTTTCGTTTTCTTTTCGTTTTCTTTTACATTTTTGTTGCTGCATTTTATACATACTGCATGTTATTTTGATGTTTTGTTGCTGCATTTTATACATACTGCATGTTATTTTGATGTTTTGTTGCTGCATTTTATACATACTACATGTCATTAGGATGTTTATTGTTGCATGTTATATATAAAATGCAGCAACAAAACATCAAAATAACATGCAATATGTATTAAATGCAGCAAACAAACATCAAAATAACATGTAGCAAGAAACATCCAAATGACATGCAGTATGTATAAAATGCAGCAACAAACATCAAAGTAACATGCAGTATGTATAAAATGCAGTAACAAACATTAAAATGACGTGCAGTATTTATAACATGCAGCAACAACCATCAAAATAACATGCAGTATGTATAAAATGCAGCAACAAACATCAAATTAACATGCAGTGTGTATAAAATGCAGTAAGAAACATTAAAATGACATGTAGTATAACATGCAGCAACAAACATCAAAATAACATGCAATATGTACAAAATGCAGCAACAAACATTAAAATGACATGCATTATGTATAAAATAAACGTAAAAAAAACGAATAAAAACGTAAAAAAAAAATGTAAAGAAAAACGTAAAAAAGGGTAAAAAAAATTTTGAAAAAAAAAAAGAAAAGATTTCGGCGGCCGGCGCCAACTGGTGGCTGCTGGTTGTTGCTGGTCTGCTGGCAGCAGGTGGTGGGGGGAGGTTGGTGAAGTGGAGGTGAGTGTGTAAATGAGTAACAAGTTAGAGGTAGAATGTAGAATATATGAAAAATTGGAGGGGTCAAAATAAAAATGTGTTTGATGGCATGTGTCACATTTTGGTTGGTGGGGAGGCTGCCCACTCTTCCCTCCTAAAAGGGGCTGCCCTGCTAAACCAAACCCAAATAAAATATATTACTCGAATGAAAAGAATTATCTTTCATATTTAATTTTTAAAGTCAACGCATCGATCTGTATTAATTGATCTGCATCAACTAATTTGACCGGTCTACTACTTGATCTACGGTTCCTAGTTTGTTAAATTAATTTCCTATTGTTGGCACTTGGGTTGTGACAACAGCTTCTATTTTGTAATAGTTAGTTTTGTAATTAGTTTTGTAGTTAATAATTATATTTATTAACTTCTCTTTTATTTGTATTGATGTAAGTTCGTACGAATTTATAAGTTCGTACGAACCTAGGAAGTTCGTACGGACTTGGTAAGTTCGTGCGAATCTAGAAGCAGCTAAGTTCGTACGAACTTAGCTAATTATAAATACAAACTTAGAATATTACATTTATAATGCTTTTCAACTGATATATTCGAATATACTCTGATATGTTCGAATACATACGAACTTATATTGATAAAAGCTTAAAAACACTTGTGTTACACTCGTTTTATTGTCGTTTTGTGTATTAAAGGATTCCGCACTATAATACACGTTATAATCTAGTTTGGATCCGTTCAAAGGGGACTTACACCTATAATTTCATAAAGATATGTGATGTTGAGCCGAACGGTAAGTATTGTCACAACGTGTAATCGTTGGTTGGGGTTGTCGGACAATGACTGAACAGCGCGATATCAGTGGGTGTTTAATATTTGCAGTGCATGCTATTCTAAATTACTTACTACGTACATGTACCAACTAAGGCGAGTAAGTGGTGAGTGTAACTCAGGTGTCGTTCTTAAATACCAACTGAATTGAATCTGAAACGCTTCGGACAAGTAGGTTCTAACTAGTGAGGGAATTTATAAAAAGTAGGGGTAATGGTAGGTTTTTAATTATAGTAAAATAAAGCAGATAAAAAGTAATGTAAATTCGGATAATCGATAAACGGTGTTTGTTATGATTTCATTAGTTATATTATGGGATAATGTGTGTTAACTTGTATTTAAAAGATACCTTTATTAGGTCACTTATAAGTTCAGGTATATTGAAAGCTATTTGTGTAGACATTAAATTTCCTACTAATCAATTAGCATGTCACCAGGAACTAGGTCATAATGATTTTGATCGGAATGGTGTTGCTCAACTCTCAGCATTGCCCAGTTGTGGGAACAATAACCCTTCTTGGAATATGAACATTCCCGGGTGTATGAGCAAAGTAGCAAACCCATTTTATATCTGATCGTTCTCAACACTGTATAGCAGTTAATATAACCTTCAGTTATGGTATTTTTACTTGCTTTCCATAGCATTGGTAAAGCCTAAAGGTGATAGACATAAATAGAAAACTTACTGATTCTCGATCTTTCATTTTAGATTTATAAACTGCGTTTGTATTTTAGCACTTTGGAAACTATATTTATGATTTAAAACAATCTTTATCTAAATGTACCAAGGAATCCCTAAGCTTTTGACCAAGTAATCTACTTTAGGTTCAAGCTCAGACCATCTTTAGAAAACATCCTATGGTTATTGACAATGTAACTCAACTATTAAATAATTGCTCCATTGCTTTAAGTACTTCACGATGTTGTTCATAGTATTTTCCATAATAGTTACGATGTACTGTTGGTATTTTCGTAGTAATCTATGATATGCTATTACGGTGAATACATAGTGTTGTAATTTAAACTATAGTTAGTTGTTTTATTGCTTAAGTACTTCATGATGCTTTTCATAGTATTTTTCTATAATAGCTACGATGTAATTCTCTTATAGTGTTTCCATAGTAATCTATGATGTATTATTATGATGATTGCATAGGGTTATAACTAAATCAAAATACAGATAATTAATTACTTTGTATTAAGGTTCACAAAGTCTTAATGTAATATCCACTCTCCCTAAATAGTTAGTTTATGGGTTGAGTTCAAATGAGAATGAAAATTTAAGTGAGAATGAAGAATTGAATCTTAGCCATCCATTTGACAAAACCCAATTTTCCCCCCAAGTTAAATATCTCACAATTGGCTACTCAAAAAATTATAAAAACTGCACCCTAAAAATCAGCGTTCTTTTCTCTACGATTAGATGTCCCTCATGATATACTTTTTGACGATTTTTTTTTGTGGGGTTGAAAACCGATAACACATGTATTACTAGCGACTAACACATGTGTTACTACTAACTAACACATATGTTACCAACAGCTAACACATGTGTTACGACAACTAACACATGTGTTACCAACGACTAACAAATGTGTTACCTAGTTGTTGGTAACACATGTGTTACTTGTGACTAACGCATGTGTTACCATCAACTAACACATGTGTTACGGAAACTAATACATGTGTTACCAACGACTAACCATGTTTAACCAGCAGCTAACACATGTGTTACCAGTTTTCTTAATCCACCAAAAAATGAAAAAAAAAAAAAAAGCTCGTTGAAAGTATACCTTGTGAGATGTCTAATCGAAGAGAAAAAAATGCTGATTTTTATGGTGCAATTTTTATATTTTTTTGACTAGCTGTTTGTGAGATATTCAATTTTTAAAAATGTTGGGGGTATTATTATCTTGATGAAGTAGATGGTTGAGATTGATTCCTCTATTGTCACAAAAAATCTCATTCTCATTTGAACTTAATTATAGGTTTGCTATATGATTAAAATGCTTAAGTATGACTTGTATGCCTATTTGATGCTTAATTATGAGGATTATTGTGGAAATTAGAATTCAAAACTTGTTTAAATGGTTGAAATAGTGAATTAAAGGTTGGAATACCAAATAGTAAGTTAATGTAAGGTGTTAGACTTTGAAGATATCAAGAAAATAAAATGTAGTGCTTTGTGAGCATAGATGTGTTAAGTATAGAGTCTACAGAAAAAACCAAAACTGCAATTATTGAGGACATATTTTCTGGAACATTATTATTGAGGATTGCGGATTTCGTTACGAACGCGTAGGCGAGAACCTCACCAAAAATGGAGTTCCAATCAAAAAGTTATGCAATTTTTAGTATTTAGTGGTCAAATGGGTACCAACCGGGTCAAACCCGACCCAACACGGGTTTTAGCGATCGGTAGCTTCAAAAACACGATTTTGACTATATTTTCTTCCCCATTTCGTTTCTAAAACTCTGGAGACTTCTAGGGCACCAAACTTGGGTGTTTTACAAGAAATGATTTGAAAGATTATTGAAGATTTCAAAGGTATACTTCCATTTTTTATTATGTGTTCGATTGAGTTCAAGAAACCCTAAAATTAAGGTTGCATGTTGGAGATTATAAACTGAAATCTTGAGATTACGTAGGGTAGATAAGTAGATTATGTTAGATATCTTGTTATTTAGCTATATACATGAGTAAATTTCAAGATATGTTGGAAACATTGATGCATGTATGCTCTTAATAATATGTTTCCAGCCCTGTTTTAGAAAATTCATATAAAATCAAGGAAAAATCGTTTAGTGGTGATTCTAGTGGCATTTGAAAGGTATTAATGTCTATTTTGTTTTGTATTAAACATTGTAAACTAATTTCCGGCTTTGGATGGGTAAAAATCGCACTTTCTATAGTGATGTCGAACTTAGTTATGACAACATGTAGTTGTTGTATCGTAAAATTCATAGAAAATCGGGTAAAAGTCCTAGAAAATCAGTAAAAATAGGCTCAAGAAAGGTAAGAGAAAGTTCTATAATTCATAATTAGAAGTAATTTGATGATTTTGAGTCTAAGATAGGTAACACATGTCTGCAAGTCACTGCGGTAAAATGAGAAATTAAAATGGATTTAATAGAAACAAAAAGGCTAGTTGAGTTTATGTTGTGCAATGCTTATGGAGCTTGTTATGTGAAGTCCATGCGTTGTTTAAGACTTTTTGGAAGCCTTGGAAGTGCTATCCAGTCATTTGGTTGGTGTTGATGCAAATTCTTCGTTTTGGCATTCGGTTTGACTTAACCGAATTAGAAAGTGAGTTTACTTGGATATATGTTAACTATGTGTTATATACGTAAATGTGTTATCCTTTTGCAATGATCCATGTTGTATGGTGCTTATTACATGAATCGGTATGTTTGTATGGCTTAAATTGAGTCGGGCGTCGGCTGGTCAATAACCCATAGAGGGTCCGGGTGAGACAACCAGACCGAGGGAAGGAGAATGGTTATGCAGGGAGGGGAGTACAGGGTTTGTGCAACATCCGGAGAGGAGGATCACGGATTGTGGTGCCAAACCTTATGTTCTTTCTCATGTTTTATACATTGATCTTTGAATAAAGTACTAGATATGCATAGCATGATCTTGAGTAATCTTTTGTGCTTGTTTGATGTGTTTGTGTGATTGAGAAACCATTGAAGGTTAATTGTCATTGTTTCTTCCTTGTAAGCTTATGCCTTAATAGTATATCCGTTGAGAATTGATCCTTGTATTTCTTGAATGCCCTTGTATGTGTACTTATATGAGACATGATACACATGATATCCATTTAAACTCACTAAACTTTGTAGCTTATCCTTTTAGTGGTAAACATTTCAAGAAAAGAAGATAAGGGTAAAAAGGCTAGTTGTTGACCGTTGATTGTTTAGATTAGAAGCAAGGATTGTCATCTTTTGGTACATGGTAGTTTATGTTTTATGGGTTGTTAACTTTTTTAGTTTATCACATTCCGAGTTAATGTTTCCCCGAATAACTTATTTTAGGTTTAATATGTAAAAAGTTGGTACAAAAACATGTCTTTTGATGGTTTATATATGTATCCCGTATCTTCCGGGGTTAAACTTTATTATTTATTTTAGTAGCTTTTGGTAAATCTTGGATTGGTAACCAGTATATTACACTTAATCTCAAAGTTGTAATCACGTTCATTGGTGGAAAGACGATAATTCATTATAAGGTTTGAAATCATAAATAGAAAGCATTAAAACACTACGTTTCTAATTAAATAACATAACATCATCCCATAATTAATTAACTAACTACATCATAAGAAACACACAAAGTCACTACTCACTAATCATGGTAAGTTCTAAATCTAGCATAATAACAATAATATTCAACATTGTAATTAAAATAGATAAAGGAAAGATATCGCCGTAGATTATAACAAGTTTAGAATAAACTTGAAATTACAAGAGCTGGGCTGCGATCGTACACCAAGCGTATTACAATCGTTCACTTGCTACTATATAACCAATTACTAAACTAATAACAATTTATCATAATCTAGATAGAGAAAGCTAGAGAGATAAACTAATTAAATATATGAGTATTTTTGAATGGATAAGGAGGAGTTTGATATTTTGACTTTTCCACCCGTATTGCACGAACTGTCCCAAGGCATCAGATTTATGCATGTACGGATCGCGCGAGCCATATATACGGTTCAATGCAAGCCGTATATGGCTGGTGTGGACCGGATGTGGGGGTTATGGACTCGTGTGCAGGATCGTAATTCAGCGTTATTTGTTTTCGCTCTAGAATATTCATTATTTGTCCGTTTTTGTTGATTCTTCTTGCGTCGTCTTCGTAATTTCGTATTTAACAAAATAAAACAAATAAATGTAACATTTGGATTAAAAATTTAATTATTTAATTAATAGGAAAAAAATAACGTGAATTAAAACGTGACTTTTTACACGTTATCAATATGTAAGAAAGTATTTATTATTTAATATTTTATTTTGATACATAAAATAATTTTTTAAGATAACTGCATCCATTGATGACCGGGTAGCGAATAGTGAGAGTAAAGTTGCGAGCTACGAGTTGCTGAGCCATCGACCGTGTCGCGAAGTATGAGTTTCGCTGAACTGAAATCACTCGGTTCAATGAGGATTTACTTGCCCGCATATTTCGAATATAATATTTTCATCTATCTACAGAATGAGAAATAACGAATTTACGATTGTTGCTCCTCATTTAATAAAGAGCTATTCAATCTTTCAACTCGATGTCAACCTCGTTAAAGTCACCGAAAAGACACCATGCCACCTTGGTTGATTCCAACAGTTTCAACAAGCTATCCCAACACTCCTTTTCCATTTCCTACACGTATGGTCCATATATACACGTTGAGTCGTTGACCACCGCAACGTCTTTCTCGAACCCCTTCTACATTGTGATCCTATCCCACAGAATAATTACATTATGTTTTCATCCTCAAACAAGGCCAGAAGTTTGGAATCACTTGTATCTTTCATCCTCATAGAGGTAAAAAGTTTTTAAAAAGAGTGTTAATTTAATTCTACATTTTCTATTGGTCTATTGTTCATGATCTGATGAATATTATTTCTTTTCTGTGTTCCGTGCTATTCTTTATTTATAATTAATATTTTTATTTTGAAATTGTTAACAACAATCGTAAATACTTTTTTTAAGACGTTAGGACATGAATACATATTTGTACTTAGACAATAATAAAGTCTATATGTACAAAGTCTTTTCATTTTAAGGGTGATGCCTGAGTTTATTTATTTCATTTTACATGTATCTTATCAATTTTTGTTAGATTTTGAGCTCTGATGCACACAAGGTAATCAACCGCATTAACAGATCTTCGTTGAGAAGTACTCTTAAATAGTCAACAATCGGCCACTAGTCGCTAAAATAGGACTAGTGTATTATTTTGACTTTGAGTATGGTAATTAAATTCAATTTTAAAGTGTCAAAAGTTATTTACAGTAATAATTGATCTCTAGCTCATCGTGACTCCATAGCTCTTTATTGACTCCAAGTTTTCTTCCAAAACAATAGAGATTTTGAGTATTAAATTTAATGTTTTAAAACGGCATTTTAATCGAACCGGCCAAATATTTGGTTCCAGCTCAACCAGTTCGATCGATTGAACCAGTCGATTGAATCTAATGACAATTATATATTATTGATTTTATTAAAATGCATATAAACAATGAAAAATATACAACAAAATATAATAATAGTATTGAAAAGTTACAAAATAGTCTTTTCAAATAAGTTTAGAAACTTTGATTTTATTTTTAATTAAAAAATAATACTCAATATTAAATAAATAAAGTTTGAAATTATAATAACTAAAAAGATTAGACCAAAATTGGTTTTTTCTGATTCAGTTTGCGGGTTCAAGCAGAAAATTGGCTGGTTCACACCGGTTCAAAAATCATAGTAAAATCACTTTAAAATGAACCGTTTTTCACTCAATTTCCTATTTGACCGGACACACCAGTTTTTAAAACATTGATTAAACTTGAAGGATACATGTTTTAAATTAAAACCTCAATTAAAAATTCAAAATTACTAGAAGGATACATGTCAATTGAGGCGACAGTAATGAACTGAAAATGACTCTGCCTTTTGGAAATGAATCATTTGATATCTAAGTTTAAGGTAAATACGTCAATACTTAACAGCCTTCGTACGTACTCAAAGATTCATTTCCACTTGATCCTTGTGCCCGTAGTTTATTACATTGACGTTAATTTAATTTCTATGTCTTACTCCTTCATTGGAGTTTTATGAACATCAGTTAACTTTTCTTAGAGATTTTGTTTAGAGGAAACGTTGCGGTCCGCATGATATTAAGTTCGTCTATGATAGTAATTTTGATTTTCTTAAGTTTAAGATTTTAAGACAGTTTGACATATGTTTTATATGTACTAGCAAAATATCTATGAATGCAGGGTAAAACAAAATGTATAAACGGTACTGAATTGTGACAATGTTATACATCGATTTATGTTTTCCAATGTTTTAGCCACGGTGATGAATCAATGATATTGATAATTTGCTTGTTCAACTCGTCCAGAGTGTTAGAAAATGGGATTTATGGTGAGTTAATTGTTACTGAAATAGCTGGAATTACACAATTTCTATAAGTATAATTATTTAGGGTTAACGGACAAATATTGTACTCTACTTTGTTAAGATGTTCAACTAAGTTACTAGATTATTAATTTGTTTGGTTGAATTACTGAATTAAATTTATAAGTAAAATAACAATTTACGTGATAATATTTATTAGCTTAGTAACCTAATTAAATTCATAAAGTTAATTAAACTGATATGTGTGTATACTATTTACGAAGTTAAGTAACCTACATCTTATTATTTAGTAAGTTCAGTAATTTAATCCAACGATAAAGGTATTATACATAATCATATAGACATCGAATTAATAAGACATGATTCATATATAAATGATGATGATGATGATTGACATATGAGAACGTAAAGTGATAATAAATGAATTAAAACGGTTTTTTATACACCCTACATGCATCACTATAATTTATCATTCTTAATTAGTGTCTTTACTGATCACTTGATCAGGACCACACTTCCAACTTAGTTTAGTATGTTAAAAAACATCTGTTCTTGTCTTGAGAGAGTGATACATGGAGGCTCAAGCTCTTCACCAGTCATCATTTCTCCGAGTGTCCCCACACAACCAATCCAGAAAAAGATCATTACCTGTTATTATTATTAATTCACCAATACGCACTACCACCATATGCCACAACTTATTAGCTTTTCAAGCCTCTGTCACTGCCCCTAAACGTGAGAAAGATCCAAAAAGACGGGTCGTTATCACAGGTATGGGTCTTGTCTCAGTGTTTGGAAACGACGTGAATAAGTTCTACCAAAGTCTTTTAGCGGGAGAGAGTGGAGTCAGCTTAATAGATCGGTTTGACGCTTCAGAGTTCCCAACACGATTTGGTGGTCAGATTCGTGGTTTTAAGTCAAATGACTATGTTGATGATAATAATGACTTGGGACTTGATGATTGTCATCGGTATTGCATCGTTGCTGGAAAAAAGGCTCTTGAACATGCTAATCTTGGTGTTCATGACCTCTCCAAGGTTAACTTTTTTTTTTTTGTAGTCTGGTATTGTTTATTTTAAATATTCTATCTGCATAAAAAAATAAGTAGGTAGTAACTTTTTAATTTCAAGTTTATATGCCTTCTAAAATAAGCTGCTTAAAACTTTCACAAAATTTTGAGTATCGTTTACTTACCGTCAAAATAAGCAATAAGCATATAATCACTTAAATAAGAAATTCTAAACACCCCAAAAGTTGGTTATTTTTTCTTCTGTTACATTATATACTGGTGAGCAGATTGATAAGAAGCGAGCTGGTGTGCTAGTTGGATCAGGAATGGGAGGTGCTACGGCATTTTCTGATGGTGTGCAGTCTTTCATAGAGAATGGCTATAAAAATAACATACCAAATTTCATACCGTATTACTTGAGAAATATGGGCTCAACCTTACTTGCTATTGATCTTGGCTTTATGGGACCAAACTACTCCATTTCAACTGCTTGTGCCACTTCCAATTATTGCTTTTATGCTGCTGCAAATCATATCCGTGAAGGTGAGGCTGATTTGATTTTAGCTGGCGGCGTTGAAGCTTCCATTCTTCCTGTTGGATTGGGAGGTTTTCTAGCTTGTCGAGCATTGTCTCAAAGAAATAATGATCCCCAAACTGCGTCCAGACCATGGGACAAAGATAGAGATGGCTTTGTCATGGGCGAAGGTGCTGGTGTTTTGGTAGACTTACTACCCAAATTTAACTATCTCTAGCTACTTATTGATTGTTGTTAGATGAGATTGTCGACTCATGTGATATATTTCTTTTTTCAGGTGATGGAAAGTTTAGAGCATGCAATGAAAAGGGATGCACCAATACTTGCTGAATACTTGGGAGGTGCGATAAATTGTGATGCTTATCATATAACTAATCCACGATCTGATGGGCTTGCCCTTTCAAAGTGCATACGAAGCAGCCTTGTGGATGCTGGTGTGCCACTAGAGGAGGTAATTCAACCTTTTACTTGAGGAACAAATGTATCATTTGTTCATACTTTTTACTGTTGCATAATGCTACATACACCTATCTGTGACCTACAATTGTAAAAACTTGACATGTACTAAAAATGCTGAAAGAAGCGGTGTTTTCAAAACGGGTCGACCCGCCCGGTCAAACCGGTCGGACCGGGCGGATTACTAGCGGGTTAACCTCGAAGTCAAATTCGGTCAACCCATCCGGTTTTCCGGTCGAACCGGGGTTGACCCGGTGAACCGGACCGGTCGGACCGGATTTTTAATATATATATATATATATATATATTTAATTTTAGGGACTAAATCTGGACATTTTCAATAGTTTGGGGACTAAATCTAAAAATTTGGACGTGCGGTTGTACCGGTCGACTCGGCCAGTCGATCCGGTTGGACCAGACCCAGGACCCGGACCGGGTCAGTCAAGTTCATACTTTTTACTGTTGCATAATGCTACATACACCTATCTGTGACCTACAATTGTAAAAACTTGACATGTACTAACAATGCTGAAAGAAGCGGTGTTTTCAAAACGGGTCGACCCGCCCGGTCAAACCGGTCGGACCGGGCGGATTACTAGCGGGTTAACCTCGAAGTCAAATTCGGTCAACCCATCCAGTTTTCCGGTCGAACCGGGGTTGACCCGGTGAACCGGACCGGTCGGACCGGATTTTTAATATATATATATATATATTTTTTTAATTTTAGGGACTAAATCTGGACATTTTCAATAGTTTGGGGACTAAATCTAAAAATTTGGACGTGCGGTTGTACCGGTCGACTCGGCCAGTCGATCCGGTTGGACCAGACCCAGGACCCGGACCGGGTCAGTCAAGTTCATACTTTTTACTGTTGCATAATGCTACATACACCTATCTGTGACCTACAATTGTAAAAACTTGACATGTACTAACAATGCTGAAAGAAGCGGTGTTTTCAAAACGGGTCGACCCGCCCGGTCAAACCGGTCGGACCGGGCGGATTACTAGCGGGTTAACCTCGAAGTCAAATTCGGTCAACCCATCCGGTTTTCCGGTCGAACCGGGGTTGACCCGGTGAACCGGACCGGTCGGACCGGATTTTTAATATATATATATATATATATTTTTAATTTTAGGGACTAAATCTGGACATTTTCAATAGTTTGGGGACTAAATCTAAAAATTTGGACGTGCGGTTGTACCGGCGACTCGGCCAGTCGATCCGGTTGGACCAGACCCAGGACCCGGACCGGGTCAGTCAAAAACCTGGTTTTTAAAACATTGGAAAAAAGTATACTACATGTTTGCTATTACGCATTCCCGTAGAAGTAGAACAACTAGATTTTTGTAACCCTTACGAGTGTGGATTGATATCATGTTGAACCTTAACATGAGAGGACGTGAGGTCATGTTCCCTCACAAATGATAATCAGATAGATTAAAATAATGTTAAATGTAATAGTTTGCGGTCCACTTTATTTGATTGTGAGAGAACATGACTTCTCGTTTTGGGTTCAACATATAGGAGTATCACAATTCTATATGTTATATTATAGTAGCAAATTTTAATGGGTTAAAGTGTAATTGGTTTAAACTAGGATTATTTGGCTTGCAAGACAAGCAAGGGCCTTTAAGTTCTATGAACGACGTCTTCCATATGATTCATACCCCCTCGTCTTTATAAAAAGAGGTTAGGGGGGAACGCTAGTTGGTCATTCTTTCTTGCTCATTTGTTGGTTAATAAAGGTTTTGTTGGTTAATAAAGCTTTAACATTTGAAATCAGGTGTGTAATTTCTTTGAGTCATTATTCCGAGCTAGCTTTAAGCTTTGTTGGTTTCTTCCAACAACTGGTATCAGACCCAAGCTTACGCCCAAGCTTACGTTGGTTTCTTGAAGCTAACTCGGCTCAAAGGTAAAAAGTGCCAACAAGTATTATCCTCTCTTCTTGGTTAATTAATTTCTGTGTGGCGGTGGAAGAATTGACATCACGGGTTCGTTAATTATTGGATCTCAGTGAAATTTTAATTGGAGGTTGTAAGCAAATAGATATAGGTTCTGACCATAGGGACTTTCGATCGAGGACCTAGGAGAGAGATATAGATATTTGAACTAGCTGTCCGGATTATGCAGTTTTTGTTCGAAGTTTCTTAGGATAAAAGGTTTGTCGAGGTTGAAGCAAGGTTGCAAAAGGTGATCGATTAGCATAGTGTTTCTTGTTGATCGATTCTTGGCACAAGGTTTCTCGAAGTTTCGGTTTTGAGCTTCAAAGGTGTCAAGGTTTGCAAGGCAGATTCAGGGTATTCGACAAAGGGTTTGAAGGTTTTCATGAGTTTCTTGAAATTTAATTCTTGTTGATTCTAGGAAGACAAGTAAGGTTTAGATTTTTGTATGGTTGATTACTTAGAGTACAAGGTATCGGGTTTCTAGACTTAAGGCGGAAGGATTGAAGCTTTAGGGTTTTTCTAAAGGTTAATAGATCAAGATTTGTAAGAAAGCGGGTTCAATCCACGACTCGTGAGACTTTTGGGAAAAGGAAGTGACTTTAGAATTTCTGAAGGGTAAAGGAAAACTTGACTAGGTTTTTAGCAAGGTTTAAGAAAGAATGGCTAGTTCTATGACTAGGTTTGACATCAATAAAATTCGATGGAAGAATGACTTTGGGTTATGGCAAGTGTTGATGAAGGCTTTGCTGGTACACCTCAAGTCTAATACCTGCAACCTGGCCAACAACATATGATAACGTCATTAAGAAGAAAGCACACAAAGCGTTGATTCTTTGTTTGGGTGATAGGGTTCTGAGAGAAGTCGCCAAAGAGACATCTACTACAGGAGTTTGAGCTATGTTTAAGTGTTTGTATATGACTAACTCCTTAGCCAATCGATTGTATCTGAAAAAGAAGTTTTATACTTTTTGTATGGAACACGGACAAGAGAAGTCTGAGCACATTGACGAGTTTAATAAGTTCATCGTAGATTTGGAAAATGTTGAGGTTGAGATAGCGGATGAAGATCATGCGTTAATGTTACTTACATCTTTACTGTAGTTATACGAGTATTCGTGGATACTTTGTTATATGGTCGGGATACCTTGCTATGGAAGATATGTTGCCGCACTGAACTCCAAGGAGCTCTAGAAGAAGATATAGGCAAATGTGGATAACGGTGAGGGTTATTTGTAAGGGGTGGATCTAAACATCAAGAAAGACATCAATCTAAGGGGAGTTCACGGTATAATCACGAGGTGGAAGTATAAACTCAACTTTTTTATATGCCATTTAGAGGATCATCTGAAGTGGCATTGTCCGAGGAAGATGAAGTCTAGTACGTCCATTAGGAAGTGTAAACATAATATTTTGATTCTTCTAGTAGTGACAACTAAGAATTGTACTATGGAGAAGCCATGACGTTAAGTTAGATGACTGATTTAGGGGAATCTTATCATTTGACATCGAGGAGAGAATTCTTCTACGACATCTGAAATGGTAGTGGTTCGGTTCAGGTAGGAGATTGTAGGACATGCGGTATCAAGGGGAAGGTAAGGTGAAGATACAAAGTGGTGATGGAACGAGTTTTATGCTAGATGTTGTAAGATATATTCCAAATTTAAAGAGAAACTTGATATCATTGGGTACTCTTAAAAAAGAGGGTTATACTGGGAAGATGTTGATCACAAGAATCAAGGTGATCAAAGGTTGTCGGATGATGATGACTCGGATAAGGACAGGAAAGTGTGTTTATGTGATAAAAGGGAATGTGAAGACTTTTGGTGTACAAAGGAATGAAGGTTTTGCACAAGTTGGATGTCAGAAACTTGGTCATGGTTTTGAAACAAAACTTCATGGAATACATGACATAAGGCACATTAAGTTTGAGGTGGAACTGTAAGGAGCACAAGGAAATCGTGAAGCCAAGGTTGATCATGGAAGTAACGATTATGATGCAATGATTCAAGGAAAGGTTCAGTTGATGGTTTATCAACTTGAGGGGAAGAACATGAGTTGCTTGGTAAATGTGCAGGGATGGTTACATCTTGCTATAAAGGTGGGCGCAAATATTATGGATACCGGAGTACATGGTCAAGTAGGTGCAGGGGATAATGCTGCTAGGATAAAGAAATGACTAGGCCTAAGGAAGCCAAGCTTGAGAATTTACTAAGGTACAATGCCTGGTTAATAAGGTTGTTCCTGATTCGAGGATCCAGCGTTTGATGAAGATGTTGAGTATCGATATAAACTAAGAATTACTACTAAGGTGTAAATTGTTGTATTATAGTAGCAATTTTTAGTGGTTAAAGTCTAACTAGGTTAATATAGGGATATTATTGTACTTAGTAAATAAAATTATGATTAGACTTAAATTATGATTACTTGGCTTGCAAGACAAGCAAGGGCCTTTAAAAGCGGTTCTATGGAGAACGTATTCCATAGGGATTCATACCCCTCATCTCTATAAAAGGAGGTGGGGGCGTGATGTGAAAAATCTAGTTATAAAATTTGTAACAAGAAAATACTGCAATTAGACTATCACACAATTAGGAAAAATGTACTCTATCGTGTAGTAGTATAGCTACAGTAAGTCCGAGTCGATCAAGGAACCGTGAAATCAAGAGTGAAGGAATAAATGAATAATTAATCTAGAACAAATAAGTAAATGAGAGGTTGGCAACCGAATTCTTGCTTTGTAATAATTGTCATAAATAAAGTAAAAAATAAATTAAAAAGGCAATTAGACTCAGAAGAAATCGACTTAGAATTTAATTAAATATTAAAGATGACACTCACTTGGACTAGGTTAACGACTTCAGAGGTGTTTGTTAAATAAAGTTTATCATATATTGTTTCTCAAATTGAATTCAGAATAGAATTCGCTTCCACTTCTCTTAAACGAATGATTAGAGTTACCTATTGCTTCCGCTATAAATTTCTAAACAAACTAAATCTCAATTTAATTCGTTAACATATGATTTAATCTTGTAAAACTACTCCCATAGAATTACTAAACCTAATTAGATTCCTCTAAATTGAATTCAATTCAAACACATTCAAGTTTAGTTAACATGTCTCATTCCAATCTTGCTCCCGAAATCAATCGACCATCATTTATAGACAAAAAATTGTAACAAACCATATAAATGTAAAGCTTCCACTATAAATACCAAATAATTTACCAGCAAGACGAATCAATATATAAAACTCAAATACGTATGGTTTTTCGATTAAACACAAGTTAAACGTTTGTAAACATCAAAGGATAAACACCCCTAATCAATAGATTAAATCATCTAAGTGAATGTAAAAGTAATTACCTATAATCAGGCTAATAAGACTAATAGACATAAATGAAATGGAATTTAACATTGTTTAAAATAAAGAAATGTAAACCGAATTTATAAACATTGATTGTGTTGGAACTTTCAATCTTGAATCACAATGGTGGGATAATGATAAATCAATCCTCTAAAAATCACCAAAATAGCCCAAGTGAAGCCATAGAAAAATTAAAATGAAATTTTTTACTTTTTTAGGGTTTAATTTGGATTAATTAACGAAACACCCGTAACTAACACAAGTACCCGGCGGGTGGGTATATGTACCTAGCAGGTACCTTAGATCACCACCCAAATGAACTTATTATATCATGTTGTATGTTAAATGGGAAGACATGATAACCCACCGGGTAGTCCCGGTACCCGACGGGTATAATTCATTGTCAAACTTTTTTGTCTCGATTTACCCGGTTAAAAGCAAGGTTACCCGACTAGATGGCATGGTACCCGGTGGGTACATTGTGTTACCCGACGGGTAAGTTTATCTTCACACGGTACCGGTACTGGTACCTGTTTATGAGAATGGGTACTAGGCGGGTAGGTAGTTTGACCAGGTTCCAATCTTCACATTTCTTCGCCTTTTTGCCAATTCCACTCGAATCCAACTCATAACCTTTGCAAACATTAATTAGGCATATTAAGTACCAAAATTTCATCAAACTCACATAAATTATGATCAAAACGTGGGATATGGTGAAGGATAAATATATATAAATTGAGCAATACCAAATCCCTCACAGTTGACTTTTGCTTGCCCTAAAAAAAACCATCAATCGACAATATCCAATTCATTCCTCAACCAATATTGTCAAAACATATTCAGATTTCAAAATGGTACAACGAAATGATTATGTAAATAACTAATTCATCGTAAAAAGCTAGTAAACAAATAGCTGAGATGTTTGACAATACACATTTGTTCTCAAGTCTGAAAGCACGACTTAGTACCAAACAGTAAGGGAAGTGTTTAATTCACTCAACTCTCAATCGAATACGGATATCAAGTGGGTCATGAAATAACACTCAACAAACCAAGTTGTGATACAATGTCGTCATAGGCTTGCAATAGAATCAAATCGTCACCGATATTACGTAAGCACTAGGTGAAGTATCAAAGGAGGATTTTCATGGGTTGCAAAATTAAGGCTCAAAATTCCTCACATTTGTAAAATGGAGCTATAAATGTACTACTCATGCAATTGAACCATTTTGGTTGCTCTCGATGTGACACATCTCTAAAAAAACATTCTTTTCCTAGAGGAAGAGACCAAGTTACTCTAATAGTATTAACCTATGTATATAAACAAGTAACTGATTTCCATGAACACAAACAAAAAAAATCAAGTGTAAATAACTCCTCCCGCATGCTTAAATTGTGCAATTCCCTCATTAATGCACAAAAACATATAAGGAAAATAGCACATAGGTGGAAGTAAAAGGGAATGACTACTTCCCGGGGGTATGAGCAGAATTTGAAGAAATGCCAAGAAAAGAAATGATGCGTGCGCACGCCAACAATTCCATCCACTTGATAATCGCATCAAAGTACACGTTGACGTTGATCCCTGTTAGGATAGGTCCACTTTGAGTTGAATTTGCGGGCAAAATTTTAAACTCTTTCTAAACCAAATTTTAAATCTTGCGAGTTCCATTTTTGTGCTCGATTACAAAATTTGGTTAAAGAAATGTAAACCTAATTAATGAACGTTGATTGTGTCAGAACATTCAACATTGAATTACAATGGTGGAATAATGAAAAAAATTCTCCAAAAATCACCAAAATTGCCCAAGTGAAGCCAAAAAAAGTTAAAGTAAAAAAAATAATCTTTTTTTAGGTTTTAATTTGGATTAGTTAATGAAAAACCCTTAACTGACACAAATACCCAGTAAGTGGATATATGTACCCGGTGGGTACCCTAGATCACCACCAGGATAAACTTATTGTACTCGATGTGATGCTAAATGGGAAGTCATGATTACCCGACTAGTAGTCTGGTACCTGGCGAGTATAATTCATTTTCAAACTTTTTGTCTCGATTTACCCAGTTGGAACCAAGGTTACCTGGATGGAAGACATGGTGCCCTGTAGGTACATTATGTTATTCGGAGGGTAAGTTTATCATAAACGGATACCCTGTGCAGAGGTAGTCTGACCAGTCGCCAATCTTCAAAATTTCTTCGACTTTTCGTCCAATTCCTCTCTAATCCAACTCGTAACCTCTCCAAACATTTATTACACATATTAAGTACCATGAGTTCATCAAATTCACAGAAATTACGGTGATAAAGAGGGATATTGCGAGAGATAAATGTATATAAACTGAGCAATATCAGGGTGCTAGTTGTACTTTCTTCCTTACTCATTTGTTGGTTAATAAAGGTTTAACATTTAAGGTCACGTGTGTGGTTTCATTGAGTTATTATTTAACGATAGCTTTAAGGTTTGTTGGATTCTTCCAACACTTTAAATTCAAGTGTGTGAAATAGTTCAAATTGATATTTTAGTAAGAGTACTATAGATTTTGAACTTAAAAATTAATTAAATAAATAAACAGTTCAAGAATTTAAATGTGCTGAAACAGTAACGAATTGATATTGGAAAATAGTTCACACTTTAATATTCTTGATAGGTAAACTATATTAATGCCCATGCCACTTCTTCAGTGGTTGGTGATCTGGCTGAGGTTAAAGCTCTTAAGGATGTATTCAAGAACACTGCCTCGATAAAAATGAATGCCACCAAGGTAAACTCCATGCACCATATTTTCTCCACAACATCAATACCATATTGAACTTATATTTGATATTGTATGTGTTTAAGTCTATGATCGGACATTGTTTGGGAGCTGCTGGAAGTCTGGAAGCCATTGCAACAATTAAAGCGATTCAAACCGGATGGTTGCATCCCACTATTAATCAGTTTGTACGTGATATGCCTATGTATATATACCCGCATTCTAACTCTTTCTTCTTAAATGGCCGGTTTCTTTTTTAATGATTCATCTTTTGTTGCAACTACAGAACATAGAACCTGCAGTAGAATTTAACACTGTTCCAAATCAAAAGCAGCAACACGATATCAATGTTGGTAAGTTTTCTTAATATTATCTGTTTAATATTCAAGTTCAGTTATTCAAATGGGAAATCGTTGAGAAAATCCTTCTACTTTCACATATAGTATATGATATGATTAAGTAACTGTAAAATTTTGTGATTAGAAAAATCCCCTTGATTAATACGCAATTAATTAAGTCCATTCACATGCGATTAAGTCAATTAACATTTTTTCTGATTTATGAAGTCCATCAATTATTTTTGTCTTATTAAAACGTATATATTTTTTTAGTTGAGCACTTTCTGAATTTGGTAATCGTAGAGCTGAAATATTTGTGGCATTAGTTGATATAAAACGATAATTTGGACAACCTCATGTGATAATCTTATAATGTAAGAGTTTGGAAAATCATTGAAGAATAGTCATCTTATCTTCTGCAATTATGAAAGACAATATTTGGCTGGAACATAAAAATACATCAAATTGTGAGAAATCCTTAAAGGAAAGACAATATTGGCCGGAAAATGAAAACACATCAAATTGAGAGATCCATGAAAGTGATAAAATATTGGTTATGCTACGACTTTATAAGATCTTATATCACATATTTATCACGTAACCTTGTCGATCCAACTCATCATTTTAAATGACTCACTTTCATGAGCTATATATATATACACACACACATTTATATGGGAATAATACTGAAGGAAACTTCAAATATTGGGAAATGATGAAAACAAATGTCAGTCATTGATTTCATCATAAATAAATGTATTTCATCATAAATGAATAGTAAATTGTAAATTTGAGTAACATTCATCACATATAAATTTTAATGTTCTAAAAATGAATTATTGAAATTAACTTCCCTATTTTCCTATTTTTTTGCTTTCCTCTTAATCCCCGGCATATATATATATATATATACTTGAATTAGATAAAAATCAGACTCTACCGACGAAATATATATATCCAAATAAGAAACTAATAGTTGTGGTACCTTTTAATCAATCACACAAAATTGTAAAGTGACTTAATCGCCTTTTAATCTAATAGTTGGTGGACTGGATTAACCACAAAATCGTAGAGGGATTTAATCACATATTATGTGAAAGTATGTATGAATTTTTCTATGAATTTGCTAGTCAAATATTTAGAAGCTGAATGATAAGTTTGGGAATCAAATGGTGTCCTCATAGATGCTTTACGTCTATGTATTATTATTATTATTATTATTATTATTATTATTATTAGTATTATTATATATATTATATTATATTAAAATCACACACAAATGTTTTTTTTTCTTTCTTTTTATGCAGCTATTTCAACGTCACTTGGTTTTGGTGGACATAACTCTAGTGTAGTATTCTGTGCATTCAAACCGTAACATATAATCAAAAGAGAATATGTCCTCGATCCGTACAAGATATTCATCTCATTGAAGGCATATGGCAACTTGCCAAATTGTGTACGTAAACTATAAATAGCATGCACATGAGTGTATTTTCGTTGAACATGACCTCAAGCTGAAAGTTATCACTTTTCTAATTTAGATCCTCTATAACAAAATGAGCACTAATTAGTATGCAATTAACTATAGAGTTTATTGTCATAAAATGTATTATTATTTATCTCTTTTATTATTGTACTAGTGAATGGATCTGCACAAACACGGAATGTTAAAGCACAAACACACCCTTGATAACATTTTGCACTGGTTTACATGACGAAATACGTATAATTAAATTTATTAAGAACACAACGGCAAACTCGTACCTATAAGGAATGGGCCAAACACTTTTTTGTAACAACACTCACAAGCTACGGCAAACATAAGCCGGATCCTTACACTCCCTCTATTATACACGTTGTGGGTGACAATATTGAATTCATGTTGTCTCTGAACAGTACTTCTTGTAACATCCTCTCCTGCAGTCTGGTAATTTTTATTATTATAATTGATTATCTAATTGTTTTAGAAATTATTTAATATTATGTGTTTCATTGTAAAACGTAGATAAATAGGTCCTTTGACTTATTGTGACTAGTGAAATATTAGTTGTTTTAAATTGTTATAGATGACGGTAAAATAAAATAATATTTCTCGCAAAAGGTTTTCAGGTTCCAGACAAAAGATTTAGGACGGGTATAAAAAATTATACCACTTATTCACAACCGACTTTGAAATCCTCATATATTCTCATTTCTTCTTCTTGTTTCCATTTTTAGAAATCTAACAAATTCAAGAAACCCATAATCAAATTGAATTCAAGCTTAGCTTGTGCTTCTGTGATTCGATTTCATAACATCAGATTTATCATCATCCAAGTTCTAATTTCCATCAAGATTAGCAAACCTTTCAATTTCAAAAGAAAGAAAAGAAGAGTAAGTTTGATTTTGATTGTGTAAATCGAATTGAAGCTTGGTTTGTTGTTATTAGGTGTTGTTTGATGTTACTTGAAGCATTAGAAACCATAGATTTGAGTATTATGATGTTTTGGTGAGTTTTGATTTGAAAAACCCGTTTTTGCAGCGAAGTTCGCAGTTCTCAGTTCATCCTGCGAACTGAGATCCTGCGAACCGAGTTGCGAACCCAGAACCTGCGAACTGAACCCAAATCTTGCGAACCAAACCCAAATCCTGCGAACCGAGTTGCGAACCCAATTTCTGCGAACCGAGATTTTTGTTTTGCAAATTTTGAAAATGCGTTTTTGAGACGCGGTTTTGTGAAAATATCACCAACTCGGATTTAATTGAAATTCGCATGGTCACTCGGAAACGACCTAGTAATCAAGGATATATTCTATTAGCCTAGGCTGTTTTTGGCCATTCGGGGTCATCTAGGGCCCGAAAATGACATTTTTCAGTTTTAAACGTCATTGCGGGATTTTTCTAAGTTCATTTCTGATTGAACTTTTGTTTGCCTAGACTCCAGGGATTACCTGATTGGATAATTAGGCTATAATGATATTTATGGAACGAACTTCTGACTTGTATTTGATTTTCTGTTTCAGATCAACGTAAGACTCAGTGATATAAGAATCCTGAGTGTGGAGACGTCAGAGGTATCGGTGAGTGGATTCAGAACTCATCATTTGATTTAGTTGTAACTATTTGGTTACAACAAGTAAACGTAGATGTATATTAGACTGTTAGTCTTGATTATTGATTATTGATCTACGTGATATGTGAACCAATGTGTACTATGTTATTGAGGTCAACGTGTAGTTGGACTTCTGGTTATTATGTGTTTTACACAGGTTTTGATTCATTAGTTGTGTTTGAGACCTGTGTATGTGTTTAATAACCAGTAGTTATCGGTCTATTCTGTATTGGCCATACGGATTGACGGTAAGTGTTCTTGGGGAAATCCCCGGGTATTATGATATCCCCAGAGCCACCGATCCTCATTGAATTATGTGTGTTTACGATTATTTGGTGTAAACTACTAGTTATGCTAAGTTGAATGGAGTGTGATGAATCTATTCACTTAGCTTCGTGCTAACCCCTCATTTTACTTCCTGCAGGATATGTTTTGTTTAATTGTGGGTGCAGGAGGTGATTGGTTGATCAAGGAATGTTTGACTGCGCTTTAGGCCTCTGATATGGTTTTGTAATAAACCTTGTTTTGTGAATTTTTATAATACCCCGCCTTTGGTAGTCTTAAACAGTTTGAATGTAATGTAAATATTGAAAAATGTTAACTGTTTATGTATAATGTTTGATATATACTAAAGTAATGTATTTTAAATTCATGCTTCCGTGTTTATTAATATTATATTCTTATATTAAAAGAGGGGTGTTATACTTCTCATCTACCTACATCCAAAATGTGCTCTATCAAATATGATCTAACAGATACCCTTACAAGTACAAATATTAAATTTCAATTCAGTTCAAATCCTATCTTATTTTAACTAAAAGCACACGTTAAGAACAAACTAACCTTCATTTAACAGTAAAATATAAATATATATATATATATATACCAATTCAACCGTTATTTTTGATTTATCACTAACATTTATCAATAAATAATACAGTAACATATCATAAATTAACTTCGAAACTATGATACGTCATACATACGTCGAATAAAAGGAACAAAATTAGTAAATACTTTTATCAGAAACAAAATATCTAAATATTAAAACTAAAACGAACCTAGAATTGGCAGACATTTAAAATGGTACGTTATATATTTTTTTAGTATAAATATGCGACTTTTCACAACCCACCTGATTACTCGATAATGTTAAAGACTATATTTATAATAGAAAATAGACTACTAGAAGATTAAGTGCTCCATCCACAAAATACTATAAGATCTCACTACAATCAACAATTGACTCAGACTATTCTTACGGCTTTGATTCTGACGGGGATCAAAGCAACTCGGAAAACAATAAATCGTATGTGATCTTTTTTATAGTTTTCGCTAGCTTAAACACTACGAAATTCAAAATGAAAGAAAGTAGTGGCATTGTCCAGATGAAAAGAAATCAACGGTGCAATTAGGTGGTATACCGGTCTAGGTCCACTCTTACAACATGCCAAAATGACACACACCGAAAGAAGACTTCACCGTCAATTCGCTATTCTGGTAGAGGAGGAGCTTACGAATAGAGTACCTGAACTACAATGAGATTATATTGTGTAGTAATTTACACCTATCTCGATCAATACAAAAAATTATATTTTGGGTTTAATATTTATTAAAATCTGTTGTTTTTGTTACTTTCATATTACTACACAGTGTTTGACAGCACTTGATTTATTAATCCATATTTTATTGTATTAAAAATTAGTGTTCGTGTTTAATTGATCGAAATCTATATATATTACTAAAAAATAAACAAATACTTTTCTAAACTGTATTTTGTAAAACTATCAAACACTTAAATAGTATGTAGTATTTTTAAATTACCCAATATACTATTAACTTAAATACAATTTAAATAACAGAGATAGAGTATGTCTACAAACATAATGACGCAGTATAAGAAAAATGTAATCACAATGTGCAAGCTATAACTTTTTAAATGAACAATAAATTTGAGACCTAACACAAGGAAAATCTTTTAGTTACTTAAAACTTTAAAATGAACAATTAATTCGAGACTTACGACAAATTGGACTGCAAATAAAGATCTACAAAAAAATTTAAACCATGAATTGACTGTACATGTTACACAATTTTTAATGCACAAAATTGCTAAAAAGATTTCACTATTGAGTATAGGGCTATTACCTGTCAAGGTAAATCAGTAAGATATCAATTATGTACACCCAATGTATGAATTCAACGACCCACAACTCAGCTATTATATCAAAGCAAAAAATCCTATATAACATGCACATCAAACAAAACTTCTTTATATCACACTTTTAGATATCTCACTCTATATATAGAGAAAACAGTTTTGAACTCAAAACAACAAAAGTAAAACACCACATACATAGTAGAAAAAATTTAAGGAAAATGATTCATATGTCTAATTAGGCATATATGCCTAAAAATGTGATTGGTTGATGAGAAAATGATTGAATGAGATTAGAAGAGAGAATGAGTGGAATCCATGTGTCAAAAACTATATGGATTAGGCTTGTGAGTTAGGCATATTTAGCATTACCCAAAATTTAAATAAAAAGGCACACAACCGACTACTTATCAACGGAAGAGACAAAAGTTGGTACAAGCCGAGCCTATCACACCATCAACTTGAAATCAAAGGTGGTACAACAGCTGCCTGTAGCTTCCATTACAAAAATATGCCATCTTCAACCTCTAAGTTTTTTACCTTTTCTTAGGCAAACTCGTATCTCTATCAACTCTAGCTGGTTGAGATATCCGACGATAAAGCTGTAAAAGGTAAGTTGGCAGATGACAATCAACATCATTACGAGTACCTCCAACCTAAGCATTTTTCTAAAGTCTTTGTGAAAATATCCTTTACAAAAGCTTTTGTTTACCGGAGGAAGTATTTTTATATGAAAAGCTTGACATTTCTCAAAATTTTCGAGTTATTTATCTTTGCTAGTTTAATTATTATTTTAACTCTCCCCTTTATAAATTGATTGGTATAAGTAGGTAAGGTGACTCATTTCTCATCTATTGTTTGATGTTGAAGTATAGAATCTGATAACGCGTAAAAAGTGATGTTTTTACGTAACTTATATTTTCTATTTTAACCTAATAATTGACATAATTTTGAAATTATAACATTCATCAATCTTATTTTTTCAATAAGGTTAAAATATTGATGATGCTTGAAGAATTGCTAAAAATGGGTGAAAACAAGTTAAATAGAGCAAAAACGATAGAGACGATTAACTCACATTTTAATTACCTCTCTGACAAAGTTTGAGAAATCATTCTTAATCAATCTTAAATGTTCAAATCGTGTGGGTTCACGAATTTCAAAAAATGGATAAGGAACGAAGAAGTTATGACTATACCAAGAAGATCACCTAGTCGAAAATCACATAGATGGGCAAAGAAAAATAATATGGCGGTTTTCAACGATTATACTCAGACTGTACACGGGTCATGACTTTATATGATCTTGGACCATCCATACATGGCCTAGTACCACCTTTATATGGCATGGGATGCCCGTATACGACACGTGGGCTTAGGATTTTAACTTAAAATTTTATTTTTATACGGTTTTGACAGTATGAGTATCTTTTGGAGCTTTTTGGTACGGAGGAAACGTAAACTACGGAGGTGCCACTGAGCCTATAAGTACATGCTTCTTAGCCTCAATCCAATAATCAATTTCGTACTCAATTTCACCTGCAACTTCACTTTCAATTTTTCTTGCTTTATGTTAAGTCATGATCCTTTTTATAATGATTTATAATGACAACAACCCTTAGTTAACATCATATATATGGCATTGTCCATCCAGCAAAGGGATTATTTAAATTAAAGATAAGTCATATGTATGCTGATTGCAAAGGATTTGCCATTCTTAGTTCACCCAGTAGACAGAACTAGCAGTTCACCCAGCTTTAGGAAATTTGATGAAGCATAGCCAGCATAGAGAGAATTTATCATCTACAAATCACACATCATTGAACATTAATCAATTAAGTGCTGAGAGACTCTCTTTGTTTATAAAGATTGAGTTATGATTAGAAGTCTGAAGACCCAACATAGAGACTAATGATCAGTTTACCCAGCACAGAGATTGAAGAATGATTTATTTGTTACAAATTCAAGTAAACGTGTTTTCAACACTTAGGGACATATGTGTATGATCAAATGACATCTTCAGAGGTTGTACACAATGTACATACCAGCCCATTTTGATTGCTTATGCACAAAATGTTTCCTTATCATGGTCAGCCTACAAGACAAGTTGTGCAGTGTACCTTCTGACAGATTGCAGAACTGGTCGTGCAGAGTTCATCAGAACACACAAACAAGAATGTCTGAAGTCAACCAATGAAGATGAAGACATCTGGAAGATGTTTATTGGCTGATCAAATTACAAGTATTACACAAGCTCGACTATAAATATCACACTTAGATTATGAAGTCTGCGTGTGAATCTTGAGTGTATTTATAGTTAGACAAGAGAGCATTTGTGTTAGCAGAATTAACATTGCTTGTAACCAGCTTTAAGTTTGCTCTCAGTTGACAATAGTGTTAGTAATCTGTATTCATTTGAGTTAGACATTCTGCATCTAACTTGTAATTCTTTGATTTATCTAAATAAAAGAATTAATTGAAAAACTACCATCTGTTCTTATTATTACTTAATCTAAATTCTACTATTTTGTTTAAACTTCAAAAGAATTGTATTCACCCCGTCTACAACATCTGTTGTTAACCTTTGGGACCAACAACTGGTATCAGAGCAGTTAAGATTGTTCTAATTGTTAGAATGGCCACCTACAGTTCTAACTCTGCATACATGGAAAATGGTTATGCATCCAGACCTCCTAAGTTTGATGCTGAAGAATTCCAGACATGGAAATCAAGGATGATGCTGCATTTTGAATCCATTGATTTACTAATGCCAAACATTGTCTTAGAAGGACCATTTGTTCCAACTACCACCATTGAGGTTCCTGCTTCTGGAACTACTCCTGCAACATCTAGAGAGGTAGTTAAAGCAACAAACTAGTGGTCTGATGAAGACAAAAGGAGAACAGGTTTAGATGCTAAAGCAAGAACTCAGATAGCTATTTCACTTCCTAATTCTGTGTACAACTCAGTATGCAGACTAACATCTGCCCAGAAAATGTGGGATGCTTTGGATATAGCATATGAAGGAAAGGAAGAGGTCAAATAGAACAATATCATTGCATTACAAAGGCAATATGAATTGTTTTTCTGCTACAAAGGAGAACCTCTAGTTGACATGTACACCAGATTCATTGCCTTACTGAATGACCTGGCAGCTATGGAAGTTCACATCAATGTATTTGAAGTCACCAACAAGTTTGTTGATTCATTACCACCTTCTTGGGAATCTGTTGCTACATCACTTAAAGTCACTCATAGTCTCAAAAACTTTGATCTGGCTTCACTTTATGGTGCTCTCATGAATCATGAGAAAACTAAGACCTTGCATTATAAGAATGTCAAGGAAAATTGGAAGCATCCTGATCATTCTAATGCTGCCTTGTTGGTATTGAACCAAAAATAAAAAGTTCAAAAGCTATGGTTGTCTATAAACCAAAAGCTAACAAAGAAGAAGCAGAAGCCATCACTGATGAACCAAGTGAAGATGAAGATTATTCTGATGACAACTGTGATGAGGATGATGTTAAAAGCTTTGCAAATGGAATGGCTATGCAGGCCCAGAAGTTTAAAAAGTTCAACAGAAGGAAAGGCAAGTCTACTTTCAGATTCAGTAGGAGAGCCAACTCAGGGAACATTGGCAAGACTATGATGCTTGCTAAAGTAGAATGTTACAATTATGGAAAGATTGAACACTTTGCAGCTGACTGTGAGTCCAAGAAATCACTCACTCAAGCAGATGTATTCAAAGGCTGCCAAGTACAAAGCTAAGTACAAAGCAATGAAAGCTAGCATCTACTAACTCTTTTTCTTTCTCTAAGTTTTTCTAGTTAAGTCTGATACATGTTCTCGTGCCAAATCAATTATTTGACTTTGCTCGTTAACAGTATCTCTTAATTTTTTAATATCTTCATTATCAGATTTAGACTTAAATATTAATTCAGAGTTTCTCTGTTTTAATGCTGCATTTTTTTCTTTTAACTGTTTAAGCTGAGCTGTCATCAAGTTAGATGACTATTAATTTCTCAGCTTCCCCTGCAAGGTTAGTACATAATACACAGACATTAACTACAAAGTCCAAATTTAATAGTACCTTGTGCTTCTCATCATCCAGATTTTCCATATATGGGATAAAGTCCTTTGTACTCATCGTATAAGTCGTTTCCAACCTTAACACCATGGTCTCTGAAGCAGGTACTACACTTTCATCCTTATGTTCTTCTTCATCCCCTGTATCAGTTGCGACTTGTCCATCCCTCTTATCTCCATCTATCGAGGCCATGAACGCTTGAGATTCTTCAGCATGAGTATTCCAGTCATATGAACCATCTAGAGATTGAATGACCAAAGCTCTAGACTTTGAATTATTTCCAGAGTTTGGATCTCTATTAGAGGTTCCTTGATAGGAATAACTCGGTCGCCCCTGGTTTGTAGCTTGTTCCTTCTTTGGTCTCTGACATTCCCTTGCAAAGTGTCCGAACCCAATATAATTATAACACTTCACCTTAGTCTTGTCATAACCGACCTTGCTTCCCACAAACTTCCTACCACTGCGATTCATAAACCGTTGTATTCGCCTAACAACCATGGCCATTTGCCATTGCAGATCCATCTCCTCTAAATCATCAGGATCGAGTTGGTCATAATCCTCATATACCATAGCAGGATCCGTGACCTTACCTTGAAATGTTCATAAACCATTTTCATTTGAAGAATGAGTTATGAACCGATTTGTTCATAAGTCAATGATTGGAAATTTAGACAACAACTTTTGGAACCCATTTAAGCATAGTACCAATGGGTTTTGAGAATTTAGAAATCCATTTATAAGTTGTATCTATTTGGTTTAAATACGTTGAATTCCATTTGGAATTGAAACTCGGTGTTTCATTTCGAAATAAGTTTCATGGAATCAACGGTGAGTGAATTCTTTTGGGAATAGACGATATGAAATCATTCGTTCTTTGCATCGAATAAGAAACGTTTTGTGGTGCAAGTGCAAACATTTTCGATCTTGAATAGTTGAATGATTTTGTTTGGGAAGATTGTTCAGAAAAGCTTTGTTTCGATTTTCAAACTTTGATCTTCTTTGGAAATTGGGAAACCGATTTACATGAAGTGTTGAAAGCATAAGAATCTGAATGATGGAAATTAGTTTGAGTAAATGTTCCAGGTGAGTGTGATTTCTTAGAATATCTCTTATTCTTTTGCAAAGAATAATTGGTAAACTGAGAAATCCTTTTTGAAATTGGTTTGGAAGACTTATCCGTATAAGTCTTCTCTAGAACATTCACTTGTGGTTTCAAAACGTGTTTGACATTTGAGGCTTTCTTTTTGTCAAACTCTTTTCCTAAGTTCTTCTCAAATTTAAGTTCATGGTTAGATTTTGATAATGATGTTGAACTAGATGAAGATGAATTACTTTTAATGTGTTCAATAGTTTGCAAAAGAGTTGTTCGTTCTTGATCAAAAGTTAGTTGTAGAGTGGTTATTTGTTTTTCAAGATCAAAAATTTTATTTTCCAAATTTAAATTTGGAATATAAAGTTTTATTTTAACCACTTGTTCTATAACCTCATCTTGATCTATAACAGGTGTTGAACAACTTGGAAAATAATCCTATAAAAGTGGTATTTTCCTTGTGCCATAACTTTCATTCAATTTCTCATAATTAAATAAAAAATTGTGCATTCTCAGTTTTTGCTCTATTGAAATTCTCAATAACTTCTTCTTCGTTAGTTGTTTTTACAAAAAACATTTTTAAAATGCATCCCATGTCACCGTAGTTATACAAGGTAGGTACTTTAGAAATAGCTTTTTGTAAATAGCAGGGATTTTCAAATCCTTCTCTTGAATTGTAAAATTTGATATCCTTAGGTTTATTGAGAAAAATGGTTTGATATGTTTGACCACGTTTAAACAATTTATCTTGAAGTTCTTTGATTTTGCTTAAAAATGTATTCTTGTCACTTATTGCACACTCATATAGTTCTTTATATTTGTATGGGATGTTTCTCAATAATGTGCATTGTTTATAAAAATCATTAACTTCTTGATTCAAAGAAATATTTTATTTTTCAAATTTGTCAGAACTGGTTTTATAACCTTCCATGTGATTTCGTAAAACCAATTTATCCCGAGTCAAAGTTTTTATCACATCAAGGTTATTTGCTAGATCATTTTGTAGTTTATTAGCCTTTTCCTTTTCTGAGTTTAATTTGTTTTGACACTCAGTTAGAACTTTAGAGTGTACCTCAGAGTGTGCCTCAATTTGAGTTTCAAGAAGCTTGACTTGATGCAAAGCATTGGATTTTTCAGTTGTCAGCTTGACTACTTGAGCATGTTGTTCCCAATACTTCATTTCGCAATCCTGATTCACACTTTTTAACTCTTCTCTCCCCAATCCTGATTTAAGCCTCTCATTTTCAGTCTGAAGTGTGTCAAGTTGTTCTTGAAGGTTCATAACTTCAGCTGACTTCTCAGTTCTCAAATTTTTGAACACTTGTTATGTTAGAATAACATCCTTGAAGTTCCTCTTCCAACATTTTAATAAACTCTATTAATTTGTATTCTGTCATTTTATCTGGTCGTGGATATTCATAAAAGATTTTGTAATATTTTTGCGTAGCATTAATAATCGACATCATAAAATCGTTGCTTGAATGGATCTTTTAAAGATTAAAGATTTTGAAGTGTTTAAAGAATCATTTTCTTTAAGAAGATGTTGATCGAAAATTTCAAATTTTATCCGTACGAATTTTCCCTTCAAAATTTGTCGAATTTTGCTCGAGTGAACTAAAAATTTTCTCAAACCAAAATTACTCAATGGTAAGCTTAAATTCATAATACTTTATGCGATCTTAAAGATAAGTTTCAAAAGTATATGAATGCAACACTAAGCAGATATGCGACCTTACTGATAAGTTCGCAGAGATAAAGTCTTAGAAGCAGATATGCAACCTTACTAATAAAGTCGCAAAAATAAAATTGATACCTAGTGCGACACTAATGATAAAGTCGCAAAAATAAAGTCGCAAAAATAAGGTCGCAGAAGGCACTGTAACAACTTCTTCCTGATCTTCAAACATCGATGAACACCAAATTTGAAACTGATCAAATCTTGAAATTGACTTCTGAATTTGATTTTTATATGTTCCTAATCACTAATGAAGCATTTTGATCGGTCGAATTGAACTTAATCAACCTCAAACACTTTGAATCAAAACTTAACCGCAATTTTTAAGTTTGAATCAAACTTGAGAATTTGAATGAATTGACCATGAATTCTTCAATCTATCTATTGTATATCATTTCCTGAACCTTCGTTGATCCTTAACTTGTCAGAAACACACGATTTAATAAAATTTGATCACTAATCCGAATCTAACACTTAGAATACCCATTTTGACTTTTCTTCAAATTAGATGATATTTAGCTATAATTTGTTGAAATTGATACTTGATACTTGTTCCTTGATCAGTAGTCTTCAATTCTAACGGATTACTTTCACCATAACACAATCAAATCTCCGAATTTGATCTTTAAAATCACGAATTTGACTTTTTGTTGACTTTTTCTCTAATGAATTCTTGTTGTTTCAATCTGGTTTTCCTTCAAATCTTTAATCACTCAAGCTCTGATACCAATTGTTAAACATATTCAATCAAGATTATGATGATTTAATGATAATTGAGAGAGTTTCCTTTGAATGTGTTTTTCTATTAAACTTGGAAACTTGGAAAACTTACAAATGAGTACCACTAACTAGCTATTTATACTAATAGACTAGTCACATGGTTAATTTCAATAACAAAGGTTACAATCTATATTTTAATATCTAACAGGTTTATCCGATTTCGACAATGGGAAGGGAGGAGGGAGAATGAAATTGGGTTTGGGAGTTAGGATTATTGATCAACTAAATCTTGTGTCTAAGGTTTTGTATTGATAAGTAACCTCAATTAGTTTTCCAAATTACACAATATTTACATATTAATCTCTCAAGTTTAATCTCTATTAAACTTGCCCAATTTATTTAAAATTATAACATCTAAGTAAAATCTATATTAAACTAGTCAGTTATTATAAAGTTAATTATAAATAAGTCGTTAATATAAATATTTATCAAATAAATAATTACACTAATTATTTATATTAATAAAACAACTTATATGAACTAATTTAACTTTATTTAATATCATATAATAAATATGTAAATATCTTGTTACTCTATTTGATCAAAACAAATAACATTAACATTCTATTCAATATCTGTATAACTAATCTATTCTGATCAATTCTTGATCACCTCTTCTGTAACCGAAGTGGAAATGAAAAGTTACGAGTTCTACTTCAGAGATGATGGGTCATGGATATGCTCACAGATTGCTGCAAAACCGACTTGTGCGAACCCGAGTTTTTTCCAGTAGCACTAGTGTCTTCGTGTCTGCAGATCGCATGGACACATTTATGTCCTTGTATCACGTGGGCACTTATAAGCTGATAGAAGAGATAATAATCACTGTTAGTTTAGGTTACATGTGCATTTATGGCTTTACGCTACAAATTTGACTATTGTTAACAATCATTTTCAGAAACTCAAGTGTATAGCATCTGCTACACCAGTAAGGCCTCAATTAGGACCTTACATTAATGATTTGCTAGGTTTTTGTCAACAAATAATCACTTACGGAGTTTGTCTACAAATTAAGTCTTGATTGAGACACCACCTTCAGACTTCAAAGGTGTCGGATATTGACTTTTAATTAAAAGGTTGTTTTCTAAAAGCGGACGTCCCTGTCGTTCCCGTATTCCTTTAATCACATAATGATTTAGCTCTATCATGTTGATCGTGAAAACAATTAGTGGAGACATGTGGAGACGTGCAGAGCGTCGGTTTTACTCTTTTCTAAAAGCAAAAAACGAAAAAGGTGTGCTTTACCTTTTTATCTAATTTAACCGTCAATTCTTTCCAGTGTAACTAATATTTAAACGGAGAATAATATAAGCTTTTAATGCATTCAATTCGTTAAAACTTAATTTGTTATTACCCAACAAATCTGGATAAATTTTAACGTAGACTTTCATATCTACCCATTTCATCTCTTACATTACTATTTTAATAAGTTATCGTCTTTTTCAATTTATGTTTCTTTATATTCAAAAGTTGCATAAAATTCAAGAATTAAGTGAACCAAAATGAAATAAACTATATATGATCGAAAACTTACTGTGGGTATCGAATTTTTAAAAAATTTATTATGTATATTCAACTATCAATTATTATCGCCTTTATAAGTTATCACATAGCATCCATACAAAAATATATTGTTTCAAAGTATATGAAACTTTACATAGGTTACTATTATATAAGGTGAACTTTGAAAATTTCTTTTTATATATGTGTTTAAATTATAAAAACATAAATTTCACTGTTTTTTTACTTAAAATAAATGTTCTTTTTAAACTTTATACGTCAAATAGTAAGTTAAACGTATATTATACACGTTTACAAGATTGTTGAGACATTAAATTACAAATCACATTTATGACAATAGGAGGGGTAAACTAAAAATAAAAAGGAAAAGACATAAAGTTTGGAGGTGATTCTTACAACATATTGAATTCGCAATGTGTCATTCACGTACTCGTTACACTATAAGAAAAGACACGAAAGTGTGGATGTTTACGTGAGCTACAAAGCCTTTTAATGTATAAACACACACGTACCTTTTATGCATATATATGGATGTTTACGTGAGATAGTACACTAAATTAATTTGTATTCCAATTTTCTTATCAGTTCATACCCATAAGTTCACGTACTCCCACACAATAATGGTGGCTCAAGGTCTTCTTCAGTCATTACCTGTATTGGCATCCCCATTCCACAAGAACAGTTTAACTATAATCGTCAGATCACCAGCACATACTACCACCAGACGTCATTGCCAAGCATTAGCTTCCCAACCCTCCGCTACAGCCCCAAAACGAGAGAAAGATGCGAGAAAACGGGTCGTTATTACCGGTATGGGTCTTGTTTCTGTTTATGGAACCGATGTTGACACATTCTATGAAAGACTATTAGCTGGGGAAAGTGGAATCACGTTAATAGATCGATTTGATGCATCAATGCTAAACACAAGATTTGGTGGTCAGATTCGTGGGTTCAAGTCAGATGGGTATATTAATGGAAAAAATGACAGGAGACTTGATGATAGTCAACGGTATTGTATTGTTGCAGGGAAAATGGCTCTTAAAAGTGCTGGTGTTTACGATCATGAACTCTCAAAGGTATGTAACACATTCTTCGTTTTCGATTCAATTTTCAAATTGTATGATTATATGATAATGTACTTTCATATATAGTACAATTTCCATGGTGTGTAGATTGATAAGGTGCGTGCTGGTGTGCTTGTTGGATGTAATATGGGAGGTCCTGAGATATTTACTCAAGGTTTAGAGTCGTTAATCAAGAGAGATTGTAAAAGTATCTCGCCATTTTTAGTACCTTTGATGTCACCAAACATGGCCTCTGCCTTACTTGCTATGGATCTTGGCTTTATGGGACCAAACTATTGCATTAATGCTGCTTGTGCAACATCCAATTTTTGCATAAATGCAGCTTCAAATCATATCCGTGAAGGGAAGGCTGATTTAATACTTGCTGGTGGAGCTGAATCATCAGTTTGTCTTATTGGAATTCAAGGGTTTAGTGCTTGTAGAGCATTGTCTAAAAGAAACGACAATCCCCAAACTGCTTCTAGACCGTGGGACAAAGATAGAGATGGCTTCGTAATGGGCGAAGGTGCTGGTGTATTGGTAACTCTACCACTCATTGTTGATTAGACTCCCTTTTCACCGAATATATATACATGCATGTTAATATGCCAATACTTTTAACTTTCTCCTTGTTTTTTGCAGGTGATGGAGAGTTTAGACCATGCAATGAAAAGAGATGCACCAATACTTGCTGAGTACTTGGGAGGTGCAATCAACTGTGATGCTTATCATATAACTAGTCCACGATCCAATGGTCTTGTTGGTGCATCTTGTATTCAGAAGAGCCTTGTAGATGCTGGTGTATCGGCAGAGGAGGTACGTAATACTTTTTATGTTATTTATTTAGACTATGCATTAATAGTGTAATCTTGTGGTGTGTGCACATCAAAAAATTGGTGTAAAAATAAACTAACTTCCTTATAATTATTGTTAAATCATACTAGTTGAATGAGAGATAGCTAGATTATCTCTTTCCAACTAAATCTACTTAATTTCTAGGTAAATTATATCAATGCACATGCAACTTCAACGCCGATTGGAGATCTAGCTGAAGTAAATGTTCTTAAAAGGGTATTTAAGAAAACTGCAGGGATCAAAATGAATGCCACAAAGGTGAATTCAACAATCATAAATTGATCAATGTATCTCCTCAGCATCAGCCCCATCCCTCCGATATTGACATTATTTTATTTTTTATGTTTCAGTCTTTGATCGGACATTGTATGGCTGCAGCCGGAGTTCTTGAAGCCATAGCTACGGTAAAAGCAATTCAGACAGGATGGTTGCATCCCACTATTAATCAATTTGTATGTGATACATATACCCCCTACACTTCTTTATGCAAACTAATTGTATGAATATGTGTGTGTGTATATATATATATACACACACATTTAAAGTACCTATTATGTTAAAAATGAACTTGAGAAAGTCAAAATTATTACCTGTTGTATGAAAAATGATATATTCATATCCATAAAACAATTAAAATATGAAGGTTCACATTGATAATAAGTAACTTCATCTCTCATCACCCTTAAAATAACATAAGAGGTACTTACGATTCTCACGTTTTTGTTGCAACTATAGAATATTGAACCAGAAGTAGAATTCGACACAGTTGCAAATGAAAAGCAGCAACATGAAATCAACGTTGGTGAGTTCATTTCCATGTTTCCCCATTTATGTTGCCGTGCTTTGTTAACTTTACTTATTTAAACTTTTCTGATATGCAGCCATTTCAAATTCATTGGGTTTTGGTGGACACAACTGTTCCCTAGTATTCTCTCCGTTTAAGCCTTGATACAATCATATATCAATCATACCATGTATTTGTTCCATAGAACGATTTCATGTAACTGAAAGCATATCTCCTTCGTGAAGGGAGAAATGCAGCTTCGTAAGAATGTATATGGAACATTTAAATGTGTATATGTTCACTTTTGGTTGTACATGCATGATGTTCATTTAATTATACTAATTTAGCAGACTTAGATAGCTAATGATAGATATACAAAACTAATTACAATCATTCTTCATCATCTACATTGGAACTCATGTAATTATGTTAATTGTAACAGAAAATGTCAGGTTAATAGAAAAGAATACGTATCATTGTGACATGTCGTGGTGTGTAGGAGTGAATATGGAAAATTTGTTAGAACAAGGACCAACCAATTATATCTAAAAGTTTCATGAAACAGATAATCGAAGTACTAATTAAATAGTATACTATATGTTGGTAAGTAACACAACACTTACCTCGCCAAATAGAAAAATGATAGATAGGCCTAGTTAGATAAATCTAAAGTATTTTTAAAAATGTGATACTAATATATATCAAATTCAATTAATAAGATTATAAAAAGAAACTGTATCAACCAATAAATTCATTAAGTCTACATTTAAATTCATATAAATAGGTATATATAGCATTATTGTAGATAATATAATGGTTAAACCATAAAATTAGTACAATTCAAAAACTGGTTTCGTAGAAGAAGAAAAAAATGCTAAATGATTAATGAAATATATATCACTCAAAATGTGCGTTCCTCATAATAGAAGAAAGATATAAATAATAATAAGATCAAGATGTAAAACCTGTTAAAATGGGGAGTAGAATTATACGTTAACCAGCAATTAACTTGAGAAAAAAAGAATGTCCTATAAGTTCACGTTATTTATATTTTACCCGCACATGTTTGTATCCTTAATCATCTTAATACAAAACTAATGAATAACTTACATATAAATAATAACTTGATAAAATTTATGCATCAATTAAGAGCATAAATTGTTGTTAATGTAATATATATGTCGGGGATAACAAATACCTAGTATATATTTACCAGTTGATACCTACACATTGTCGTAGATATCAAAAAGATGAATTTAATTAAGTAAGATCCATTTAGTTAAGTTGTTGGAGGGATGGTCCTTTACATTGATTTTATGATAATAACAATTTGATTACAACATTAAAAGTTCAAATGAACAGCCAACTTATAGTTTGGAAATGATAGTGTAGACATCTCACGAATATGTGTTTTGTGAGATGTGTGACCTGGGACTAAAGGAATCATAGGTGCTAGTTATACGTTCAACCAATATCGAGATTGCTTGTAGTCAGGTTTCAGGTTTCAGGTTTCAGGTTTCAGGTCATCTAATTTGAATTTGTTTCCCGAGCTACCTTTGTCAAAATAAATTCAATAAATCGGAGATGAAGTTGAAGATGAAGAATGAAGACCAAGTGATGGGAATGAAGTTCTACTTGCAGCCAGCTAAGAGAATGAAAATCACCATACTTGTTGTGGATTAATATATGACGATTCATCAACACTTTGGAACATTGATACTAATACAAATGACATCTCCATCATTGTACAATTGCGGATTCAGTTCCCACTATCAATGTCAGCAAGTTGATAACGCGTAAAAAGTCATGTTTTTATGTGCGTTATTATTCCCATTTTAGATAAATAAATGAAATTATTATGCAAATATTGCATTGATCTCTCGTATTTTTTTAATTAAGATCAAACGAATATGATATCGAAAGACTCAGTGAAAAGGAGAAAAACGAATAAAACTTGTTGAAAACGGTGAAATGCAATTTGCGAGCCTAAACGACTAGTGCATGAGCCCAAACCATAGCCGGGCCATGACTAGATAATGGCCAGACAACATGCCAAGAACGATCAAGCCTCATTGAGATCAATGACCTAGAAAACCAAGTCATAAGCTAAGATGATGATAAGGCAACGAAACCAGGTTAACCAGGCCATAACAAAGCCATGACCTTGTTATCTCAGCCACGGCCTTGATTAATCGGTTCTGACCTAAGAATACTCGGTCACCATCTTGATTTCTCGATCATTACTTAATTTTACTCCTGGTCCAGGTTTAGGGAACCTACAGATGTCATTAAATTTCGCAAATGATTCAAATCTATCTTTCCACCATAGGTAATCTTCAGCCTTTACAGCTTTGGTGGTGAATCATCTTTACCTACTTCATGATCCATCTCAATCAGCTTATTCAAATTTGACATCGTAATAAAATAGTATACGAACTTGAGGTATGTTCGTATAAGAAAATCAACCAAAGTCAAGTTCACTAAAATTTTGCCTCAAGAATTTTCGAAAATTTTGCGAGTAAAATTTAAATTTTCTCAAACCAATGTTAGTCAATGGTAACCTTAAATTCAAATTTTGGTGAAAGAAAATTTTCCCGCCAAATAAAATTTTGGTTAAATTTTTTTTTTGTCGTAAGAGTTACTAGTAAGTTCGAAGATAGTCAAACGAACTTAGACTAAGTTAGAATAAAATTAAGTTCGTACGAACTTAAAAATGTTCGAACACAAGTCAACAAAAGTCAACGAACTTGGGGTAAGTTCGAAGAAGGTCAACGAACTTGGGGTAAGTTCGAAGAAGGTAAGTTCGTACGAACTTACAAAACACAAGTTCGTAAGAAACTGCACAAGTTCGTACAATACTTCACAAGTTCGTACGATTATCTGATCAACTCTAATTTGTAAAATTTCGAATCTGGGCCCTTCTAACATGCCATTTTTGAATAAGTTCGAATATTCAGTGAACTTTAACATCTTTGAACGTAAAAATCTATGTTTTTAACGTGAAAGTCTTTCGTAATCTCTCATTCTTTATCGCGTAATACCCCGAACCTTAAACGAATCAACGTTTATAGCTCTGATACCACTTGTAGGTTCCCCAGGTGTTGGATCACGACGTAATCAGTATATTCGAGTGCAAAATCCTCAAATATACATATGATGGGATTCAATACTTAGAAAATAAGTTGATGATTTTCAGTTCTTTGCCGAAGATTGAACTTAAAGAACTGGCTTGGCTAGATTTGATAAATCCAGGAGAAGATCCTTACGCTAGAACTATGGAACGAATTGTTAACCGTGAAAGAAGATCGAACAAGTTTGTTGATTTAAAGCCAAAGGCAGGGAAGAGAGTTCCAGATTTGACTAAGATAGATCCGATTACAAAGAAATAGTGGTTGAAGATGATTTATAAACCGGTTAAGTGTTTAAAAAGAGTTCCTTTGAAGAAGATGCCACATAACATTCTAACTGAGCTGAAATGGTGGTATGTTGACAACAAGACAGCAGAAGCTGTAATGGAAGATATTGATGGGAATGAGCTGTTGAGAGTGTATGATAGTTTACATCTGGTAAACTTGTCAAAAGAAGATCTGATGAAGCTACATGTGAACAAGATTCTCTTTAGAGATAGTTGGAGACATGAAGGCAGAAGATATCAGAAGGTGGTCAGAGTTTGTGTACAAAGAGGATTGTGGGCTGGAAGTCAATTGAGCTAAATGACGAATCAAGATCAAGACTCAAGAAAATAGAGCTATTGTCAAGGGGGAGTCTGTTGGCACATATTTAGTGACAACAACTTTCTAGTTTGAAATAGTTAGTTTGATAAGTCTTTTTGTAATAAGTATTATTTGGATGCTTTGTAATGAAGTTCGTACGAACTTAGGTAGGTACGAACTTAGGATCATACGAACTTAGACAAGTTCGTATGGGCATGTGACCAGACAAGTTCGTAGGGTCCAACCCGTACGAACTTAGGTCCTTTATATAGATTACATGCTAGTTCGAATGTAATCAGTTGTTTATGTGTTTTGTAAGACTTAACTGAAGCTATTTCATATACTAAGCTAGAGTTTAGTCCTACGTTGAATGTAATCGATACTTACATTCAATAAAAGTGTTCTTTACTATATTCGTATTACTTGTTGATTAGTGTTACGTTTGTTTAAGGATTCTGCACTTGATAAACGTATTAACCTCGTGGATCCAGGTTTAGGGAACCTACAAGATTTAAGGCTGGATTCAACTGATACTATGAGTACAAAGGACTTCATAGCGTATATGGCCAATCAGGATGTTGAGAAGCAAAAGGTACTATTAAATTGGATTCTGTAGTTAATGCATGTGTATTATGTACTAACCTTGCAGAGGAGGCTTAAAAAGTAATAGAGTCATCCAACTCAATGACAACTCAGCTAAAACTATTAAAAGAGGAAAATGCAACATTAAAATAGAGAAACTCTGAATTAGTGGTCAAGTCTAAATCTGATTATTAAAAAATTAAGAGACGGTGTTAACGAGCAGAGTCAAATAATTGATTTAGCACGTGAGCATGTATCAGATTTGACTAGACAATCTTCAGACAAAGAAAAAGAATTAGCAGATGTTAGGGTTATGATTGCTTATCTTAATAGGAAAATTGAACTAAGAAGATTTTCAGTTGAGACCTTAGACAATTTGCTAAATGTAGGAAAATAGTCAGGTGATCATCGTGGAATGGGATACAATGAAGTCCCTCCACCTTATAACTATAATTACACATTCCTAACAACTGAGCCTGAGTTGTCAAACAGTGTTGACTTTACGAATTCTTTGGCAGTCTTTGACCTGGTAACCAATACTGTGTCGACCAAGTCAGAGTGAGCTGAGACCAGTAATAATGAAAAATAGTCAATTATAACCGAGTCTTCCACGACACCTAAACCAAATCTTAAAAAAAAAAAAGTATCTTTTGAAAGTAAAGGTGTGATGGAAGAAAACTCAGTAAATGAAGAGTTTAATATTATAGTTGAATTTGTTGATCCTAAAACAGAAGATGATAAAAATGATAAGGGTAAACAAATAGAACAGGTCTTCTCTCTGACTTCATCCGATTTGGAACAACAAACCAATACCAAGGCTCCTAAGAAAGCCTTAGTAAAACATTCGTGCTTCGTGTGCCATCAAAAGGGACACGTAGCAAGTGTATGTCCAAATAAGAGTATAGGAGTCAAAGAAGCACATGTGAAGAAAGACCAATCACCTATTAAAACTAGTAGTTCTCAGGCTAAGGTAATTAAAAAGCCTGAGATAACTAGTGTAAATCAAAAAATGGCAAGCATTTTCAGAGAAGAAATTAAAATTAAAGAAAATGCTGAAAACGTGGTTAAAAATGGGGTAGGTCATAAACAAACTCCTAGATTTCAAAGATCTCCAACTCGTTTTCAACCGGTGAAGTTTTCGACAGATGATAGTCCAAAGAGCACTTCTCCTATCAATGGAAGCTCCACTAAGAAATCCATCAGGTCGAAAACTCCACAACGTTTTCACACCCCCAATAGAAATGCTTCTAATCAGGGTAGTAGTAATAGGAGTTATCATAATTCATATTATAATTATCCATCTAAGGTTAGAGAAATATCTAACCCAAGGCCAGTTAATCAGAGACTGTTTTATAAGTCTCCTGAAAGAAGGCCTAGTGGTAAGAATAGGCCCACCATTCTCCAACACGTGAAAATCCCTCAATATCTAAGTCTCAAAGGAGTCGTTACTTAGAATTTCCATTAGGATTTTAAAATGCTATAAACGAAACTTGAGATTCTAGACATTTAAGCGTGGCAATGACCTGTAATTTTGACGGTTGTCACAGTCTCCCCCAGTTAAAAGAATTTCAACTCGAAATTTAGCTTGTGACTTCAGGTAGTATGCCAATGATGACTTCAGGTAGTATGCCAATTTAGCTTGTTACTATGTTCAATGTACACTCTAGGATTATACTATCAGCCTCGATCAATCTACCATTAGCTAATTCTCTTAAGTAGTTAACGTCTAAGACAATTGGGGTGATATCAAGCAAGGGACTAAATTCATCATAAACCAAAATCCTATCTGCACCAATATCAAATAAGACTGAGACAATTTTGTTGTTTAGATGGAACGTACCCGTGGCGCTGTTAGTTAACGTCTAATACTTGTCAAAGTATATTAACCGTATGGAAAAATATATGTATTTTTATACTTGTTTGTTAACGATTTCAAGGCATAAGTACTTGTAATTGAAGTTCCGTTTTTGTTGTTCTTTGAATAGTTTACGGGCATGCTTCATAATATCCGCGACCCCGTTCCCACTTTCCCACATGTCTTCAAGTTTTTTGTAGATGGCGTTAAATAACTTGATATCTCTTTGGATCTTATTCCATTTACTCGTTAGTTGATCCATTGACTGTTTGGTCTCAACTATTGAGTTTTATTGTGACATAATAGTTCGCCACAAAGAATCACTTGTTTGCGAATTTTCAACCAATGCATTTTCCGACGCGTCAATCCATCGTTCCACCAAGATTCGACTTTCTCTATAATTCCAAAAAACCTTTTTTCCTTTGCCTTTACCCTTACGATCTTTTTTTGGTGAGGGTTCGGGTACAAAATCGGCTTCGTCTTTGTGTGGTGGTGTTTGGACTTGTTGAAATTGATTTTGGGATAGTGGTGTTTGGTCGAATTGTTGTTGTAACATCCTATCATTCGGTCTGGTAATTTCTATTATTTTAATTGATTATCTATTTGTTTTAGAAATTATTTAATATTATGTGTTTCGTAGTGAAACGTAGATAAATAATCCCTTTGACTTATTGTGACTAGTAAAATATTAGTTGATTCAAAATTTGTAAGTTTTTGATTTTCTGCGACACAAGGGTCGTGTCGCAGGTTGTCTGTGCGACACAATGGTTGTGTCGCAGTACTGTGTCGCAAAACGGGCTGAACTGAAATTAATTAAGGAGCTTAACTGTAATTGTGTGTTAAATATATATACACACCGCCCAATTGCTTCCAGACTATTTCCAAAACATTTCCAGATCTTAAAATCGTTTTGAGAGAGAGAATTAGAGAGTGAAAGTGATTGAGTAACTTCAATTTCTTATTTGAAGCTTTTAATCTGTGATTTCGAGGTAAGAGTTTGATTATTATGTATTGTTATTGTTTATAAGTGAATTACACGGATTGATATAGGTTAATTTGATTATTACATGTTTGAATTTGTGAATTTTGAATCTGGGAACTAGGCTGTTCATCATTGCGACACAAGGGTTGTGTCGCAGGTTGTGTCGCTTGAATGTTCAGCGACACAGTGGTTATGTCGCTTAAGGCGGCCATATTGGTTATTGCGACACAATGTTAGTGTCGCAGGGTACTGTTGTGCGACACAGTGGTTATGTCGCTAGGGCTTGCTGTGCGACACAATGGTAGTGTCGCATGAGATTATAAAAGAATTATTTTTTGCAAATTTTGAAAATGCGTAAAGTGGTTTTGGAGACGCGGTTTTGTGAAAATATCACTAACTCGGATTTAGTTGAAATTCGCATAGTCAATTGGAAACGACCTAGTAATCAAGGCTATGTTCTATTAGCCTACGCTGTTTTTGGCCATTCGGGGTCATCTAGGGCCCGAAAATGGCATTTTTCAGTTTTAAGCGGCATTGCGGACTTTTTCTGAGCTTATTTCTGATTGAACTTTTGTTTGCCTAGACTTCAGGGATTACCTGATTTGATAAATGGACTATAATGATAATTATGGAACGAACTTCTGACTTGTTTACGATTTTCTGTTTCAGATCAGCGTAAGACTCAGTGATATAAGAATCCTGAGTGTGGAGACGTCAGAGGTATCGGTGAGTGGATTCAGAACTCATCATTTGATTTAGTTGTAACTATTTGGTTACAACAAGTAAACGTAGATGTGTGTTAGACTGTTTAGTCTTGATTATTGAATATTGATCTACGTGATATGTGAACCTATGTGTACTATGTTATTGAGGTCAACGTGTAGTTGGACTTCTGGTTATTATGTGTTTTACACAGGTTTTGATTCATTTGTTGTGTTTGAGACCTGTGTATGTGTTTAATAACCAGTAGTTATCGGTCTATTCTGTATTGGCCATACGGATTGACGGTAAGTGTTCTTGGGGGAATCCCCGGGTATTATGATATCCCCAGAGCCACCGATCCTCATTGAATTATGTGTGTTTACGATTATTTGGTGTAAACTGCTAGTTATGCTAAGTTGAATGGAGTGTGATGAATCTATTCACTTAGCTTCGTGCTAACCCCTCATTTTACTTCCTGCAGGATATGTTTTGTTTAATTGTGGGTGCAGGAGGTGATTGGTTGATCAAGGAATGTTTGACTGCGCTTTAGGCCTCTGATATGGTTTTGTAATAAACCTTGTTTTGTGAATTTTTATAATACCCCGCCTTTGGTAGTCTTAAACAGTTTGAATGTAATGTAAATATTGAAAAATATTAACTGTTTATGTATAATGTTTGATATATACTAAGGTAATGTATTTTAAATTCATGCTTCCGAGTTTATCAATATTATATTCTTAAATAGAAAGAGGGGTGTTTTAGTTGTTGTTGTTGGAGTTGTTGAAATTGATATTGTTGTTGTTGTTGTGATTGTTGATACATATTTAAATAGAATTGGGAACGTGGGTCATTGGGTGGGATTGAAAACGGGTTAACAAGCGGTATGTATGGAGTAAATCCCATTGAACTTGAGTTAGTATTGTTTTGTTGAGATTTGTGGAAGACGAACTCGACGGTGACATATTGATTGGATTTTTGATGAGGTTGTTCCACATATCGTTTGATTTTGTTGGTTGAGCGTTTCGGTTTTTTTAGACATTGTAGTTGAAAAAGTGGAATTTGTATGTAAATAAAATGTGTAGTTGTAGTTGTGGTTGAAATAGTGGAAGTAATATGTAAATAAAATGTGTGTAGTTGTAGTTGTGGTTGGAAGAGTGAAAATTGTATGTAAATAAAATGTGTGTAGTTGTAGTTACGGTTGAAAGAGTAGAAGTAGTATGTAAATAATATGTGTGTAGGTGTAGTTGAAATAATGGAAAATGTAAGTAAATAATAGAGGTTTTGTTGTTGTTGTGGTTGAAAGAATTGTAGTAGTTGTTGTGTAAAAATAAGAAGTAGGATGTATCTATATATATATATATATATAAAAGAAAAATAAACAAATTATTTTTTTGAAAAGAACCGTTACATAGCGCCGTTTGAGTTTTTTTTATTTTTTTAGATTTTGACCGTTTATTTGTAAAAAAATTAATTATATATTTAAAATTTTTACGGTTTGAAACTAGAAAACAAAAATAATGTCTGTTTAATAGTGGGTCCCATCACTTGTCCGTCCTTCGATTTCTTCATCAAGATAAAAGTGAAAGACGAAGACGGGAAGATGCAAAGAAGACGGGTCGTGCCTATCGTTGAACGTTGAAGACGCAGCAAAGACGAACGGAAGACGTTGTACGTTAGCACCGGTCTAATGATCATTTGAATTTTAGTAGGGTCTCTACATATTAACAATAGTTATCTTTTCTATTCCATTGTTTGGTTGTCAGCCTTTAAAAGAAACGCAACCTATTTATGCACCAAACTTATGTGGCGTACATCAATGGCCACTTCATCCCCTCTATTTCTTCTAAGAAGCTCTCTATTTCACACTTTTACTAAACCCTTGTCCAATACTATCATTTCACCTCTCAAAACTTCTCATTTTCACATCAAATCAACGAGGGTTAGTAAACCAATTTTACATTCCTACAAAATTTAATCTACATGTTTCTTATCTTATCTGGAGTGCAATTTTTTGTGTTTTATTGATTACCCAGAAACTGAAGTTTATTGCTGATAGTAAGTGCTTAATTTGTTGGTGTTTTCAGATGGAAATAAGCGAAATTAAAGAGGAAAAAAAGAAGATATTTGTAGCAGGAGCAACTGGAAAAACAGGGAAGAGAATCGTTGAGCAATTACTAGCAAAAGGTTTTGCGGTAAAAGCCGGAGTTCGTGATGCCGAAAAAGCTAAAACTATCTTCCCTAATCAAGATGAAGATCTTCAATTTGTAAGTTTTTCAGGAACTTTATATTTTTTATGCCAAGCTTAATTTATCTGTTATAACAAACATAATTGCCTAACGTATCGTACTCCTTATTTAAATTAAAATTTGTGTATGCATAGGTAGCCCAAATATTTTATTGACACAACATTACATGCCACTCAAGTATGAATTTGGTTTTGCTTAACCCAATGTCAGTGCCAGTCTAACCCATAGGTTGTGGGTTCAGTCTTACTTGAGTTGATGTGTATATAATATGTGTGGTTGTAACTTGTAAGGGTGTGAGTTTGCTGTTTTAAAAAAATAAAAAAACTTGTATGATGATAAAAAGGCTGCCTTCAAGAAGACATAGATACCTACATGGTATCAGCACGTTCTAGTTCAAATTACTAGTTTCTAGAGTAAAAGGGCTTTGTAAATTAGTTAAACACATTCGTCATTTTACAATTTTCTGGCAAGCTTTTTGGAGGAATTGGTATGAATGAAAGCAAATTGACACTTAAATGTCCTGAAATGTTGCATTTTGAAGGTTTAAGTTGCATATGCATACACTAACGGTTATATAAACATACATTTTCTACTTTCAGGTAAAAGCAGATGTAACCGATGGTTCAGAAAAGTTAGCTGATGCCATTGGTGATGATTCAGATGCTGTTATTTGTGCTACTGGTTTTCAGTATTCGTTGGACTTATTGGCTCCATGGAAGGTCAATTCATCTTTTTCAACATTGTTTGTGTCCCACAATATAAGCTAATAATGATATATAGTTTTGGGCGATTTAGTGTTTCAGGTTGATTATTATGGGACGGTTAACTTAGTTGATGCATGTCGAAAAGTTGGTGTGAGCAGATTTATTCTGGTGAGTTCTATATTGGTCAATGGTGCTGCAATGGGCCAGTTGCTTAATCCAGCTTATGTGGTTCTCAATGCTTTTGGGCTTGTTTTGGTTGCAAAGCTTCAAGCTGAGCAATACATAAGGAAATCCGGTATCAATTACACCATTATAAGACCTGGAGGGTTGAAAAACGACCCACCAAATGGAAACATTGTCATGGAACCAGAGGTATTCATTTGAAAAAGCCTACTTTTTATAACCATCTAGTTTCTATGGAACAGTCAAAACTTTAAAAGGACATGCATTGGTAGTCGGTTTTGTACAATATCTGGTACTAGTTTCACAATGTGCTAATGTACATCCATAACTTATAGAACATTTCAAGTTTGCATCCTAAATTTGACTCATTTGACCATAAAATAAAAATATTTTTAAACAGTATCTTGGAACCCGAGGTTTTTAATTCAAAAATTATTTTTGCAACATCAAGCTGTTTAGAAACAGAGGAATACTTTGACTGTTGTAGATGCATTAATCGGTTTCTAAATTCGAAAATGGCATGAAGTTATTACTCAATTTACATGTTCACACTTCTTACAGGGACTTATTACAAATCAAGTTGTCTATTCGACACGTTTACATCCATATATGATTGAATATGTTTCAATTTTTCTACCTGAATTTGACTTTTTCAACCAAAAAGTCAACCCTCAGCAGATTTACTTTTTTGCTTTGCTTCCGTGTAGGATATCTTGTTCGAAGGATCTATATCTAGAGACCAAGTAGCGGAAGTGGCTGTTGAGGCACTGATTCATGTACAATCTTCCTATAAAGTTGTGGAGATAGTTGCAAGAACAGAAACTCCTAAGAAGTCGTTTGAGGAACTGTTTGGTTCTATTAAAGAACGGTAATTCTAACGGCACTAAACAAAACATTCACTGTATGATCTTCATTTATATACATGTCATTATTCTATACCGTCATGTTCTTTTATCAAAGTGATATAAACTAGTCTCGTGTATACCCTAATACATACTTATTAGCTGAATTTAAAAACAAAACATTGTTTAACTTAAGTTCCAAAGTTTGACTCATGGTAAGTTGGTCAAAATATATAGCTAGTTGGAAACAAGTCAGAACAAGTAATTTCATAGTTGAAACATGTTGGTTTGACCAACTAAAATTTTTTCCCTATATTTTTCTAGTATTTTCTCCAATCACAATAATACTCTTTTAGATAAACGATTTAGGAGGTTGTACATGTTGGGTACTTTTGACCCGCTAAAACCCAATTGACTTATTGCTTTTTTGGTAATCCATTCTTTTCCATTTTACCCATTTATGATAAATGTAGGACCCATTTATCGTCCAAACGAAAGAATTAAACAATGTAATTGCAATAACGAAGAATACGAAGAAGATATTTTTACAAGTATGTGTATATAATCGATTAATCACACAGATATATAGTAGGGGAAACGATCTCAAGTTTAGAGGATCGTGGTTTTACACGAAGTAAGACGCCTAATATCTCCTAACTCTTTTTTTTATAGACTCTTAGTTATATGTACAATTAGGAACACATTCGTATTAGGAAACTAAATCCCAGATATTCAAGTTGTGTTGATAAATTGATCTTTCTTTGTGAGTTCATCATCTATCACAAGAGTATACATCTTTCTCCCCCTCAATTTCATAACTCGTCTCTTTAAAGTTGACTTGAACAAGTTGATCAATTCAGCTTGAGTTACTATATCTTCATGATACTTGTACTAGTTTGAGTTGTAATCTTTGAAGCTTGACTCTGCCCCCAATATCAGCTACTACTGAAGAAATTAACTTAGCCTCACCAACACTTATAATTCCTGATGAAAAAATCTTCAACTAACTTTAACATAACAATTTAAACATCGTCACTTAGATCACGTAAATATTGAACATATAATGTGAAACTTCATCATCGGCTTCATAAATGTCGATTAAGCATGACCTAATCTCTGGGTCTAATTTATTTTTTGGTTGACCTCGTCTGAGTCTGTAATCGTCTCGGCCTGAGTTTGTGCTCTTGTCTCGGTATGAGTCCGGTGTTTCTGAGTCTTGTGTGGTTACTTAGTCTTAGTATATCCTCGTGTCTTGGTCTTAGTCTGTGTGGGACAGACATAGACTAAGACTTAATCCGCATAAACTTAAAAATTACATATCTCCTTTATGACACATCCGATCAAGCTTTAATTTGGACATAAAGTAGATCTATGCGTCTTGAAACATATATCCAAAAATCAAGAATCCAACGGTTAACAAAGACACAATGCTAATGTTACAACAGCGGCACACAAAAACCATAAACTTTTTGCAACCAACTTCGAAATTTAATATCTCTTAATACGGACATCGGAGTTACTTATCGTAACGTATGTATTATTCGATGAAATTGGACATGAAATAATAATTATGTGTGTTTCGTATCCTTAAACATCTTTTCTAGGCATTTCGAATTATTCACCAATGTCCACGTTGCTCGGTTTAACCCGCATATGACCTGATAATTCTTATAATTACCTAAAACATGTGATATGGATATATGATCTTTGCTAGCTTTCATGATGATGAATGAACATGCATATGATCTCAAATGCTTATAAGATAAACTGCATTTGATTAACATTAATAAGATGTACGGATATTAACCTAAAAAGTCGGTGTCACAGTTTTGGAGGACACAAAAGGTAGGTCTTAAGTGGTTAGGACTAGAAGGAAAATGCTTGTTTTGATCCCTCTCCGTAAGTGCTTAATTGTGTTAAGTTCTCTAAGGCTTAAGAGGTTCAAAGTACAAGAAAAACTAGCATTCAAAGTGACTTACTCTCGTTGGTGGATACTTGTAAAGGAATCATACACTTTGATTCTTAAGTCATCTTCTTCAACTCCTCAAATACAAGTAGGATCAAAGACTGCAAAGGTTATGTTCTTAAACTTTCTATGGTTGTTTTCTTTCTAACTTATGTATATGGATCCTTGGAAAGGTTTTATAAAATGTGCTTCAAAATTGTTTTGATTTTTTAATGCTTCCGTTGCTAAACTTGAATTTCCGTATTCATATGTTTATCATAAAACCACAACATGAGCCATGTAGTATCCAACGGGTAAGTAAACACTACATGGCCGGTATTACAACAGTTGCGCACTAAACCTTTAAACTTTCTGCAACTAACTTCAAATTTATGTATCTTTATGTGCGAGCATATGATTTAGATGTATTTGTGTGCTAGACGGGTACGACTCCTACGTGCGTCCTACGAAACACGAATGTTCTAATGAGATCTTATCTAATTTCTATAATCTAGTACTACTTAGTCAACTAATTAAATTACAAAGTGCCAATAAATAGTTTGATTTTCTTTGTTAAGCGATAACGTTAATGATTAATTTGCAAATATAATTGTGTAAATATATGATTAGTTTCAAAATTTACCAAACTTTATTTTCATAACCTAATATTGGATACAAACTTTCAGTAAAAATTTGGAAATTTTTAAAATTTGTATATTATTTATTCTCATTTTATGTCCAATATGTGATGGAAATTCAAATAAAATAGCAAATGTTCATGAAAAAGTATGAAATTTTTACTATCTCAGTTTCTGATTATTTTAAGACTTGTGTAAGAATTTCAAGTCATTTGGAGCAATAAAAACCGATTTTCTAATATTTTAAGATTTAAAGCACACAAATTAAAATAAATACTAAAAAGCATTTCAAATGATATAATTTTTGTTGTGGGGTATTATTTACTGATTTAAACACCTCAGAAAGTTTCAATAATTATTTGCCTTGGGAACTAAAATTCATGATTAAACACTCCATTTTAGTAATAGTTTTGTATCAAATTAATACATATGTACTTGAAAATTTTCAATTTTATTCTCCATATCATAAGTTTACTGGGAAAAATTAAATTTTTATTTTTAATACATGATGGATGCCTTTTAAGGTAAATGCATAAAGATAAACAATAACTAGTTGGATTTTTCATGAAGACTATAGTTGTTTGTTTGGAAATTTTCTATACATATTACATAATCTTTTAGACCATAATATTTTTATCATACTGAGTTCTATATGTTAGGAGTTATAATTAGTTTTCTCTGGATTTTTAGAGTTGTAAAAGTTCCACAAACAAGTCTCACAAAACTATTGCTCACAGAAAGCGAGATGTTGGCGCAACAGTTTTGTAGGCACCGTTTGGAGGTCGAATACTCCATATATTTTGAGTGAAACTACTTGGGTTTGAAAGCTAACACAAAAAGCTAAATTTCAGAAATAAATGGTAATTTTTGGTTAAGTATTCACTGAGTTATGGTCCTTCCAAGTTGAGTGTAAGAATTTGGCAGATTGTAAGCATGAGATGAGTTCAAGTTTTGAGTCTAAGACTTCCACTCAAACTCATACACCTAAATCATTGATTTAGATCTTGATTCTCATGTACATAAGTCATTAGTATACATTCATATGATTTTAGTCAATGTAATATAAACTAGGCTAGCGTTCATCATAATGCATGCGTTGGAAAAATGGTTTAAAGGGGAATGGTCCCAAACTTTGGACCTAAATATGTATATATGATATTTACGAGAGACCTTATATGCCTACGTAGCCTTTGACAAGGGTTTCGTAATGGTATAATATGTATTCGAAGTTCCAAAGTTATGTTAAGGTGAATGAGAGATTGAGCTTTAAAGTAAGGTGGTTAATGTTAAAAGAAAGGAACAAATGGGTTTTGTCCCATGCAAGAGTGGGAACAAAACTTAAGGGTGCTTGTAAGTAGGTTTAAGCCTTAGTATGAGCTTCTGTTGTGTGTTGTGTTGTACTCCAACACTTGCGCGAGGTGCAAATCTGCAGCTGGTTTTTGCTGCAAGCCGTAACTTTTCGACCCGACTCGTTGTCTATGTTATATTGACTTCTTGTTTTCATGGTTTTTGTAGCTGAGAATAGAATTACTAATAAAATTCAGTTTTGTATTTGAACTTTGTTCCTACAACATCTTCGTTAGCTCAATCTGAAATTGGTTTAACCAAAGATCCAAACTTTGACCCATCCTAAAGAAGACAAAATATAGCAGGTTAGATAACAAGTCAACATATATATTCGTATGAGTTGAAAGATGTTGGTTTGAGCAGCTAATAATTTTTTTCCCATTTTTTGTATTATTTTCTCCGGTTACAATAATAATCTTTTAAATAGATGATTTAGGAGGTTGTACGCGTTAGGTGACCTTCAACCCGTTAAAACCCAATTGACATCTTTTGGCTAATGTGTTTTTTTTCCATTTTACTCGGCTAAAATAATGCATGACCTTCAATATAATTGTTCATGTAACATAGCATCCTTCCTAGCTACTTGCTAGTTTTTAAATCACTGCCTTAGGGACATGCCATGCCTTCAGTCTTCATTGTTGGCAATTAGACTAAAGAACAAGATCGGTGAATTTGTGTATACCGTTCTTCTTAGTAACGAACAATACTACCAAATTCAAAGTTTATACAAGTTATAGATAGATACCAAGAATTACATTCCAACAAACACTTGTCTAAACAATACATTTTGCTCAAACTGATGGCTATTTCACACATCAAGAAACTTTATGCCTATTAATGTCTACTAGTTAAAAGATCTAAATTTCACAAAAACCTTGTAAACTACTAGTAGTTCAAACTAAGGTCTCACATACTACGGACAAATTGTTCCACGGTTTTGGACGAACTAAATCAACTAGCCTTTTCTTTAGGCACATCATTTCTGGATGATTTGAACCAAGGTACCCACACAGAGGTCCTCTTTTGGTACATTTTGTATGGTTCAACCCTATACTCTAATTTCAACATCTTTCTTTCAACAAGTATAGTAACATATGCTAAGCACAATGTGTTAACCAATGCACCAACAAAGGCCCAGGTGCAGCCCAGGTTCCAGGCAAATATGACCAGACCCCACCACCACAATTGCTCACCAAAGTAGTTCGGGTGTCTTGAGTAGTACCATAAGCCTTCATCAAGATTTGGCACCAATGGCTTGCCAAGTTCTTTTAGTTTCTCATTTTTGCTGACAAATGTAAAAAGTTGTGTGTCTGCAAAATAAGCTATAACAATGCCGCTAATACACACGAGTATGGCAACTATGTCCCATATATTCAGTGGCTTATTTACGGTGTGGACAACGTATATTGGTAGGCATACACCGATTAGAAATACCTGCATAATTTAACACAAGCTGAAATCCCACCAACACATAAAGATTATTTTGGTTTTTGTCATTTGAACATTACATTGAACTTAACGAAATATGCATTTTGTAGCTACAAACTTAAAGACATTCATATCTAGTGCTGAAAGCAGAATTTCTTTTTCTAACCTCCAAAAATTTATTAGAACCCGATGAATGACACATACAAACACAATACAAAACAAGCAAAAAGACAGTTTATTTCAAGATGGAAATAACAGTAGGAAGCACCGTATTACTAATATTAATCGATTTATTGAACATTACTAGTTTACTTTTCAAGGCAAACTAATATCAACTTCCAGATTTTTTATCAAGTCCCCTGTTATACCTTTTTCACACTATCAACAAAAGTATATTAATGGGCACATCTGAAAATGTACTTTAGAATGCTAAAACTGATATTGAAGTTTTTAAAAAGTTATTAGTTATACATTTTTAAAATTGTATGCATTCTGTCGGGTGAAAACTTAATTCGAGACGAATTAAATGATATGTTAAAAAATACTTTATTTTTTAATAAAAAATGTCTTTTAAAAAAAAATTATTCTAATTATTAATATCTTCCCACATGGGTACCTTTGGAAAGTTTGGACTTATTTTGAATTTTTCTTGAATCAAGATCTGCAGAACTGTTAGGCTGTCCCTCACTTTTCTGGTTCCATCAGTGGGTCAGAATTACTTATTTTTCCTTTACAAAAATTAATTATTCATTAATTTGTGGTTGATATAATGTCGCTTTCACTAATGTAGCCACCCTATCTTAGGCTTGAATTAAAATCCAATCCAAGATATATAATAATAACGATAAAGTCTATAATAAAGGTTTCAAGAATTAGTATACCTGTTGAATGAGATAAACTGCAAAGAAAGATACCCACCACCAGTTTTTGCCATATTGTCGAGCCAAATCGGTGAACCTCCAATCTTCTCTAGCACCCCACTGCCATTTTTCGCGACGAAAATAGTTATGGGTCAACCTGATAGCCCAGACCCATATCAACACAACCACAATCCTCGACCGCCATAAGTTGAATTGTGAAAAAGGGTGTGTCTCAAAGTAATGCGCTAGTAACACCGGTATCACGGTCCAGTACACATCTATCATCTGCAAAAGTACAAAAAAGATAGAACAACTGTTAAGATTATAAAACCAAATGGGCATAGGTAGCCAGAAAGGTACCAATCTGGGTCCAAACTTCGTCGGATGCGTGCTAATGAGTTAGTCGCAAAAAATATAAAATAATAATAAAACAATGTTGAGGTTTGTTTAATTAAGTTACCCAATTGCTGGATTGGATGAGGCTAATGAGCCAAAAAAGGACATTGATATTGAAGAAAAAAAGGATGTTGGCTAAGAAGAGAGGGTGGTGGTAGCACCATGACCATATTGGTGACAAGTTGTGATGGTTTTTGAGGAAATATGTGTAGAAAAGTATTGAGGGAAGTGGAACAACAAGTGCAATCAAAGCATTTTTTAAATTTCTACCCATTGTTTGGTTCATACTTGGTCTTTCTCTTAGTCCACATTTTTTCTACTATATAACCAACTTTGTTATCTTTTTTCACATGATGGTTGAGTTTGAAATAATCATTAATGAATTTGAATTTCAGACCAAAAGTTATTTATGATAAAATAGAGCATGCTTACTTTATCATTGGTCTAAACGTAATTGTCATTATTTTTTAAAACCAATTTGTAGATACAAACTGTTTTTTAATCTTTAATTACGAGCTTCGCAAAATAAACACTATTTGGTTGGTTGAAGGCACGTTGTTAATTATTTTTTTATTCATTGGGATGATTAACCCTTTTCACAAATAATACTCCCTATACAAATTCAAGTACAATACAATGTTTAAATTATCTGATTAGAAATAGTATGTACCATTAATTCTCTGGTCCTAAATGATTGTCTAATTTCTAAGTAATTATAAGTATCAAAATCATTGGTTTAATTATTTGTATGGTAAAATTCCTTGGGATCTCCAAAAGTGTCCACGCTCGAATGATATACACAGCCCACGCCGTGATTGATTTCTAGACTCATGATATTTGAGTGCACAAGTGTGTGCCAGCTAATTAAGTAATCATTATAGCTTTTGTTCCGATTATATTCACACTCTAAAGTATATCAATCATTTAAACAGTGAACATTAATTAGAGTTAGAGATACAAATAAGCAAATAATGATATTATCTGATATTATTATTATAACTTTATTACAACAATATAAAATAAACGAAAGCTCCGAATATGACAAATATAGATGGCTTTAGGCCTTTATGATCCCATCAAAGGCCCGGAATCAACGCATGGGCTCTTCAATTTCTTTCGGCGAACATTACTTAATCAACCCCCATCTTTCTTTAAACTACAAACAACCCACCTAAGTTTGGGTTTCCACTATTTTCAAGGTTCTTGATTCCTTTGGGTTTTCATCTTCAACTCAAATTTTAATATGACAAGTTCTTGTTGGTAATAGCTTTTGCTGTTGGGGTGATGGTGTTTCTGGCACATAAAAATGTTTAGCAGATGATGACCGTATGATAGTCATGATTAGGGTCTTCCATCAGTCTCTTTTTTCATCATCCAGTTGATATAATTCACAGATCCGGTAAAATCAGAACATGAAAAAAACAATTTTGAAGTTAGGGTTTTACCCCAGAAACCTTTGTCCACAATTAACTAAATCCATTCATTAGGTAGTAAGATCTTGCTTGATACATCCGAAATTGGTAAAAAAAATACTTCAGTTTGGAATTAACAAACAGGATATTCGTACCAAATGAAAGAATTTGAGCCAACCATAGACAATGATCCAAGAGTAAAACCCTGTGATTCAAGTTGTCTTAGTATTTTTAGTTTTATCACAGGTGCGTTTTATATTTACCGACACCAATAGGATATGAAGATGAACTTCTATGTAGTTGCTGCTGAACAGAACCACCTGCAGCAAACACCAGCATCAAAACTACAAAAAATAATAAGAAATTGAACTTAAAAATGGAACGAAAAATCTGGAAATAGAGTTTAGATATCAAAGAACGTGGGGCCACATGCATTAATAAATAGGAACCAGCTAATCAAATATCCTAGTTTAGTGCCTCAATTTTTATTTACTAATTACGTAACTAACTTTTCATCTATTGGTTTTGTAACATAAATACTGATCCTGAGTACTTGATTGATAAGCTCAATATTAACTGCAAATGTCAGATGAAATATTGAACCCAGAAAAATAGGTGACGAAGCTACCGAAAAAGATTAATGCCGTTGAAACCCAAAACTTTCTTCATCATTAAACTGCATACAGGTGGACCAGCTGAAGGTAGGCAAATATATGGACTCTTAACTGACCAATGAAAATAGGAACTTCAACCGAGGGAAGTTAAATGTCATTATACTACAGCGAACTAAACTTAGGAATCAATTCAATAGTTACAATCAGGTCCATTTTCCGAGTAACAATATCCAAAAATATAAATAAAATGAATACACAATAACTGAAATACTTACACTATAACCACTTTAACTAATCAATTCATGGAAATGATAACACAAACATAGGCTTTCGCTTACGTTTGTCTATGATTACTTCCAACGATTGGAAGATGTCACTTCTAATATACTTTGAATTGGTTAGAGTAACGGATTCTTACATTGACCGCCAATCATGTATTATTCCCTTCTTTAGATTGAGCTTTCAATTTCTCCAACTGCTTCCTCAAATACGCTTGTTTTAACTTCTCTCGCCGAACCGCCACCTGCTCTTGCCTACGAACTTTCAGTTCAGATACTTTTTCCCGAGCTTGATTCACTTCTTCATGAACTTCCCTGAAAAAAAAATAGAACCCATTATGACAAAACCATTAGGTTATCAACATCAATTAAAAGATCAGGCAACACTACAACAGCAACAATACCTCATTGAGGCGAGGTACAAGGGAGATAAGATGTAGACAATCATATCTTATCTCTACCTAAAGGTAAATGCTTCTGGAAAGACCTCCAAGAGACTCGTATGCATGAAAATATGAACACACCCACACCTACCCCACACACTACACATACACGCACGCAAACACACACATGCACCCCCAGACAAAAATAAAATAATAATAATAATAATAATATATGACTATTAAGAGTATATACTAGTAATAGATAAATATAATATATCTATACATATAAATAGACGTATTAATATATCTAAAACACCCGAATGGTTCTCCGACACCTTAGTCTCACGTCGAAGTCTTGTCTTAATGACTCTTTTTAATAACTTCATGGCATGGCCAAGTAGTTTAATGCCTCTTTAGTTGCTGTAAATTTACATGTCACCATTGTTCTTGTAAATGGGAATAACCTTGTTAACTCTCCATTCTCCTAGCATTTTAGGTCTTTAAAGGTCTTGTTGAAAAGATTTGTCAGTCACTTCACACCATCGTCCCCTAGGCATCGCCAAGCCTCTATGGGAATTTCGTCAGGTTTGTGGCTTTGTTTCTTCCCATCTTGCGTATAGCTAACCTGACTACCTCCTGGTTCATCCACGTGAAGTAGCAATCATTTTGTAAAGTTTGTCAAGTAGCAGTAGCACTACTCTCTAGTCCTCCGCTTTGCCCTAGCCTTCTCCCAAGAAATACTCTCCCCATCTTTTCCTAATTCTGTCCTCATTCACTTTGATTCGTCTACCCTCATCTTTGATAAATTTGATGTTTTCTACGTCTCTTCTTTTTCTCTCCCTCGGCTCAGCTATCTGTAGATATCATATTGTCCCTCTTTGGAATCCAATTTTCTTGTACAATTCTTCATACACTTTTTCTTTTGCTTGAGTTACTGCTTTCTTTGCTTAGCTTTTGGCTTTTTTGTACCTCTATTGTGCCCTAGTTCTATCCGTATGTAACCCCTCCCTAGTTTACATGAGCTCTCGAATCGGGTATGTTTCACGGCGACTTTCGCTTGAACTTCATCATTAGGCCATTAGATTCCCTGTGACCTCTATTTGTTCTCAATGCCCTTACGGCCAGACCTAAAGATTCCTTGGCCACCTCCTTGATGGTGTTTGCTAGATAGATCCACATCCTATCTACATCATATTGTAATCTGTTTTCCCCCTCCGTATTAACTCTTTCTAGAATTGTCTCTCTAAAAGTTTATGCCGCCTCTTTGTTTAGGTTTTTCCACAAGATACTTGGTTGTAACGTCCTCACACTCCTGTGTGCTCGTCTTTGTATAATCGAATCTATGACCAATAGTCTGTGTTGGGAGGAACAAGTCTCATTTGGGAGGACCTCGCCGTATTTGCAAGCCCTAAGGTCTCCTTGCAAACCAACAGATAGTCAATCTGTTTGCTATTGTACCCGCTTAATCAGCTAGGCACCCCCTCACCAGTTTGTCCAGTGATTCCCAAAAAGTTCTTCTTTTATGCTTCTCCCCGACCCGCTTACAGTGCGTATGCGCTGACGACTGTGAAAGTCTCTTCCTCAATCACCAACATTACCGACATGATCCTACCCTTACACCTCTCCACATATACTACATTGTCCTTGAATGGCAACACTATAATGATCCCTACTCCATTTCGTGCTATCTTTGATCCTTAGTACCATAATTTGTAACCATTTATCCTAACAGTATCACCACCCTTCCATTTGGTCTCTTGGAAGCACGCGATCTCCACCTTATGCCCAATCCAAGAACCAACAACCTCCATAGACTTTCCAGTCAAAGTTCCTACATTTCAGTTACCCACTCTAATCCTAACGGAAGTCGCTAATCTATTAGTTCACCTGAACCCCGTAGACCCACCCACCCCTAAGCTAGAAAGACATGACCTCAAGTAACCATGAGTGTGTAAAGTCTATCCTAACCTACGCGTGAAAGTCTCCAAAATTAGAGCCCTAAACTAAGAGTACTCTAACACCCTAAACTAAGAGTACTCTAAAAGAACGTGCTTAAGCTAATAGGCAACAATACAATGCAATGGCTGTTATAATTTCAACATAGAAATAAAAATTAAATTAAGTACTAATAGAGTATAAGGTTTGTTTTCTTTTTTGATTTAATTTAGAGGAATTTGGGACATGTTAGAAATGATGTAATATGTAAAGGTATAAAAAAGGTTGGTTTTGCTTAAACTTTTATTATTTAATGGCTGATTTTGCTATTTTTTTTAAACTAACACTCTGTTCCCGAGTTTTATAAAGAAAGAAAAGGAGAGAAATGAAGAGGAAAGAAAAGAAAGGAATTCAAATCTGCTCAATTTGGGAGGAAAGATAGGAAGGAAAATCATGCAAAGATAATACATTCCTTTCTTTTCTTTTCTTTCTTGAAAAACTAGGGAACACAATTACCTTCATATTTTCTTTCCAATTACTTTCTCTTCTCTCCAAAATAGATTTCTGGAACAGACTGTAAGTCTACCAGGTATAAGATAGAGAACAGAAAAAATAACCCCAATTCAAGCAACTAAACAAGTATACAAAGCCAAACTAAGATTGGTGGTCGTGATGAAATTCTTACGAGTAGTAATAAAAACAATTTTTGGTAGTTAAAATTGGGAAATGCTAGTGGGAGATAGTGAGCAGTTCATTTACCTAACAAAACGCTTGCGCTCATCATTGTTTACTACACCTGGTGCCCTGTCGAGTCCCATAGCTCGTGTATCAGGTAACGAAGGTTCATCATCCCTATTAGACTCATGTTCTGCCACTTCAATGGAAAACATATGATGTCCTTTAGGTTGCTGTGATTCCTTTTTTACAATGCTCTTACTGAAGAAATCAACACAATATTTCTCTTTATCTTCCTCATCAGACAGTTCTCCCTTTGACAGCTTTTCATACAGCGCAGCTTTCTTCTCTAAGGCTGCATAACTGGCTGACCCATCTTTGACAGCTTTCATCTCAAGCTTATCCCTGAAATTTTGATAAAAGATGTCATGCGAAAATATAGGTTATCAAATTTTCCTCATTACATGCATAAAAAAAAAATAGTTGTTATGTTGAAGGAAAAACAGAGTTTCACGTGATCTTATACATTTATGGCATCAAATTTTGATTTTATGGATCCCATAGATATGAAATCAAAATGCAATCGTAGAACCATTTTCTAGACAAGCAATAAAGATGGAGACCCAAAAGAAAAAAAAAATAAAGAGAGACTGGTTTTGACAGCATACATACTAAGATTTGCTTTCAGACCATAACATGTAGAGAGAAGATTTAATCTACTATTGTCACACATCAGTCTTTTCTCCGTTCAGGTAACTTAAACTGGGACCATATGAAATCAAAAGGATTCCAAAGCGGCAGCTAATAACTTAAAACCCAGAGCAATGTTTCTAGAATGGGGGCATGAACAAGCTAGTGAAGTGATCTTTCAAATGCATGAACAAACCGAAAATAATGCTATCAGTACTTTTTAATAACTACAAATGTGCAGAGACATGAGAGATAAGTAATTAACAACCAACAGAAACTTCACAGCGGAGAAAAATACTGCATTTAGTATAAAATATCCCAACACAAAGCTTGTTATGCTTATTTTACGTTTGTCTTCAATGAAAAAGTTTAACACTTGTGCCTCTGAATTAGACAAACACCATAGTTCATGGCCTCACCTAGCATTTGGATAATTCTTAATACGAACTACATAGCTAATGATCAGTATAATTGAAAAGATCGATAAAGTTTTGTTAAACAAAAGCCGCTTGCCATCAAACTTATCAAAGCAATAAGGCAAGACTAGGCCATGGATAGGTTCCTAACCATGTATATAAATTATATACAGTAAACACAATAAAACAACCTAAGCATTATTATACATAACAAGAAATGAACTCCATAACTCAAAGAAGAAATTTAGTAAATCAGTATCAATCAAACAATTCATAAATTAGGGTCTCGTAAACCCTAACTAATAGAACTAGCAAACCCTAACTGATTTCAAATCAGAGCCAATTAAAAAATTAATAAATCAAACAAACGATAAGACCAGGGGTAATTTAGGGTTCCATACTTGTGAGAACGAACGTCAACGCCGGAATTCTTCCCGGAAAACGGATCGTTCGGAGTGATTTTCTTCTTAGCGCGATGAACATCGAGTTGATCAGGATTCTTATTCAAATTATTAGATTTGGCTTCTTCTTGAGATTTGTATAATTGAGCTTTTAGTTCGAGAATTGATGAAGGACCTACACCGGCAATTGCACGGTGTTTTTTAGGCATGATTGATGATTCCGTTAACCATCCTAATGATTCTACAACCACCCTTTTTTTCTTCCCCATTTCGTCCGTTGAGCTCATTCTCGAAACCCTTATTTGTTGCTATGTAGAATTGATTTGATTGATTATGCTTCCAATTGATCGTTGGGTGATACTCTAGGGTTTACAATCAAAAGAAGTTTCGTTGATTTGTTAAATCGTACGATTGAAAAATATATACGGTACTAAATCTGTCATTTTAACAAGACAGATGGTGTAAACATAAATATAAATAAAAGGGTTAATCGGCGACGAAGAAATAATAAAATCAACTGATTGTAGCCATTTTATTGTTAATTAAAGGATTATATGTTTAAACGTCACTCAAACATATTATTTTAATTTTAAAATTATATATATTTAAAAATAATTTTGTAGGTTACTCAAATTCATATATTATTTCATATATATTAAATTCAATTAAAAAACTCATCAAAAAAAATGTGAAAGTACACAAATATGCATATATTTGAATAAAACTAAAATAATATAATAATGTTAATTAACAAATATATGAGTATTTGTGTCTCTTCACATTTTTTTGATGAGTTTTTAGTCAAATTTGATATATATGAAACAATATATAAATTTTGATGGCCTACAAAATCATTTCCAAATATGAGTGGCTTACAAAAATAAAATGATATATTAAAATGAGCTACAAAATTACTTTTAAATATAAATAACCTATAAAAACAAAATTACATATTTACTCGCCAATTCCTTCTCCCCTGAGACATTGGTTGTTGTTTGGACAACCTTTTGTTTTTTATCTTGGCAAGCATAAATTTCCTTTTCTTTGTCCAATGCATTGTCCGGAAGAAGAGGTGCATGATGCAACAAGGAATCATTCATTAATATGTCTTGTATCACATTATCATTTTGCAATGAATCCAAACACCAAAGTAGGGAAACTATACTGGTGAGAGCTTCAAACAATCCTTATGGATTAGTGTCTGGAATATATTGCGGCAGCGTATTCCCCAAAAAACTCTATGACATTTATGATTCGATTTTTCAAAATATCTTATAATAAACTCATTGCCTTCAAAACGATCGATAAAATATTGACTTGCTCTTTCAAAATCTTCTTGAAATATTCTAAAAGCAAATGGTGTAAGAACTCCAAAAGCTTAAACGGAGATTTTGTCTTTAAATAAGTAGGTCTAAATGTAGCTAACATATGGTCATGTACTTGTCCATTTCTCATTTCTTCCACAACGAGATCCACCAACGGACAAAGATCATTATCATCATTATCATTATCATCATTATCATTATTAACATTAAAACAAAGAGGATTAAACAAATAAACTTTAGTTTAATTATATTTTTTTGTGTAGCAGCATGAGCCATTATATTTTTTTGGCTTTGGAATTTGAGTCTCTATCTAATTGGAATGTAGTCGAGGGTTGTGTATTCAATTGGACTAGAATGTTTCTGTCATAAATTTTTATAATGAAGAATTGATTTTTCTCCTTATCTTGTACCTATTTCAAGCCTCGTAATAAAAGATAGTGCTCAACAAAATAAAGGAATTCGCATGATTTTAAAAGCATATACCTAAGATGATGAGAAGTTTTTAGGGGATACATATTTAACGAAGTAGTTGGTCTCGTAAACAATAGTCAAGTATAAAAATTAACAATAAATGTAAGTAGATGCATTAAGTTTCAAGTTTAAAGTTTTTTTAATTCAATTAAAGAATATTTTACAATAGTTTAATGTGGAATAAGACAAGACAAACTATTTTAATTAAACTACATTTATGACAGATTTACTTCCGGCAGGTTATCAGCGAGAGTACGCTGATAACACACAATAATCAACACTTAACAGATAAGTGATAGCACAATAGCTCACTAACAAATAGGAATATGCTTAATCAATGTTGGAGGTGAATACTAAATTCTAGATATTAAATATGGTAGTTGAGAGGAGTATTTATAGTCTCATAAATACATCTCAAACCCTACACGTGTCAATACCGTATTCAATAAGGTTTAAATGTAACTTCCAATGAATGAAAGTGACAATTCATACTAGGGTATGAATGGGAATTAATTAATCCTAGTATTCAAAAAAGTAATGCACTTTTCGGACAAAGTACAATAATCAGTTGTACATATCTTTATCAAAGATATGTACAAGAGTTATTATCCTTTATAAGTGGGCCTTCGATTTAGTACATTGGGTATTTGTCAAACCCAATGTACTTTTAGGGTAAAAACATGAACCGCTGGTTAATAAGGAAGTCTTGAATTCCACTTCAGTGAACTCCTTTATATCTCTGTCTTCAGTCTTGGACTTGAACATATGTTTCAGATGTTATTGACAGTGATAGGTTCATTGTAACTTCTTTAGATGATAATTCTCTATCAACTAGTGATAGCTACTTAGATTTTATTCTAAGTTACAATAGTATCACTACTAACAGATGCAATGACTAATAGAGATCAGTAATGTAACACCCCAAAATTTATAGGTGATATTCTAATACGCGTAAATGTTTTATTTAATTAGTTGTGTAAATTACATGCATTATTATTATTATTGATTGAGAAGTAACTAAGTTGTTTAAATGTTAAGTTGTAGGGTGTAATGTTAAGTAATTGAGACTAGGAGGTTAGAATTGTAAATACTTAAAATAAATCATTTATCTAATAAGCTCTATAATACACCCACACATACATGTACGACCTTACACACACACAGAAGTTCTTGTGGACTCAAAATCGTGAAAAAGAAGAAGGAAGAAATGGAAATCAGCTTGCTAACATCAAATTGTACCTAGAGAAGTTAAATTGAGACTTTATCCCTAAACCAAGGTAAGCTTATGCTCTTGTTCTTTTGACCTAAAAATTGAGTAGTTGGCGATTATGAGTAGATTGATAGTAGTTGATGAAGTAATTCATGATTTATGCTCAATTGATGCTAGTAGTTGTTTATAGTTAGCGTTTGTTGATTTCAAACCATGAAATGGTGAGATTTTGGTTAGAAGCTTATGAAACCCAAATTAGAAAAGTTGAATTCGGGTTTAATAAATTAACCCATTAAATTGTTAGCTTAAAAGAGTAGTTTTGATGCTTTTAGTTGAGGTTGAAGTGATATTGAAAGCAATTGGTTATTAAAATGATTCAAGAGCTAGATTGATGAAATTATGCAAGTTTGACTTTAAAAGTCAAACTGTACATATATGGAGTAGTTATAAATCGATGGGTAAAAAAGTTGTATGAATGTTATTACATGTTTGTTGTATTGTTGAATTGATTATGTGATGTTGATATGTGTTAAAGAGGTGGGGAATCCAAGTAGCAAGTTATCTTCCTTAAATCACCAACGTGAGTTCATATTGTAATTAAATGAGTTATGTTGATTAAAGAAGATCCAATTGACAGTGGAATAGGTGGTCTCATGCTGTATATGAAGCACACGGTTGAGTTGTAAAATGGATATGAATTACATCCGTATAAGAGGATCCAATTGACAATGAAGTAGGTAGTTTCATGTTGTAAATGAACCACATGATAGTTGATTTACATGGTAGAGACTTCCTAGCCTTGTGCTAGTTCAGTTGAGATGTGAAAGTGTAACAGATTATGGATTCGTATAGTTGTGCAAATCACGTATATGCTAGTTGTTAGTCAACTTATGTTGACTCCAGTTGTTAATTGAAATCAATTTTTTAGCTACTCTAGTTGATCATTGACCTCAGTTGTTAATTGATTTCAATTACAGTTGATCTTGTTGTTGTCGAGTTAGTTGATTTAGTTGTTGATTAATTGAGATGTGTACTTGACTTTAATTGCTAGTTGCATTCAATTGTTGAATTATGTCAAGTTGTTGACTTTTGATAAGTCGTAGGGAAGTCAAGTTATTGATTTATCTTAGATGACTAGTCGATATCATGTTGTATAATTGAGCACCATGTGTTCAAGTGGATGATAAGTTGTTTAAGTTGGTTGGGAAGTTGATCAAATTGATCCAAAAGTTGTTAAGTTGTTTACTTGTGGGCTTAGTGTTTTTAAATGCATCCAACTTTATCAAAAAAGCTATTGTGTGTATCGTACTTTACGGGGCTCTATTAAATGTACTGAACTCGTAAAAAACGCAATTGTATGTATCACACCGGCTATAGCAGGTAATTCCAAATCTTTAGCAGGTTACCATGTTCTCAGGTCATCCTCTCCGGTGAAATTCCGACTGAAACCATTAGTTCCGGCCAACTCCCATTAATTCCGACGAGTTTCAAAATTCTGAAAAACTTGTCCGTTATTACACGTCATATGTTCATGTTTTCCTTCACAATACGTACATATAAGTACACCACATTTATTGACTATATATGTTGCTTATAGGTATTTAGTTCCTTCTGAAATACACCATGTCATATGTTTCTTCTGAAAAATTCTAAGATATTTGAGCTTTGATATTAAATGAATTTATATATATAGGAAGAGATGTGAGTGATGCTCTGTTTTTTTACGATGTGAGACTCTACACATTTCCGGCCATAGCAAAGGGAATGTGAAGTGAGAAATTAGATCGATTATTCTACACATTTAAACCAATCCAATTTAAAACATTTACATTTGTTTGTTGTTATTGCACCTTTTATCTTTTTAATGAATTTCTTGTCTATCAAAGTTAACTATTGATATAAGAAATTTGGGGTTTGAATAAACTATCGAGGAAAAATGGGAAAAGATCATATATGAATTAACAAGTTTGGGAAGAAAGGAGCTCCATTAATAGAGCAAAGAAATGAAAAAAAATAAAAATGAACCTTTATTTTAGGTGGCCGGAAAAGATGTCAAGTGGTTGGAAATTCATCGGAGAAGATGACCGGAGGCAAAATTACCGGCTAAGTGTTTGATAAGTCACTGGATACATACAATTGTACTTTTTACAAGTTCGGTACATTTAATAGAGCCTCGTAAAGTACGATACACACAATAGCTTCTTTGATAAAGTTATATATATATTTAAAAACACTAAGCCCTTTACTTGCTTAATTACCTATGAATTCACTAAGCGTTTTTCTTATCTTTTTAGTTGAATCGTTTTTAGGCAAGCGGGTTGGTTAAGGAAGAGGATCGTGGGAAGGGAAAGACATAGTGCCGATATTTTGTTGTACTTGGTGTAGATATATGCCAAGGTTAAACTTGTTTAAATCATAGTTCTGATACTCGACTCGTTGCCCTACCCATGTTTTGTATAAGTGTCAAATGGGTCGAATGTGATTTTGGGTATAAACCTTTATGGTAAATATCAAAATGTTGTTTATTGCAATGTCGAAATTAGTGGGCACAGGTTAGGTAGTGCGGAGTGCAAACCCGACTAAGTTACTAATTTTTGGGTTCAAAATTATTGTGGGAGTCTAATTTGACTAAATGTTGCTTGTGTTGATTGCTTGTGCTTGTTAGCTTGTGATGATTGACTTGTGCTGATTGTTTGTGCTGATTGGCTTGTGTTGATTGACTTGTGTTGATTGGCTTGTATTGATTGGCTTGTGCTGATTGGTTTGTGCTGATTGCACAAGTTGATTGAATGAGCTGTTTGCACTTGCTGATGTGTTAAAAAAACTCGGTGTAACAAGTAAATATTCTAAGTAATAGTTCTCGTTCAACATGAGTAGCCAACACTATTGCTTAGTCTATTGTAGTTGCTGCTAACATATGCAGCGACAGATAAAAACACTTAGTTTATTTTGTCATTGTTAGATATTAAAATATAGATTGTAAACCTTGATTAGTGCTTAAAACATGTGTTTAGCACATTTAGTATAAATAGGTTGCTAAACCTTCATTTGTAATACTTGGAATTGTAATAATCATTAGTGAGCTAAATAGAAAATCATTCAACCAAATTCTCTCTCAACATTCATCATACATTTGCTTGATTTGGACTAACAATTGGTATCAGAGCTTGAGTGATTAAAGATTTGAAGGAAAAACAGATCGAAACATCAAGAATTCATCAAAGAAAAAGTCAACAAAAAGTCAAATTCATGATTTTCAAGAACAAATTCGGAGATTCAATTGTGTTTTGATGAAATTAAACCAATAGAATTGAAGTACAATCATCAAGGAACAAATATTGAGTATCAATTTCATCAAATTATAGCTAAAAAAATCTAATTTGAAGAAAAGTCAAAATGGGTATTTGAATTTAGAATTTCGGATTAAACTTCAAATTCGATCAAATTTTCTGTTTCTGATCAAGTTAAGGATCAACGAAGGTTCAGGAAGTGATATACAACAGATAGATTGAAGAATTCACGGTTGATTTGAGAAAATTTGGATTACCAAAATTTGGATTTAAGCTTACCATTGAGTACGTTTAATTTGAGAAAATTTTCATTTTACTCGAGAAATTTTTCGAGAAATTTTGGAGGGAAAGTTCGTTCGGACAAATTTGAAATTTCCGATCAACATTTTCTTAATGAAAAGGATTCTTTAACCACTTCAAAATCTTTAATCTTTAAAAGATTCATTCAAGCAAAGATTTTATGATGTTTTCATATATAGCTAAAGCTAGGGAGAGATACCACGACATTTATCGTGTTCACCTAGAGCCACATTTTATGACACAATTCGAATTAATAGAGTTTATTAAAATGTTGGAAAATGAACTTCAAGGACATTATCTCAATGTAAAAAGGGTTGAAAAATGGAGTACTAAGAAGTCAGCTGAAGTTAAGAATCTTCAAGAGCAAATTGAAACACTTCAGGCTGAAAATGAGAGACTTGAATCAGGATTGGGAAGTAAAGAGTTAGAAAGTGTGAATCAGGATTGGGAAGTGAAGTATTCGGAAGAACATGCTCAAGTAGTCAAGATGTCAGCTGAAAAGTCAACTGTTTTGCATCAAGTCAAGCTTCTTGAAACTCAAATGGAAACATACTCTGAGGTACACTCTAAAAGTCTAACTGAGTGTCACAACAAATTAAACTCATAAATCGAAAAGGTTGATATCCTGAAAAAGGAGCTTGCAAATAATCTTGATATATTAAAAAAGGTGACTCGAGAAAGGGATGCTTTTAAGTTTCACAGGGATGAATATATAATTACTAACGAGAAACTTGAAAAAGAAAATAAGTCCTTAATAAAGGAAATTCTTGAATGTTCATCACAATGTAAAGCAGCTAAAATAGTTGAAAATGCTGTCAAACAAAGATATGACCATGCAATTGCTGAAAATTTGAGATTAGAAAGCAAGATCAAAGAACTTCAACATAAATTGTTTAAACGTGGTCAAACAGATCAAACCATTTTTCTCAATAAACCTAAGGATATTAAATTCTATAATCCAAGAGAAGAATTAGGTTTTGAAAATCTCTGCTATTTACAAAGAGCTATTTCTAAATTACCTACCTTGTATAACTATGGTGACATGTGAAGTATTTTAAAAATGTTTTTTTTGTAAAAAACAACTAATGAATATGAAGTTATTGAGAACTTTAATAGAGCTAAAGCTGAAAATGCACAATTTTCGTTCAATTATAGAGAGTTAAATACGAGTTATGGCACAAGGAAAATTCCTCTTTCTGAGGATTATTTTCCAAATTGTTCAACACCTGTTATTGATCAAGTGGTTAAAACAAAACTTTATATTTCAAATTTAATTTTGGAAAATAAAATCTTTAATCTTGAAAAACAAATAACCACTGTACAACTAAATTTTGATCAAGAACGAACAACTCTCTAACAAACTATTAAACAGCTTCAAAGTGCTTCATCTTCATCTAGTTTAGTATCATTATCAAAATCTACCCATGAACTTGAATTTGAGAAGACCTTAGGAAAAGAGTTTGACCAAAAGAAAGCCTTCAATGTCAAGAATAGTTTGAAACCTCAAGTGAATGTTCCAGTGAAGACTTACACGAATAAGTCTTCCAAACCACTTTCAAAAAGGATTTCTCAGTTCACCAATTATTCTTTGCAAAAGAATAAGATGAATTATAAGAAATCACACTCAACTAGAACATTTACTCAGAAGAATTTTCATCGTTCAGATTCTTATTTTTTCAACACTTCATGTAAATCGGTTTCTCAATTTCCAAAGAAACCAAAGTTTTGAAATCGAAACAAAGCTTTTCTGAATAATCTTTCCAACCAAAGTCATTCAACTACTCAAGATCGAAGATGTTTGCTCTTGCACCACAAAATGTTTCTTATCCGGTGCAAAGAAAGAATGATTTTGTTAACCCTATTCCCAAAAGATTTTACTCACCGTTGATTCCACAAAACTTATTTCGAAGTGAAACACCGAGTTTCAATTCCAAATGGAATTCAACGTTTTTAAACTAAATAGACACAACTTATAAATGGTCTTCTAAGTTTTCAAAACCCATTGGTACTGTGCTTAAATGGGTTCCAAAAGTTGTTGTCTAAATTTCAAAATTGACTTATGAACAAATCGGTTCATAACTCGTTCTTCAAATGAAAATGGTTTCTGAACATTTCAGTTCAAAAAAGTTATAATTGAAAGAGCTCAAAGCTTGAGATCGAGCTCCCGTTATACAATGATCAATACATGATCAATTGTTGGCAAATGCTACAATCTACATTGAGTGTTATAGATTTCAAATATCTCTAATGATCCACCAGAACCGATTGAATCTACCACAGGAGCCACCTTCCATAATTTAGGATGCAAGGGTATCTTAGGTCTAAGTAAGAGGGTTGGTAGAGATTAAAGTGCAGATCAACATACTTTCAATAATGTCAAATGAAAATGAGGGAGGAGTTGAAAAATGTGAGAGGTTAAGTGAGGAGTATGTGAAAGGATTAAAAGAAAAGGAAAACCCTCACTAAACAAGAAATCGCCGGGTTGCCACATCTACTATCGGATTTCATTCGTCGATTTCTGGTTTTGAAGAAGACATCATGCACCTAGTGATACAATGCACATTAACCTCCTAGCCACTTAAGTACTTCTTAAAAAGTTCTTGTTTCAATTTCTCACGGAGATTTAACACATAATCTATTGACATCTCGTTTGGAGATTGTTAATATTGAAACAAGAGGATAGTCTGCTCCAGTCCCTGACTTCAATTAATGCACAAATCGAGTCTAGAGCCAAAGATATAAAATATTTTTAGGACACAAAGTATATTTTCACACTCCATGTCTAAGTGACATTATGCATGTCTAAGTGACAATGCCGGAACATTCATAATGATACGTAAAATGGTATTCCACAATTATTAAATGGAAATCCTACCAATGCTAACATCAACGCCAACATTGAAAGTAGGTCACTCAATTGATTCATTTTATGTTTTCAACTGATGTGTAAACTGGTATCTATGTGATCCAGGAGTTATAGTATTTTCAGAAATGTGTTTTCTGAAAATACAAACAACTTTTCCTTGATTTAATCAAGTGAATTGTTGTCTTACCCATTGGTTACAAAATTGATGCTTTACATGGAGTTTACAATCATTTTTCCACATCATTATCCTTGATAATTGATTTGATAGTATTTATTGAAAAGCTTCGATTGTGACGTTGGAAGGTTGTTACTTAGATGGTTTGATGGAGTCTACTATTCTTCAAACACCTTGTGCTACAATATATTCATGATGCTCACGATATATCATAATCATCATGAAGGGGGAGAAAAGAATTAGTGTTTGAAGATAGTAAAGAAAAGAGTTAGTGTTTGAAATAAAAGGGTTAGCAAATTCGATTAACTGTATAATGAAAGATAAAGCGCACAAGTAAATTATTAATTTGAGGAGGAGCAAGTGAAGATTCGAAAATGGTTCAATTAGAAAGTGAAAGCTCCAGAAGATCAATATTCAATTAAGGGGGAGCAATAGAAGAGAAGCTTTAAAAGTATTAACGAAAGATCAAAAAATTCAAAGATCAAATCATAAATCTTTCATACATTGGACTCAATTAGTTCAAAGAGGATTCATCGGCAACAACCAAGTGGAAGATACTTTCAGGATTAAGATAAAGAAAAGGTGATTTCAAAGAGTGAGCTTTCAAGAGAAATATTTCAACAATACATTCAAGATTAGAAGTTGTCGTTGAAGATCAAGAAAACGATTTGTCTTCAATTTATCTTCGAGAATTAACTTAAAAGATAAAAGCTGAGACAAGATTATCAAAAAGTGTGCTTCAACGTGGTTTTTAGCTTACAAAAGATTCTCGAAGTTCAAGCATAAAAGATACATATCTGAATTGAAGACTATCCAAGAAAAGTTTACAATCAGAGGGAGATTGCTAGATATTAAAATATAGATTGTAAACCTTGATTAGTGCTTAAAACATGTGTTTAGCACATTTAGTATAAATAGGTTGCTAAACCTTCATTTGTAATACTTGGAATTGTAATAATAATTAGTGAGCTAAATAGAAAATCATTCAACCAAATTCTCTCTCAACATTCATCATACATTTGCTTGATTTTAGACTAACAGTCATTCATAAATTACATAAGAGGGGTCTCTGACCCGAGGAAAGTCTCTCAAACTTGTATGGGATGACACAAATCTTTTGATGACTCCATTTTATGCTCTTCAACCTTTGGGTAGATGTCATTCCTCCAACCAAATAGTTATGAAGATAATAAGGTGCCCATGACTTTCTTAATTCATACAAACCTTGCATGTGCTTATTATTCTGTAAATTATACTTTGCAACTATTAGTAATCAATTATGCTGAAAGTCTTTAGCCAAAGTCATCCTATAAAGAGTATAAAAATCACGACACCAATTTTGATACTCAGTATGGAGAAGTGCGGTTAACCAACAACTAAATTTGAAAGTGATATGCCATATGTAATAGATATGTATTTTAGTTGGCATTTCAATCGTAATTGCTTCAGACATCCACTTATCTTAATATTTTACAAAAGTCTACGTATCAAAATAAAGTTAGTAATAAAACATATCGTATTAAATAAATATATTAAAATTTATACCTTCATCAACCACCTAAATGTATATGTGATCTCAATCCAAGGTAGTGCACTTCCAAACAACCCAGTCTTTGCCATAATTATTGATTCCATTAGAAAGTGAACAAGGCATGTCATAGGTATTGACTTTGTAAGTGTTACCAAAAACCTCCATATTTTTCATACCATTCATAACTTTGAGGATGACATCAAAAGAAGTTTTCTAACCTCTCTTCTTCATCTAATGTGCGTAGATATTGGAACTTCATATTTAATTATTTTGAAGATTCTATATACTTAATAAGGTCCATTGCATCACTAGCTCCATGCAATCTACTCACTTTTGTAAATAAATTATTAACATCTTTCTCAAGGAACGAAGGTCTCAATGTTTCACCTGTTTTTGGAGCTCCATGACTCTAATTATTTTCCGAACCTCAAGTCCATCGTCTTTGAATAATAATAAAAAAATTCATCCTCAGGAGTGATAATACGGTTGACGGGAAGAGAACGCATTGCTTCGGGTGACAATAATTCATAATTGTGCTCCTTTACGAACTTTGTAATATGCGATTCTTCAGGAAACATATCAAAACTTCTTTTTAAAGTAACGTGCATATAAGCATTGCACTCACATAAAACATCTTCAACATCTTCAACATCTTCATCAATGAAACAAATGCTTCCTGAAATGTGCCAAAAGTTTGGCCAATAAAGGTTCATTGATTGGTGTTTGGCCAATAGATAATTCAACATCTTCATCAATTGAAGGAAGGTTCAAATCCAACATATTAATGTTTATGCGTTAAAAAAAATTCTAAGCAATCAAGAACTGTTAAAGTAAAAACGATTGTCACAAAAAAAAAGTAGTAATGCAACTCATATTTGTGAAGGAAATGGAGGGCATTGAGAAAAATAAGTTGATATGAGTACACTTGTGCATGTAATGTCAAATATATTCAATTTACACAGTAATATATAGAAGTCTTGCAAGTTACAACTTAGAATATGTTTATAGTATGCCTTGAAGCAACATCAAGTTAAGAATTCTCATGTCCATAATCTGCATTTATAAAAACATTGGATTACAAATTAATCGGGATTAACACACCAACAACACTTTGGCCTATAACTGAAATACGGAAACTGGACACTTAATAAGATTTTCAACTGTATTACAAAATAAAACAAACACTAAACATACATAAATCAATAAAGAAAAAAAAGGGCCCAATAGATCAAAATATGAAAGATATTTTACCGATGTATAATAAACCAAAATTTCCTTGATTTGAAGTTTTTGTAACCTCAAAATTGTATAGTTATCTAGAATTGTTTAATTTTTATTAATGGGAAGAGTGGTGAGTTATTTTGAATTTTTTAGTTTTTAACAAAGTGAGAAAAGGAGGGTCAAGAAAATTGCATCAACTTGAGATAAGGAAGGAACGTAGTATGATAACACGTAAAAAGTTACGTTTTTATGTGCGTTTTCTTGTTCATATTAATTAAATAATTAACATTTTAAATCAATACTAGCTCGACCCACCATGAAATATAAGCAGGTTAACGGGTTATAAATAGTAACCATATCGTGTATTTTTTACGTCGTATCAAGAATTGGCATTTTGTTTTGTTATTGTAATTTGTTGCATAAAATATATTCTTTTTTGATAAATGTATTTTTTTAGTTATATTCAGGTTTAGCATGTTATCAATCGAAACTTAATAGGAAACTCACAGATACGGAGTAATATCAAACTTAAAAAGGAAATTTTTTAAAATGTTTTTACTATTAAAGCAATTTTCCCGAAACTATTAAGAATATTTCTTACCAAAGTAAAAATATCTCCTTTTTACAATGGTTTGATGATCTCCCAACTTCTTACGTGGACTAGGATTATTGTGACGGGTTATTTAAATCTGGATCTATATTTTTATAAAATAAAAACTAATTAATAGTTTGATTTTGTTTCGATTAACTTAATAAAAAGCAGCTTTTTGAGCTAGTCTTATTGTGACGATAATGATAAGACTATCGAGAAGTATTTGAATAATAAAACTATTCTAATCTAAGTTTACATAATGATTTAATAGTGTTAATTTTTTAAAATTTGAGATCAAGAAAGAAAGAGATTGATGGAGGGAAGAAAATTAGCATTATTGGGTTAAAAATGAGTGATATTTTTGTAATTAGATAAAAAAATATTAGGAAACAGAAAAACAAAAAGTGATTTTTGAGAATCGGATCTCCGAACAAAAATTAAATTTTTAGATATTTCATATCGATTTTCGGAGAATTTGGTTATGGATTCAAAAAACGGATATGTTTGAACATTCCTACCACCACCTGCCAACTATTGCCTCCGACCACCGGACTCTGACGACGAATTTTTTTTCAATTTTTAATTATTGCTTTTCTTGTATACTTCCATTTAATTTGTCTTTTTATCATATTTAACCTCTTTATTTCTCCCTTTTTCTTATTTTTATCTTTCTAAACCTTTATATATAGTTTTTAAGGTTTTTTTAATCTATTTTTTCCTTTCTTGTTTTGTTTTAATTTTTTTCAATCGATGATATTGTATGATTAATTTAAAGGGTTAATTGTTTCATTATGCAGTGAACTTTGCTTTTTATACTATTGTATGTAACCAACTTTCAAAACGTCTATTGTATGTATTCAACTTGTAATTTTGGCATATTGTATGTATCCCGTCACCTGAATATCCGGTTTCAGGTAAAAGTGTTACACGTCAACACTTGAAGAATACGTGGCATGCCAACTCGATAATTTCATTAACCCACACAAAACGGGTTACCCGACCCGACCCAATATTTTAAAAATTAAAACCCGGTTTTAGTTTGATGAATTTAATACCTTTTCTTGAATGCTTCAATTCAATTCTTTAATAATCCCAAGTAACTTCATCGATCGAAGATTCTTTAATACCTTTTCATATCCATAGTTTACACGCACTTAATGAAACCCTAGATTTCTGGATATTTCGCGATGGTTGAAGGTTCACCAAAGGAGGAAGGTTTCGATTTTGACATTCACTGTCTTGGGCTGTTCCTGCTTCATCCTCTAAGGTACGAAGGCATTATTCTTAAGGTTTTCTTGAAAAAACGTCTTTGTTATGCTGAAATGGTAGAGTATTTAAAGGTGAAAAGTAGGGAGAAGCGTTTTGTGCATTTATATTTCTTAATCCCTGGTAATAATGTTGATAATGGTTTATTAATAGTTGAAAATGACAAACAATTAGAGGTGTTGTATGATGTTGCTAGAGAGTATGGAAAAATAGAGTTATTTGTAGATCATGTAGGAGTTGATATTGGTCAGTTTATAGGAAAGTATGGTTATGAAGATATGGAGGGGGAGACACTAGTCAATTCTGGTAGTGATTCTGATAGTGATGACAATGGTGACTTGGGGGATGATGGCAGTGTTGCATCCTTAGATCATTTATCAGAAGGTGAGGAAGAGGTGTATCAGATGAGAAAGAAGAAATTAGAAAAAAAGAATAACCCTAAACCACACCAAGCTAAAGCATCTAAATTACCCAGGGGACATGGTAGGAAAATGGTTGATGAAAAAGAGCTAGATATATTACAAGTTGAACATGATGAGTTTATTCAAGAATTGTTGAATGCTTTGGATAAAGAGGAAGATCCCTTGAATGTGTTTGAGCAACATGATAAGTTTTCTATTTATGACAAGCAAACACACTGGAAATACCAGGAGCCTGTGATTGGTGAAAGGTTTGAAGGTGTGGGTCAATTCAAAGAGTGCATTACCTACTATGCTTTAGCAAACGGTTTTTCCATATGGTATGAAAGAAGTTGTAAAAAGGATGTGATTGTTAGGTGTGGTACTAGACCACCTAGGATTGAAGATCCAGAAAAGGGAAAACAAAGGAAAATAAAGAGGTACCCTAAGGTTGACAAGAATGCTCCTAAAGACTGTAATTGGAGGTGTTATGCTAGATGGATGAATGAGGAGGGTACATTTCAGATTATGTCTATGAATGATGACCACACTTGTTCCAGAAACTTCCAGTTTGGATCATTGGTCAACTATAAGTGGATTGGAAGGAATTTTGGGCACAAGATCAGAAGGAATCCAGATATTAAATTGTGTGAGATTGCAGATATGGTAATGAAAAAGTATAGTTGTGAGATTAGTCCAAATGTGTGTAGGTCTGCAAAAATCTGGGCTTTGAATGAATATGATAAGTCCTTAATTGAGCATTATGGGATGCTTAGATCATATGCTGATGAGTTGATTAGGAGCAACCCTGGGTCTACTGTTAAGCTGGGAGTGACTAGGTCAAATGAAATGCCAACATTTGAAAGATTTTATGTTTGTTTGCATGGACTAAAGGAAGGGTGGAAGACTGGCTGCAGGAGGATAATTGCATTAGATGGTTGCTTCTTAAAGGGACCTTGTCATGGTGAGTTGATTACTGCCATTGGTAGGGATGGAAATAATCACATATTTCCAGTTGCTTGGGCTGTGATTACAGTGGAGAACAAGGACAATTGGTCATGGTTTTTGGAGCTTCTGGGGGATGATTTAGGTATTCCAACCGGTGTGGATCTAACATTGATGTCTGATCAGCATAAGGTACTTGACAATGATAAGAAAATGTCTCATTTCTTTTATATTTATTTACATGACAATTGATTACTTTCTGTGTACTTATAGGGATTGATGGAAGCAGTCAAAGACATTATGCCACATGCAGAGCATAGACAATGTGCTCGGCATATATATGACAATTTCAGAAAAGCTTATAGTGGTGTCGAGTTCAGAAACCTGTTTTGGCAGGCATGTAGGGCTTCTTATACTCGTGAGTTTGAAAGGGTCATGAGTGAAATAAGGTTGGCCAATCGTAATGCTTATAATTACTTACTTAAGAAGGAACCTAAGACTTGGTCACGTGCATTTTTTGAGATAGGAAGAGGGTGTGAAGCAGTTGAAAATGGATTTTCTGAGTGTTTTAATTCTGTCATAGTGAGGGTTAGGCATAAGCCAATAATAACCATGTTAGAATCAATTAGGCATATTTTGATGGAGAGGATGAATACCATGAACAAGATAAGTGATGGATGGCGTGATGACATAACTCCAAACATTAGGAGGAGGTTGGAATTGGCAAAGGATCAAATGTGGTATGTATCCAACAATCTGTTTAATACTTTCTGTTTTAATACTTACATTCTGTTTAAACTAACATTATGTTTTAATACTTTATGCAGTAACTGGAGAGTGATAGTAGGTGGTGGACAGTTCATATAGTTGTGACATAACTCATTCTATAAACCAGAAGTACCATTTCATTACATTTGTAGTCAACCAACATTACAGTTAGCCTACATTACATACACAAAATAACACTTCACCTTGCAACTATGTCATCTACAGACATACTTTACAATTTCATTATCAACACACCTATTACAACACTTGCAAACACTAAAAACCCTATCAGAACTCTAAAAACTTTGTCATAAACTTGCAACTTTCCTTTGTTCACATTCAACTCTTTCTGCAACATTTCGGACACTGATTTAGCCTGAGTAAGCTCCAATTCTTTATCATTGTTATGCGGTTTCACATATTGATGATGCAAATGGTAAAGAAGATGCTTGTAGTAGTCGGATGGAAGCTCTTCATCTAAAAACCTATACCGTTTACAACTTTTCATTTTCCCCTATCAAATTAGGGCAAAATTGTTACATCTATACAGAAACTTTCACAAGAACAATCAATAAACACAAATTAATACTTACATAGTTAGGACATCCAATGTATCTTCTCCCTGGGTTTTTTAAAGTCCAAGATGTGCGCACATACATTTTATCAGGACACCAACAATAAACCTCGTCTGATCTCACCAAACTCGTCGCAGAAGAGGAAGAAGATGACGCTGCCATGGATTCACGTATTCTTCACTTTTAGGGTTTCAATTTTAGGTTTCCACTGTAGGGTGACAAACAAGCGGGAGAATATGAATGGAGATGATGAGTGAAAATGAATTAGGTTTTTATATACAATATAAATATAATATAACATCGGGTCGGGTTTACTGGATTGTGCAATCGGGTTTGTTTCAAAATGGATAATATTGATGTGGAAGCTTACATAGACATGAATAGGATGCCAACAAAGCCTTACCTGTTACACCTAAGCAAATGTCCGGTTTCAGGTGACGGGATACATACAATATGCCAAAATTACAAGTTGAATACATACAATAGACGTTTTGAAGTTGGTTACATACAATAGTAAAAAAAGCAAAGTTCACTGCATAATGAAACAATTAACCCTAATTTAAAAGCATGATAAAGTATATTCTATTCGGCATGAAGTGTGCTAATATAAAAGTATAATGCAATGTTTTTTATATGTAGTGTTTAAATTTGAAAACATAACGCTGATATTTTTATCTCAAAGCATTATCCGGTGTTTTTTATTGCCCGATAATGTAATATTTTTATTTAAAAGCATAATGCAAACTTTTTATTTAAAAACATTATGTAGTATTTTTTTATTGACCGATTATGTACTATTTTAATTTAAAAACATTATGTAGTATTTTAACATAATGAAGCGTTAAAAAAAGAAAAAAAGTCAAACTCCATTTTAATTATACATATAATAATTTGACCTGTAGTTTTCTACATCTCGAAGGGTTTTTTTTATAACCTCTATATACTTTGCAATTTAGATATTAATTCGTAATTTATATAAATTTGAAAATTGAAGAAAAAAACAAAATAAGCATTACATACCTTTTTATTTACTCTTTCAAGTACTGGATTATCATCATTCATTAATCATCAAGGACTTGTTAGCAATCTAAAAGTTACAAAGGGCCATTGATGCTATTTGACTAGTTACAAAGTCAAAGACCCTAATCTCTTCTCCTAGACCTCACAACAAACTTCACACTTCTCTACTCACACCAGTAAACAAACCTCAAATAAATGGCATCACAAAATCATCAAGGACATGATCATGATCACCATCATGACCATCAACATCATCATGATAATGGGTAAACAAATTCTTTTACAAATAATTAATATATTATTTTTATTAGTTTATCTTTTTTTGAGAATTGAAATAATATATCTTTTGGGATGTATGAATTGGCAGGTCATTTGTAGGGAAAGATGGGAAGGTGTACCATAGCCATGATGGATTAGCACCACATTCACATGAACCAATTTACTCACCTGGTTTCTTTAACAGAAGAGCACCTCCACTTGTTACCAGAGATTTTAATGAAAGAGCTTTTACTATTGGTATTGGTGGCCCTGTTGGTACTGGGTATGTATGTGTGTGTATATATATATATATATATGTATATTTTTATTTTTTTTCATAATTCATTTTATTGTCATTTTTGTTAACTCATAAGATCTATTAGATTTTCAATTTTGATATAGTTTGGCATATATTTAATATATTTCACTTACAAAGTACTACAAGTTTATCCAAGAAATGGTTTTGAATTTTAAGGGAATGATGATCTTCTAAAGATTTAACGTCCTAGATTGTTTTATTTTACTACTAGTAGCGTACAGAAGATTTACTTCTTTTGTATAATTTGTAAAACTGGTACTTTTGTAATGTGATAAGAATGTATAGAAACAAATAGGAAAACAGAAGATCATGAATTTTTTATATTTATTTTTTAAAATGTGCATTTTCATGTTATATTACTTGTCATGGTTGACTAATTCTGCTGCTGCGTTGCGATCTGTACATGTATGATTTCTTCTTTATCTTGACCTTGTCACATTATAACATAGCTTAATGATTTTTCTATTATTATTATTATTATTATTATTATTATTATTATTGTTATTATTATTATGTTTTACTAATTAAGTTGTCACTTGAAAATGCAGAAAAACTGCTTTAATGTTGGCACTTTGTAGATTTTTGCGTGACAAATACAGTCTTGCTGCGGTATGTATGACAACCATTGTTACTAGTACTTTAGTTATATTGAATAATGACTCTTTATATACTGCATATAATCATTTATAGTTCTTACGATTTTTCTAACTATTCAGGTTACAAACGATATATTCACAAAAGAGGATGGTGAATTTTTGGTGAAAAATGGAGCACTCCCGGAGGAAAGGATACGTGCTGTGGAGACAGGAGGCTGCCCACATGCTGCTATTAGGGAAGATATCAGCATTAATCTTGGCCCTCTTGAGGAGCTTTCTAATCTGTATAAAGCAGATATACTTCTTTGTGAATCTGGGGGAGGTAATTCATGACATTGATCCTTTATATTGACACCTTGTTGTAGAGATAGCAAAATGGGTAAGTCGGGTGGGTTGGGCAATTAGTCAAAACGAGTAAATTTTGCTAAGGGTTGACCCGAAACACTTTTTGTCCAAATTTGTATTTGAATGAAATAATTAATGGTTTATTTGTTAGAAAAACACTTTCGATTTGTTTCTTTTTAGATTCTTCTGTTTAGCTTTTTGACATGTTTCAAAAGAGGCGACTAGAGGTGAAAAATTGGGTGGACCGGGCAGGTTGGGTAACGGGTCGGATTGACCCACCAACGATTTTTATCCAGTATAATTGAATTACAAAAAATTAGGTATTAAGTATTTTTACAAAAACTATATTATTAAAGTAATTTCTCGTTTAAATATACAATTCCACTTCAATTACTAGCCTTTTTAGCCAGAATTGCAATTGTATTTGTGTTTAGAATTTAATCTTTGTTTAATTCGTGTGGGTGCAGATAATTTGGCTGCCAACTTCAGTAGGGAACTAGCTGACTACATAATCTATATCATAGATGTTTCTGGTGGCGATAAAATCCCTCGAAAAGGAGGCCCTGGCATTACACAAGCGGACCTTCTCGTGAGTGGTTCCCTTCAATTAAAGTTAAACTGGTTGAAAGATATGATCTTTGATATAATTGTGTGTTCTTTCAGGTTATAAATAAGACCGATCTTGCACAAGCAGTTGGGGCTGATTTGGCAGTCATGGAGCGCGATGCGCTTCGAATGCGTGATGGTGGGCCCTTCGTATTTGCTCAGGTATGTGTTTTTTAAAATAATTCCTAATACAAATTCTATTATCATTTTGAAGGTCTTTTATTTTCCGAATCTGAAGTTTCTCTGTTACTTGAGAGTTATATTTATATGGTATTTGCAGGTGAAACATGGGGTCGGTGTGGAAGAAATAGTACAAAACATTTTGCAAGCTTGGGAAGCAACAACAGGGACTAAATGCCGCTGATGCTATTCGGCTATCTTGAATGCCTTGTTTACCTTCACAAACATGAATCAATTTCGATCTTTAGAAGCAGACTTATTCTCTTTTGGAGTTTTTCTAGTGTCGGTTATTTCGTACACTTTCAGTGGTTGCGACATTGCTTGCTTACTGATGCAGTAATTTGCTTATTAATGTGTATCTCTTTATAGGGATGGAACACATTAGTTTACATGGTAAATAGAATAAAAGGTTGTGATTCGCTTTTGGAGCTAAGCTTATTTCGTTCTGCTTTACAAGTTCGAATGACATTGCACTCCTTGCGGAACTGTAAATGTAAAAAGAAGGCCCTCATGTTGCAATCTTTGAATGTAGCCGATTAGAGTGTTTGATAAAAGTCTCTTACTATGTTTCATATTTGATGAATCTTGATTGATAATTTTGAGAACATCTTTAAATAACTACACATGGTGTAAGTTCTTATGTGTCGGCTTTGAACCCTTGCCAAAAGCTGTTTTTCCAAATCATACTATTGCAAAATCCAGCTTGCCTGTTTGATTTCATTCACAACATACTGTCTAGATTGACTTTATGGCACAATCGGTTTCAATCGTGTTTTGTGAATACACACAGCAACACAGCAACAACAAAAACACTAAGAAAAATAAAGTCAAAACTGCTTTGTCTATTATTACCATCAATCCAGAACTGAAATAAAATAAACCATAAGAATGGCTATAAAGCAAACCCAAAAAAAGCATGAAATTGAGACATCCTTAAAATGTATTTTCTAAACATTACAATTCAAACTAAGATTATCATCAACTTGATTTGCAGCGCTGCAACCATGTAACGGTTTAAATAATCGATATTTGGCTAAGCTATCAAAGTTTCAAGCTTTTTAGGGTGGATGTGAGCAGAGAAACTTTGTCAGGAGAAATCTGCTTATAATCTTTCTCCAAGGCTGCAGCCGCCAATCCTGAGATCTCTTTGTCCTCATTGTTCCTTCCTTTGGTCAATTGTGCAATCGCAGAAGTGCACTACAACAACGAATATGAAAATAAATATACCCCTCATTTAAGAAGCACATATAATCAAGAGCCAAAAAAAATTGTGCAACAAGCAAGCTCAGGACCAGCATAGGGGTGTTGGGAGCATTTTTGTGTTTACATAATCAGAATCGGATAAATAATAATATATCCTCTGAGAGATGATGTTGGAACGTGTAACTACTGCTTGAAGTTGTAAGAATCAGTTAATCAACTGTTTGAGATTCTGACAGATTATGATCATTTGGAAAAGTAACAGAAAAAACGACCAACAACAACGTCCTTTTGTATTGTTGAAATATATAATTAAAATTATGACAAGATATTTTCATTGACAGTCATACAAGTTAAAACTGATCTTTTAAATTTCTATAGATATTTAAAGTCTATAAGTTCAACTTTAATATTTTAACTTGAGAAAGGTAGTGTGAAACATCTTTAAAATAAGGTAAACATGGGGAAAATAATTAATCTTAGTTTTTCCTTGAATAAAAGTTGATAGACTATCCAAAATTTGCTTAAATGACGTCTAAGTATAATCCAAAAACCAAAATATTGTTATTGCAGCTGCAAATTAACAATAACCGGTTTCATAACCCATAGTAGATTAGTAGTTCCAAATAGATAACTCACCAAACAAATTCCGTATAGTGCTCTGGTGTTTTTTCCGCCTGTCAATTCTATGGTGGAGGCGTAATATTTCTTAGCTGTCTGAAGATTTTCCAGACCGCCTATTGTGTAAAGCACCTGTTTCATAACATCACAATCAGTATATTAGGGGCCAACATCGTTACACTTTTATAGTACTTATTCATTTGGGGAAGAAATAGAAAGCATTACCCATGGAGAGATAGTACAACTATGTACAGACATATTGTAAAACTAAGTCCTTTTTTACATAGAAATTGATTTGTCAGGAATCAAAGAGCCATAATGTATCCTATGTGCTAGTATATATTATGCTGGTAAGATTGATTTCTTTCATCACTCCAGAAAACAAGTTAAAACATTTGAATTTACATGAGTAAGAAAAAAAGTCCCTTCCTTTATCAACCCCATTTCAAATTGTCAGAATTTAACCACCCATTTCCAAACAGTTGCTAATACGTGGTTGTATGGTATTTCTGGGGTTATTAGAAAGAAATAGAACTGATCTTCTTAACAAATACTCACATCAGCATAAGCCAGGTGATGCAGAGGAATCATTGGTTGAGATAAGAGTAGCTCCTCATAGCAAAAAGCTGCTTGTTTATACCTAACAAAGATAAAAATACCAACGCACAAATTAAATGAAAATAAGTGGCAGCAAAAATAGTAATACACGCCTTACAATTTCTTTCTCTCTAAGGGGGTGTATGGATATGGGTTTTGGAACTCATTATGTAACACCTGATAACCACGATCACATAACCAGCTGTAATAAAATATTTAAATGGGATCTTAAAGATAGTGCTTTGATATGCTTCTATTGTTTAAAGTGTTTGACGAACTATCATTATTTAGGCATTAACAGATAAACACACTAAAAAGGACATTTGATGAGAACGATAGACTTTTATTGAAAAAAGGAAACAAATTGTAAGGAAAAGATTCTCAGATTAGGATAAAATTAGGGGTAAAAAGGGTTATTTTAGTTAACCCTCATATAATCAGTTTAGTTGCCACTGGTATGAAACTAAGTCTTTGACCCCAAATAATCAGATTATCAAAATTCTGAAAAATTTGTATATTCAAACCTTAAAACTGATAATTTAACTTCAGATCGCAATAACAAGATTAAGATAATCAGTTTATAAAAAATGCAAATACAACCACCCCCTGTATCAATAGAAAGATGAGGAAAGAAGCATAAATGCATCTTCAGTTAAGAATCACTTACATTTGCAAAGAAACGTATATTTCACCAAGTTCTCTCCAGGCATCAAGATCTGCCATAAATCTGGGGAAAACACAAACATCAAGTGAGCTTACCATGATTAACTGCTGATGAAATAATGATGAATAATTGTTTTCATATCATTCTTACATCTCAAGATATTTACTGAGCCAATCAATGGCCCCTAAAATATCTCCCCGTGCCTTTGCCATGGCTACCCTCCTCATACTAATAACCTGTAAATATTAACATTAGAATATTCAGTTAAAGTAAAGATTATTTAGATACTTAATGGGGACTGAATAGCCTCTTTTTCTTTTATAACCAGCAAAGTGGATTGGTTAATGATGTATGTAATGTAACAAAAGTACAAGAATTATAGAAAACTGACTTGATCAAGTGGATTATCCTCTAGAAGGCTGGAATAAGCTTTCTCAGCTTCAGCCCACAAGCCCTTTGCTTCAAGCAACATTGCTTCTAACCTACCTGAAATGCACGGCTAATACTGAGAACTTACAGAAAGTTAATCAAACCAATACGTCACAAAGATTATTGAAAACAAGACAACTGTAACCACCAGAGCCTGGAATTTAAAAGTAGATGCAGAGTTTAAACCCGGGTATGCACTTCTAATGAAAAAATATAATTCGAATATGCATTAATCGTTACAATTTGTTTACTTATTTTTACACTAAGAAGTACGCAGATATATAGTATGGTATAAACATGCATACCCTCAACCCCTTCTAGAACCCCAGGTCTGAATCCCCAAAATGTGCTGATGGAGCACAGGTTCAATTTCCATTTTATGGTGCTTCATGCACAGACAGTGAAAATGAGATTGCCTTGACATAGGTCCTTATGATCTAAGTTAATTTGCATGAAGTTTGTGATTCAGTGAACAAGACAGACATGATATAGGTCAGAGGGGGCAAAACGGGCAGCTTGGGTAAAGGGCCAAAACAGGTAAGTTTATGGTGTGGGTCAGGTTGACTGCAAATGGGTTGAAACTGCAAACCATAAGTATAGGAATGTGTGTGTGTTGACATATAGGACTCACCAACTCGTTTGCTGTCTGGAAACTTCTTCTGTAAAACCTTTATGCAATCCTGAATAATTCCTACTTGATTAATAATAACAAAAAAAAGGAAAAGAAAAGAGAAGCCAAATACTTCAACAGAAAAGATGCAACTATCAAATGAGTAGAATGCTACCTTTGCCACTTCAAGGGATTGACAGTCTAGAGCAGCAACAGCTACTTGCTCGTAGAGAGTCCATTCTGCAAAATTTGAAAGTAAAATCAACTATCATATGCTCCTTATAAAACTCAAGGTGTAATACATAACATAAAGTTTGAAGTTTCAACATCCAAAAGAAATCAGAAACTCGTGAGATCCGCCGCACAATAATTAGTTTTACCATGAACGGAATAAAAGTAAAAATATGATAGAAATAGAAAGCCATTCAATATATATTCAGCGAAAGGACCCAACATGAAGTACGTTTAGGAATTAATAAACAAGGTTATTCTTCATTTAATTCGTCTAATATACTCCAACGGCTTAAACCAAGTATTGGAGATATGATTTAGGACTTAGTGGTGTTATTTAAGCCGGCTACACAGTTTTCTAGTTATTTAGTTTTTTAACATCATTTGGAGCACCTAATAACCGACCCCAATTACATGTCTCCTGAACTAAATTATGCGATTTAAGTATTATCAGTTCAGTTTTGGACAAACTGAGATCAATTCCTTGAAGTTAACTGATCATTGGTTGCTTTCATGAAGATAGCCATGTTATAGTTATATTCTTACTTGATCAATAGCTTAACTATCATTAACACATTATCTGGTCTAACACCCAATGTTTAATCTATACAGATACATAGCAGTTTAGATATTCATAGACCGTTATTAGTTAAACACTCACAACTCTCAATGTTATGGGCTTGTAAGTACTTGTATACATCATCAAAGCAGTATTGCAACCAGTAATATCTGAATTCAAACCACATGCAAAGAAGATATTTTTTTTTTCTCTTTACATGTGAAAGTACAAAAAACATTCACTAATTTCTATAATACTTAAAACTTACTAAACCTAAACCTTAGACTTCCCATTAAAATAAAGCTAACAAAATAATGTTAAAGATCCAACACTATTAATCTATAAATACTTACTGTAAATCTAAAGTAATGTGAAAAACTAAAGTACACAAATTACAATACAAGCAAATAAAGAGCCCACAATTTATCAATCTCAAAGTACCACAACTCAAAATCCAAAATTAATCCCCAAAAACATAACAATTCAACAAAATATGTAAAACCCATAAACAAGATCCATAAAAAAGTTAGATAATTTACCATCTGGGCCAAGCGCAGATCGTTTCTTGGGGTCATTTAAGATGGTTACACCATGTTTCAAGACCTTATCAGAACGACGTAGTTTAAGCTTACGAACAAGAGAGATGTAATCCCAAGCACCACCACCACCGTTTTCAACTTGATTCTCGAGTTGTTGTAATTGAGATTCCTCTGTTTTACTCACCATCTTTTAATAGATTTGATCTGCTGTAGATTCAATCAATTGAAATTGGGATCGAGTGGGTGGTCCGCAGCCGGCTTTACGATCTTTCTGGAGAGGTGAATTGTTTAGGAAGAGCTGGGCCAAAAGTATATTCGGTTTTTAATTGATCTTTTAGTTTTAATTTAATTTTATGTTTAACCTCTAGTGTTTCTTTAATTTATTATCAGATCAGATTACTTTTACTTTCTTTTATAAATTTAAAATTATTAATTAAATTAAATTTATTACTGTTATTTTAATATATAACCATAACCATAAAATTTATATAAAGTGATTTTATATACAAAATTAAAGTGTACTTTGCATTGGTGCAACGCATTCAAATTCTTTTGGTCGAAACTTGAGGAAATTACTAGAATACATGTTAGCCAACAAAACAGTAAATTATATTTCAATAGACCATAAGTAATAACTCATAAATTAGGAAACTAAAATTTTACAATGAGAACTAATCTAAGTCCAACATTCTATTGATAGAAAAAATCACAATAATTCACACAAACACATTCAATTTGTAAGGGTTGTTCCTTAATGGTTAGTCTTGTTTGAAATTATCTATACTTCTATATTAATATATAATATATTTGTGATGCTTTTAAAAAAAAAATGAATTTACTAATTTACTCTTAACATTTCTATTAATGTTTGAAAAATTCACCTGAAATTACTAACATACTCTTACATGTATTAGTCTTTCAATTAATCAATTAGTTAAATCATCATCCTTCCTCGTTATATATATGGCAGTTATTTGTTTCCATAGAATTAGTCTTTCTAAATGACCTCAATCATACCCTGTATCTGAAAAAAATCAAATGTTACGGAGTACCATATGAGCAAAAAGGAATTATTATCAGAATAAAAGAAGGATAAATGTCAAGGGTGTTTGAGTTTCACCAAAATCCTTTTGAATCACTAAAAAATAAAAAAAATAAAAAGAAATACCAAATGTCTATTTTGAAAAGATCCCGCAAGAAAATCTAGCCATTTTCTAAAGTTGCATGACGATTTTTTCAAATTTTCATTCAAGTAAAAAAGGAGACCTGCGAATTAGGGATTTGGGAATTTTAAACAAATGCATCAGAAAACATTTGCTATTTCCTATTTTTACAAATGAATAGATGGAAAATTATGAATTTTGAGAGGAGTTCAAATAAATATGAGTTTTTTTTTAGAATGGAAGAACCAATAGCAGTATTTTATTTAACAAAATCTCATTTTTTTCTCACGTTTTTTAAAATTAAATATCTCAAAAACAACAAGTCAAAAACTTATAAAAATTATACGTTCAACATTTTTTCTTTTCGATTAGACATGTCACAAGTTATACTTCCAATGAACTTTTTATTTTCATTATTAAGTGGATTTTGAAAACAGATAACACATTGTTAGTTACCGGTAACACCTGTGTTACTGGTTTTCAAAACCCACCAAAAAATAAAAAATAATAAATTCATCGAAAGTATGTTATGTGAGATGTCTATTGAAGAAGAAAAAATGCTGATTTTTATGGTGCAATTTTTACAATTTTTTGAGTAGTCGTTTTTGAGGTATTTAATTTTTAAAAATGTGGAGGGTTTTGTTATTTTGATGAAAATGAACAGTTTAGATTTGTAATCTCATACTTTCAAAAAAATACATACTCAGATAAACTTTTGTCTATGCATCTAATTCATTTTATCGAGATGGATGCACAAAAACAATTAGATGAATATGTGGATTTTCACGCGAATTACTTCTATTGTCTTTATTTACCGGTGTAGATCTTCATCTTCTTCATTTTATTTTTATTTGTTCAATAGATGCAAAATATTTTTATTTTTTTGCATCTAGTTTTTTCAGTAAAAAATGAGCAAGAGCGAAACAATATTTAAGAGAATTCAAAATTGAATTTAGTGATATAGTTTGTTTCACTGAAATTTTAAATATGTATAAGATTGGTTCCATTGAAAATCTTAGGGTTAAAATTTGAAAGGGGATGGTCAGAAGCGTAGAAATAGGACTTTAAACCCCCATATGTTTTAATCTTTAACTAGTTCTTACCGTTCTCATTGTTTGATTAGTTTTCATCCGGTCTTTCAATATATATATATATATATATATAGGGGGAAGATCCAGAGGGAAGTTGCAAATCTTAGTTTCAGCTCAATAAATAGAATCAGAATGCACAAGTATTTCACGATGAATAACAAAAAGGATCACAAGATAATCAAAAAGCATGTCAAGATAATGCTGAAAGAAGAGTACGAACATCCGTACCTGAATAAGTATCTAAAGCTCTCAAAAGTTAAAAGATGTTCCCCAATCCTCTACAACGTCTACATAAAATAATTTGCTAAATCTAGAATATTAATTTCAGTTTCCTAGTTCTCGTTTTCCATATATCCCATGTCCCATTTGTAATTATTTATATACTTTTGGCTTAACTTTAAAGTCTTATTTAATTTTGTTAAACAGCCCGAAATCAAGGTGCGTAAAATTTTATATTTAAGTATCTCTTAGCATAACACTCCCAATTTTTGGCTAATATCTTTTATGTCTATTCTTAACCCATCTTATGTAAAGATAAGCTCATTTTATATAACTTGTTCGAAAGAAGGTTAAAGTTAAACTATATTATGTATGTGTTATAACAATTAGATTATATGTTCAATTAGATACTTGATAACATCCATTAAGCTAAAGGTGGTCAAAAAAATCGGTTTGTAAACCGGAAAACGGTTTAGCCCAAACCCCTTTGACCGGTTTCAACCGGTTTGGATTTCCAACAGTTGAAACCGATTGGTGTGAAATCAATTCGAAACTGGTTTGGGGAGCTATCTGGCGGATAGTCCCTGTTTGGTTGATACTAGCCGTTTTAATCGATTTTTGGCCTTTTTTGGTGTTTTATAGGATCCTTTTCTCCATTTTGATAGTGTATATATGTAGTAGATGTTGAGGTTTAGTTACAACATTCAAATTCTAAAAAGCTTTGAAATTTTTTTAAAAACACTCTCAAACCGCAAAAAACGCAAAATATACTCTCAATTCTCATTCTCTCAACTCTCAAACGCAATGACATCATCATGTGGGCAATCACAATTTTTCATCGGGGTGGGCATGCATTGTCTTTTATATTGGTTGTGCAAAAAAGACTTAGTCGTATTGCAAATATAAAAGAAATTTTTAATCAAATGTTACGTGATATTTTTAGTTCAAGTAACCCTGGATCGTAGATACCATAAATATATGAACTTTTGTGTCGATTCAAATTCCCTTTGGTTAGGTCCGAATTGGGACATACCTACTAGATGGAATTCGAGATGTTATATGTTTGAAAGTGCTTTAAGACAAAAAGAAACTTTAAAAATGTTTCATGACCTTCTGGCGGAACATAATCGGGTTACACCTTTTCCGAAGTCGAGTTGGCATACTATCCAAATAATTACCGAAATGTTTGTTGTTTTTAAACAAGCAACTATTTTTTTTGTCGGGTGGTTATTATCCGACTAGTTGTTTAGTGTTAAATCAAATAATTTTAATGTGCTTCAAAATAAACGAGTTTGAAGTGAGGGGCAACATTTTCGAACACCTGGTATAACCAATGAAAACAAAATTTATAAAATAGTTTAAAGAAATGCCTCCTGTTATAACTTGTTCCACCGCTTTGAACCCGACTTTAGATGTTGGTGGGGTTGAAACTTTATTTCAAAACATTTCTTATGATTTGGGTTGAAGACCCAAATTTCTCGGCAAATGAAATTTCTAACTTTAACAAAGTTTTCTAAAGTTTGTTTGATGTTTATTTATAAAATTATGGTTCCATATCCCTTCATGACAACATTTGAAATAAGACGGCATACGGTTCAAGTTTGCATGGCAATAACGAAATAGGTCTGAAACACATTGCAAAAACTCGTTTACACCTGTTTAACTCAAACCGGTTTGAGATTTCCCCGGCTCAAGCCGGTTAGGGCTAAACCGGTTTTGACCTAAACATGTTCGATTTGGACCCTAGACCGATTTTGAAAGCCTCTACATTAAGGTATAAATCAACCACATAATAATTTGGACTTATTGGGCCAAGGTCGACCCTTGGCCATATATTATCACAGGATGTGTAAATTAAATCGTACAACGATATCTCATGTCTAATTAGAGTTGATATATAAATAAATTAAGTATTCAAGGGGCAAACGATAAATTAAGCATTCTTCTAATTTGTTTGGTAACTTTACGCATAGTTCATGGTCTAAATTGAAACTAAGTAAAAAAATAACCATGATCAAATGATCATCTGTCTTCTTGGTTCACGTATGTACAAAACGTTATTTGCAATTCTTAATTCTTTAATTTTTAGTTCATTAAATTCTAAATAATTATATGAACTTCCTTCTAAGATAATCTAGTGTATTGCTGTGAAATCTTAGGTTCCGATTGCGCTAATAACTTTGTAAAAATGTATAAAACTAATATCGAATCTAGAAACCTTCAAGAACAATGAACAACTTCCAACTCTTATACTAACACTAAATTGTGAAGAGAATATAAAGACCAAACTCACCACAACCAATATAAAAGACTAACAAAGAATGATTGCTCATCAACGAGATGAACAATCCAGAACAGATCAAACCCTAATAGATGGGTGAACAAGAACAGGAAGCCTGAGAGCTTTTACATAAAACGATATCTATAAAATGATAAAAAAATGAATTAGCCAAAAAAATGAATATCTTTCCTCTAGGCTAGAGAATATCTTCTTTCTAGATGTATTTCTTACTTAAAGCACTAGGAGAGAAAAAATGACTGTAAGCATCTAGTTTGTGATAGCTTCCAATTGAAGTACTCCTATCAAAATGAAAAGCAGCAAGCTGAACTTGAATTGAAGAAGCGAGCCTCAATCAGACCACGCATGCCTGCTCTTCGTATATAGAGACATGATTCTTGGCATCTTGCCTTTAAAGAGGCGCTTCGATAGACGATCAGTTATCATTCTAGTTCGACACCTTGTTCTCAACTGAACTAGTAGACATACGCCTCTGGACATTCCTCAAAAGAGTTAGATCCGCCTAATCAATGTAGTAGTTCAACTAATACTTTGACAGACAGTGAAAGTTTCAAGCAAAGACAGGGAGGACCCGATCTTGTAGTCAACTACCTGGACTATTCAAAATAGAATAGACTGCACTAGCAAGATGCGTTTTCATCTGAACCCCATCTTGTTAAACGTAAGAGGCACAAGATATATCTTACATACTCTATTGTCCAATCATAGCCGTCTGAGAGTACTTCGATCTAATCAATCATCGATCAAGAGGCTAATCTCTTTTGTTTGGGCCGGTAGCTAAAAGAATAATAATAAGCTTTTTATATTTTAGGCTTATTATTATTTACACTTTAAACTCTATAGATATAAACAGTACACTTCTAGCCCTTCTACTTTGCTCATCTCAGCAATATAAGTCTTCCAGCTTCAAGCTTTAGATCCTTCTTGATCAACAATCCTTTCTTGCTTTATAATGCACTGCAACTTATTCTAACAACCTAAGAAATCTGCACAAACCAAATTAAGTTAACATGTAAACATTTACAAGCAAGAATGTAATAAATCTTACCAATTACTTAGCTTTTTATCACAACCCCACAATCCTTGCTTGAAAAAAACATCAAATAGATTCAACTTATTACAAAAAAAACTCATGTTGTGCAGAGGTTATCCCTTTAGTAAATAAATCTGCAGTGTTAAGGTTTGAACTAATCTTTATTGGGTTTAAAACACCACTGCAAACCTTTTCCCTAACAATATGCCAATCAAGTTCAAAGTGCTTTGTCGTCTCATGATGAACACGATTAGAAGCATTTTGAATAGCAGGTACGTTATCACAAAACATGTTTACAAGAACAAGACTTGACAACTTTAAATAATTAAGAATATTTGTTGGTACATCTTGTGTGATAACAACATTTAGTGTGTAATTGGTCATTTTGTTAATCATTGTAATCATTAACTATTATCTTATATACATGTTCGTACGAACTTAGGGAGTAGGTACGACCTTAGGAGATCATACGAACTTGTGGGCTTCGAATTGAGCCAAGTTCGTAGGGCCCAGTCCATACGAACTTGACTAATATATATGCATATATCCGTAGGTATTGAGTAATAGATTATTGAGTTTGTAAATTTATCTATAGGTCTTAGTGCAAGTTCGAAGAAAGACAATTGAGGTAGTTTGAGTCTTAGTTTGAATGTAATTGAGATAATATTCAATAAAGTTAATATTTGTGATCTTTGCATATTCGTTATTACTTGTTTATTATCGTTGTGAGTATATCTGAACTGCATAGCTAATATCTGGTCTAGTAACAGTGATATTGTTAATGACATTCTCATTTAAACTTCCTTTATAGGAAGAAACATTAACATCAATTGGAGTACTAAGAGGCTTACAAGCAAGCAAACTAAACTCATGCAACAATTCCAAGCAGTACTTTCTTTAGGATAGACACAATTCTTTCTCGGTATCAATAACTTCAATACCAAGGAAGTATTTAAGTCTACCCAAATCCTTAATCATGAACTTGGTACTTAAAAACTTTTTCACAGAATTAATTGCATTCATATCATTACTAGTAAGAACAATGTCATCTATATAGACCAATAATATAACAAAAATATCATTTTCGCACAAAGTATACAGAGAATAATCACATTTGCATTGCATAAAACCATGTTCAAACAGACAATTTGACAACTACTCATTCCATTTTCTAGGTGCTTGTTTAAGTCCATATAAAGACTTTACAAGTCTGCACACTTTTGTTTCATTTTTATTAATATAACCTTGAGGTAAAGTCATATAGACTTCCTCATCTAAATCTCCATACAAGAAGGCATTATTAATATCCAACTGTTACAGAAACCATCCTTTATTCACAGCTAAACTAATAACACTTCTGACAGTGACCATCTTCACAACTGGTGAAAAGGTCTCATGATAATCAATCCCTTCATTTTGACTATATCATTTGGCAACAAGTCTTGCCTTATATCTTTCTATTTCTCCTATGGATTTATACTTGATTTTGTAAACCCACTTACACCCTATGGGTTTATACTCTATATAAAGCTTCCATCTCAGAATTCATAGCATCAACTCAATTATGATCTTTGGATGCTTTAAAATAATTCTTTGGTTCCATACTTTTATTCAATGTAGAAACAAAGCATACATTTTCTGTACTTAAGTTAGAATAATTGACTACTTTTTCAATACCATATTTGACTTTACTTTTTATCATAAAATCCTCAAATCTTTTAGGAATAGTCATCTCTCTAGTTGATATCCTAAGATTAGACACATATAATGTTTGAACATCACTACCCTTAGAAATATTAGTTACACTTGGTAACCTATCATCATATGATGTTGCATAAGTATCATTTACATTGGTAAAAGTACTAGATCTGCTAGGTGGTTAACAACTATCACTAATTGCACCAACAGTATCACTTGTATAGCTTATAGACCTAGACTCATTATTAACAGGAGAACCAAGTGGACTGGTAGATCCTTGTACATTACTGCCTAATGTAGAAGACCTTTTTCCATCATCATTATTTGCACAACCATTATCATCACAAGGTATATCAGAGAGACCACTCTTTCTAGAATTAAAATTGTTATCAAAAAAGTTTAAGTGATTAATTTCTTTATAAACATTTTCTTTTTGGTCATAAGACATTTTAAAAGGAAAAACATGCTCATAGAACTTCACAAGCCTTTTTTAGTATTAGAATACCCAAGGAAAAGACACTTTTCACATCTAGGACCGAACTTATCTGAGTTGTGAAGTTTGGTAGCAAAATAGAAACAACCAAATACCCTAAGATGAGTGAGTGATGGTTTAATACCATATACTACCTTATAAGGAGTCTTACCATTTAAAATAGAAGATGGAGTCATGTTGATTAAATATGTAGCATTTGAACACAGTCACTCCACATAGAAACCCCCCGCGGAAACATAAGTGGTTTGGTGCAATATACCTTTCTAAGTAAAAAATTGACTAAGTGTTTGATTAAGCTAAAAAAATGAATAATAATAATAAGCTTTTTTATATTTTAGGCTTATTATTATTTACACTTTAAACTCTCTATAAACTGTACACTTCTAGCTCTTCTACTTTAATCATCTCAACAATATAAGTCTTCCAACTTCAAGCTTTAGATCCTTTTTGATCAACCATACTTTCTTGCTTTATAATGCACTGCAGCTTATTCTAACAACCTAAGAAATATGCACAAACCAAATTTAGTTAACATGTAAACATACAAGCAAGATTGTAATAAAGCTTATCAATTACTTAGCTTTTTATCAAACTTCATATTGTAAAACTTGAAATTTTCTGATACCGCAATCGAAAAACGATTTTGACGGTTGGTTTCAGTTTGTTCCAATCAAAACTGTAAATGTTCAAGATGAGTTAAGATTACCTTCAAAATGAGACCGAGTTCGTACTGAAACTTGACCACAAGTCTCCTGCTTGGACTTGATATGAATGTTGTCTCTTGTTTCTAAATATATATATATACATATATATATATGGGAGTGATCAATGGGGAAGGGATAATCTTGAAGGAAGAGGAAGGTAAATCTGGAACGTCCGTTAACATTCTTTAGGGGGAGTTAACATTCATGAATGTTAGCATTCTCCTTAAGAATGTTAATTAACAATAATATAATAATAATTCTTCAGGAGAATGTTAACAATAATATAATAATAATTCTTCAGAAGAAAGTTAACATTCATGAATGTTAACTCCCCCTTAAGAATGTTAATGGACATTCCAGATTTACTTCCCTTTTCCCTCAAGATTGAAACTTTCCTCTAGATCATCCCTATATATATATATATATTACTATTGTTTTGACGTTGAAGTGAAAGAATGAATTGGAATGAGCGTTTAATATAATGCGAATGTGTTCGGTTTATTTTTGGTTTACGCAGGTGCATCTACATAAACCCGATAAAATTGGTTTGAGGTTATCAACTTTTTTTGAATAATTCACCCACGTTTACTTGTTTCCATTTCAATTTCAATTATTATTATATTATTGTTAAAACTTAATTTATAATTATTACTTGAAGGTCTTATTATTTAATTATTAAATTTGGTTATTTACTCACCGATAGAATTATTACTTGAATTAAGTATCAGTTGTACGATTAATTACTATTTTATCACCGTACCTATGTTTTTAGGAGGGGAAGGAGATGGAGCGTAAAGCAGTGGATTAGTTGTGGTTATTAAACTTGTCATATTTGTTCACTTGTATCATTGTATGTTTTTGTTCAATTGAAAATCTACAGGTGATCACTTATAACCGTAAACAAGTAGGATTACTTGAATAACCAGCTTAGGGTAGAGTAACTTAAATGAACCTAAAATGTATCATGTCCTAAGTGAATAAAAACACAAAGTTCAGTCACCTTCGTGTCTATTAACCCCAACTATATCCCTGCGTATTTTATTTAAAAGGCTTGTAACTTTTTTAACAATTAATACAAACATGCAGACGCGCTTTAAAATAATTAATTAATCATATTAATTTGAACCTTTAATGTCAAGATCATGACAAGAAGAATACAATTTTTTTTTTATTATTTAACAAGATTATAAACTACTTAGATTGACTGCTTGGTATGATTAAATTCCTTGTTTGTTTTCTTTCTTAAAATTGAACCACAATAACCCGTACCAAAATGATTTGCATCAGCCCTCGAGGGTTTGATTTGGGTGAATCGGAGAGGGGAGAGGGGGCGATTTTGATGCTAGGGTAAGAAGTGTTATACAAATATTCGGCATATACCACTTTTTTGGTGTCTTAATCATCTCAGATACACCTCAATGCTTTGGTTAATCTGCTGGATATAGTGTTCATGGTCATCAAAAAGTCGGTAATATTTGATATAATAATAGGGTACTTGTTGGGTTAGAGACCCCACTAAATTTAATTTATAGATGACAAATTCACTTAAGTGTTATAGTTCACTGCATCAGTTAGCAGTGAACAAGTTAGAGTAGAAAAGAGAAACTGTCGCTGATCAAACCTGATCAGTGAACAGAAACACTTGGAATATATTTCTTATTCTTCTCTAATCACTGCATATGTTAGCAGTGATTCTCTTGTAACTTGAAGCATTCTCAAGGCATTATCATTCACTGATGATCATTTAACCTTCATGTTACTAAGGCTGTTGCTGAAAAGATCAAGTCCCATCTGCTGAAGTCGAAGACTGATGACAGAGACAGAGAGCAGTTCAATGATGTGGAAATCATCACTGCTCTACTGACCAGCGGTTCATGCCTTTATCTGAAAGTACATTGGGTCTGACAAATACCCAACGTACAATAGGTCAACTTATGCAGCATACAAGAAAGCGTGCATATCTTTTCTAAGATATGTACGATCACTTATTGTACATTTGCATTTAATTCCTTGTACCTTCTTCTGTAACCTAGGAATAAAGTAATGTATAAACTTTAATCCTAGGATGTACTGTCACTTTCAAATATTGAAAGTTACTTTACTGTCCCAACTAATATGGTGTTGACACGTGTTGTACTTATATCTCATTGTGTGAGAGTATAAATATCACGTTCAATAACCATATTAAATGTCCAGAATTTTGTATTCAAGATCAACTAGTGATAACGCACGTTCCTACTCTCTAGTGAACCAAGTGCCCTCACTTATCTGTTAAGTGTTGATCACTAAGCCTTATCAGCGAGCTATTTGCTGATAGGCTGTTGAGACCAAATTTGTTACAAGTTAGTTTACTTAGACTTGTCTGTCTTGTCTATTTTCCGCAAGTAAACTCTGTAAAGTATTCAATTGATTCATATCAATAAAAGAAAACTTTAAACTTAAATTTGTTTGTCTATTTACATTTGTTGTTAGTAGTTAAAACGTTATAGTTGACAAACCGGGACCAACAATTGGTATCAGAGCAAGTTAGATAAACTAATATCTAGATCTGCAATGACTACTAACTTTTCTTTTGAAGATACGAATGCATACAATGATAATGGTTCAAAAGCGAAACCACCCAGATTTGATGCTGACCATTTCCAAATGTGGAAAGGCCGTATGCTTATCTTTTTAAGGGCCCAAGATTCTCTCATTATTAAAATCTTAAATGAAGGTCCTTTCATTCCTCACACCATCCTTGAAAGAAATCCTACCTCTACTGGTAGTGATGAGGATATTACTCCTAGGAGTATTATTAAACCTCTAAGTCAATGGTCTGATGAGGATAAGAAACTGGTAGACATTGACTCAAAGCTCCAATCTTTTATAGTCATGTCCTTACCAAATTCCGTCTACCACTCTGTGATCAACTGCACTAGTGGTAAAGATATGTGGGAAACTTTGTGTACCATATATGAAGGACCTGATCAAATATCAAAACTCAGGCGTGTCCTTCTAAACAGACAGTATGAACTCTTTAAAGCTAATAAAAATGAGTCCATAACTCAAACTTATAATAGATTCAACTGTCTACTTAATGATATTAAGACAGCTGGTATTCAGAAAGAGTCAATTGACATTATGAATAAATTTTTAGACTCTCTGCTTAGCTGTTATGAAAACTCCATTGATATCCTCAGGGATACTGGTCATATAGAAAAAATGACAATGAAATCTCTCTTTGGCACTTTTCTATGCAAAGAGCAAAACAAACTGCAAAAACTTGCTCTTTCAGAGACCTACAAGTCTTCTAACTCTGCCTTAATTGCAAAAATTGTATCAATCAAGGATATCCCTTCTGCATCCTCTGCAGAGTCAGCTTATGAACCTTCTGAAAGTGGAGGTGAGGCTGACATCTCTGTAAATGAAGGTGAAAGTGACCGTGAATCTCTCGCTGAAGAGATGGCTATGATGGCAAGTAAATTCAAGAAATTTACAAATTATAACAACTCTGCCATCAGGTCAGGAGCTTCTTCCTCAAAATTCATAAAAAATCCCTATAGCGAGAAATTCAAAGGGAAACAAATTTTTGACAAAACTGATACTGTATGCTTTAACTGTCAAAAACTTGGACATTTTGCTGCTGATTGCAAGGCTCAGCGGGTTGAAATCAACAAATCGCTGCAGTCACAAAAGGCATCAAAATACAAAGCTAAGTATAAGAAACTTAAAGAACATATCAAGAAAAATGATACTGGGCTTATAGCTGAGCACAGAGACCTTAACAAACTTGGTGTTTGTAATGAAACTTCATCATCTGATGATTCTTCTTCATCTGATCATGAGGATCTTGCTGGACTATGCCTCATGGCCAACTCAGTTAGTGAATATGAATCAGATGACTACTCTATAAATGTCTCTGAATCTGATGACCATGCAAGTCTGGAGAATGAACTTCTTTTAGAGAACTTCTCACCAGAAGCCTCTCCTGTCTCTCTTCTTGAAAAAACTGAATCTCCATCTAAATCAGCTGGTGAAGAAGAAACTATTGCTGAACTTGAATGTCTCATGGTTCAGCTAAACAATGCAACTGAAGCATCTTCTTCTACAACTCCTTCATCAGCTACCATTTGGGACAGAGAACAACTTACTAAGGTACACAAGTTCAAGTCTCTCTCTGATGATGAGAAAAATATACTCCTTGACTCTCTGATATGTGATGTTGAATATGCTCATAAAATTCAAAAAGATCTAAATGAAAAAATTTCAAAACTCGCTGTTGATCTGTCCAACAGCAAACTAGAAAACTTTGAATTGAAAGAAGCTAAGCAACATCTAGCAGAGCAGTGCTATGCTAATGCAATTCTGATGAAGGAAACTGCAAAAGCACAGCAAGAATCTGCACACTTAAAGAAAGTGTGTAAGTCATGGTGTAAATCTGCTAAGCTGGCCACTCAGTGTGTTAATAGCCAGATACCTAGACAAGTCCAAGCCATCATTGGTGGAGACTATGAGCTTGCTGCTAATATAGCTGATGAGCCTTTGTCTAGATGGGCTGATGAGTGCTCAGAAGATGAATCATCTCCCATGACTAGCTTTACATGGGGAGATGTTCAAAAACCCAACAGATTTGTTAAATCTTCTCCTATAAACAAATTCTAGTGTTCCTATCACTAATATCTCTGAATCAAGTATCTCAGTTGAGAAAACTGAACCAGAGACTCCTTCTATCTCTATCAGTGAACACTGTCTGAAAATCAAAGGCAAAGAACCCATCAGGGAAGAATGCCTTAGAAAAGAGCTAGACAAGAAAATTATCAAGCCTAGGAAACTTAAAATTGACTTAAAACAGAAAAATCAATTGAAGTCAATGTCTGATCAGCTCAACCTCCTTACTACACTTGTTATCTCTGACAAAGAAAAAGGAATTTTGGGTCCTGTACCTACTCACAAACCGCCAAAAGCTTTTCTCATTAAAAACAGGAAATGCTACAAGTGTGGTAGGAAAGATCATCTAGCTGATAGATGTACATCTGATCATGTCAAATCCTCTCTAAGTGTTAGTGGAGAGACATCAAACAACAGAATTCACATGTCTGTTAACACTAACACCTATATCAGCGAACCAAAACCTAATGTCAAAAAGGCATCCGAGCCCACTAAAAGGTGGGTTCTCAAAAAGGATTAACTCTATCTTATGTGCAGGAAGGAAAGAGTACCTGGTACTTGGACAGTGGATGCTCTAAACACATGACAGGCTCCAAGTCACTACTCTGCAACTATCAGGAAACTGATGGTCCTTCTGTATCTTTTGGAGATAACTCCAAGGGTTTCACCAGAGGACATGGTTCTCTGACCAACGGAAACATTTCCTTCTCTAATGTTTCTTATGTTGAAGGTCTGAAGCACAACCTTCTTAGTGTCAGTCAGATCTGTTCTCTGAAAACCAAGGTTCTTTTTGATGAATTCTCTGGCACTATTCTCAATCAAGAAGGCAAACATGTTCTCTCTGCCAAACGTAAACGAAATGTTTATACAATCAACATGGATGAATCCAAGTCTCAAAAAGGGATCTGTCTCTACTCAAGATCTGTAGCTGAGAAGAATTGGTTGTGGCACAAGAGACTCTCTCATCTTAACTTCAAACCCATTAATAACCTTGTTAAGAATGATTTGGTATATGGGTTACCTTCTCTCACCTTCTCTAAGGACAAACTCTGTTCTGGGTGTGAAAAGGGAAAACAACACAAGTCTTCCTTCAAATCTAAACACTTTTCTTCCATCTCTGAAGTGTTTCAACTTCTTCACATGGATCTTTTTGGTCCAGTCAGCACCACTAGCCTTGGTGGCAAGAGATATGCTCTAGTGATTGTAGATGAATACTCCAGATACACTTGGGTATTCTTTCTAAAAGCAAAGAGTGATGCTGCTGATGAAATTATAAGTTTCATCAAAAAGATGGAAACGTTAAATGGTAAAAGAATCAGGATGCTCAGAAGTGATAATGGAACTGAGTTCAGAAACAATGTCCTGGATTCTTTTTGTGAAGAAAAAGGCATTTCACAAAACTTCTCTGCCCCTAGAACCCCTGAGCAAAATGGTATTGCTGAAAGAAGAAACAGAACTCTTGTTGAAGCTGCCAGATCAATGCTCGCTGATGCTGGTCTTAAAGGCTATTTCTAGGCAGAAGCTGTCAGCACTGCCTGCTTTACACAGAATAGAAGCTTAATTGTGAAAAGACACAACAAGACAGCTTATGAAGTTCTCAGAGAAAGAAAACCTGATATAAGTTTCTTCCACATTTTTGGAAGTACTTGTTATATTCTGAACACCAGAGATCAGCTAAAGAAATTTGATTCTAAAGCTGATGAAGGCATCTTCATTGGAGACTCTCTGGTATCCAAAGCCTTCAGAGTGTACAATCTCAGAAGAGAGACCATTGAGGAATCAATTAATGTTACATTTGAAGAATGCTTCAGTTCAGATAGAAGCTCAGCTGATGATATTGAAACCTTCCACTTTGAAAATCACAGCAATTCCTTTCCTCTGACTGATGGAAATATCTCTGCTAATATTCAAAATCCATCTCCTCTATCCTCTATTCCTGATCAACCTCCTCCTTCTCCGTTCACTGTTCAGTCTTCTTTAAACCAAAATCTTGACTCTCCCTCTGAAGAAACTCAAGATCAATCTGTCACTGACAATGAAACTCAAAATCAACAAATCATTCTATCTCCTCACATTCCCACCAGAGTCACAAAGTGGACTCGCTGCCATCCTATTGATCAGATAGTTGGTGATCAAGAAGCTGGTATTCAAACAAGAACCAAAGCAACAAGCAATGTGTGTCTCTATGTCAACTTTGTCTCTCTAATTGAACCAAAGAAGATAAATGAAGCTATTGAGGATGCTGATTGGATCATTGTCATGCAAGAAGAACTGATGCAGATTGAAAGACATCAAGTGTGGAAGCTGGTACCTAAGCCTATCAATAAAACAATTATTGGTACTAAATGGGTCTTTCGTAATAAGATGGATGAAAATGGAATTGTGATCAGAAACAAGGCAAGATTGGTTGCTCAAGGGTATAGACAAGAAGAAGGAATTGACTATGATGAGACCTTTGCTCCTGTTGCACGTCTGGAAGCTATCAGACTATTTCTTGCATTCGCTGCTCACAAAAATTTCAAGGTTTATCAGATGGACGTCAAGAGTGCATTTCTGAATGGTGAACTCCAAGAGGAAGTCTATGTAATGCAACCTCCTGGATTCATTGATCCAAAGCTACCCTCTCATGTCTACAAGTTGGACAAAGCTCTCTATGGACTTAAACAAGCTCCTAGAGCCTGGTACAAAACTCTCTCTGACTTCCTTTGCAAAAGTAAGTATACTCGTGGCATAATTGACAAAACTCTGTTTTATAAAAAGGTCAGAGATGATATTATCATTGTTCAAATCTATGTTGATGATATCATCTTTGGTGCCACTGATGAAAACTTGTGCAAAGAATTTTCTTATCTAATGTCTAAAAAGTATGAGATGAGCATGATGGGTGAGTTAACTTTCTTTTTAGGTCTTCAAGTAAAACAATCTGACAGAGGTATCTTCATCTGTCAGAGTAAATACATAAAAGATTTACTCACTAAGTATAGTTTTGATAACTCATCCACCATGAAGACTCCAATGGCTCCTCCTGTTAAGTTAGATGCTGACACTGATGGTACATCAGTGAATGTAACTACTTATAGAGGAATGATTGGATCTCTACTCTATCTCACTGCTAGTAGACCTGACATTCTCTTCTCTACTTGTCTTTGTGCTCGCTATCAAGCTAACCCAAAAGAATCTCACTTGATAGCAGTAAAAAGAATCTTCAGGTACCTAAAAGGTACTCCCAACCTTGGTCTCTGGTACCCCAGAGACTCAGGTTTTGATCTAACAGGTTTTTCAGACTCTGACTATGCAGGTTGTAAGTTAGACAGAAAAAGTACATCAGGTGGATGTCAATTTCTTGGTGGAAAACTTGTTATCTGGTCCAGCAAGAAGCAGCACTCTGTGTCTACATCCACTGCTGAAGCTGAGTATGTTGCCGCTGGTCATTGCACTGCTCAAGTGTTATGGATAAAAAATCAGCTTGCTGATTATGGTGTCAAGGTAACAAAAACTCCAATTTTCTGTGATAATCAAAGTGCAATAGCTATCACAAATAACCCTGTTCATCATTCTAGAACAAAACATATTGATGTAAGATATCACTTCATCAGAGATCATGTTATAAAGGGTGATGTGGAGCTGTACTTTATTCCCACAGAACATCAGCTCGCTGACATTTTTACAAAACCCCTAGATGAATCTAGGTTTAACTTCTTAATCAGCGAGCTGGGAATGTTAAATGCTTAAAACAATCTTTTCTATCTAAAACTGACAATCACTTTCTACAATTGTCAAAATGTGTTCTAAAGCCATTGTTGAAATGACTATGAAATTACTCTAACTGATTAATCAGCGAGTAAGATCTTGTCATGTCAGCGAACAGAGAAAATTTCCAACTGATCTCATCAGCGAAGTTTTATCTCTGATCAAATAATCTTTTCTTCCTAAAACTTCATTGTTTATTTCAGCTTATGCTCTAACTGATCCATCAGCGAGTATAATCTGCAATATAATAGTGTTCTCGAATAAGCAACTTAATATGGGATCTAACTGATATATCAGCGAAAACATATTAATGAAACTTACTACTTCAAATTCTTTCTAAAAACCCTCATCAGCGAGAACCTGAACTGATGGTACCTTATCTCTGCTGAAGCCTGAACAGAGCTGAGAATTATGTCTAATGAATTCTCTTAACTGATTGATCAGGGAGAAAACATCAGATGTGTTCGTTCTCAAGTCATTTAAATGAATTTATAAAAGTTGATCTCTGATTTGTTCTCTAACTGATCTCATCAGCGAGAATCTATCAGATATCAAATTAATGTACAAGTAATAAAGAATGTCCAATCTCACTCTCTAACTGATTGATCAGCGAGAATAGAGTTGTGTACTCTATATTACTTGCACATTAATCTGCTCTTAAATGTTTTTCAAAAAAAAAAAAAAAAAAGGATTATTTTAATCTCAGATATTTTGTGTTTCTTAATTAAGAAATTAAAATATCTTATCCAAACAAAATGATTACTTTTTGATTTGACAGTTTTGAAAACGGTTGCACTTTTCCATTTCCCTCTCTCCCACTTTCTCTCTCATTTTAAACCGACCAATCACAAAACATTAAACCTATATAACCCAAAATCACCTTTCCACTTCCTTTTTACGCAAATCATTCTCGTTCTAATTTCCCCAAATCCTTTCTTCATCACAAAGCAAACCAAACCCTAAAATATTCGAAATCTGAAATTCTCAAAATACAACATGGTTAGATCAAAGAACCCTACTGATAGTGTTCCATTTGTACCCTCTGATGCTATGAGAGCATCAAAACCTGCAAATGTGAAGTTTGCTCCTGATTCTATTGTCATAAAACCTTGCAACTACGTTGCAAATCTTTCTTATCCACCCTCCAGACCTGAATACAAGCCTATGGTGGATTACTTATTGAACTCTCCAATCTATGAGGCTATTACAAGGGATCCTTCTCCAATGTATATTCCATACCTATCTGAATTCTGGTACACTGTTCGTTACGTTAATGGTGAAGATGAAGATGGCTACGTGGGTTTCAAAGCTACCGTGAACAATGGAACCACTTCCATTTGTTTTCAACTCTCCAGATATAGGTTAGCCTTAGGGTTGAACTACTTAAAACATATTGAAAATGTTTCTGAATATGAAGAACCCATTGATCCTGAAGAGGCTAGGTCATTAGTTGACTTGATAGACTATGAGCATGTTGAAGGTGACAACAAGGTCACAAAGGTGTATATGAATGGTGAATGGAATTTGTTCTATGCCCACATCATTCAGTGTTTGGGCACCAACACAGGATCTCATGACCAAGCTAATAGACTGCAACAGCAAATTGCTGAAGCATTAATTACTGGGAGATGCATTGACTTTGCTAAGTTAATATTTGAGGACCTGAAAAGAAGAGTGTGTGCCAAAAAGAGAGAGGCAACCATTCCATACATCAGATTCATCTCTTTAGTGATTAAGAGAATTATGGAAGATAAATATGGTCTTGATCAGCACGAAGAAGCTTATGGCAGCTTAGCATTTCTACCAGTAACAAGAATGGGTCCTACAGTTTACACTCATAAGCCAGCTCTCAGAGAAGGATCCACCTTATCAACCATACCAGCAACCATGCTTACCATCAGAGATGTTGATTTCCCTCATCTTCATCCAACTCCTCCACCAGCAGCAGGTCAAACTGTTGTCCTTCACCCAACACCTTTATCAGTCAGACCTCCATCCCCCAAGCTTGTTGAAGAAACTATTGATCTGACCAGAGATGAAGTACATGTTGAAGCTGGCACATCCTCTGTAGGTGAAAGAGTGGCAGGTACTTCTGACCCTCTTGATAAGGTAACTATAGAAACAGATGATGAGCTCTCTAGCGCTGAGAGGGCTGCTGAGGAAACCTTGGTCACAAATGAACCTATGGAACTATCAACTGAAAATCAGCATGCTCACGAAGCTGATGTGACCAGAGAGAAAATGATTTCTCTCACTGAAGAAGAGGCAGGTCAGGCTGATCAGGTTGCAGCTGAAGCTGACAGAAATCCCTACCTTGAAGCTCTAGCCCACTATGGACTAGATCAGACTTCATTTCTAGATTCCTTCTTTGACGTTCCTGTGGAAGAACCCAACTTCTTTCCAAGCAGCTTGGGTGATGAAGAAGATGAAATGGAAGAGGCTGCAGAAGTTCAGCTCAATTCTGATGAAGAAATTGCAGACACTCCACCTCAAATGATACAATCACTAGCAAGCATTCATCAGAGAACTCCATCATCAGCCCCACCATCCCCATCACCAGAAGTTACTCCATCTCCTCCACCAGGTACAACTGTTAAACCCATCACTCCACCTATCACTGTTACACCACCACCAGCCATTACATCTCATGATACTCCACCAGTTGCAACACCTCATGCCAAGTCCTCACTGGGACCAAAGATTCAAGAATCTTTGTCTGTTCTCACTGATAGACTATCTCAGCTATCAAAGAACATGGATCTTTTTCTATCTATCCAGCAGAATCATATTCTGGCTGTTGATCACACCTTCACCTCTCTGTTCAACAGATGTGATTCTCTCCAGTCCAATATCTCCGATGTGACTCCTCCCATCACTTCAGAGATCTCATCCCTGAAATCCCAAATCTCCACAAACACTGACTCTCTCTCATCACTTTCCATCAAAATAAACCAACTGCCAACTGATACTTTCACATCAACTGGCAGAACTCAACTTCAACTTATCAACAAAGCTCAACTCATCATCAGCAAGAACATCTCCTCCCTGAATACTGATGTTTCTACAATCAAGGCTATTCTAAAGCCTGTGATCTCCCAGCTATCTCAATCTGCTGGTGTCATCAAAACCTCTGTGGGTATAACTGCTGATCTCTCTGACTCACCAGTTATGGGGGAGAAAGAACCAGAGGTTACAGAAGATCTGGTCTCTGCTCCAATACAAGTTAAAAAACCCATTGCTGCTCAGGCTATGGGGGAGCAAAGTGCAAGGCAATCATCATCTCTCATAAGAAGAAGAAGACAAAATGATGATGAAGAAGAGGAAGAGATGATCACAGTGATCGCTGTAGTTGGTGATCAGAAGAAAAAGAGAAAATTAGTTGTTGAAGAGTCTGAATCTGATGAGGATGCTCAGATCAAGAAAAAGGCAAAGGAACTGAGGGTTCCTGTTGAGTTTATCAAGGAAGGTTTGGAAGCTGAGAAGCAAGCTCAGCTTGAAAAGGAAAGTGATGTGGCTGTGAAAGCTCTTTCCAAGGAAATGGAAATTGAGAGCAAGAAGGGAGAGACTGCCTTGGAAATCAATGAGAAATTACTGAAGCTGGCAGAGAAAGAGAAGAAGAAGAAGGCTGCTAAACTAAAAAGATTAAAATTCTATCTTACTATCAGGAAGAATCCTGCCAAGATCATCAAGGTCACTCCCAGAGTCTTCAAAAACAAGAAGTCATTTCTAGAGTTAACCAGAGATGGGTCCCAGAAGATAGAAACAATTTACTTCTCCGAGCTGAAAGAGATTGGGTTCAGCGAACTGGGTGAGATCTATTCTTGTGTTCAGAATGGGTCAAGTGCTGCTAAGCCACAAATACTAAAGATCATTGATGATCTTGTAGCAAACCTGAACAACACTGAAGCTGGTCTGAATCAGCCCTTGTCAGAGCTGAATGTTCAAGGACCCAGAAGAGCCCCCAGAGCAAGAAAGGACAAAGCTGCTGAAGCTGCTCTAATCAGAGATCTTCAGCGAAGGGGTGTTCTTCCTGATCCTGCCAATCTCAAAATCTCTCTTCCTCCCAACATCATGCCCATCCCTGGCAGAGTTATCAGAGAACCTGAGTATGGGATGTACTTCCTCAATCATGATAAGAAAAATTGCTTTCAGAGGGCCAGCCAGATCGGAATTGCCAAAACTGAGCATCTGGTGGCAATCAAGTACATGGGCCAAGGGACTAACAGCGATCCTGAGTTTATGAAACTGGTTGATGATGAGCTGAAAGTGAGGCTGATAAATGATGATGAGCTCAAGTTCTTCAAAGTCAAACAGGAACTGTTAGATTAGGATGGTGTATGAATGGTTGTTTTGTACTTAACACTTTATGTTCTATAAATCAGTATTCTCCATGTGATGATTTATACTTACTGCTTTCCTTATAAAGTAAAAAAAAAACAAAAAGAACCCAAAAACAGAACATCAGGGTCAAACAAAAACAAAATACAAAAATACAAGTACTTATCAGAGAGATAATCTGTCATAAATAAATAGGGGGAGATTGTTGGGTTAGAGACCCCACTAAATGTAATTTATAGATGACAAATTCACTTAAGTGTTATAGTTCACTGCATCAGTTAGCAGTGAACAAGTTAGAGTAGAAAAGAGAAACTGTCGCTGATCAAACCTGATCAGTGAACAGAAACACTTGGAATATATTTCTTATTCTTCTCTAATCACTGCATATGTTAGCAGTGATTCTCTTGTAACTTGAAGCATTCTCAAGGCATTATCATTCATTGATGATCATTTAACCTTCATGTTACTAAGGCTGTTGCTGAAAAGATCAAGTCCCATCTGCTGAAGTCGAAGACTGATGACAGAGACAGAGAGCAGTTCAATGATGTGGAAATCATCACTGCTCTACTGACCAGCGGTTCATGCCTTTATCTGAAAGTACATTGGGTCTAACAAATACCCAACGTACAATAGGTCAACTTATGCAGCATACAAGAAAGCGTGCATATCTTTTCTAAGATATGTACGATCACTTATTGTACATTTGCATTTAATTCCTTGTACCTTCTTCTGTAACCTAGGAATAAAGTAATGTATAAACTTTAATCCTAGGATGTACTGTCACTTTCAAATATTGAAAGTTACTTTACTGTCCCAACTAATATGGTGTTGACACGTGTTGTACTTATATCTCATTGTGTGAGAGTATAAATATCACGTTCAATAACCATATTAAATGTCCAGAATTTTGTATTCAAGATCAACTAGTGATAACGCACGTTCCTACTCTCTAGTGAACCAAGTGCCCTCACTTATCTGTTAAGTGTTGATCACTAAGCCTTATCAGCGAGCTATTTGCTGATAGGCTGTTGAGACCAAATTTGTTACAAGTTAGTTTACTTAGACTTGTCTGTCTTGTCTATTTTCCGCAAGTAAACTCTGTAAAGTATTCAATTGATTCATATCAATAAAAGAAAACTTTAAACTTAAATTTGTTTGTCTATTTACATTTGTTGTTAGTAGTTAAAACGTTATAGTTGACAAACCGGGACCAACAGTTCTTTTGGATTGCCCTTAAAACACTACTTAGTGATTACTTAAGGGAATACTTTGTCATTAATTAATAGTTTAATTTAAATTGGAACAAAGTACAAGGGGTTAATATAGAAATAAAAGAATATGAATTATAAATAGAGGCTTAGGGTGAAAACCCTGATTGCTCTTTTATTATTTTCTTTCTTCCCTTGAGACCGTTGTCTCTCCCTCCCCTCTCTTGGTTTGATTTATTCCATCCTTCTCTAGGGTTTGGTTTAAATAATCAAGGTTAGAGGTTATACCCAGTAATCTAAAGGTTGTCGTTTTAGGTGTGATTCCATTATGTAACACCCACTCTTGTGGCCTAGGGGTAAACTGGTAATTTCTTTAATTTTATATTTAATTATAAGTTTTATGTTACATTAACATGTCTATTAGATTGGAAAGTTAGATTAAGGCCGAATAGTTAATTGTGACAGGTAAAATATTAATAGTTTTAAATTATGATAGTTGTCGGAGAAATAAAATAACTTTCTCGCAAAACGATTTTCAGGTTCCAGACAATAAGCCAAACAAGGGATTAATTTTAACCAACATTTGAGTTGGTTGGTGATATAAATCACCTAACTCACCATTTTCATCTCATTTCACCAACTCATTTCCTTCATTTCTCTTTCAAAGCTTCTTTCCAAAAATATCATCAAACACCAACTTAAACATAAATTGTGTGTGATATTGTATCTGCTGTGAATCCTTGTGTTACTTGCCATCATCATCTTCATCTTGTTCTTATTTAGTTGTAAGCATTTTCTAATTTTGGTGATAAACTTGAATTTTATAAATCTTTGGAATGTGAGTGTAATTGATGTTGAAAGCTTGTTACTTGATGTATTGGAGATGCTAAAAAGCTTGTTAGATTGTTAGGAAACTGATTTTCGTGTTTGGGAGTCGAAATAGTTCGTTTTTGGGGTTTCTGCGTTTCAGTTCGCAACATGAACTCAGGCTGCGAACTGAGTTATACTTTTAGCGACCAAAATTTAACAGATTCTTATTAACTGCGGATCGGACTCTTATTAACAGATTCTAGATTACAAGGGTCACCTGCTTGGATTAATATGTTATAATAATGTTTCGAAATTTGTTAATTGAATAAATAATTAAACAAACGAATTGTTATAACTTGATATAAAATTGATAGTTGTAGAGCGATTATATCCGATAATTGCAACTTGGTGATTGTTTTCCATTTTGATACTAAGTAATGCAATATGTTATATGATCATGGAAAGAGTTACTAACTTTTTAATTATTATATTCTCAGATCAGCAGAAGACTCAGTAATATAAGATCTCTGAGTGTGGGTTGAGACAAGTCAGGTGAGTGGATCTGCAACTCACGATTTGACTTAGTTGTAATGGTGTGGTTACAATAAGTAACGTAGATATTGATAGACTATTTAGTCTGAATTGTAATTGTGTATTTGCTTGTTATACATGTGGCATTCGGGCATCTGTGTTGTTCAGAGGTCAATTACGATTGGACTTGGTTACTAATAGTGATCAACACAGGTTCCAGGAACATGTGTTGTTGCTGGAAACTGTGTTGTTGTTTAGAAGTACCAAGTTATCGGTAAATCTTGTATGGGCCAATACAGATTGTGATAAGCGTTATTTGAGGGCCACCGCGGCTGTAGGGTTCCTCAGTAACCACCGATCCTCTTGAGATTATGTGTTTTCGTGCTTAATGTAAACATATTGTTATGCTAAGTTGAATTATTAGTTGTACATTCATTCACTTATCTTCGTGCTAATCCCACCACTTCTCTTCCTGCAGGTTATGCATAGTTTGTGGGTTTGGGCAAGAAGATGGGCTTTTCTCTGATAAATATTTATAGATGTTTTGTTAGTTATCATGTATGTAGATTTCAAAGAACAACAATATATGTTTTGTTTTAGGAATATTTAAATGTTGTAAAACTCGCAAAAAATTTATGGTCATTTTGTAATATAATATATAATATTATTTTATTCATTGCTTCCGAGTCAAATGACACAATTAATACTATGTCAAATGAGGGATGACTAGACAATAATTTGTTTCCGCTGCCATATTAAATTGTGTTAATTGCATGAAAACCTAACATAATTATCTCGATTTACCCATCCGTTTGGGTGATATGTTGTATTATACTTAAGATTGGTATTATATAATTCCTTCCAGAAAATAATTAATACTTCATCTCTATCTGCTAATGGAGCTTGGATACCATGTAGTCTGATTACTTCTTGTAGAAAGTTAACAACTGTGGCAGCCGTATACGGACGTCTATAGGGAATACAATTAGCATACTTACTCAAACGTTCCACAAGCACCATAATTACCGTAAATCAATTATATCCGGGCAACCATCGAGAAAATGAACGGTTATATCACTCCAAACTTGATCCGATAATATTTAGAGTTGTGTCAAGCCCCCGGTTAACATGTTCGAGTATATGTTTCTCTGAAAAACATCACATTCTGTACCAACTAGTGATATGCTTTTAGACCTATACACATTTACCCTTTACTTTAGACATTGACTTTTTGTGAAAAAATGTAAGTAGGGGTGAAAAGTATGCCAACTTGACATTTACCCTTTACTTTACACATTTACCCTTTACTGATAATGTAATTTACTCTATTATAAACAAAGTATGCCAACTTGACACTTTACACCCTTGTACTCTTGAATCTTCTCTTTTAACACCAAAACTCCAGAAAATGCATAAAGACCTTGAACTTCCAGGAGTGACCAGCAAGCCCCCATACTATAACTATAAAATATAAATCAATATAATCTCTGTTGATTTCTTCTCGGTTCCTGCAGGAGGAAGGTCCAGAAGGTCCTACTGATATCTATTAGACAATAGTTAAGCGAATTTCTAGATATTTGAAAAGCACAGTGAAGCATGATCTTCTCCTCTAATTTAGCAACTGCTGAGTTGTGTTGGCTCACTTTGTTGACGTGGCAGATCGAATCATGAAACGTAATCAAAACTGTTGGCTTATGTGACATTTTGTGAATAGATAGTATCTCTGTGCTCATTCTACATGACAGAGTCCTGGGAATAAAATTTCATCATGAGCTAATTTGGATCCATGGATCCCAATTGGAGCTCTCAGTAAGTCAGTATATGACTCTTTGGATCAAGAGAGAGTTAACTAAATGCACATATTTTGGTGTCGACTTCAACAAATGAAACTTAATTTAAAAAGAAAATCTGATGTAATTAAAACAGGGTTGCTTACCCTCAACACTTATGCATTTCTCATTGGCTAATTATGTGATTAAATACAATCTTGTTGTCTACTTATTAACTATCTATAACATCATCAATTCCTATACGTACCATATATATATTAGTTTCTTGCATTCACGCATATACATTCTTATTAAATTTGCGTTTACAATGCAAAAAAGTTGTTCTTCCTGGTTGCACCTCTATCCAAAATGTACAAGCACACATTGTTACCAAAATCACACATTATTACCATTAGCATTAGTGAATAAACCAAAAAGAAAACCTTGTATTAGGTAGCTTGAAATAAGTTCTTCAAGGCATTATGTTTGGCGAAATAATTTCCTAATGAATTACTCTTCCTGGAAGGCTGAGTTGATAAAACCTCCTTTTGATTGTCCACTTGATCAGAAGTAATGATCATGACTGGTTCATCACCTGCTGATATTTCTCCTTGTTTGTGCATGTAATCCCATTTCTCTTGAAAAAGGTAGAAAAAAGCCATGAAAGAGACCTCAACTGTGAAAAGTATACTCCAAAGCCTTGCACTCATGGATGTTCTTTTGTGATATGCTTTTAGACCTGTATAGGTGTTAAGAATCCCAACTAGTGAAATTGTTGTCCCAAATATCCAATGGAAAACGTACCAAAAGGTTCTTCCTTTCGTTCCCCTGCGAAATAACAGTCATTTAGTTTTATCATTGTCCATGGCTAAGCACATGTTATTCGGTAGTAATTAGGAACCAAGTTGCACTACAAAAGAAATATTTATTTATTTACGCACATTTTTCGTCACCTTTGAGTTGTTAAACATATGAACGTGTAAAAGTTTTACAATCTCAGAAAAATATATTCCGTATAAAGTTTCAACATAATTATACAGGGTTGAAGCCATAAAAACATAATATACTTTGTGCGCAATGCATTATTTTATTATACTTAATGTGCAAAACGAACTTTCAAATTTTGTTGCACTATGGGTAAAAAATTTCAAATTTTTGTATCAATGTGCACAATATACAACCAGTACGGCATAAAGTACAAGTCAGATAAACGATAATAAAAATTTTGGAACACTTGTACTCTATGTTTTACTGGTTATACATTGCACACCTTAAAACAAAATTTGAAAATACGTTATGTACCTTCGGTGATAAAATAGTACGTTGTGCATCTTGATACAATTTGAAACGTAAAACAAGCTTTAATGACTTTAAAGTTTAACCCTAGAAAAATTTTCTCACTTAAAGCATGTAGTAATAAAATGTGCGATACTTAAAATAGTGTAGAGAAAATTTTGTTTTCACAAAATTCGTTCACATGAGACAAAGGGAGTTCAATATACACTTTTAATGTCTAGAACTACTTATCACATAAAATGTTTACTACTGGTATTTTTCTAGTATAACCTCTTAGGCCTGCGAAACCCGGCCAAGATTTGCACCAAGATGGCAGCATAAAGCGCCAGACCTATTCGCTGGTGATGGTTGTTGAATGAGTTTTCAAAGCTCATTAAAGACAGTATTCCTGCAGCACATGCAAGAAGGACTGCGACCATCTGTCACATATGAATTGAAAAGTAAGAAAACATAATTAAATATTTTTGTTTCACACTTTTGATAGTGAAGTAATATTATTGTGTCCTTTGTCTCTATGTTGCTAGTTTTCTTATCACTCTGATGATATTTCTTGTTTTCAAAGTATAGGGTTGTCTGTCATTAGTATGCACAAGTCGAAAATTATAATAATTAGTTGGTACCTCCAGATCAATACAAGATTGTAGAAACCAGTTAAGCTAAAAGCATTGTAGGATTTGATCTTACATGTGAAATCTACACATAAAGCAAGTCGTAAAGTTTTATGAGCTGGAAGTTGTACATGAAACGACTTTCTGCAAAGAGCAACGGATTTAAAAGTTACGCGCTTGGTGCATTGGGATCATTCCTCCTCTTTTCTATTTTAAAGTCCTATAACTTTACGATTTTAATCACAGGATTAAACCTAATGTTGTGATCCATGTGGCCACACCACCTAAACTTGTGGGCTCATTGATCATCATCACTTGTATCTTTTTTCACTTTTGTTGTTTTATCAATCTCTTTATCAATTAGTTTTCTAACAATGCATGATTAAAGTGAAGCAATTATGGCATGGCAAAAAAAGATGAAAACTTTAAATGATTTTAATTTCTTTTCTCTTAAAGTGTAATGCGGTACTCTGATATTGAAGGCTCTAAATTCTAAAATAACAAAAATATTTAAACTTAACCAAAAAGAAAAAAGAAAGTCATCACCTGCAGAGTAGCATGCAAGTATATGACAGCTTTAAGCTTTCTGGGGCTACATTCTTCTTTGTTAAACATTCTTATAAAAAGTACACCAAGTGGCATCAAAAATCCCATTGAAGCCCACAATAGTATCCCATGAAGTTGCATTTTAAATATAACACGAGGACTCACCTGCACGTACAATCAATTCTAGTTCACCGCCAACAAAAACTAGAAAAGTGAAATCAAAAACAAAACAAAAATCATTGAGACGTACGAGTGATATATAAGTTGGTACGTACCTTTGGGTGAATATAATCTTGTTTGATGTATTTGTGAGCAGGGATAATAAGATGATTATCTTCATTAGAAGCATATACAACAAAAGGTAAGAGATCAAGTGCAAGAAAACTTGCAGGCATAATTGAAAGGTTTAGCAGTTCTTTAAATCCATGCATTGTGAACATCACTAGCTCACCAACAGTTCAATGCACATATATATGCCAGATTTTAAACAGTATCTCTCACTCTCTTTAAATTATGTGACTTTATACTGTCATTGATTAAAGCATGTTGATGAGTTAAAGACTTTTGAATGAGAAAAAAGGAAAAGTGAAAATATTATATAAAATAAATGCGAGTTGTCAAAATTTTAATCAATCATGTTTACCTGTAATTTAATTTGATTAAATTTATCAAAGATCCCATCATATGCTCTGTCATGTAACTTAATTAATGATCGGTAGTGTTCATTTAATTGTTTAGGTACTAGTTTTTGTCATCTGATTATATTAAACGTCGATTTTAGTTCGGAAATTCAAGTGAAACTGCTAAGCATAAAAGTCATTGGTATTTTTGTCCACAACAATATTTATGTTTGTCTCAAGACTATAGATATATATATATATATATATAAATATAGTCTATTTATAACGAAAAAAAAAACAATAATTAAACCTCTTATTATACCCTTATTTACTAATTTAGATAATTTTAAATATAGCAGATTAAGAGGCAGCCTTGTTTTTATTACAAGAGCACAAATGACATTTTAGTTACCCTTATTTACTAATTTGATATTTATTTGGTTTAGGGACAATTTTAATGGAACGGAAAGATAATTAATAATACTCTGCTTATTTTGTATGGTTGAATGATTCAACTTGAATCGATGTGGATTTCTACCATAGTAATCTTCTTTTGAAGCAAGTATTTACACAATTATTTACTTACTTTTCTACATCAACCACTTACTATTACTATGTTACTAAATTTGATAGGTACACCACTATAATTGATTATCACAAACAACTTTTTGATCTTTATTTTTTACTATTTCAGGATTAAAATGGAAAACAAAATACCATTTTGAAGATAATATATATTATTTAACTGTAGCACCTAAGGTAACTAACATCATGATGAAAACACAAATCTAAAAAATAGAGAGACATGGTTTAGTGCTATTGAATGTGGTTTCAAATAGGGCCATCCTTTTCTGACAAACCACCAACCATTCAACCAAACTTTGTCTATGCATTATAAACACCATGAAACTGCATACATTCATAATGAGTTTGCTTTTATTCCTTATATACATATCATTAGTCAAGTTCCCTTCACAACATAGGTAAAAACTTCACAACATAGGTAAAAAGTCAGTGTAGATGTAGCTTTTACTTTGTGCATGTAAATCGTAAAGGGTTCCTTCCTCCTACTATATATATATAAAGAAAGAGATACTTCACATGTTTTTTTTGCTAAAGGAGATTTTTCCGTCAAACTTTATATATCAAATGTTAAGTGTTAAATTACAAAAATGTAAAAAATTCACATGAAACTTAATCTAACGCTAAAGCATGAAATTCTAAGTGCATACATATGTCATGCCATATGTATAACATTCACAGTCAACAATGTCATACGCCTTAAGGATATCAATAAAGGCACAATGAGAAGGACCGTGATTAAGATGGTACCATCTCATTAATTCCTGGGTCAAAAGAACATTGTCGAGTACCAGAGTGGTTATCCGTGACAATGTCCACCAACTCATCTTTGATCTGATTAGTGATTAACTTACTAATATACTTGTATAACATGTTGCATAAGGAAATGGGCCAAAAATCATTAATCCTAGAAGAAGTGGATACCTTCGGGATCAGAGCAATAATGGTACGGTTAATCTCCTTAAGCAACCGACCATTAGAGAAGAAGTCCCGAACATCCACGAAAATCTCCTCTCTAAAGATATCCTCGGATCGCGTAAAGAAAACAGGATAATACACATCTGGTCCTGCAATTTACCATCACCAATACAGAACATGGCAGCCTTTACCTCATCCTTAGTCATCTCCCTAACTATGAAATCAAGCTTGGTACTCGAGAGCTTATTTGAAAATAATCCTGAAGCATGCAAGGGGTTAACATGACCCTCTCAGCCCAAAAAGTTCCAATAATGCTCCAGGAAGTCCATAGGAACTGAATCACCTTCATCCACAACATTTTTCATATCACAAGCACTTGATCAATACAACCCATATTCGATCTCTCCTTAACCGCATTATGGAATATTCGGTGTTACTATCACCTACCTGAAGCCATTCGATCTTAGACTTTGTTAGGATCGGTCTCATCTTAATAAGACTTGTAGTTTTGAATAATCTATCAAGAAACTTGCGGAATAGTACTTGACAATTTAAAGAACAATTCACATAACAATATATCGATCAAAAGCTCCAATATTATTAATATCAATAATACGAATACACAAGAGTATTAGAGTTTACACCTTGAAGTTGTACGTACCTCTCTCTATTCTATAGGATCTCTATTTATATGAGTATAGAGTCCTGAACAAGATTTCCTTAAAACTAGGAAACAATCTAACTATAATCTTTAGCTGTTACCATAATTACAATATACGTAAAGAGTACTAATATTGTAACAGTACAAACTTAGATAAATAGTACAAACTAATGAAGACAGTACAAATACTAGAACAATATTAACTTTGAAGCTTTACAATATTAACTCTTAATTACAGCACAAACTCTGGTAACAGTACTAACTCTTGAAGATAGTTGAAACTCTGAAGCAGTATTAACATTGAAGCAGTACAAACTCTGAAGCAGTACAAAGTCTTCATACAGTAGAAACTTTCAAGCACAGTACTAACTTCTGTAAACAGCACAAACAGATTTATTCCCAACAATTATGCTTCAAGAGACGCTCCTCATTGAAAGCCCAAAGATAATGACTCTCTCCAGTTCTCAAATCAGCCAAGTCGGGGTTAGAGTCTAAGTCTCTCCGAACTGCATCTAACTCAGGCCGAAGTTTAACAATTTTCTCATTAATATTTAGTGTTTACACATCAAAGACGCAAGCGGCTTTCTAAGGACCTTTAACCTGCTAGTAACATTAAACATAGAAAAACCATCACTGTGTTTATTCCACGCATCTTGTACAAGCCCATTAAATTCTGTTCAATGAGCAAGAAAATTTTAAAACTTAAAGGACTTCACACAAGGTTTCTTAACCAATGGGAGGATAAGAACAATAGGAGAATGATCTGATATTCGATAGGGGTGAAATAAAGCCAAAGTCCTCATACAAACCTAAGAACTCTCTTTTACACATAACCCGATAAATCTTCCTCAAAGTACCCGAATTAGCATGAGGCCGTTGATTCCAAGTAAAAAGCAGCTCGGTACTATGCACATCAACTACCTCAATATCCTCAAAACACTCCTTAAATTCGCATATCAAAATTGAATGGCTAGAAGAACCGGAAGAAGAATCCTCAAGATTGAGGACAACATTAAATTCACCTAATAAAGTCCATGGCTTACCACAAACAAATCTTCTATGAAGCCTAAGGTTATCCCATAGCTCTCTCCAATTACTATGGATATTACATGCATAAACAAAAGAACAGAAAAATGACTGGTTATCATCTCTCACCGTAACCTAGCAATGCATCACCTGATCTGTATAAGATAAGACCATAAGATCCACCCTATTCGGATCCTACCCAAGAATAATCTTCAACCCATGAGTGCTCATAGAAACATTAGAAGTCCAATGTCGTCGTCTAAACACTCTTGAGCAGATTCGCTCAAGATGAGACAAATGCACACTGGACTCAAAAATAGCACAAATAAAAAGCTTATTCTCACCAACCACCTGTTGAACCTCCTTATGTATTAGGAAACGGTTCAAGCTCCTAATATTAACCTGCCAGCCATCAAATTGAGCTTAGGAAAATCAATTGGAACTTCATTTCATCATCCCTAACCTAAGGTAAGTATGTATTCTTGTCTTTTGACCTAAAAGTTGGGGAGGAAGGGTGACCATGGTGGTTAAGGGTGGGAGTGATAGAAATAGATGAATTAAACCTTGAGTTGTGTTTACATTGATGTTAGTATGAGTTTACAACTACTAGTTGTTAGTTGTAATTCACTTAGTGGTGGAATTTGATAGAGACTCATAATACCCAAAATTAAGAAAGCTAAATTCTTATTAATTGATGATGACCTACTAAAGTGTTAACTCAAAAGAGTTGTTTTGGTGTTATTAATGATGATTAATGTGGTGTTAAAAGTAATTACACAATAGAAGGAATTAGGAGTTGATATGATGAAATTATGGTTAGTTTGACTTTAAAAAGTCAAACTGCACATACATGGTCTAGTAGTGAATTAGTGATGAGTAGAGTTATATGAGATGTGTTGTATTCTTATTATGTGTTAAATTTGCTATGTGATGCTTGATAGGTGTTAAAAGAAGTGGTGACCCTCAATTGGCGAATTATCATTTCCTAAACGACCAAGGTGAGTGTTATGGAGGTTAAATGGGTAAAGTAGGTTCAGGAATCCGGATTACATCCGTGTAAGAGGATTCGTTTGATTAAGTTGTGTACATGGTTACATGTCATGATGGCCATGTACTAGTTGTGTTGAGTTGTGGTAATTATCCTAGCCTTGTGCTAGCTCTAGTTGTTATCTGAAAGTGGAGTGAATACGGATCCGTAAAGTAGTGCATATCTCTACATATGCAAGTTGTTAATTGATTTCATACAAGTTGTTAATTGATCATGAAATGTTAGTTGTTTATGTTGTTGATTATTGCAAGATGCTAGTTGAAATCAAGTTGTTAATTGTATTTGAATTTTTAATGATTTCAAGTTGATAGTTGGTCTCAAAATTGAACATTTGGTCACTTGATATTGAAAGTGATCTTTTAGTTATTCAAGTTGAAATGCAAGTTGTTTTATTGTGTGCTCATTTAATTGCCTATAAAATCACTAAGCGTTTCGCTTACCTTTTTAGTTGAATTGTTTTATAGGCACAAGCGGGTCGGTTAAGAGAGAGGATCGTGGGAAGGGAATGACATAGTGCCGATATTTTGTTGTATTTGGTGTAGGTATATATTAGGGTTAAACTTGGTTGAATCATAGTTGTGATACTCGACTCGTTACTTTGCCCATATTTTGTATAAGTGTCAAAATGGGTCGAATGTGGTTTTGGTATAAAGTTTATAGTAAAAGTAAATATCAAAATGTTGTTTATTTTAGTGAAATGGTAGAATTAGTGGATACAGGTGAGGTGGTGCGAAGTACACACCCAGCTAAGTTACTAATTTCTAGATCTAAAATTTGTGGGAATCTAATCTGATCAAGTATTGACTGTGCTTGCTGGCCTGTGCTTGTTGGCCTGTGCTGGTTGGCCTAAGCTAGCTGGTCAGAGCTGATTTCACTTGCAAAAAAAAAAATTTGGATGTAACAAAAGCTTTCAAAAAAGTTAATCACGCTACAATAGCTAAACATTAAATCCTTTCAAGGAGCTAAACAATAAAATTTTGAAGCACAACACTTATAAAAAGCTAAGCATCAAACCCACCTAAAAAGGTAAACACTAACTCTTATATGCACGAAATCTTGGTCGGTTGAATGTGATCGTCATATTTGTCAGATTGATTGTTTTTAGTATGGAGGAAATTGTTAGTACTCAATATAAAGTACTCCATTAGCTTATGAAAGTAGTGCAAATAATTTCAATCCCTAATGAAAATAAATAAACACCGTGTAGGTAACTGTTTGGAGATATCCGAATTTATACAAGTAACCTCCAAACATATTATAAACAAAAAACTCAATCTTTAAAGTTGTATGCATATGGAAATATTTAAATAACTACGTCCATTTTGTTCAGATTAGGTTAACAAAAGATTAGTTCATATACTTTTTTATTCATATACACATGTAGGTGAAGTCTGACATAAAACTACAAGTTGAAGGCTTAGATTTTAATGTGCAAACAATTTTGTAACTTACCATTTGTGCTTATAGATTAAAAACGACTATGTAAATGAAGTTAAATGTATATCGAAAATATCTTAAAAAGTATGCGGTTTTTTTCGTTAAATATAGTTAAAAAATAATCGAGTAGTTTTGAACAACTAACATTGGTAAAATATAAAAGAAAAAGTGAGTTGTATTATTGCAAAAGTATAAGGTTCAATTGAGATACCTTATATAATATGTAGGGTGTGTTATTGAAAATGCATGTAGAAACCGTTCAAGAGCAAGAAGTTAACCAATAAAAAGCTGAAACATCATTTATAGAAAAACCTTGGTTTTATATAGACTAGAGACTAGAGATGTGCTCCCGATTCATATAATGCATAAGAATTCCATCATCAATATCAGTCGGTTTCTATCTTTTATAAAGCTTTCTGTTGTACAAGTGATCTAGGCAAAAATAAAAAAGTCATGAAGTTAAACTATTAGAGGTAGATTTGATGCTCATCTTAGTTATGATGTATATCATATTGTGGAAAGAAAATAAAGATTAGGCAGTCAGTCACGAGTCATTGGTAAAAAAAGTTTCAAAAATGGTATTAGGGTTCCTTTTTTATTTCTAGAATTATAATCAAGAAAACCTGAAAAATAGTAACGCTAGATTGAATAAATTTAGCAGAAAGCAATGATCAGAACAACGTGTATAACAGAGCCAAATTGGACAACGATAATACGATGGAACAGCAATATTCTAAACCAAATTGAGTGCCCAAAACCATTTTACGATATCCAAAATCTTTTAAGACCGCCAAATAGTCCAAGATGATAAAACAACAAACACGTTTATAGAAATAATAACTAGAAGTCGAGAACATCTCTTACTCAAACAAACTGCAAAACCGATAACTCAAACAAACAAGTTAGGCCTTGAAGCCTTGTATGTGGTCTTGAGCTTCCTAGTTGGAGGTCTAACTTTCTTAAACACCAATGGGAACTTGATCTTGGAGTTGTGGAATTGCTTTGTGGACTCTCTCTTGCAAAGCTTAGCTGGGATGGTTGCTGTCTTGATGACCTGGATGCAGTGGTGGCGCACCCTGTGGCGAGAAGCCATCTCAGTATACATTTGCTCAATAGAACCGTTGAGAGTTGTGTCCCTATACTCTTTGTACATGTTATGGTACCCAGTTCTCGATTGATATCTTAGCCAAATGCCATAGTTCTTGATCGTTGTTGGGTTCTTCTCAAAAATCTAGAGAAATGAAACAACAATATAAGCAATGCCAGTTATATCTGTATGCAATGAAGTAAATAAATAAATAACTAGTAAACGATATCGCTATGCCTCAGAAAAGAAACAATGACAGTCAATTTGTTAATTAAAAGGAATAAATGATCCAACTATATTTCATATTTATCAGAAATGAAACTATGACTCGAGCCAATTCGCTTGACTGACCTGCTGGTTGCACAGCACAGCACAGACTAGATCACTCATATTTACCAGATTCGCTAGGTTTGCCACGAATTTCAAATTGGGTTCAGCTGTATCGAATCGGGTACGCTCGGAAACGTAAATCGGTGTTATAAATTTACGTTTGCAGAAATGTTTGATTCTGAATCGATTAATGGCGGATTCGCGTACCAGTATATTTACGAAACGCGTTTCGAAATCAATTGAAATGCGTTTCGGGACGAATCAGTTTGTGCGGCTGCTGAAAGGGTATTTCAATAGTCTGTAAATTAAAAAAAAATTGAATATTTGAATAGTCATTTACTAAAAAAAAGTAGAAGATATGCAATGGGAAAACGTGGATAACACTGTTGTTGATGATGGGAAAGGAAAAAGGCCAAGGATGGACCGATCAGATTCGCTAGATGAGCCAGATTCGTTTGACTTTTGTGTTGCTACTTGCTAGCTGAAATTTTACTATGTTTTCTTTGTTATTGTGTTTGACTATTGCTTATGAGATTTTGTTGGATCTTAAAAGTATTTTTTTTGGAATATATATTACATATGTATTAATTATATTATTATTCATAGGGTACATCGTACCTAATTATACGGTACGTCGTATCGAAGAACGGATCGAAATGAACCTATCCCCTTCGTATCGGATTCACAGCACCTAACGAACCGAGAACCCGAATTGCATAACCGAATCGAAGAGAATCCCATTTCTGGCAACCATGAGATCACTTTTAGTGGAGGAGAGACATGTAGTTCTCCCTTTAGTAAATTAGCGTTTGAGTAAAAATATATATATTGTCCATCCACAAATAAAGTTATGTTTTACACTTCTAATGTCATAAAAATCAATTGTCTATTTTAGCCCTAAAGAATAATTTCATAGAAGAGAGAGATAGTAAGTGGGAAATAGAACTTCAACTCATATTATTTGACATACAGCCTAAAACTCGGATTAAATTGTTGGCTGTGTAAGGATCACGAGAACTTCATGACATTTACATGCTTAGTTTGTGGGTTTGGATGCCAAATGTTGGAACTATTCCAAAAGCTTTGGGGATCACTCAACCTTATGAAAAGTATTGACTTTCACAACTAATTCCAAACTTCACTCCCATATAATTTTAAATGTTCCTTAGTATCACCATCAGTTGTATAACAGGGTGAAACAGGAACATGTGTGATTATTTCAACTACTATTCAGATTTTTATATTGAGTTAGTGTCTCTATCCATATACTTTAGTTTGGTTTCCTAATCTTGATGTAAAACAAATATCATGTCCAACTTTTTTCTCAGATATTTATGCTAACAAACAAAAATATTAATAAATATTGCAATTTTTCTACCTATAACAAACAAAAATATCAAGTATCATGGAACTAACTCCAGTAATCATTGAAAATAGTGAATAAAACCAAATCACTTCTGATTTTACATAAGTGATAGTATTGCAGTAGTTGTTATTTTACAACATTCTAAGATGCAGTGATAACTAGGTCATCGTGAACTTACATGACAGACTCAACTGATGTAGGCTTTGCAGGTGGATCAATGAAATGGAAGTGCAAATGAGAGGCATCAAGCAATTGCATTATATATACTAACATCAACAAAAAACTGTCCTTTAACATCATTTAAAAGCCCATGATTAAAACACCAATTAGCCGCTGCTACATATCTTGAAGGACAAAAAGAACAAAATACAGTAGGCTTCCACAGAGAACATCATATAAAATTCTTAGTTTAAAAAAGCAATAGCAGATCCAAGGCGCTAGGCGTGTGCCTCACATATGAGGCACCCTTTATGCATAAAATACTACTAAATTGTTCTCAAACCATTTTCTACCTTATAAATGCTTAAACATCACAAATACTTCACTTACATACTAAAAGTAGCCAAAAAATCGAAGTTTCCTAGTTTGATATTTGCTACTATATCAAAGTCAACAAATGAAGTCAACAAAGTTCGATGTTATCGTTTAACTGGGGATGAAAGTCAACATATTCAGTGAGAATGATCAATTTTCTTTATTCTTACTTCAATTCAGCTTGTGTTCGATTCAATTTAACGTGCTGATAACTTGGGTTTGGTTTATTAACTTGGAACCATTAAACTTTTTTGCCAAGATTTGTTAGAAGTTAGAACAAACCGACAGCTAGGGGACCGACGATAGGAGCCAATAGTGTTTGTAACGGGCTCAAGAAGAAAAATAGTAACCCATTAAAACCAATTCAAAAGGCCGGTAAAAACAAACTTTAAAAGAAGAGGCAGCCCTATACAAATACTTTTCTGACCAAAAAAGGTACCAAAGCACGCCTCAAAGCGCTTAGTACCTAAGCAACCGCCTTGAACCACTTTACGCTGCCATATTGCCAAGCCTAACCTAAAAGCACCTAGGCTCGCCTACGCCACACTTTTTAAACCATGTACATAACAGTCAAACCAACAGCAAGAAGCAAAACTAGATAATCATACTTTTATACCTGAAAAACCTACAGAATACCATATAAGAAAAGCTCATATAACTACTACTTAAACTGCACTTCAACAACTGCAATAATATAGATCTAAAGCCACTTTATTCACATCAACAAAACATACAGCACATAAAAGTCTTACAAATTATAATTATATAACAATATAAGGTTAAGGACTATTACCTCATTGATAGCTAGCATCTGACCATTGCTCTTCTTCACCTTCTTAAGCTTCCTCAGAAAGTACCTTTTTCACCAAAAACAAACTCAACGCATCATGTATGTATACAAATATAAATACAAATACATAATTACATTACATATACATATACATATACAATGATAGTGTCATATACCAGAATTTGCTCTTTGCACGAACTTCATTAGTAGCCCAAAGCTTCATACGGTAAATTTTAGGATGTTCATCTGTTTCAGTAGGCAATGCTCTGCCTACAACCTGAAACTGATGAAACTACACACACAAAAACACACACAATTAACCTAATTTACCGGTAAGCACTACATAAATACCTCGATTAAAGTAAAAAAAAAATGATGAAATAACAAGAAGACGGATAATTAATTACCTTGTAGCTCATGTTTTTATGCTGCCGGATTGATCAAATTCACACAATGAAAGTGTGTGCAAGATGTGAAGTGCAACAAATGTTTTTTTTTAGGGTTTATGTTTTCGTGGATGATGAACCCTACGTCTGATTGTTTTGCTATTGAAATGGGCCGAGCCCATTAAGGTGTGGGGTTAAAGTATGAATTTTCATTTCATTATTCGTATTTGCTCAAAATAATTTGATTATTTTTAAAACTTTCAATAAGATTTTGTAAGAATAGAAAAAAAAAAAAAAAAAAAAGATAGTTTATTAACATGTTATGTTGCCCTTTGAAGTTAAAAGGTAAATCGTGTAAGACTCTCTGACCTCGACTTTTTTATTACTCTTGGCCTTTATTTTTGGATCATGAATGTATACATCTTTCCTTAATATTTAATTGGCAAAATGTTATGAATATTAACTTACTTTTGATTGATAATGTAGTTCAAATAGCCCACGTACAACTCTAACTATAACTATTTCTGAATACCTTAAATACTAATTCATCTATATTTTATCTTTATCTTAAATCTTTTTATATATTACTATATTATTATTATATCTTAAATCTTATCTTATAAATAATATATAAGAATCATACTTGTAACATTATCATTTTAATTTGAAATCTAATTAACCAATCAAAAGTCATAATTTAATTAAAATATTTATTTTTTAAATTGAGTAAAATTAGGGATTTGATGACATCATAAATTATGATTTTAAAAAAATAAAACAAATAACTATTTTAAGGATAAACATAGTAAACAAAATAATTAGTAAATAATACTACTAACATTATCTAAATTATATACTATTAATTAATTAATTAATTAATATTTTTTATATTTATTAAAAACATATATTCAGGAACAAAAGGAATCGGATAAAAAACCATCGTCCAATTTATGTAAAATTTATTTAGGTATATAGCTTTGGGTTTCAAGTTAATTAATAAGGTTTCAACGTTTTATGAGCATGTCTATGACTTATGATTAATATAATATAATATGATTTATTAAAGCATCTATATTATATTAAGTTTTATTCAACAAACTATATTAATATTACAATTTGTTTGTATTTTCATGAATGTATGGAGTAGGTTTTAATTTAGGATGGAACAAGACATATTTTGTGCAGTAAGATGGATAAATAATTTTCATTGTGATTAAAGAATCTATTATTATAACTTTATGTAATGAATATTGTTTTTAGGTAGTTTCATTTCAAAAACATAGTTTAAGAATCATCTAATAATAAGATTCAAGTGGAAGAAGATAAAACTTAATTCATGTTCAAATAAATAAAAGACGGTTATTTATTCAATATCAGTGTATATAGCGGGTATTTTAGGTACTCTATTATTTTTTGAATAAATTATTAACCCTTAAGATATATAAAACAGATATATGAATATATATTAATTGTTTACATTTATGTTAATAGTCTCATAAGTGATTGATATTTAACTTACAAAAAGTTTATGTTTAAAATCACCCTAAACTATATGCAACACAAATTCTTCTACTATTTGTCTTTTCTTTTTTCTTCATATTTTTGGTTGTGTAACCGTTTCTTTGAGGTTTTTAATAGTTTTATATTGTTTGTTATATGAAGTGCTTCGAATTTAAGATTACTAATCATATTTCACGAATTACACTTGCAATTATTTTCAAAAATGTTCAAATACTATTATTCTGTATTTATCAAAACAACCCATGTATATACACCAGTATAAAAACTAGTAAATAATATATACAAATCACACTTGTAAGACCATACCCAATGGTAACTGAAAACCAACTGGTCACTTTGTGCCAAATCAGCGCCACATAGCTTTTCTCAAAACTGAATGAAACTGACTAACAACTGACTGATCCGTGCCAATGGTCACGGTCAGTTTTTAATTTATATATTTAAAACACAATAATTAAAATAAAACACATTTCATTAAAATAAAAACATTACATTTCCTAAAAAAAATACAATAATTAAAAACAAACATTACATTTCCTAAAAAAAAAATACAATAATTAAGAACAAACATTACATTTCCTAAAATTAAATACAATAATTAAAAACAAATATTACATTTCCTAAAAATAAAATACAATAATTAAAAACATTACATTTATTGAAAAAAGATACGATTAACGTTGACGGAAATTTGGTGGGAGTTGCGCAACGTGATCGATTAGAGCATTGCGAAGTCGATGATGTACCGTTCGATTGCGTAATTCCTTGTCCATACGTAATTGAGTTGCAACCCTTTCTTCCCATGGACGTCGGGGTAAATTTGCTGGGTTTGCCAAATAATCTTCTTCAAGTTGACACATATTTCAACCGTTGTCCTCCGTTATCATGTTGTGTAAAATAACACAACAATACATGATCTTTTTATTTTGTTGATGCTATAAGGTCTTGCCGGGTTTTTTATGATTTGCCAACGACCTTGAAGTATACCGAATGTTCGTTCCACATCTTTTCTTGCAGATTCTTGATATCTCTTGAAACGTATTTCTTGTTGCGTTAGTGGAAACTTAAACGACTTTACAAGAGTAGCCCATTTTGGATAAATCCCGTCGGCAAGATAATAGCCTTTGGTGAATTGTTATCCGGTAATGGTGAATTCTACTTGAGGAGCTATATCTTGTAGTAAATCGTTGAATAAAGCTGATTCATTTAGAACGTTGATGTCGTTACACGAACCTGCAGGACCAAAGAAGGCGTGCCAAATCCACATATCATAAGAGGCTACCGCTTCGAGCATGATCATTGGACATCCCTGATCACCTCGGGTGTATTGACCTTGCCATGCCACTGGAAATTTTTTCCAAGGCCAGTGCATACAATTGATGCTCCCAAGCATACCCGGAAAACCATGCAACTCCGAATGACGTTGTTGTAAACGTTGCACATTTTGGAGTGTAGGTTTTCTTAAGTACTAGGTCGAAAATAGATGAAATACACATTTTGTAAAATTGTCTAAACAATTGTATGACGTTTGTTGACCCATGTGTAAGTATTCATCAAACGCATCGGCGGCACAACCGTATGCCAATTGGCATACGGCGGAAGTGCACTTTTGAAAAACGTTAAAACCAAGTGCACTGACAGCGTCTCGACTTTGGTGAAAATATGAAAAATATGGAGGTAGCGGAAGTTGGGAGTACGATAATATACCTTGACATATGCGGATAAATAAAGGCCGGCTCATTTGGAAACGTCGTCGAAAGTAATCCACCGGGAATGTTGGGTGCTCGGCAAAGTAGTCTAAAAATAAACGTTGGCCCGCCTCGTCGCGATTTCTCCGTAAAAATCGTTTAGGTCTTCTTGGCGGACGGAATGAGCTTTCTACATCTTGGTCGGAATCGGAGTCTATAGAATTAATCATGTTGATTGCGGCGTTCGTATCAAAAACACTCGTAAGCGTTTGAATTTCTTCAATATCGAAATCAGAATTGGAATTAGAGATAATATGTATTTTGTGTGGATAAAATGGGTGTATAATTGTATAAGATTATAGAGAGAATTGGTTGTTTTTGGTGTGAATTATAGTTGTTTGGAGTGTGTATATATATAGGAGTAATTGTGAGTATTGATTTAGTGAAATAAAATAAAATATATATATATATATATATTTAAAAATCAAAATAGCCGTTTGGCTATTTTTCAAAAAAAATTAATTTTTTTTATTATCTAACGGATACATTTGAAAAAAAGAAAAAGAAAAAAAAAAGAAAAAAAGTAAAATCAAACCAAATAAGTCGTGAACCCCGTCGGAAATTCGACTTGCCTCAACCGACGGACCGTGCCAATAGTATCGGTTTCGTCGGTTGAAACCGACCCCCAAATATTCTGAAACTGAAAAATCAAACTGATAGATATATGTATATACACTATATTTATAAATAGATATTTACACTTTTACTTAAAGTAAACCATTTATAATTCTTTTAACTCATTTTAATGTAATAATATCTTATTTTTTTAAATAAGACCACATACAATACATCAAACTATTCAAGGTTCAATAGAATGTCACATCTACTTTTCAATTTTTTACATAATTTTTTACAATTCATTAAACCTTTTAAGGTTGGATCAATTGTCACACTATAGTACTATTAAATAATATACAAAGCACTAAAGGAAGAAAAAACATTTTTAAATACAACAAGAGGACCACCAATGGTTTAAAGGGAGTTGGATTACATAAGGTTGACATTTAACCCAAGCACTGAGGTGACATCTTTGCAATGCATTGAGAGTTTGATGTTTTCTATTAGACCTTCCACCTGATCCCAGTGATGGATAGCCTTAAGGTAAGCATTACTATTTGGTTTTAATTATATTCATCATTACTATTTGGTTTTAATTATATTCATCAAGTTTATGTACGTATAATAAGGATACACAATTTTTAAAAGTAAAATGATTAGTATTTGACTGTTAAATAATCAAAGTGTTTATACAATAACGATTATTACTTGTTAATGAATGTGTATTTGTGTGTTATTATTTACTTTTTAAATGAGTATTAATTAACACAAGTTTAATTGGTTAACCAAATAACCAAACTGAAAAGCCAATTAACCGATTGCCGGTTAAATTGAATTTTTCAATTTCCGTTTACGTTCAAGAATATATCAAACTGATATGTCGGTTAACCCATTTTCGATTAATCGAATTTTTGCTTAACCTTCCATCAACACCCCTATATACAATAGAGATGATGAAAAGTTTGTTTAATGTAATTAAACATAATGAAGTTGGATAAATACAATAAAAATTATAATTCAAAATTCTTTTTATTTAGGTAAACAGACCTCGTCCAAATGATCTAAACTCTAATATGGTTAGGCCGAATCGGGTGACTTATGATTTGAATCGTGTCTTTGGTGGATTGTTAGTTTGCCAGGAAAAGAATAAGTCACTTAACCCATAACCTAATTGATCAAACATTACTTTTTTTCTATCGTCCCTTATAACCAAATAGGAAACTATTATAAATGGTGATTTAGCTTTTATTTTCTTAAAAGAAATGTCTAGATAAATATCAGCTATGCATTTTTAACATTTAAAATACACATATTTTTGTCCCCAGGTTCAGATTTTAGCAACCCCATTTTCATATATTTTTTGTTTATTTGATAGTGTATATGATATGATGAACAATAAATATCATAAATCACATTGCATATTCAAATAAACTAAACCCTACTGCCTGTTTTTGGCAAAGGGCAAATCGTCACGGTTATTTCTTTAAAAAAAAAAAGAGAAAAGAAAAGACTAAAAAATGGCATCATATACCATGGTAATTGAACTTGGCTTGTTTCACGATACATTGAACCAACTACATTCTGATCCGGAACAAGAGAATTATTTCATGATGAATCTCACGGCCGAATAGTTTCACAAACATGTAATTCACAGAGCTGAAAAGTGACCATCAAGGTTGGGTCCAAATGTAGTAGGATGTTTGATTAAGTTAATTGGGCATCTCAGCAAAATAGTACAAATAATTAATATGGGGAAGGATCCATAGGAAAGCTCTAAAATTTGGAGAAGGAGGGAAGTAAATCTTAACCCTTGATTTTTTTATTAAAAAACATTTTTAACATTCATTGGAGATGAATGTTAAATTTTGAAATTTTTTGTAATTTTTAAAATTCATTTATGATTAAATCAATGGTTGAGATTTACTTCCCTCCTTCTCTAATTTTTTTGCTTCCCTCTTGATCCCCACCCTAATTAATATATAGTCAAAATTGGATAATACACGCTACTGTCTAGTGTACATGAACACTACAACTATATGCACCAAACTGGGCGTAGGATCTGATACATGTGACAAGAATGAATTATAATAGGCCATAATAAGCTACACAGAAATAAGACCTACATATCCAGCATATAGCATCAATACGCATGATATCATGTATGCACCTGCAACAATGACAGGTTCCTTTATCCCACATGATTCAAGATGGTAATGCAAGGGAACCACCTTGAACAAACGTTGCCCAACTCCATGCAGCCGTTTAGTGGTCTTGAAATACGATACCTACCAAATTAGAATGCAGCTGAATTATGTAATAGCTGGGCATGCTTTTGCTGAATAAACTGATGTAGGGCAGGTTTTGGGTCGGACTGGGTGTAATGGGTCTCGAAAAACAGGTTTGGTTTGGGTTGAGTCAGTTGACCCTCATTTTCTTTTAGATTTTATAAACAATCAATACATTAAATGCTAAAAAAATACTTTTTTGTTGATATATAAAGGCAGCCATAACTAGGGGTGTAAAAGAGACAAGAAATACTCGAAATCGACTCAGTACGAGTTGAGCCGAGCTCAAGCTACTCGAGTAGACTGTCGAGTCGAGTCAAGTCTTATAATACTCAACTCGAGAGGTTCGCGAGCCTAATCGAGCTTGCATAGTTTTACATTTTTACCCTCTATTTATATGTTTATTAACATATTTGCCAAAAAATTTCTAAACTTCGAGTCGAGCATGAAGGTATCGAGTCGAAAAATATAAATTCTAAATTATTTAGTATTAATATTTAAATACTGATAATCGAGTCAAGTCGAGCGTAGCTCGAAAGTATCGGTTAGTTTGTCGAGTCGAACTCGAGCTTGCAAATACAAGGTTGATTGAGCTCGAGTCGACTTTCGAGCTTTCTAATCGAGTCAAGATCGAGCTTGGCACTGTATCGTCTCGACTTGATTACACCCCTCAGCCATAACATGTCAATTTAGCCCATGCAATACATGATTTTGGCCAAACAAACCCAAGAAACTAAGATAATTACCCCGTTTGATCCATTCCTTAAAACATGGACAAACTTGCCATGTCAAATTAAAAAAATTAGTATAATAGCAATTGCTACCTGCAATATAACAGATAGTGCTTCCAACACGATGACTCCAGACGATATAAGTAGCGGAAAAAACATTCCTGTCAAAGCAGCCATTGCAGCCAGGGCTCCACCCAATGCCAAAGCGCCAGTATCACCCATAAACACAGAAGCCTTGTACCGGTTATGAAAAAGGAAACCAACACAAGCTCCTGCCATTGATGCTCCAAAGACAGAAAGATCTGATTTAAAATACCAACAGCAAACACTTAACAAAGCCCCTAAATTTTGAATATTTTAGATCTGTTTGCTATAATATTTTTCATTTTTTAACAGAAGGGTACGAACCTGAACATATTGGAAGGACTGCAATGGACATGCCTATAAATGAAAGAGCAGCAGTTCCTCCAGCTAATCCATCAAGACCATCAGTTAACTCCACTCCATTTACCATTGACACGAAACTTAATAGAGTCAATAATAAATAAGAACCTCCCATGGAGATCAGGCCCAGAGGTAGAGGTAGAGGCACCACCATTTTACTGCAAACAGTAAACAAGCAATAAGCTAGGGTGAAACAGTTACTTCCAGCTGGTAAGAGAACACATACTTCTACCGCTTGTTTAGCATCACGGTCATAAGAAAACAAATGAGAAAAACATCAACAACATGTTGTAAACTAGGGACTTCATTTTTAAGTTTAATGTATACAGGCAAGGGGATTTTGAGGCACAAGAAAAGATATACTTGTTGCCTGTTCAGTCAAAATAGATATCTGTAGCTCGTTAACAAATAATCAGGAAAGCATGACAAAACAAAACTTCAAAATTTGGGAAAATATTTGGATTTAACTTGTAGTCTAAGGAAAATATTGGATTTCAGATAGGGAAAAACCCATAGCATTGTTGGCCTTCTCTCCAAGTTTGTCACTACGCACTTAATTTATAAATAAATAAAAACTTAAAAATTTGGGAAAATGTTTCCGTTTCAATTCATCCTAATTTCAGCATAAAATGTTCTCCGACTAACGATTTGGGCATTAACCTATTTCTGGGGTAGACGTTGGGAAAGACAAGAATATAAAAGTTTAAAACACAACTGAATTCCAGAATAAGAGAAATTGAAACAATGTAGTATTTCACTGCAAGATTGACATCTAAGTGAGTTACCATGAAAATAGTTACAAGAAAGTATACATGCTGTACGGTGATGCTATATTCCTGGTACATAACCAAAAATAGAACCATGCTCCAACAGCTACCTGTATATAAAAGATCAAGTGAGAGCTAATCACTAGATTTCCAATGTGGGGAGTTGATAAGTCCATGCAATGACAAAAACTAGAAAACGGGGCAAGATGAGCAGGTCAAAAAGGTTGGGTAACACTTTGAAACGAGTAAGGTTGACCAGTAAATGCAAGATGTCCTTCATTAAAAGAAACACAAAATAAAAATAAAAATTCATGTGTTAGTTTTGATTACAAAAACAAAATTATTTGCAATCATAACCTAAATCTTTGAACAGAACATTTAAGAGGTTGTTTATTTTTTGGGTAATGGGTTATACCCGATGAAAATTCATTAAATCAAACATGATGAATTTACAATCAAAGTATCAAATGAAGCACAAAACGTCCCAAGACAGACCTTGAGAACGCAAAAACAAACCAAAGAGAAACAAGAAAACCACAAGCCATATTAACCTTTTCTTTTAAGAGGTTGTATGCATTAACAAATTGACCTTTTTACTTGTTTGACCACTCCCCCTTTTAACTCAATTTCTTAATTTGACCGATTTGACCAATATGAGGTAAAACACAAGAAACCAGCTTGTTCATACTTCAATAGGTCAAAATTGTCACCTAAAAAAGCTAGTTATAGGTTTTACCTCTAACAAAATTCTTATCCACGGAGATAGGCCAATCCTCCTCCTTTTCACCAGACTTAAAAAGTCATCTATTAGCCCAATGGTGGCAAATGCTAAAGTTGCTATAGATGCTCCAGAAACTTCTATAGAAGAAAAACCAACTAATACTTCCGCCACAACTACACCAATAGGTATAAGAAACAATCCACCCATTGTGGTAGTTCCCTTCTTCGACCAGTACCTAGCTGGCCATTTGCTGATAATCACTTGCATCTTTGATATACGAAATAATGGAACACAGATATAGCCAGCACATGACACCAAAACTGTAGAGGCTGTAAAAGGGAAAATTAAGTGAAATGGTGGTAAAGGAAGTCTCACTATCCGCCATGCATGTGAATCCAAAAGTAGTAGAAGCACTGTCAAAAATGTAACAAGCCCTATGTTGATAAAAATTCCATATTTAATCCTGCAATGCATAAGTAGTAGATGTCACCATTTACTTTTGTACACAAATGGAGGATGGTGACTTACTGAATATGCTTTTAGAGTTTTAGATATAACTCTTCACAATAACTATTTGTTTCAAGATCTATTAGCAGGACTATGAGGTGTCTTACCTGTTTCGCCTATGAGATCTGCCCATCATTGTCAGCTTCTGAGCAGTCACTGTTAAGGCATCATCAGGTTGACGATACCGCTCACTTGATGTTGGAATATCAACATCAGTGATTGGATTTAATATGATATCTCCATCACTTTCTTCACCTTCACTTGACGAAAAGGCATATCCGATAGACCCATCACTGTCAATTCTATCATCTAGTGAGAAGCTAGACATGTCCTAAAAAAATAGAAAATTAGAAAACTTAAGCCATATTAAACACGCATGCATAGACGAATAATCAATATCATGAACCTATTTACAAGCAAGATTATCATGATTGTGTATGTCAAACCTTAACAGAATCTTTAAAGACATTCAGTTATTCACCACTGGATGAACAGGTGAGAGAGAGAGAGAGAGAGAGAGAGAGAGAGAGAGAGAGAGAGAGAGAATAGGAGCCAACAGATTCGCAATTTAATGATCTATATACCATTTGAACTCCCAATATATATAGCCTATATGTTCTTCTAAAAGATCAGTTTGATTGCATCTAGTTCCGAGACATTGCTATAGTGTGTGTGTATATATATATACATATATATATATATTTGTATTTTTCATGTTGACTAAAGGCTGAAAGGCCCTTAAACAGACATTTCATTTTTCACGTTGACTAAAGATTGAAAGGCCCCTACTAGAGAGAATCTATTTTCATCAGACATCGTTAACTGGAACAACCAAAATTTTCAAACTTTACATTCCTTGTTATGAATTGACAGAAGAAGGAAATGTAGAAGTCATGTCCACTGATTTAAAAAATCAGAATCCTGAAAGGCCGATCTGAATGCTCTATAACCCACTTTGTACTTTTATAGATGCTTTTATTATAGTGTATCTCCTCCACCTTTCCTAAAAAGTTCATGTCTTTATGCAAACTATTAGGATTCGTGGAAGTGTTCTACCTCTTAAAAAACGTATGAGTTGATCTGAATTTATGAACAAATCAATCTCCACCAGATTTTATGCATTAAATCAGATAAGCAAAATGAATGTTCTTATTCTCATTAATTTTAAATATTTCTTTCCCAGATTAGTGTAATTGCATAGCTGTAACAGACTGTAAATAGCATGCTTATAGGCATTTAGACTTGAGTTTGAGTAATTTCTTAGATTAGCTCTCCACCGATGTATAAATGCTTCCAGAATTATTCTATAAAGAGTACATCCATTTTCCAAATTCTCTAAGTCTCACACTAACAATATCCTCTATCATTACAAATTTCACAATATTAGGAGTTAATGAATCTTGATGACTTTAGGGACACTCCAAAGTATCATGGATTTTCCATTTATATTAAAATATCCAACAAAAACCCGAAAGATGAGTTTACCTCTTTTCTCTACAAGTCAGCTAAAGAGAACATGCTCATTGTACCTAACCCCCTACCGCTAACTCTATTCATTAGTAGAGTCCTATAACATTGTATCAGATAGGGGCAGCCTACTAAAGGGCAAAGACAAACCAGCAAGCTCGGTTTAAATATAATACGTGTCACAAATGAGTTGGATAAATCTCTAATCGGGTTTTTCAAGTATGTAAATCGTTTCGAGATATAAATGACCAAGACGGAATCAAAAATGAGTTGCATACCTACAAAAAAACAGAAGGTAGTTTTGGGATGGAAATCACTTTTTGATCGGGGAAGAACAAGTTTCCAGGTGAGTTCTTAGGTTATTCACACATCACACTACAAAACTTTATACCGAGTATTAAACTCTTGTTTTGTTAGCTGAACGGAGGAGATTGTTCGGGAAACCAGATCAAGCTATGCAATAGCTTGATATATAAACTTTGAACTTGACTTGTAGCCTCATATGAGTGTTAGAAAGTGGAGTGCATTTAAACAGATTCACATACACACACACAAAAACAGATTAAAACAACCAAGGCTCAATGCGTGGTATTGGTTAAGTACAATCAAAAGCTAAAGGCTCGTTACAATGGTAGAAATGTCATTGCTCCAATATGTTTGGAAGATGTTGATGAGCAATGAGTGGCTCACGTGGGAACATAAGACTGTTCATATTGGGAAGAAGGACTCGGTTGGGGTGATGTAGCAAATGCAAGTGGATATTAAGCTAAGACAATGTGCTACTAGAAGCTCATCATCTTCAAGTAGAATACTCATTGTTGATGAATAGGATGAGGATCTAATGAATGAAGATAATATTTTGGAAACGCAAAGAGTAGAGGAAAGAGTGTTATGAATTAGTTCATTTAAAGCTTCTCCTTTTTGGTACATTAGCTACAATGCAACTAATATATAAGGTATGCACGTTTTTATATCTTCGTCTTAGTCTCTAATAGAGGCACGTTGCCTCGCCTTCGAATTTAACTAACTTGGTACTAACAGATTTTCAATTTGAATTAATCTATTAAAAGTACGAGAATAAATCAATTGTAGACTCCTCTAAATGAACAGTTTTGGTTCCATTTAGTTCCAAGAGTATGCTCTAGTCGCTATACGCATTTGTATTTTGCATATTCACCAAAGACCTGAAAGAGTTTTCATCCAGTAACTAAAACTACTATAATTTTGGAACTTCATAATTTCTTGTTATAGATTGATGGCAGAAGAAATTGTAGAAGTCGTGTCCACTGCTATTAAGACGATCAGAATCATGAAAGGCCGACTTGAGTGTTCCATGACCCACTCTAACTTGTTTGTACGATTATGATATTCTTGCATTGTAAGCTTTTATTATGGTGTTTGGATTTCTTAATCTCTAGGTCATCAATTAGTCTCTCTTCATTCACTAATGGGATGAACAGATGGTTCAGCAAGCCTATTGATAGCATAAGATCTGACACGTTGCACCTATATCATTTGTCCTCCATATCTCCACCTATATCATTTATTTTCCATATCGATATTCCCTACTCATGACATGTTTCACGAGTCCATGAATCTTGGTGACTTCACTAGTTGGATACTCTAGTACTCCACATAAATAGGAAGCATGTTTAACGACAAAATATTATGGATAATCATTACAATTAAGACATCCCTCGTGGTTACGAAGAAACTAAAGCTTGAGTTCTCCTCTTTTCTCTACATGTAGGCTAAGAAGTAAGAACATTTGAGCATGTTCGTTTTCATCTATACATCTAGGTCTAATAGTTGTGTTGGTACTCTTTTCATAAGTTCCTTCCTACATCTAGTGTACCGTCATCATTCGTTCCACATATAAATGTCAAAGCTCACAAGCCAAGATATTGCCTACTAAAAAAGCATTCTCAACTACTTTTCTTTTGGTCAATACTTTAGTATCAGAATAGACATATCAAATATAAAATTTTGTGTAAACATAAATTCTAAACACTAGCTATCTCATGTAGTATTTATATATGTTTAATATGCTAAACCAAAAAGCAGCATTAAATTATAAATACTTTGAGATCCCAAAATTAGGTATCCATACCTAATCCATTTACTTCAACCCTAAACTAGAACATCCTATAAGGAGAACGGAAATTAGAAAATTTAAGCAAAAACAACACACATGTGCAGAGACATATAGATATATAATCTGTCATGATTCATGAACCTATTTACTTCAACCCTAAACTATTTCTCTACAGGCAGTTTTGGTTCCATCTTGTAAACAATGGTTTAATCTGTAGGCATTTGTATTTTCCATGTTGACTAACCGTTGAAAGGCCATACTAGAGAGAATCAATTTTCATCAGGTAACTAGAACAACCAATACTTTGGAACTTCAGAATTCCTTGTTATAGATGATTATTGAAGGAGGAGCTGTAGGTGTTGTGTCCAACACAACTATAAAGATCAGAAACCTGAAAAGCCAACTTGAAAATTTTGAGATGCTAAAATTATAGTATTTGGAATTCTTGAACTCTAATTCATCAATTAGTATCTCATCATTCACTGATTACATGGAAAGAAGGTTCCCGACCCCTATCGGTAGCATGGTATATCCACTCCACTTTTCTTAAATGGTTCATATCTCTACCAAAATTACACAGATTCCTGATTTTGCTCTGACAGCATTCCTTGCTCATTACACATTTCATATTATTAGAAGTTCATAAATCTTGATGACTTCACCATTTGAACACTTTAAACTATCATGGATTTTCATCAATCAAGACTTTCAACAAAATGTCGAAAGTCGAGTTTACCTCTTTTCTGTACGAGTCAGCAACAAAGAACATGCTCGTTTTACCTAGCCCCCAACATCTAATAGTTGAGTCATCACTCTTTTCATTTGTTCATTACTAAACATTGTATCAGAGCACTCAGGTGCAAACAAGCAGACTCGGTTTAAATACAATAAGTGCAAACAAAACATAATATCACCTACTTAATTAGCATTATTATGTAGTAACTTTCTTCTAACCAATATTCCATATATCTCAATAAGCATATCGGAAAATACAAAATCAAAAGGAATAAATAGTTAACGCCAGCTAGCTAAATGATCTTATAAATCGTAGAGAATTATTCAAAAGTAAGAAATTAGGTTAAACAACATACATACCCAATCCATAGAAGCAACAACAAGAAACCTATCTCTTGATCCATACTTCTGCATTCTCCAAGAAGCCGATAACTGTACAAATATTCAAAACAAACAAACAAATTAATTCATATACACCTTGTAGTTGTGATTGTGATTGCAGTAAACATGAGCGTTATTAGACTTTGATTACCTTGAAGTTGTAGAAATGTGAAGGAGGATGGTATTTAAATGGAAAAGTTTTGAATTGATGAGATCGAATGGAAGGGTGTTGAAACCCTAACTGAGGGAAATTAACGGAATAGGATCGCATGATTAATAAAATTATTACAGAGAAAGGAAAAATAGTATGTGTTGTACATTTATTATCATTATCATATCATACTCAAGTGCAAACACAGAGAGAGATCAGAAATATTGGGGATAACAGAGATTGCTTTGGGGTTATCGATCGGTTTCTTAAACATTACTTTCAGTGTTCCTATTCATATTTATTTATATTATATATAATATATAACGTCGGGAGAGTTTCAATAAAAACACCTTAAAAATAAAAACGGTTAAGAACGTTTTATATTCGTCATAAATCAATAGATTCACATTCATACATTTCAAATATGTGGAGAAAAATAGATGTTCAATCCTTATAAATGCATTAAAAATCGAAAAAATCAGATGCACGATTTTAGCTGAAAAATTTATCTCATAAATCAACCTAATTATTACTCGCATCTTCTGTCGGCCCCTTCAACCGTTCAAAACCCTTAAGTGAGATTTTTCTTCAAAACCCCTCATCTTCAATCTTCATGGCATCAATAATGGCATCCAATGGTCGATTCCGTAATAAGAATGCCCCTTGGAAATCATAATTCAATTTTTCTGAATCTGATATGAATCACGAAATATGCTTGTAAGTTCCTCAATTTTAATTTCGCCTATTGTTTATATGTATATAAATATATATATATATATATATAATTGTTGATGATTGTATAGTTAATTGCATATATTATTATTGCAGTTCATAAGCAGAGATATTTTAATTCCATTGGATTTAGAATGATGCCGGAGATTATGAAATTAGTTAATGACAAATGATTGATAAAGGGTTTTACTTTTTAAACATTCCATATTTTATTCGTAGATGGATTGGATACGGAAGAAATCAATCATGACAGAAATACTTTTCATATTTTGATAAATTATTTTGTAAAGGAGAAATTATATATGCATGCTTTCTAGACTTTGCAAGATATGCACAACAGAGGCCAACAAGCAGATGAAGTATGTTTCCTTTTTCTTTTCTTTTTTCTCTCTTATCCATTATGTAGAGATGGAAAAATGGGTTGGACAATGCACGCGAACCCGCCTGACTCGGCCAATATGTGTAATTATTGTGTCAGTCGAAACGAAGTGGCCCCGCTTGGATTGAACCAAAATACCTTTTGTCCAAAACGTCAAATTTTCTATAAACAATCGGTGTCCTAAAAACTGATTGAATAAAATATATTTTTACTAAAGAATGATGCTTATGCTGAGCCATCATTTACCCCTACCTCCTAGCCAAATGAGTAAATATAGGTTTTAGGAGTTAACATGATGCAATATATCCTCCTTATGTCTCATGTATGATGATAAGGCTTTGTTGGATTCAAAAAGATGTGACACCATTGGTGCAACTGTACAACCCAGTTCTTCATTAATGCAGGTGATTTTCTAATTCGTTGCTCTAACTGTGATTCACCATGCCTTTTGATATCCACTGATAGAGAGTACCATTGGAAGAAAGCTCTACTGCATTGATAAAGTGTCAAAAGACATCTCATTCGTAAGCCCCTTCAGTTCCTCACATTTGAGCTTGAAAGTTCCCCTGATATCAGTAAGTCCCTTGAATTCTATAACTTTAAAGACAAGTTTATTAAATTAATTTTTGTTCATTTCATTCGTGTTTAGATACGAGAAAGTCGGTTTCAAACTCTTGATCAGTGCCTAAAGTGAGGTAACTGGATGACTTCACGAGAAGTGTCAGGTCAGATATCACGTGTTCGGACACAAATGGTGGCTAAAGATTTTGCACCCAAGGTCCCAACACGTACCTTATTGACACATTGGGTTAATAAGCATTTACTAAATCTCCCTTCTTGCCCAGACTAAAGATGCTAATTGTAGCCACTTTATCACTCGCATTCAAAATGGAAGAGACTGAAGTACCCTCGATTCTCTATTTACAGGTTCGATTTTTTCTTATCACGAATAAAGATGTTGACTTTATTTTGTTGGGTCAAAGTAAGCTTGAGTGTCATATTGAGAATGTGATGGTTTTTCAGATTTGTGAATCAAGATGGTATTATATTTTTATGAATTTAATTAATATGCATTTTCATATTGCCGCTATAATGTTATTTTGGTATAAATTAGCAATCCTTCACTTTTTTTTGTGGTTCGTCAATGACTATCACTTTTTTACACTGTTTTAATAAATACGACATTTGTGATATTAAAATAATTGATTTTGTTCAAACATGTTGAACACTTTCCATTGATATTGGTATCCGCATTTGTGATGTCAAAATCATTGAGTTTTTTATTTTTATTTTGTTTCATATGTTTAGGGAACAACAACAATGCTTAAGGATAAGAGAGGCAAGTCCTATTGGTTGAATAGAGAGGTAAGAGTGTGTTTAAAGTTTTATGCATTCGTGAACATGTTTTGGATCATTGTTTAACAACGATACAAAAAGTAACGTCTTACTTAAATGTATTTGTTGTTTCTTTTTTTTCAACTGCTACCAATTGAATTTATAGCCTTCCATAGAGCAAAGAATTTAAGAATTGCATTAGCAATTGCACATGAATGTACAATGGGAGGTGACTGACTTTTTGTAGAAACTGAGTTGGTTAGGCAATAAGGTTCATTTTGCTCTAATTCTTTCTTAAGCTTTTGTTGTTACGTTGTTCCAGACAGTGCTGGAAAGAAATATTTCCCAGTCACATCAAGATAGAAACTTATGGCATCATAAAGAGGGGATTATAATTCGAGTGCTTCTAAATTATTATGAAAGTATGATAATTTGTGTATATCTTGATTTTTTAATCTTTATAAATTGTGTACATCTTAACTTGTTTTTTGTTGTTATTTAATTGCATATATTATTATTGCAGTTTATAAGCAGAGATATTTTAATTCAATTGGATTAGATATGGAAGAAAAATTGATAGTTTTAATAATTTCATTTAAAGGATTTAATTTTGTTATTAGATATACAGGTTAACAGTGTGAAACTTTTAAATGATATTAGCTTAAAGAAAACAATCACTCTTGATGATGCTTTATCAATTCTTGATGTTTGGAGAGGATCTAAGAAACCATTTAGAGCCAGGTATCACTGGTTCAATCCTTCGGTAGTAATTATTTGGGTAATATTTTGTTATCTATTACTGGTAACCATTTATAAATTACAATTACCAGGATATCTCAAATGTCCAAGTTCTACACATACTTGTGGACTGCGATGAGAATCTCAAAGCAAAAGATAGTGGAGACATTGCATTCTCAAGATAGTGGAAAATCTCTAAGAAACCATTTAGAATCTCCCAGTGAAGTATATTTGCATGATTCCACGAGTTCAATGAAGTCGTCTACCCAGGCTCAGTTGTATGAATACATGACTCATCGAAATTGTAAGAAAGAAGACGTAAGAAAGAAGAGTGCTACAAGTGAGAAATCTAAAGTGTTATCTAATGAGTGTATTGTGGTTAGTACTTCTGTCTCGTTTTCATTTTTTTTCTTCCAATGACGAATGTTTACTTCCATCATTACTTATTCTAAAACCCAAAAATTCAGAACTTCCAGTTTTTTCTTTTCTTGAAACATATGATCTCAATCATAGATCATTCGTTGACTAACAAGTTCTTTAGTATAAAATGAATGGACAAAAATGTTAGTTATAAAAGAAGCCGGTTGAATGTATATCAATGTGTATTGATGTAGTTGTTTGTCATCATATTTAACACACATTTATTAAAATGAATGGACAAAAATGTTCCCAGCCGACACTATCGGACCCATTTTGACAATAGAAAATTACCGAAATTGACCATGTAACGGATCAATATTGTTAATTTTTCATACCGGTTGAAATGGGTAGGTCATGCTGGGTTAACCTGTAAAAACTTCTTATATTTTATTTTCTCGAGTTTAAAAGAATTAATGTGTTCGATATGTGTTAAAAATCTATATTATTACTTAAGCATATACCTTTATTTATTTATTCATTTTGATCTACCTTTACATTTAAGTTGTTTGGGCTCTTGGGAATATTGCTGGTAATTCACCCAAATTTCGTGACCTTGTACTTGGACAAGGTGCTTTGGCTTCTTTGCTGGGTAAAACACTTCCCTTTGTAAAAGTTGGCTAAATACTATAAGAAAGTAGGTAAACATGTTCCAAAATGTGAGTTCTCACATGTGCTTCTCCCTTTATATTTTGCTAAGGTTTCGGAGAAAAAGTGTTTTAGGTCAACCCAACGAGTACCAAAGCCCTGTTTTGAAGTGTTATCCAACTAGAACAATCTAAACACTTTTTAGATTATGTTCAAGTAAGATGCTATAAGAATTGGGAACCATGGTGATGATGTGATCTGTATTGTATTCACATTGAGATTTGAAAGTGATAATCGTTTTGGTTAATATGATGCCCATAACTCTGCATTTGCAGATCAACCCGAGGATGGTTCTGGTATATTTTTTTAGTTTTCAATTTCGCATAATTTAATTTAGATCTTGAGAAAAATGATTGTGCTTTATGGCAGTCATTGTTGCATCATCTCCTAAGAAGAGCGAAGCCCAAAACCATCTCACCTGGACCACGGTTTCATCATCATTGAACATGAGTCAAAGCTCCAAAAAGTATGTAGATACAGATTGTTATTATAATTTGTAGATGCAAATCCTAATTTTTCTACAAAACAAGCTAACTTAAAAAGTATTGTACTTATTTGGACTGCACAAGTGATCTCCTCACATAACCACAATCACAGTTGATCAGTAAGTAGATATATTACAATTTAAAAGCACTAGATATATTTAAATAATGGATATAATTTCAATGCCGATTGTCATGGCTAAACTGAGGGAGGCCACTTTAGGTGTCAATATCTCCGGAAGATCTTTTGAATAGTCCACATGAACCCAATGCCCATATTTTGGAAGAGCACAACTGAAAGGGCATTGATATTTTCACCATCAATTTTAATAAATTCATCACAACTGTGCATTAACAAGCAGTACTATACAACTGAAAGCTTGCCCTTGGACTTATTAGTTTTCCAATTTTCAAGGATTTATATCTATATATACAGTTGAGAATTTATGAAAGTTAACATGTTCAATAGAAAAATCCATTTTTTTCTTTGGTTTTTTGTGAAACTATATATATATATATGTATATATTATATATACTTCCTTATAAAGCATTACTATGTTTTGCTTTTAAAAAATATCCGAAATACATAAATTACCTCTACACCAATTCAAACATTGTATCAAATAATAAACAACTAATTATTTACTATTATAAAAGTCGTGCAACATTAATCGTATATAAATATATATATGTTAATTCACTATCCACAAATTAAACCGTCTCTTGTTATTGTAGGTGATTTGAATGTTGACAATGTGCATCAAATATATTCATTAGTGTCTGAATTTGCTTTGAAGTGTAATTTTATTTTTGAGCCGCCTTTTATGTATTTTTTCTCACGTCACCATATGAATACGATATTTATAATTTATCCATACATTTTGACGTTCTATGTGTTTTTAAGTTTCTTTTACTTTGTTTTAAAGTGTTGTTCACCATATGCTATTTTGTTTCATAAGTATATTTTGCATCAAAGGTATAATGGTTATTCAAAACCTTTTTAATCGCTTTCAAATTCCATGCCGCTGCAACGCGCGGGTTACCAGCTATAGTTGAATAATATTATCGCCGACGCCGCATTGCGCGGGTACTAGGCTAGTCTACTATAAAGAGTGTCTATGGTTGAGTCTTAAACTTCTTAAAATAATTAAAATTATTAACTAACCCTTAAAAAGTCATCTACTACTACTAAATTAAATATTCGAAATTAAGTATACTCAATATATCGTTTCCAATAAGTGAATATTTACAAATTAAACTTCTTAAAATAATTAAAATTACTAACTAACCCTTAAAAAGTCATCTACTACTACTAAATTAAATATTTGAAACTTAAGTAGACTCAATATATGTAACACCCACTCTTGTGACTTAGGGGTAATTCGGTAATTTCCATAACCTTGTATTTAATTATAAGTTTTATGTTATATTAACATATTATTTACATAGGAGAATTAGTTGAAGGTCAAATTGTTAATTGTGTTAGGTAAACTATTAATAGTTTTAAATTAAATTAGTTGTCGGTAAAATAAATAACTTGTTTCGCAAATCGGTTTTCGGGTTCCTGACAATCAGCCAAATAAGATAATATAATTAGAAAGCAAGTATGTTAGTTGGTGATATAAATCACCTAACCTCTTTCTTTTCATCTCATTGTCACCAACTTCATTCTCCATTTCTCTTGCATAGTTCCTTGCTTAAATCACGAATTTAACATCAATTGAGTGTGTTATAACCTGCTGTGAATCATCATCATCTTGTTCTTAATTTTCATTGTAAGCATTTTTGCTATTTTTGGTTATAAACTTGAAATTTCGTTAATTCTTGAAATGATGTGTGAAATTGAGTTTGAAAGATGTTATTTGATGTATTAGAAAGGTTAGAAAGCTGGTTAGGTTGATAGGAAACTGATTTTTGAGTTTGTGAGTCGAAATGGTTCGTTTTTTTGGGTAATAGCGGTTCAGTTCGCAATTCTGCGTTCATCCTGCGAGTTGAGTTTTCCTTGCGAGTTGAGTTTTGCCTTGCGAGTTGAGTTGCTCTGCGAGTTGAGTTCATCCTACGAGTTGAGTTTTCCTTGCGAGTTGAGATTGGCTTTACGAGTTGAGATTGGCTTGCAAGTTGAGTTGCCTTGCGAGTTGAGATTGACCTGCGAGTTGAGTGTGGCCTGCGAGTTGAGTTCCTGCGAGTTGAGTTGGCCTGCGAGTTGAGTTTTTGCAAATTCTGAAAGTGCATAAGTAAAAGTTTATACTTTTAGCGACCAAAATTTAACAGATTCTTATTAACTGCGGATCAGACTCTTATTAACAAATTCTAGATTACAAGGATCACCCGCTTGGATTAATAGGTTATAATAATGTTTCGAAATTTGTTAATTGAATAAATAATTAAACAAACGAATTGTTATAACTTGATATAAATTGATGGTTGTAGAGCGATTATATCCGATAATTGCAACTTGGTGATTGTTTGCCATTTTGATACTAAGTAATGAAATATGTTATACGATTATGGAAAGAGTTACTAACTTCTTAATTATTATATTCTCAGATCAGCAGAAGACTCAGTAATATAAGATCTCTGAGTGTGGGATGAGACAAGTCAGGTGAGTGAATCTGCAACTCATAATTTGAGTTAGTTGTAATGGTGTGATTACAACAAGTAACGTAAACCTTGATAGACTGTTTAGTCTGAGTTATGATTGTGTATACCTTCTTGTTATGCATATGTGGCCTTCGGGCATCTGTGTTATTCAGAGGTCAATTGCGATTGGACTTGGTTACTACTGTGTTCAACACAGGTTCCAGATACATGTGTTGTCGCTGGAAACTGTGTTGTTGTGTTGTAGTGCCAAGTTATCGGTAAATCTTGTATGGGCCTATACAGATTGTGATAAGCGTTACTTGAGGGCCACCGCGGCTGTAGGGTTCCTCAGTAACCACCGATCCTCTTGAGATTATGTGTTTTCGTGCTTAATGTAAACAGATTGTTATACTAAGTTGAATTATTAGTTGTACATTCATTCACTTAGCTTCGTGCTAATCCCACCATTTCTCTTCCTGCAGGTTATGTATAAGTTTGTGGGTTTGGGCAGGAAGATGGGCTTTTGAAGGAATGTTTGACACGTGCCATAACTCTGATAGATATTTATAGATGTTTTGTTAATTAACATGTATGTGGATTTTATATAACAATTATATGTGTTTTTCTTCGAAAATAGTTAAATGTTGTAAACTCGCGAAATTTTATGGTTCTTTTTTTTTTTGTAATATAATATGTAATATTATTTTTATCCATCGCTTCCGATTCAAATGACAGATTTAACCCTGAGGTAAATTGAGGGGTGTTATAATATATCATTTCAAATAAATGAATATTTACAAGTAAGTAGCTACAAAATCATTTCTGTAACAATTAAATATAAAGTTGACTTCTTAAAAGTAATTAAATATTTACAATAAGTATATTTACAGTACGTATTTATAATTATTTCCATAACCATCTAGATCATAAATGTTTACAATAACAATCCAAACCATTTGCGTACAGTTACAAGAAGTCTTCATAATATGTTGTACACCTACCCCGGACCATGAAGTAAGTACCTGCATAATCATTTACATAACAATTAAATATAAATCTTTACAAAAAGTGAATACAAAGTTAGACTTGTTAAAAGTAATTAAATATTTACAATAAGTATCCACGATCATTTCCATAACCATCCAAACCATATGCGTACAGTTACAAGAATCTCTATAACATGTTGTACATCGAACTCTTTCCAAACATAACAATTGCACCAATCTCTTTACACAATTCTAAACATACTGTTAAAAATAAAAATATAGATTGTAAACGTTGTTCTTGTAATTAACTATGTGACTAGTCTATTAGTATAAATAGCTAGTTAGTGTTAATCATTTGTAAGTTTTCAAGTTCATTATTCATTAATAGAAATACACATTCAAAGGAAACTCTCTCAATTATCATACAAATCATCATAGAATGGCTTGAATATGTTTAACAATTGGTATCAGAGCTTGTGTTATTGAAGATTTGAAGGAAAACAGATCGAAACATCAAGAAATCATCAAAGAAAAAGTCAACAAAAAGTCAAAATCGTGATTTTCAAGATCAAATTCAGAGATTTGATTGTGTTTTGGTGAAAGTAATATGATAGAATTGAAGCTTATTGATCAAGGAACAAGTATCAAGTATCAATTTCATCAAATTAAGTCAATAATTCATCGAATTTGAAGATTTCACTAAAATGGGATTGATCAATTCATCGAATTGGAATGGAATTCATGAAAGTGAACCGATAAAAAGCATCATTCGATTATACTATATCATATTTGATCAACAAATAGGGTTTATATCCGATCAAATTACAAGTTCAAATTTAGTGATTGAAAAGTGAAGTTTCTGTTCAAATAGAAGACTGTGTGACACTCTGTGCGACACTTCTTGCGACAGTTCTAAGTGAGACAGTTGTTGCAACAGTTTAGCTACAGTTCTGAGTGAGACAGTTGTTGCGATAGTTCTGAGTGAGACACTATGTGCGACAGTAGTAAGCAACTCTTATTGCGACAGTCGTAAAGTGTCGCTATGCAACTAACAGGCGACAGTTTAAAAAATAAAAATAAAAAAATTAAAAGAGTCTTTTGGAGGGAAAATTTTTCGATTACCATAATTTGAATTTTAACTTACGATTGAATAATTTTGGTTCAAGAAAATTTTTATTTTACTCGAGCAAAATTCGAAAATTTTTGGAGGGAAAATTTTGTCGGACAAAATTAAAATTTTCGATTAACTTTTATCTTAAAAGAAAATGATTCTTTTAAAACGTCAAATCTTTAATCTCTAAAAGATCCATTCAAGCAACGTTTCTATGATGTCAAGAGACGAAATTGAAAGTGAATCGGATGAAGAATAAAAAGTACTTGTGAAAGAGATGGAACGTATTTCACGATTTATTCAATTAGATAAACAACATTCTAAATCAAGATCAGCTTTGCAAAATAAAGAGAGGTCAACGACAAGTGTTCAAAGAACATCTGAGTACTATGAGAAAAAGATGCTCATGGCACATAAAAAGGAAGTCGAGAAAGTGGTTATGGACAATTGGGAAGAGAAATATAGGGAAGAACATGCTCAAGTAGTTAAGCTGTCAGCTGAAAAGTCAAATATTTTGCATCAAGTCAAGCTTCTTGAAACTCAAATTGAGACACAATCTGAGGTACATTCTAAAGTTCTAACTGAGTGTCAACACCAATTAAACTTATAAAAAGAAAAGGTTAATCAACTGAAATAGGTTTTACGAAATCATATGGAATATTACAAAACCAGGTATGAAAAATATGAAAAAGAAAATACTTCTTTGAATAATGACATTCTTGATTTCGCTTCACAATGAAAATTATTAAGAGAACATGCAAGTCTTGTTCAAAAAAGATATGAGTTTGCAATTAATGAAAATAATACATTTTTAAGCAAACTCAAAGAACTTCAAGATAAATTGTTTAAACGTGGTCAAACAGATCAAACAATTTTTCTAAATAAACCTAAGGATATCAAATTTTATAATCCAAGAGAAGGATTGGGTTTTGAAAATCCTCGCTATTTACAAAAAGTAATTTCTAAAGTACCTACCTGTATAACTACGGTAACATGGGAAGTATTTTAGAAATGTTTTTTGTAAAAACAATTAACGAGGAAGAGGTGATTGAGAACTTCAATAGAGCAAAAGAAGAAAATGCACAATTTTCGTTTAATTATAACAACTAAACGAAAGTTATGGCACAAGGAAAATTCCTCTTTATGAGGATTATTTTCCAAGTTGTTTAACACCAGTTATTGATTAAGATGAAGTTATTGAACAAGTGGTTAAAATAAAACTTTATATCAAATTAAACACTTTTAGGACACAAGTGTACATTTACATTACATGTCTTTTGACATTATGTATGTCTTTGTGACATTGCTGGAACATTCATAGTGATACCTAACTTATTGGTATTCCACAATGATTGAGTGAAAGTCTTACCAATGCTAACATCAAAGCCAACATTGAAAGTAGGTAACTCAATTGATTCATTTAATGTTTCAATTAATGTGTAAAGTGGTAATCTATGTGATCTAGTAGTTATAGTGTTTTCAGATTGTTTTCTGAAAATACAAACAAATTTTCTTTGATTTACTCAAGTGAATTGTTGTCTTACCCAATAGTTACTTTTCTGCATCATTATCCCGAACTAATCGATTTGATAGTATTTTCAGTGAATATTAGTTTTGTAACATATGACGCTTATTGAAAGTTAGTTGCTTAGATTTTCACGATATTCATGATGTTCATGATGCATCATAAGCATCATGATGGGGGAGAAAAATTGAGTGTTTCAAGGATAGTACAAAGAAATGAAGATTTGAGATGAATAAAATGAGTTGATTGAAAGTAAATAAAAAGGGTTGATTGAAAGTGAAGAAAAAGAGAAACGGTAATTCAAAGAATGTGAAATACACAGATTAAATGAGGATGATTGATAGAGGAAATTCAAAGTTTGATTGAAAAGATGAAAAGCCCAAGTTTTCACTAAGTTTGAAGAGATTATTGGTTTGAAGGGGAGCAAGTTAGGATTCGAACAAGTTTCAATTACAAGTTAATTAGAAGTTGAAAGCTCTAGAAGATTAACATTAAATTGAGGGGGAGCAAGAGAAGAAAATCAAGGTCAAAATAAGGGGGAGCAAGAGATATATCAAAAAAGGTTTAAGCAAAGAAAGCTCAAAAAGTTCAAGCAAAAAAAGTTTAAAGAGTCCAATCAAAATGATCAAGCTATAAAGCAAAGAAAAATCAAGATTTTAAAGCAGGTGATTCGAAAAAAATTACTCTCAAACAACTCGTTCAAGAAAAAAAAATATTTAAAGGATATCTAAAAGAGGGAACAATGAAGACAAAGAGAGTCTGTATTATTCGAAAAATAATTTCAAAAAACAATATGCTAAATCCTAGGGGGAGATTGTTAGATATACAAAATAAGATTTTCATTTATATAGTTTGTACTAAGTGTTACGCGACACTCCTAAGTGTCACTAAAAGCGACACTAGGAAGTGTGGCTTGAATTGTAAAATGTCGCATGAGCTTAATGTTATATGTATAAATAGGTGAGTGGACAAAGTGGATGGAGAGCATGGAGTAGTAGTTCATAATAGAGATTTTGAGAGAGAGATTTGTGAGAGCATGTACATGAACCATTGACAACTTGTCTTGAAAATAAAATTAGTTTATCTCAATTCTCTCTCACTACATACACACATACGTACACATACTCTAATATATTCATACTCAATTCATCCAAAAGCTAGAAATCGATCTTACATATATTGTGCATGTGTGATTGACTTTATGCCCTTATATATTATTAGAATGTGGTTTATGGGAGGAGTGTTTTTGTAGAAAGTGGGAGAAGCGAATGAGGAAGGGACAAGTGTCCTCCTCATTCCCTCACTATTTCTCTCCATTTCTTCATCCTCCTTATTTCTTCACTTTTTTTTATCTTTCTTTTTTTTTTAAAAAAAAATATTTTACCTTTTTCTCTTTTTCCGTTTTTCATTTTTTTTTTTCGTTTTTTCATTTTTTTTACGGTTTTGTTTTGTTTTTTCTCATTTTCTAAACGTTTTTTTCAAGGTTTTGTTTTTTTCATTTTTTTCGTTTATAACTATGATGCACCCAAACTTAAGTATAATGCACTGATTATTCAAAATATGCAATAAAGTATTGTTATTAAATAACATAATCGTGCATCATATTATAAGATATGGTGAATCATGATTTTAAAAATATGACACTCTAATTTCTAGATATACGATAAACATTGTTATAATATAAGTCTTGGTGTATCATAATTATAAAATATGATACTGTAAATTTTGAAAATTCGGTACATCATATTTATAAGATATCATACATCATGGTTATAAAATATGATACTCTAACTACTAAATATACAATAAACATCATTAACATAATTCTGAGTGCTAACTTATACTTTTACGATGCATCGTAGTTATAAACTTTGTTGTTTCAAAATCTATTTTATATGTTAAACTGGGTACATATATAATGTATAATACAAAAGTAGAATCAAATATAATATTATTTTGTTAAAAACTGTATTAGAAAAATGAAAAAAAATGTTTTCTAAACGAGAAAAAAATAAAAATAAAAAAAATAAAAAAAATGAAAAAGACAAAAGAAGTAAAAAAATGAAGATTAAAAGAACGTTTAGAAAATGAGAAAAAAGGAGAAAAAAAATGAGAAAAAAGGTCAAAAAATGTAAAATAAATAAATTGTAAGAAGATGAAAAAAATGAAAATTAAAAAAATGAATAAATTAAAAAATGAAAATAAAATTTAAAAAAAAAGTAAAAAAATGATGAGGAAATGAAAATTGAGTAGAAAAATGAAAGGTGGAGAAATGAGGAGGAGAACAAATGAACAGAAATGTAGGAGAAATAAGAAGGACATTTGTTCCCTTCTCTCAAAATTCATCTTCCTTACTTGAACCAATACCATATTATACTATGTCATAGTATAGTATCAGCTCTTAAACTCATGTATATAGACGGGTCGTTTAAGCCAGTAAGATAAAATGACATTAATGAATTATACCTCTTGACAAAAAAAACTCTATAATTATCATGAATTAACTTAATTTTATTAATCAATTGTTGTATTATTCTTTTATTACGATAAGAGTCACAAATCACACTATTATCTTTGTCCCTATAGTTGTCTCAATTCTCAAATAAACTATTATCGAGTAAGAAAATTGGTAGTCTTCTTAGTATATTTGGTTAATTAAGAATTGGGCGGTAAATGTAATTAAAAATGGTATTGACGTTTTTAGATTTCAAAATATATTTTAATTAAATTATAATATCTGATTGGTTAATTAGATTTCAAATTAAAATGATGGTATCACAAATATGATTCATATATATTATTTTAAGATTTGTTTATCTTTTAATGTCTGATATTTTATACTTTGAAGTTTTAACCATATAAAAGTTGATTTTTTAAGAAGTAACATTATATACACTTTTATAGTTTATGTATGTTTTTAAGTTTTGATTTTCTTTCGAAGTGTTCTTTGTTTTAATTATTACAAATCATTTATTATTTGAAAAATCAAATGTATATGATAAAAAAATGTTCTTCTATTCAGATGATACTCCGTAATAATTATCAAATTAAAATAAATAGTCATCGTGTGCCTTGGAAAACAAATAAAAATAAAAATGAATGTTTTATTAAGATGTATATTAAACTCTTAGATGCAAAAACTTTGCATTTACTTTTACTTAATGGATCCTAAACACTATTAAAATGTATATATGCTTATCAGTTAACTGAAACTTGTATAACTCGAATTCATAATCCCAACTCGAGTCACCCGAATTTTACTTGGATCAGATTACGATTAAATAATTTTGAATTTATTTAACTCGAATAACCTGCACAAAATATTAAATGTACAAATATCTCTCTCTCTCTCTATAAATATACACATCACTTATCTTATTTATATAAAACTACATTAGAGTTATTTTGTAAAGTTTGAATTTTGTTCAAAACATAAAAATTTAAAGTTTTATCTTATTTAAGTTAAAATATATATCGAATCTGGAATCTTATTCAGCTCAATTATAAATAAATTATAAAATTGAAAATCTACCGACCCGAACAACCCGAAATTCGAATAACATAAATGTCACGTTAATTTTAATTTTTAAGTAGGTATTTGTTATTTAATTTAATATTAATTTTATACATTTAAATCTCACCGCAAAACGCCGCTAAAAAATTCTCATTTACAAACAAAACATATCTTACATGCGCTTCTTATACGATGTCTCTTGAAAATAATACGCATTACATAAAATCATCCAAGCATCTATTTGATTGGAAGAACTAGAAAGGTAGAAAACATTTTTATCACTTCCATTGAGCCTTTCGTCAAACCACCGGAGTTTTGGAATATTCAGTTGATTAGTAGGACCAAATGATTATCTTCAATAGTCAAATTTGGGGGTTATTGTATGTACATAAAATATAATACGGAAATGCTTCACTAGAATCAAATTATGTACACCACTGAATTCGTTATTTAATTGTGTATATGTTTAATTAATTTATATAAATGTGATTTTGATTTTGAAAATTTATTTGTGTCATATACATGTAAGGTCGGTAAAATTGTATAATTTTAAGTATAATATAAAAAACGAACGATGATGTCATTAAAAATTAAATTAGTCAACAGAATTGTTTAATTTTATTAAATTGATTAAAATTAAGAAGATGATAGTATTATAAATTATAATTTGTATTTGTTTACTTTTTTAACTTATCTAACTCCTTTTACTAAGAACTCTTCGAACAATATTTGTTTTCTTTTATAACTTTATAAATTTGAGAGGCACACGAATTTTAAGAAGAAAAGAATGGATATGTTTATCTCTTGCAATTTTTTAAATAAGCTATATATAATAATATATATTATATAACAAATTATAAAAAAAAATTTATGATAGTTAATAAACTGTAACGTAAATAAAATATCGAGGAAGCTATTAAGGATTATCATCAAAAATACACATTTTAGCATTACAACTTTTTTCGTTAGTAATATAACATCATAATTGTAATTAAATAATTATGATTATCGTAAGGCTTTTCTTAATATATATATTGTATATTCAGAATCTTTCTATTCTGACTTTCATCATGAAATACACGTAATTATCATATCTTTATCTTTTAAAGGTACATCAATTAATATATTTTTCGGGTTTTTAATGAACTTCGTCATCTTTTACTATTTTTTTTTTGTCTTTTTCGTATTTTTAAGTTGTAATATTTACTCATATATTTTCTTTTATTCTAAATTTGTTAACTATGAATTAAACTTACATTTATTTGTATAAATGTTCAGTAGCATTATATCGTATGTTTCAGAATAATTCGAATGTATACACATGTTTAAAAGCTAATAAGTAAGAATATAGTCAAATCAAATGCTTATAAATATGTGGTTCCCGATCCGTTGATTATATGTTAGAGCTAATTAATTAATGTGAAAATATTTCCGTGAAGTTTTGTGCTATTAGTTTTAACTTAAGAAAGTTGAAGGGTTAAATATATAAATATAAGTAGTCAACAGAGAAAAAGTATTGTAATTTTGACACCACTAACATTTTGCCTTTAATGAAGTTAATATAATATATGTTTTTCCATACAGCAAAAATAATAATACTTTTTATTTGTGGAAAGATATACAGAAATAGCATAAGCATTGACCATGTTTGTCCAATCATTGATTGTAGAACTATATACTTGACAGCACTACAGAACAACTTATATAAAAATTTGTGGAATTGTGGCCTAAGATGATAATGATACATCAGTGGATGAGAATGAGAACACCATATGCGAATTTAGTTGAAATAACAGTAACCATTCGTCCATTTCAAATAAGAAAGAAAAAGGAATTTTCCAGTTAATTTAAACAACCTTAAACCATTGGGTTGTCTCAATGTTTGAACTTTATTTTGTTGTCTAATTACTACCCTTATCGATCAAAACTATGCCAATTCATTAAGACTTACAGTCTATATGCATCAAGACTAAAACATTGGAAACTAAAACGTACAAAAACGTGGTTTTGTTTGGAAATGTAAGAGAAAAAAAATGATTTTCTTGAAGGCATTGGAGGGCTGAGGGTTACAATTGTAAATTCAAACTTTGTCCCTTTTTTCAAATTTGTAATTGGAAAACTGAATGAACTGATTACGTGACTGGTTTTTTAACTGAATTTTTATTTTTTGTATTTTCCTATAAACTTAAAAATAAAAATAGGGCAAAAAAGATCATGTATACATTGCCCTAGTTTTAGTCGCAGTTCCTACTTCATATATACAAAATACGATTCAAAGAGAATGACTTTTTCTTCAACTTTGACTCTTCAACTTGGCGATTTATGTGGAATTGTGAGTGTCCAATAATAAGTTTATCCGATCTCCAATGTCCCGGTTACGAGCAGGAGAAAACGCTAATGGACAAAGTTTGAAAATACAACGATTACGTGAGATATAAAATAGTACATTGTCTAAAGGGTTAAATGTATATAGATATATCAAAATATGTGTATATATTCAATATAAAAACTTCTATGTGTGTACCAAATTATGAAATATTGTTATTTGTAAGTATTATTTGATGTTACAATTGTATAGATGTCAGGTGGTAGGTTATATAGATGACACGCCAGCCAAATTACATACAATTAGTAATATTTGAAAGTTAGATACAGAATTAGGAGTTTTGAAAGTTCGATATGGTTGCCGCATCATCAAGAAAACTGGCTACCGTATAAACAAGTCATCGGATACATACAATAGTGATGACTAAAAATTTGATATACACGATAGAGCACAACTTAACGAAATCGGATACACATAATATAATTTGAGTTATTATTTGATACATTTCTGTACATATACTGATAAGTAGTTTGGGTAATCAGAAGTACTTACCGCATTTGGATTATACAAAATACAATAAGCAAATAAGCTGGCTTAAAAAGCTAACCCACACACCCTGTGATAATCTCATCTGATTTTGAAGGTGAGGATGATCTACGTTAATTTGAACCATGACAAAAATAAGACATGCAGGTAATTAACTATTTTCCCTTAGCTTTGCCGAAATTGACTAAGGATACGTTGTCTAGACTAAAATATAATCGAGTTAGTCTTCTTTGTTTGACATGTACGTCGTGCCAAATGTTTTGGCGCAGTGTGCTATAACTGAGCCAGGCTAGCTTGTATGTATTATATAATATGGTGAAGCAATATCAAGTTGTGGCACAAATTATTGAACCAAGGTGACTAAATCGTAACTGACATAAATGTGTCTCACTGAGCTGAGACGACATGCCAAGGTTGCCGATGTAATACACACCAAGAACCTGTGTAGGGGCATGCCAAAGGTTGAGGTGAAGGTGGCCTAGGAGACGCCATGCCAAGGTTGCAGATGTAATACACACCAAGAACCTTGTAGGGGCATGCCAAAGGTTGAGGTGAAGGGGGCCTAAGAGCAGAAGAGGGACAATTGAGTTCTTAAAAAATTGTATGTTATGTAAAAAAAGAAAGTTTAAGGATATTAATTGTGACCTTTTAAAGTTTTGCCCCCAAAATTATTTTATGTTTTAGACATTTTTTCAGTTCGCATATTTGATCTGTTGTTGTATGCTAATCACTTTAAGTATTAAGCTTATAAAAATTTTGTTGATACATATTTGTGTGACAACTAGCTTGTTTAGAAAAACGGTATTGTTTATATTTTAACACAAGAAGTCATTTGAAGTAATCGCATTCAAGAAACAAGTTAAATCAGATTTCGCACGTTTAACTTGTTCGATTCAAATCAGATACTAACTACACGGACTTACAAACTTAATATTTAATGTTTGATTTTTGCTAGATATCTATATGTATGTAATAATATTAATATACATATGTTAACAAGAACAGAACAAATGATGGATGGTTGGACACATTAGTATTTTAAATTTCAAGGTCGGAATATGATATGGACAAAGAAGCTTACGAACTATAATATAAGTTATTACAATATTTCGAAACCATATATATTAATTATATTTTATTAACATTTGGTCGATCAGTCACTTAGTTGGATATAATGTTCCGTTAAGAGAGTGCGCACGTGTTACCACTTTTAAGCAAGTTCAAGGCAGCAACACCCAATTCTAGTCAAATACGATCCAACTGCAACATTTTTGTTGTTTATCATTTTAAGTCTTGATATCTAGCACTATAAATAAGCTCGTAAGTCACCACTAAAAAGCACATCACAAGTATCGTGTTTCAAAGTTTAAAATCAACAATTTTTCATTAAGGAAACAAAATACTTGGCCTCAATTTTCATTTAAAGATGAGATCTGTCGGCCTTATGACTGAAAAAAGTCACTCGGAAAGTGAAGTTATCAAGCGAGCACCATCGACTAAACCACCATTCACTCTTGGTGATATCAAGAAAGCCATACCACCACATTGTTTCAATCGTTCACTACTTCGATCTTCATCTTATCTTTTCCTTGATCTTTTTCTATCCTTGTTGTTCTACTATGTTGCGGCCATACACATCCCTCGTCTCCCAACCGCCATTTCATATGTAGCATGGCCCGTTTATTGGATACTTCAAGGTAGTGTTCAAATGGGCTTGTGGGTCATTGGTCATGAATGTGGTCACCATGCATTTAGTGACTACCCAATACTAAATGACACTATTGGTTACTTTCTACATACTAGTATGCTTGCTCCATATTTCTCATGGAAATATAGTCACCGTCGTCACCATTCCAACACTGGCTCACTGGATCACGATGAATCATTTGTACCTAAAAAGAAGTCATCGGTTACCCAAAATTATATTTCAAAACTTCTCAACACACCACCAGGCCGTCTCCTTAGGCTTACGATTTTATGCACCATAGGATGGCTCTTATACGTTTGTTTCAATGTATCTGGACGCAAATATGAGAAATTTGCTAACCATTTTGATCCAAAAAGTCCTATTTACAACGAAAGTGAGCGTTTCCAGATACTCTTAACAGATATTGGTCTTCTTGTAACAAGCTATGGGCTTTACAATTTAGGCTTAACAAAAGGGTTCACATGGTTAGTCATGGTCTACTTTGTTCCTTTGGTTATTGTGTATGGGTTCCTAGTTGTAATCACTTGGTTGCACCACACTCATCTGTCACTACCACATTATGATTCGACTGAATGGAACTGGCTAAGGGGAGCATTGTCAACTATCGATAGAGATTATGGTGTTTTGAACATAGTTCTTCATCATATCACCGATACGCATGTTGCTCATCATTTGCTATTTACCATTCCTCATTATCATGCAATGGAAGCAACAAAGGCAATTAAACCTGTTTTAGGAGAATACTATCAGTTTGATGACACCCCAATAATGAAAGCTATGTGGAGAGAAATGACTGAGTGTTTCTTTGTTGAGGCTGATAAAAGTGAAGGCAAAAACAAAGGTGTATATTGGTTCAACAATAAAATGTAAAAGGTGTATGTAATATGTAATCTTGTCAATGATCATTATATAATGATCATGCGGGCGGACGTACTACTACAGTTCATATTTTGGATGGTTAATTATAAATTAAAACCTCATTGTATTAAACTATTTTTCAATGATCAATATAAAAAAAGAATATCATTGCTATAAAACGATTATGTATCCCACTGCTAATCGCTTTTGGTCCCATATTTTGGAGTTGCTTTTCCAATAAACATTGATTACATAAGGTTCATCTGCAGCAACAAAAATGGTAATGTTTTTGTCATGTTATCTTACTATCAACTCCATCCCTTTCACTTTTATTGTTTATATTACTAATTTTATTTGTCTAGAAAAAATTACATGCAAAATGCTACTAATTTTAATAACTCATTTTTAAAGAATTTCAGTCAAATCTGGCTGCAATATACGAGTAGAGATAATATTAAGTCAATCTATTGTTAAATTATTATTTTTTGTTGGGAACGATTAAACTGAACAGAGGAAGCAGTAAAATGCTAGTATCGTGAAAAGGATTGCTACTACTTCTTAGAATATCGTCCAATCATAAACGAGTTGCCAAAGAATATTAAAAGAGTTTGTAGGTTGGCTAACAACTTGTGCAGTCTACCTATTGTCTTCTTTGTTTCTATCCCTTTTATCGCTTGTACTTCTTTCCTGATTAAAAAGAAGACAAATGCTAAAGTAATAAATATTCCACAAACTGATATGGTACTGTTTAAATGTGGAGATAAAATAAGGAAATAAAAAAACTAAAAAAAATAGATTGATGCCATATCAGTTTGAATGTTGCGTAACGACATTAAACTAACTAACCCAGCAAATCATAAATATGAAATACACACCGTAATAGTGAAATCAGTTTGCATAAAAAAAGCTTAATTAGTCTTCCGAAATGTATTTAATTACGGAACCGATCTCGATCTAATGTATTATTCACTTTTAATCGTGTCTATTAAATTGTACTTAAGTCTTAAAAACTCACAATTAGTGCAGCGAGTGATCTAATTAACTCTTAACATGTCACTTTTGCTATTGATCATCTTCTTTGCGATTTTTTGACCACTTGAAATGTTTTTCTAACAATTTTCATATTTTTCACCACCACATTAAAAATCGAAATTCAATATTTAAAACTAATAAATCCGTATCTATGTGATATAATTAATGTTACACTTGACCAAAGTAACAATCATTATGTCACATAACGTGAACCTGTGGGAGTAGCAGACATATGATGTGATAAGTATTAGTAAATATCGAGCTTAGGAAAAAACTTACCTAAATACCGAGCTAAGCCATCATGACGGGGCTAAAAATAGAGACAATGTGGGTACATATTCGTTTGACTAGTTAATTATCGTTGTGTTTAATTGAAGATTCCGCACTCAGTTATACTTGTTATCAAAAAATTTGAATAAGTGAGGTTAATTTTTTAAACAAGTTGATTTTTTTTTTTTTTTTTTTTTTTTTTTTTGTATCAATATCAACCAAATTTCTATGTGATTTATATTTGTGTGATTCACAATGAGTAATACGTGACAACAACCATTTAATCACATATGATAATAGATATTATCGATTAGTAAATAATAACCTGTAGTTATTTTTGGTGTTTTATTCACATCTAGTTGTATCTGTAATCAAATGCGAAATTCAAACATATAAGTATTTATTACATGTGATATAATTAATATCACATGAGATATAACTAATAGCACATGTGTTAATAGATATTATTATTGGTGTGTAATCACATGTCATTACTTTTTAATGTTCTATTCAGATATGATTTAAATATAACTATAATTAGGTGTTAAATTTCAAACCTACAAATTTTTTTTTATTGACCTGCATCGAGTATTCAAAGCAATTACATTTGATTATCAATCAACCTGTTAGTAGCATATTGTATCTCTTATCTCTCCTTGTTTCTAGCACAGAAGGTTTCACGATGATGCCGGTGGCGACCAAGGTTCACGGCGGCAACATCGATTTCAGGATTTCGAGCACAATCCAGATAAAAAAGAGCTGCCAATAGATGTAATGCCTCGTCTGAATGGAAACTATCGTCATATATCACCTATGAATCATAACACTTAGATGTTTGTACCAGTGGCACACTGTAAAGTCGATGATTTCTCCGATCAGTGGTCGACACTTTTTAACTCATCTCCTTGGTTCCATGATTACTGGCTCCGTGAATGTTTCTTTGAATCACAATTTGAATTAAATTGTTTCGATAATTACGATCAGTTATTCGTGACGAAGATTAAAGGTAATTAAATTGTTTTGATAGATTCGAGCTCTTACGATGATAAAGTTTTCATGTGACAACCCTCGAAAAGCGGTACTTTCCGTGCACTTTAAAATCATGCATTTTTACGCTAGTTCCCTTTAATGAAATCAAACGTGTTTTAAACGGAGATAAGTCTAGCACACGCCCACGTTGCACGTTTTGGTTCACACTACTTTAATGCTTGATGCATTTCGTTTAAGTAATTATTGAGAATTTCACAATATAAATTGGATGATTTCCGATAAACACGAACGTTGGTGATAACTTTTTTTCCCGAACGGTGTAAAACTATTGAATATAATTAGTAGTTAACTACTTATATTGTTATGCTACTTAAACTAATCATTTAGAAGCTTAAACATGTCAAAATAATTCCAAGCAAGCTAGCACATAGCTCTAATTTAACCAAGCAAGCTAGCACATAACTTTAATTAAATCCAAGCAACCTAGCTAGCATGTCACTTAATTCAAATGCAGATTCCTTTTCTACGTGATCTCACTTCGCAAGCTCCTTTCTCAACCATATGTTTTCTCCTACTTGGTTACTTGCTTAATTTCACACTCACATGTTTACTTGCTTGCTTATAATCCAACGCCACTTGCTCCCTTGATTTGATTGAAAGACTAAGCACCTCCCATCACCACCTCCTCTTGCTTCACATTTAAGAAAGGCATTAAGCAAGAGAAAACATTACGTACACACACTGCACAATTTCATTTCAAAAATTCTGCACATTTCTCTCTCTCATTTTCCCTCTCATTTCACCACTTTCACCACCTCCTTCAAGAACAACCACCACAAACCACCATGAACCACCACCTTTTATACCTCATTTTTCACCTCCTTTCAAGCTCTTGATCATCATTAAGTATTTAAAAGGAGATTTGGGTTGAAGATTTCAAGTTCTCTTCTTTTTTACCATTTCATCCTAGAGCATTGTAAGTAAACTCTCCCTTTTGATCTCTTCTTTTCTTTCATTTTAAATACCTACATGCTAGATGTTCACTCGTACGTTAAAATCAACTAATATATATGTATCTATGTGTTATTAATGGTGAAAACCCGTTAAAAAGAACTAGAGAAACTCAAAACTCAAAGAAACTTACTGGACAGAAACTTTGGACGAATTTGGAAGACCATAACTCGGTCATAAAATAACCAAATCTAGTGATTCTTGAGCCTAACATTAAGTTTAAAAAGTTAGGTTTCCAACCCAAGTGGTCTCATGTAATTTGGACAAGTTTTGATACCTCAAATCGATTTTATAAGAACATGTGTCTAATCTGTCTTCAGGAGACGAAATATGACTCTACTTTACGAGACCATAACTTTTTATCCACATATCCAAAAGAGATGAATCTTTTTCCTAAAGGTCACATTTTGTCTTATCTTTAAAAGTAGTATGATCACGTTTTGTGAAGATAAGTCTAGCTCTGTGAACAAGTGATTTTCCTATCAACTGTCCAGAAACGTAGCTGCTGTACCTTTGTGTACTAATAAATAGTTTTGAACCCCTTATACTTGTTCAAAAATTATGAATCTTACTTTTTTGTAAACCTAAGACATAGGGGAACATATGATAAAAATTTCATAAGAAAATAAATTCGTCTGACCAGTCAAAATGATACCACAAGAAGGGTAAAAAAATGGGCAGAATCTGTTAAAAATGTAAACAGCACTAACTGTGGTCAAACAGTATTAACTTTGGTCAAACAGCACTAACTGTGGTCAAACAGTACTAACTGTGGTCAAACAGCACTAACTGTGACTTAACAGCACTAACTGTGGTCAAACAGTATTAACTTTGGTCAAACAGCACTAACTGTGATTTAACAGCACTAACTGTGGTCAAACAGTATTAACTTTGGTTAAACAGCACTAACTGTGACTTAACAGCACTAACTGTGGTCAAACAGCACTAACTGTGACTTAACAGCACTAACGGTGGTCAAACAGTACTAACTTCAGTCAAACAGCACTAACAACACTAACAGCACTAACTTAACAGCACTAACGACACTAACAGCACTTACTTAACAGCACTAACGACACTAACAGCACTAATGACACTAACTATGGCTTAACATCACTAATAATGAAAACAACATTACAAAAACAACACTAAGCCCTGTAAACCCAATATTTTCCAATCTTGAACAAATAGATAAATGTATTTAAACGTCACGTTTTGAACAAATGATAATGAAAATTTTTAATCGATTTAAGAATCGCGTTTTCACTAACGATATACATTTTAGGTTTAAAAACCTTAAATGTACACTGTAATAGCAAAGTAATTATGTTTTCGAGAAACATACAAGTATGCATACAAAACTATCACCAACGGGTCGTACATACGTTTAAATGGCAAGTAATACTCCTACTGGTTGAGTGAACAACTAGCATAGACAGGCCGTTAGAGCCGTCTACTTATATAATTGACCTCATGCGTATAGGGCGTTAGGAGGCTATTTCTATTTGGGCAAAAGATACATTTTGAAACGCTAGCACTCTTGCTCACCAGGTGAATTCGCAGCCCCTATTTTACTGTTTTTTTTAATGCTTTATAAATTGGGGTGAAAAACATATGAACTGTTTTGTAAACATGACAAACGAATCTTTGTATGATCCTAAGTTAACATGATGTAGTGCATTGAAGTCCTCTTGCTTGCACAATATAACCATTAGCTAGATGACGCTAGCCACGTGGATATACGGATAGTACTATCGGGGTGACTACCCACCATAATTGTTATCGGTTAGTCGCGCTAACTGTCGACATTGTATCGAAATAAGGATCGTATATCTAGTTTGTTGAGAGGCACAAGCAAGTAATGTGAGTCGTGGATTGGTTATAGGCTTAGGGATCGATACTTTAACTCGTAGGACCTAGCTAGTCTGCGGGGGATCATCGTCATGAATGATTTGATTGGTAATAAACTGTTTGAAATTATAAGTAACTTATACACGTTGGTTGTATACGATATTGCAAAGGTTTATGCTTGCAAGCGATTGATTTATACAAGTAAAGGTTTATTGATAGAGTCATAAACCTGTGAATTCACTCAACAATTTTGTTGACGTTTTATAAATATGTTTTTCAGGGAATTAGCCACGAAGTAAGAATCATGCATGCATATTGGGACCCTTGCTCACCACGATGAATAGGATGCCAATTATTTTGGAAATATTGAACCTATTTAATATGATTGAAATGTTAATCATATCATTTTGCAAAACGATTATCGTACTTGTAAACTTGATGAAGTTGTAAACTTTGATCTTAAACTATTTATGGCATTCTAATGATACGTTTGCGATAATCATACGCTTATTGATCGTTCTCGTCACGCCCCCGAGCTTCCGCACTTGTTACTCGTGAATCGATTTTATCGGGGTGTGACATTTCAGAACTAAAGGTAACTAAATTGATTGTTCTAATCGGGGGAAAAATTGTATGGATGAACATGAGAAAAATCGAATCGATCAAATAACAAAGATTATGAACAAATTGGATGATGAAATCAATGTGTTTCTGTGAAATTTTTGAAAAAAATAAAGTGATTATGATGATGACAAGAAAATGAATTACTGTGCACTAATTTCAATCAACGGCTATTAAATATGATTGACGACTATGTTTCTCTAAATCATACATCTCAGTTGAACATCGATAAACAACGTTCACTTTAAATCTTGTCCCTTAATTTTTTTTAATGATTATGATTTATTCTTCCATTTTCACGATAAATATGTGTAGTTATTTGAACTTTATTTATTCAATAACAATATTTATAAACGAAAAAAAAAACTTTGTTTATTCAATAACAATATTTTATAAACGAAAAAAAGAAAAAAAAAGGAAGAAGAATTCAACATTATTGAAGTTATTATATACGAAATGATGAGAATGGTACGAATATTTAATAGAATTAGGAAAAAAGAAGATCCGGAAAAGAAGAAGAAAACGAACCAAAATATGCCTCACAAAGTTCCAATGGTTTTTCTTGATTTCGTAAATGAGAATACACAGAAAGTTCGAATGGTTTCATGTAGAAGTGGGCAAAACCGGTTTCGGCCCAACCCGAAACCGGTTTTCAAACCGAACCGGTTTGGGTCAACTCCGGTCAAAACTAGTTTTGACTCAAACCGGATCAGATTGAAACCGGTTTGGTTAAAAAAAAATCCAAACCGGTCTGAAACCGGTCAAACCGGTTTGAAACCGGTCCAAACCAGTTTTAAACCGTAGGATCTCAAACCGGTCCAATCCGGTTTCAAACCGAACCGGTTTTGACCAAACCGATTTCCGGTTTAAAAACCAGTTTCGAATCCAGATCTGATTTTTTTGAACACCTCTAATTTCATGTAATTAATTTGTGTTCATATTTAACTACTTTTTGGGCTTGGGGAAGTGATCTCTTAATGCAATTGGGCAAGATGGAGAGAGGAAAGTAGCATTCGTATTTTAACATAGCTTAGGCCTTTGTTAGGGTCTTAGGGAGGTCAATAAAAATTAATGGGCTTAGGCTAATATTAATCCACCGTAGTTGGGCTAGTTGGGGTTTGGATAAGCACCCACAGGCCACAGGCCACCCTATCATCTCAGCCCTATTATCTCAGCTCCTGCCCGTAAGGGGCACCGCCTCTTAACCCTGCAAGGGGTCCCAGCCAACCCCGCTATCTAGTAACGATTCGATTTATTGGTAATAAATACGTGTTCTTTATTTACCGGCACGTTTTATAAATTAATTTAAAAAATTCTTTGATCCGAATAAATCCAACTATACTAAAACCAATAATTTGAAGGGGCCAATTCGTACGTTTATTGCTTCGGTAGGGTTGTCCTTTTTAAGCATATCTGAATAATACGCCCCAATAGAATACTAATCAGGTTGAACAGTTGGACTTAATCACGTTTTTGAATTTTTAAAGGTGCGGGGGTTAATTACAAAACGGGTTTATGGGTTGGTTTCATAATTTTTCAGGTAATCCGAATGACCTGAATTTATGTAATTGAACTCTTATTCTACCACCATATTACACAACCGGTTTATGGGTTGATTTCATAAGTTTTAGATAATTCGAATGACATGAATATATGTAATTGAACTCTTATTCTACCACCATATCATGGTTTCAAGTTGCATCGCTAATATTGTCTTCCATGAAAACAACGTTTCAACTAAAATCAAGAAGAAAGATTGCTTATGTTTCCCTTTAGCAAAAGAATTATTGCTCTTATTGCATTTCACTTTTTCATGCTTTTCATGTGGATTTGAATTTAAAGATTTGGCTTCAACTTTTTGAGAAAGAAAGAAAGAGAGGAGCGTGTAACATAGCACAATTAGTACATTATTGACCAAAGGCTCCTTTAATTTGGTGCACACAAATGACCCACCCCTCACCACTTTTTGGCCGACCATTGAGATGTGGTTTGCAAATGCCACCGCCCTTCTACAAATGTACACCTTCTGCTTTCATTTCAAGTAACAAAATCAAATGTTTTCATGCTAGTTTTTATATTCTACATCCAACTTACAAAAACAAACACCTTTCTACACAATCATATTTTTTTCTTCTTTTATCATCTGCATTAAAGTGTATACACATTTCGATTTGTATTAACAAAACAACTACCATTAAAGCTCATGTCATGTATATGTAAAGATTTGGCTGCTTGACAAGTTTAGATAGTCAAGGCTTGCATGTTATTTTCTCTAGGTTTAAATAATAAATCAGTTTGGCAACTAGAAGTAGATTGTGTGCTATATTAAATTCTTTACTTAGTTTTGAAGCAAACGCCTAATAGTAAATGATAAGAGTAAATGGAGTGGGTAAATTTCTTTTTTCCCCGTTCAACTACTATAACGTTGAGAGTTTGGCGTTTGCCATTTTAATTGGTATTTTTACAGCATTTAAGTTCGTCGTCCGGACTGGAATACTCAAAAATGTAAATTTTTTTTCTAACTTTGACATTAATAAAAATAAATTATCAATGTTGACGACACCGCCTACTTTTAAACTTTTCTAAATTTTTTTAAACCCTTTTAAGCACTTTATATATACACATTATACAAACAATTCGCATCCCAATATATACTTTCTTTCCAAACTCAATCAAAGACACATATCAAAAAAATCATTTTCGAAATTCTTCTTACGACGATGAACAATGTTGCAACTCCTCTTTTTTGAGCTCCTAATTATCGTAATGAAGTTTTAATTCCTCAAGAAGAATCTGAAAGTTCCAACCGGTCGTAATTGACACGTTGGTACATATATCGTGATCGGGTTTGTGCACACGAAAGGTTAATGAGCGATTACTTTAGTAAAAACGCCAAATGCCCCGTCGAGTAATTTAAACATCGGTTATATATAAGAGGACGACTATTCCTCTAAATTGTCAAAGCTATTACTACTTACTCTGTCGAACCTCTACCCGATTATTTTATATATTTTCAACAACAACCCGATGCACGTGTTGTTCTGTGTTTTAGCACTATGCAAAAAGTGACATCCGTCCTATGTCAATCGGCATATGACACACCTGATGCATGAGACGAATATTTGGAAATGGTGGAAAGAACATCACGTGAAACTTTACAAAATTTAGGTGCATAATTGATTTATATGCAAACGTGATTATTAAAGGAAAACCAGAGAATTACATGATTGAGACATAATTGATTTATATGCAAACGAATATGTCTTATTTTATGACTTTTATGTAACAATCTTTTTTTTATTACGACTTTTATCTAATGTAATTTTTACTTTATTAATGTATTGTTATTTATTTGATTTATAATTATTAGATTAATTGAATTTGTAAAAAAGAAAAGGAAAAAAAGAAGAAAGTTTATAACGCTAAAAATTCAGTGTGTGCTTCAATTTTCAGATTTAGTGTTCTCCTCAGAACATTATGAGAAACTAGTATCACTACTCTTCGTGCTTTAACTAACTTGTATCTTAAGTTAAGCCCAAATAATTTGACAACTAACTAATGACACATGTGCTTAAACATACATACTTAAATATTTGTCTAAATATATTATTGGTGAACAAGTTAAAATCATTAATATAAATTCATAAGGATAGAAAATAAGTGAAATCAAATGTTAGATAATGTATTATTAGATGAATATATATATATATATATATGTATTATAGACATTTATATTTAGGTATATAACATTACTTGTTCACTTAAAAATATATGATATATGCTTTATTTATTTATAAAGCCATCAGTTTCATTATGAGTTTCATAACAAAGTACTAGTATTATCAGTAGTGCTTTAAGGGTAAAACTAGTGAAGTTAGAGCTTTAAGTCCCAAATTTTGTAAGGCCCATAAGTTTTTAATGTCATGTTTTAATACACGTGATAAAGATAAGAATATTCAACATTTTCTAAGGCTTTTAAGATTTCAAAGAATATAAGCTCTAAAAGATTATGTCCACTTTATGTTAAAATATTAACATTATAAGTCACTTAGTGTTCTAAGTGATTTTGATAAGGCCTTTAAATATTGTAAAGTCTATAATCAGTCAATTACTCGATGTTTTTTCAAAACCTTTATATATTATACATGTAAAAGACTGAAGATGATCGATATTTGAAATGACACTTGCTTTGATTGATTTCTTTTTTTTTATCAAAAACATACTAAACCAGTAACGAAGTATTAAATTCGGCGTACTATATCACAATGAAATGGATAGATTTACTTTTTTAACTTAGAAAAATAAATTCTTTATATTGTAATAAATAAAATTTATTGAATTTGCATAAAAAAGGTAGAAAAATGGTAATCAGGCCTCATATTTCAATTCCGCTTTAGAGCCCGTAAAATATTGAGTCACTCTTGAACATAATTAACATGAAATGATAGACATTTTATTAAAATATAAACGTATAGGTCTACAAGGGCCCCTTTTTATTTAACATAAAGGGTACTTATGGGATTAGTTTGTGTTAATGCACTTAACTTTACTCTAAATTTTATAGTGTGTATTCAATTTCATTTTGATCTATAGTGTTTATTTAACATTCAAATATCACTATTATATATGTGATATCGCATAATTTATCCATATTTATTGGGGCGATATCGGATCCTAATTGTATATTATTGTAGCTAATTTATGAACATTCGATACTTATTTAGTCTAGTTTAGTTTCAGGTAAATAATCGAGAAGAGATGAAGAAAAGATCTAGAAAAGAATGGATTTTGCAGTTTCTGCGAGACTCCACGGTTTTGGCCATAACTCCCTCATACGAACTCTGATTGAGGTGATTCAAGTGCCCAAATCTCTGGAACTCAAAGGGCTATAACTTTCAAAAAGGGAGTCAGACCTGAAAATGAGTTTTACCCGCCGGGAAGTGGCAGATCCGCCGGGAACTCATCCTATTCCAGTTTGCACTTCCAGCTGGGAAACGGACATCCAAATGGGGGGAAGGCCCTAGTACCCGCCCGCTACTTGCCTTTCCTGTTTTTGACCTTAATTAACCCCTAAACCCTAATGATGATTAACCAATTGATTAGCTACGAATTAAGGACGAATTTGTGAGCTTTTGGAGAGCTTTTGGGGACACCTTAAGTGATCTATCCTCTTGTAATCATCCTAGAAGTTAGTGTTTAATTCTCTTTCACTCGAATCTTATTTAATTGATGTTTGATTCATATTTGTAATCGCATGATGAATTATTCCTTGATTATTATTGTTTGTTTGATTGAGGCTATGACAATAGGCTAAACTCTTTATGTTCATCTAGACTAATAACCCTAGATGTTGGATTTTGATAATTAGAATTGTTTATGCATATGATTTGATGTTTAATTGTAGAACGATTTGTATTTAATTATTTAATCTATTCAATTGATGTGATATTTGTTTCAATGAGTGAAAACTCTTGCGTTTAATATGACATTTACATGATTATGAATCTTGTGCTTTTGATTGGACACAATAAATGAATTGAATTAGGTTAATAGAATTATAGTATGAGTGGATCATATTTAGAGACATCTTATATGATTAGTAATATCTAGGATACTAGGATTATAAAGATTAAATCATCAAGTTAATAGATTTGTTTGATCATAATTGGAATTAATAACTTGTCAAGGACACTTGCAATTTAGAATTTCAGTTAAACGATTGCATTGTGAAAACAAGTAATTTAGATTAATAATTTTTATACGTTTAATACATTTCTAGTTATTGTCCAACTCTAATGGTGAAATGTCTAGATGAACATACTTCTATCATTTGGTTAATTTATCAATTTAATTGCTTTCTTTAATTTAAACACCTTTTGACTGCCTGTCGTTAAGAGCATTATCCTTTTACCTTAACTCTAGATTAGATAAATAACCTTAAAGTACATATAAATTGTTCATGTGAGAGACTACCCGATAGACTTATCACTGCTATACTACTATCCGATTAGGTACAATTTTCTAGTTGTGTAATAGTTAGCTTTGACCTTGTTTTACTATTTTTATAACTGGATCATTGCACATCAATATGTTTAATTATAATATACTAAAGTGTCATATGAGTAAGATGTCACATAATATACATACTAATTATTACATCATCAAAACTATTATCCAATAAATACAACAATTATATATGAAAGTTAAATACATTGATAAATCAAAATACATATTATAAAATTCAGACTAAAAATACAATATCATTACGAGTTCCATTATTATAACATGTATGATATCACAATATCCATTGGTTATCCAACACCACAAGTTACATATTTGTCACATCAAGAAAAGGATTGTACAAGTTCTCCCCTGATATTTAAATATTGTAAAGTGATTGAGACAAATTAAATTAATTAGGTCGAAGTTTATATAATGGTACAATTGTTGTTTCATATCGTACGACTAACTTATGCTTAAACAAAATGTAATATTGACACATATGATGATTCTCCCTCGATTATTAATGTACAATGACATATGGTACAATCAACACAATAAAGTCTATACCGACCCATTTTATTTATTGTTTTTGAACTATTTGGATACTGTATTATGTATTAATCATCATTTTGTACAAGTACCAAAACTGAATGCTGAAGTTGCTATAACGAATTACTTGCAAAAAGATTATGATATCATATAAACCAATTTACACTAATTAAACTGAATAGTATTACACATATTAGACAACAAACTAGTTGAAATTGAAGCTGATGACTAAACGTTCCTTTTATAAGTCGATAGAAGAAGCTTCAATAAAACGAGATGTTAAAAAATTGTAAAGAATTTTTTTTCGAACAACCTCCACATATGTTTTGTTACTATGAAGTTTTTTTTATTTATCTAAGATGTAGATTATCAAGACATTGACATACATTTAAAAATATTTTATTGTTACGGTTTTAAATGGTAAAGATAAGATTTAAACTACATGCCACATACCGAATATTGCTACATCTCAATAAAATTCTTTTCTTTTAATTATTATGTATCATGTATCATTTCACAGAAATATCATATTCCAATACAACTATTAGGGTCTATCCAATACCAAAAATCTAACCAAACCAAATAGTTTTCGCTAGTAACCCTTTTCTTTAACCAAAACACAGCCACTTAATACCTAATCTCTAACATCAATTCTTTCTAAAATAATGATTCATCCTCTTTCAACTTATAACCCTAATCACACTTTCGGGGATTCTTCATACCCTTTCACTACTCCAAAAATATACAATAGCACAATGTATCATACAGAAATTTGATAATTTTGATCTCCCCTTTCACTCAACGTACGTATTAAACCAAATTGTTCTACAAACCTTATTAAACGTACAAAAGATAATCGTGACAGGCCATAACTACCTTCTATAAGGCACGCCCGGCACACACACAGAGTACACTTAAAGACACTGTTTTGATCGAATTTAGGGCTAATTGATCTTTAGATAATCACAAGTAAAGCTATTGTATAAAGTTGATTTAAAGTGGTTTATTCTATGTATTTTGAAAATGAAGTTTTGTTTATTGAATAATTAACCAAAAAGTGAGGGCCCATCAAGCAAACCGCCCAATAGTGGAAGTCACCATCATCTATTATCTCATACATATTCAAATCTCTTTTCTAATTGCTCACTAACATAACTTTTTTTTTTTCATTATCAAACAAAATGACCGCACCCACTAAAAACACCACCAAACATGGATTCTAAGGTGGCGTTGGCGTTTGGTAAAGGGGTTTAGGAATGAAAGATTGAATAATTTCTAATAATATTGTTGGTTTTTGAAATCAAGATTAAGAAAGATCGTTACTTTTATAAACTTTTTCAAACCAGGCTACATGAGTGGGTATAGAAACAAAACCTGTACTTTCCTTTATCTCTAACACAAACTCTCTCTCGATAGTTTCACACATATTTACCATCCATTCTCTCTCTATATGTCATTTATCCTTATTTATATTTTTCTTATATAATAAATATATTACAATTAATATCTTCAATTTAAAAATAATATTTAAAAAATATATATATATATATATTAATCTTTTCTACTTTTCTTTAGTATCTATACTTATACTTATTATTACCAAACATATTTGATATATACTTAATACCAAACATATTTCCAAACCGAATGCCACCTAATTCTTCCGATTAGATTTCCACTTCCACAAAATAAACACATTTCCTCTAAACCCTCACAACCTGCCTACTTTCCTTTATGCTTATGCTAATGTTTTATCTTTGAAAATGGTTCAAAGAAAGGTTCCCAACAAGCTTGGTATCAAACCTCATCACCTTAAATCAGATACCCAATTGGTGAACCTTAGACCATCTTCCCCACAAACCCATGAAAAACTCACCAAGATCATGAAGAAATCTAGACCCATCAGACGCTCCGATGAATCAAGATCTTTACCACCATCCAAAAAGAAAAAAGCACAAAACGATGAACCACGTCCGACACCAAATTACATGAAGTCCACCAGCTGTTTCGACGCAAGAAAAGAACGATCAGAACCCAAGACTCCAAGTCCTACGAAACACTCAAAAACAAACGGTGGGTTAGATTCTGGGTATAAAGGATCAAGAACGTCGAGTTTAAAGATGGTAAGGACTTTAACAAAAACTCCCAGTTTTAAACCATTAAGGCCTTCCAAGAAAGTGATCTTATGTGAAGATTTAGATGCTCAGAGAGCAACATGTTCTTCAACTCTCAAAGAATCAAAGTTTCCGAATTACCTTCAGCTTAGTCCTGGTGGGACCGAGTTAGAAGGGACGTCCGCCATGAAGATATGCCCGTATACTTATTGTTCACTCAACGGCCATCATCACGCTCTTGTGCCACCATTAAAGTATTTCTTGTCAGCAAAAAGACGTGCTATCAAGACACAAAAGAGTTTTAAGCTCGGGTGTTTATCGCCACGTCAGACAAAACCTGTTGTGAAGACGAACGACATCAGAGAGACGCCAGAAGAAGTAGATATGAAAAGGACACGTGTCATGGAAGAAGAAAGTAGAGATTTCTTTGTGGAAGTTAATGGGAGCCAGGATTTCGAGTGTTCTGACATCGATTGGGAGGAGGGCTATTGTTCTGAAAAATCGAAGGATAATGGTGGTGATGTTTGTAAAGAGAAAAATCAGAAGACGGGTGATGAAAAGTTGTACGGCGAGCTTGAAGAGTTGTATGATGAAGAAAGTGTGAGTTCGGGAGCCTGGTCAGAGGAAGATGATGAATCTGAATCCGACAGCTCGTATCAGCGGATGAAGAATAACCGGAAAATTGAGAATCAAGATATAATGAACTATAACGCATTTGATGTGTTATCAACAGATACAATAGCAGATGCAAATAATAAATTGGATGAACTTCAAAGCATGGATTTTTCTACTGAAGATGAGAAAATCAAGTGCAGTATTAATTATCGGCGAGAAGAAACTTCGCAGGAGTCGAAAAGCGTCCCAGAGAAGTCAGATGATGGAAATGAGAAGAATCGTACAACGATAATATACAATATCATACAATTTAACATTTCTATTTTTGTCGATGAACAAAAAACACAGTATTCAGAGACAGAGAAAGGTGGTGTTGGAGACAAGCTCGAGATAAGAGAAGGCAATGAATCCATGGAAGAACATGGATCTGGTAATGAATATGTTGATACCAATAATCTTGATTCTTTTAACGCTCAAGAAATTGCTTCCAACAAGCAGTTGAATGCCGATTACTTCAATAAGAAGCAGGAAGATTATGTTGAAGATGGCAACGATTGTGAGCTATGCAGTCAGTCAAACTCCATGGATTTTGAACACGATGATGTTCACGAAATGGACGAAGAACCTGCAAGCGAATCAGATGGGTCGCAAACACATGACACAGATGAAATAACATCTAAGACCAATTCTTTTGGTGAAAAGAGTGATTCTGGTGAGGAGCAGCCAGACCTCTCTACAAATCTGAGAGGGTCAAAACGAGGCAAAAAACCTCAACAAGAGATGTATGATTCACGGGATTTTAACCCACGAGGACCAAATTTCCTACAAGAAGTACCGGATCCAGATGCTGAAACGGTCGACCTAAAACACCAGAATATGGATGAAAGGAAGAATGCAGAGGAATGGATGGTTGACTTTGCTTTACAACAAGCAGTCACAACACTTGCACCAGCACGGAAGAAAAAAGTCGCGTTGCTTGTTGAAGCTTTTGAAAAGGTGATGCCAATTCCCAAATACGAAACCCATAACACACATACTACAAAAGCTTTCACGAATGCAAGACCCATGCAAGCTTGCAGCTGATGTTATTGCTACCAAGGTACTTCAAAACAACTTACTATTAATTCGAAGAAAAATAAATAAAAATATCCTGGTTGCTTTATGTTTTTACTCACCTCAAAAAGAACAAAATGTAGTAACCATCAAGTTGCTGATGTTGTGCAGGTGGAGAAGCTAACATTTACAATCATCTGTTAGTGTCTGCGAAGATGATGATGATGATGATGATGGAACTGTTATCGAGTAAGGTTTATGTACCTGATATCAGAAGAACTTAAATTAAAGTCTGTTATGATGCAATGGTTAATCGGATTGAGTTGATGTAATACAATTAAAGTTAGTATCTCTAGTTTCCTCTAGAGATTGCTACGGTCTGTGTTGTAGTTGAGGCATTTTTGCCTCTGAATATCTATGAAGTGTGTAATTTTATTATTGTGTGTCTTGTTTGATCGTGTTATGTTACAAGTATTCATGATGCCGCACAGTCAGGTTGCATAGGCATAAAATAACGCTAGTACAATCAAAACATTGAAATCTTAATCCATCTATTGACTGGGATTAAAGTTAAATGACAAACAACTACTCTAATACCTTACTAAAATAGTTCCATGAAAAACACCAGACTGCTATATTTTCTGCTGTAATAATATTTTGCCTTAAGAACATTAAGCCTGAATCATCAGATAATAAATTGTACCGGTGAATCCTTTATACCCTAGAATCCTATTCTTCAAAAGGAACAACCTTTTTGTAAATTAATTCTCTCAAAAGTCAGTTGAGCAGAATCTAGCCAAACTAAAAGAGGGCACGCCAGAAGCCATCCAAGCTGGCATCATGTCTACCTGTTAACCATGAAACTCAATAAAGAGACCAGTTGTTAGCCTAACAATTAAATTGTAATGTATACAAACTTTACGGGTAATAGGATGCAATACAACCTAATTACGTGACAAACCTTCAGGCATGTTTGTTAGGACAACATGATTCTGTGCATTATGATTCAAGGGCAATGTTCTAATTGAAAAATAATCCTTAGATATGTGTCCTGAATCTAAATTTGAATTCTTTTTCTCCCCTTTTTAGTGTTGAATGAACTATACTTGTTTGATAATTGTCATGAATTTATTTGATGTTTTAATATATAAACTAAAGAAAAGAGGTTAAATGAGACAGATAATATAGATTGAACTATAATCTTACAGTATCATTGTCAAGTCAACTCACAAAATACTTAGACATCAAACTAAGAAGCAAATACTCGATTCCGGTCCTAGGATTTTTATTTGCTGGCTTGGTCCACGAGAATGAGATTATATATACCGATTACTGTACAAAAGAATATCAAGAGGCTGTGGGGTCATAGAGAAATGGTTAAACTCTCAGATCAATACATTTGGCTGCCAAATGGTGAAAACAAAGGCTGGAGCTGGAGAGCGGATGGACAACATGTTAGAAAAATTCCAAAAGCCTCAATTTTCCAGAACTATGTTGCATCTTCAAAGTTAGACAAAGCTTAAAATATCAAAGTCATGGGAGTTTCATGAGCAAACTTATTGTTCTTATCAGGGAGAATCGTTGATTTATACAGAATTCACCAAGATAATATTTATCATTATCAATTTAACAAAAGGTATACCGAGTAAGGAAATCAGCATTCAACAGAGATCACATAAGGTTCAGTTTTTCAAACACATAATTTAATATTACAAGTATGCCCATAAGTATCAGTTTGGAGCCAAATCATCTATATGGACCATGTGTCTATAACATTATAGATGGTACAATATATCATCAAAAGAAGTAATCTCACACTATTGATAAGATACTAATTAATCACAAAGCAATTTGTTTCTCCTTAAAAATATTAGAGTTCAGCTCATCTTTTTAACCTGATTCCCTCGGTATAATGGTAACGCAACAAAACTCATTCAAGTGACGCATCTTGGCTCGTAGATGAAATATCGATCGTTTTATCTGTTAGTTGCACATAAATTGCAGGGGACTCAACAATGAGAGACTCAAGCTGTCTGTAGTAACTATCTAGAACACTACCATCTGAATTTTGTTCTTCTTGAGTTACTTTATCACCTTGTTTGACCTTTTTATCGGACAGAACATCACTGAACAGCTTTAATGCATCTGTAGTTGATAGATTATTCACAGATTCGTACAAGTCATGGAACTTGTCTCTCGTTTCTTGAGATTCAATGATCTTCTCTCGTAATTCCCCAGGAAGACAATTCAGAGCACTAGACAAAGTCACAAACACCAAAACAGAAACAATATGTTGAACAACAAAATCTGATTATCAAATTGAAATAGTATAGCATATTAATCATTAAGCACAGCGCCTCGAACTCATGATCTCTAGTTCAAATTTAGAACTTTGAAAGCAACAAGCACCAAAAGGATTGGTGAGAAAGTAGATATAATACAACCTAGATTTTAGTTAACTAATAAATATAGAAAAAGTAACATACCCAGCAACACCTCTAACAAGACCCAAGTTAAGTCCAACAGCTACAGATTCCTTAAAGCCAACATTAAAACCTTCTTGAGCTGAAGCTTCTTTTCCTGCTATAATCCCGTCGCGGTATCCAATCTATTAAAAAAATTAAGACTTAGCAAAAAAAAAAAAAAAAAGAGGATACACCAGTACATATAGATTGTGTATGCATTGAAAATACTGCATGGAATTGGTCTTTTCTTCTTTGCCATTCCCTGCCTACGTCAGACAATGGATTAAATTTCCCATCTGAATCATTCCATGATGATTCTTCTTCACACCACTGTTCGTCCTCAATATCTATAATAAAACATGTTAACAGGTAAGGAGTGCCACAAAATAAGAGAAACTACTTGACAAGTACACATTATACATTTACACATAAGTATGTACGTAAATGATGTAACAATAACTTATGAAGTTACAAGTTAAAGTATTTGTTTACTTGATTTTGTTAACTATCATGTACAAATTTTTACAACTACACTAATTATTAACATCTAAAATAAAAATTTACAATAACCTGTTAAAATTTATAATACTAGTAGAGGACATCAATTTCAACTGCAATAGTATAACAAATAGCTGAAACCTTAATATAATTACTATATATAACACTATAAATAACTTGAAAATAGATACTCCAGTAAGTCTGCAATATTCCAAAAATAGAGAGATTTTAAACATTAACTTTTAAGTTAGAGAGAAAAAAAACTCAAGAGATTTTTTTAGTTTCATTCTCTTTTTGGTACAAGGGTTTTTCATAAATATAAGGTTCTAAGACATGCTAATGAAACGAATGAAGTAGCTTGAACAAACTGCCTACATGATACATCATCATCTAATTCATCAATGAAACCAAAGACTATTTCCTTTCTGCAGGACAACTACAATGGGGTTGTTGCTTTTTTCATACGATGTGCTTTTTCAATTGTATGTGTTTAAACTTAATGTATGATTTTGGTCTTGTGCAAGCCAAAGAACTCCGTATTGTATAAGTATGCATAAAGGGACTACAAGAACAAAAATACAAAGAACTCAGTATTGTATAACTATGCTTAAAGGGAGTATACTGTTTGATTTTGACTTTATGAACTCACTAGGAAAGTTGTAGATTTCACTTTTATTACTTAAAATTGTAATACTTCAGATCTCCAGTTTGTTGATCATATTGCAACTTTTTCATTCTCAAATTCTCAATCTTTTTACTTACATTGTAATATTTTAGTTAAAGACCCCATCGGTTATCAGTTATTTTGCACATTCGCATTTTACTAGTTATATAGTTGGACATTTGAACAGCGTACACGTAGCATCTTCTATGTTGTTGCCAACATATATTATTGACTAATTTATATGGTTGGACATTTGAACAACTTTCATTCAGCATAACAATTAAGCAGTCAAATTGTATCTAATAGTAATTCCTTTCATGGGTAGCATGGTCATTTATTACCATTTAGAATGTTCATTCAGCACACAAACAGAGATTTTTACTACATTTACTGCTTATTCCATACATACCTAGCGAAGCCACAAAATCTTATTATGACCCCATATTTTATATTGCACTCTAGAAATATCACACTCAATTTCACTCCAGTAGACACACAGTTACATCACCCTCAATTTCACTCTAGTAGACACAGTTATTAAGCCTCTGTGTAGTTAGCTCTAAAGGTAGCCGTGTGGTGATATTCACAAAAAAAGGTTGTTTCGATGGACAACCCTAACCCCGGATCCTTTGGATCCGATGCGACCCTTCCCCAAAGAGCACCAACAGAGACATATATCATACATTTGTCTCTGATATTCAACGTAAAATGCATATAGGTTAAGAAAAAAACTACAAAAAATCTATCAACGAACCAAACCTCCAATAAGATGGGTTCAATAGAGACCTTTACAAAACGGATCTCTTGAGTAGGTAGTTGAAATAATATTTTGATCAAGTTATACTACTTTCTACAATTCTACCTATCTTACAAATTACCAAATGCATGTATAGCCTAGTAGTATAAATAAGCAAAAAATTAGCCACGGGCTTGTACCTAGTAGATCAGATTGAGTGATATCAGGAACCGATAATCCACCTTTCGGTTTCAAGATCTCTGAGTAAAGCTCATCAGTAAGACTTCTCTCCATCTGCCTACTGTGAAAACACTACCTCATATAAGTTACTTAGGATGGACAGTACGCAACTGACATGAACTGTTTATACAGAGTACTACTTGGCTATTTTGTATGTTAAACATATCTAACAGAAACAAAATTCACAGTTCTTGGCAATAAATAATTGGTAAGTAATCATGCAAAACACATATTTAACAAAATTAATTGCATTAGTAAGCAAAAAAAATACAGAGCAGGAGCACAGGAACGACAGTGGTTGATCACCTCCGTTGGAAGTGGGGTAATGTGGGTGAGGCACCAAGCAGGGGCACGTGATACGAGCAAGGATTGCAGCACAGCAGGAGCTGCCAATGTCTTTTGAACTTCAGAATTTAAAAAGCCCTAAACCAAAAGTTAAGGGTTAAGGAGCTCACTTTATTAAAAATATATCAATGACGAATACTATATGCAAACATATATATAAGGTTAAAGTGAGTATGTAGCTGTTGTGTGTCTAAGCTTACGGGTAGTACCCACCAAATACTATGTTGTTTTAATAATAAACTCTTACAGTCAGCAAAAAAAGTTCTCAGTTTCTTTGATTACTAATCCAGTCTTCACCTTTTCGAATCGTGATTGCAGCAATCACAATGTCTAACCAACACCGATTGCATAATTGAAGTTGAGAATCAATCAAAGTTCAATTATTCTCCATTCAGTATGCAACAGGGTTGTTACTAAATTTGTTTCTGGGAATAGGTAAATCAAAACAATGTGACTACACTAAGTAAATGATAAAAACTTGGCATTTGTTATTTGGGTGTTCATGCTCGATTTGATACAACATATAGTACAATTTGATTGTATTAGATGGAGCTGCTCCTATGATGGAAATAGCTAAATGATAGTAAACCAATTTAACATGAAACACATACCGGATGTTTTATTACATGCCTACGTGGATGTGGGTCAACAAGCAGTATGGATTGATTAGTGTAATTTTATTGAAGTTTCTCTAGTCAAAGTACTTGTCAAGGTTATGTTATCTATACAACTGAAAGAATATTATTTCACGAGGTTCAAATTTAACACTTAAGAAAGAATTGTAATGCATTCATCTAGTTATCTAGTTAAGGCATTTCATCGAACAGTTATAATGCATCAAGAAACACCAATTAACTACCCATTACATCATAAATTTAAAAGACTGACGTTTAAACTCCTAAACGAACTTACTTTCAAAAATCAACTAAAACAAATAATTACTATCAGTTCATTCACTACAAAGAAATTAAATTTAAATTCGTTCCTATCAATTCGTTTACGATTATAATCCCAATTCTTAAGTCGATTATCATAGGCATTTAATACGATTCAAGTGATGTTGATCATCAATTGGTGTGATTAAATGTTGAACTACTTCGTATAAGAATAATTCGAAGACATACAGATGCATAAATATAAAAATAAAATTAATATACATACCAGCGAGTATTATGTGGTGACGTTAATCAGGCAATCTGTGCCACTCTTCCTTCTCTTCTCGTGTGGGCGTACTACAAAATCAAATTAATAGACTTGGAAATTAGATCTGCTTTTCGAGTGGGCTTAAAGAATGGACCCGATTGAGGGTCTGGGCTGAGTTAATGATGGGGCTTTTAAATTGAAGTGGGTTGGGTCCTAGGATCAAAGTGTGTCCCGTGTGGTGTGGGCCGTGTGGCCCTTGGCGGCTTGGCCAATTAACTTCGTAGTTGTCATGGCTTGGCCAATTAACTTCAATTTGATATGCACCACTTGTATTAATGTTTTAAACAACAACGTCAATTTATTTATTTGTATAGCATAATCTAATAATGAGTGTTTGTGATAAACCTATAAAGTATACGGATCTGTTAGATTTAATTATTTTTCATTCGTATAATTGGGTGAAACATCGAGCTTCTAAGATACATGTCCCTTGAAACTCATGGATCCACGATCCCTTGTAATTTTTGCTTTTCCTAAGCTTCTCGCTTAGTTTTTTTATCAAAACTAGTTAAGAAAATATCAATGCTCATAGTTTAATTCACATACTGTATCCAAACAAACTGTACATATATGCAATTTTCTGCTACGACACTCGAACTCATAATCTTCTGGTTGAGACACATACAACTAGATCAAAGATCCTTTGATATCACTTGTGTAGTATTATTAACTTATTACGGGTAGGGCGTTAATCGCTATGATTGTTTAAGCGAAAAAATATAACTTTAATTTTAACATGATCCTTTACAATGAGTTTTGTGTAGGGGTGGAAAAACGGGTGGGCGGGTATGGGCAACCGGGTCAAAATGGGTTTGGGTCACAACGGGCTCGGGTCACAACGGGCTCGGATCAAAACGGGCTCGGGTCCAACGGGCATATTTTGAAAAGAAAAAAAATAAGCTTAAATAATTTATAACGAATATATATACTAACAATATACATTGTCTCAATTTGTTCAAAACTCTTGACATTGTCTCCAACATGCAAGTTCTAACCACAAATCTCAACACTTATAACTCTGATGTACCCTTTTCTGTTAATTGTGATTTATAACCCTGTTGTTACCTCTGCTGGATGGGATCGGTATTTGTACCATGAGTGTACAAAGGTGGATAATATGTACAAATAGATACTACAATATGTTTAGGTTTGACCAAAGGCAGTGCACAAAAAAGGAGTTGAAAGCAGGTTAGCAAAAGAAGACTAAAGATCATTGATCAACATTTTTTGTGAATTTTCACATTTTTGTTTTTCATAAGCAAATTTACCGTAGTACACTTTATCAACTCATCTTACTTACACTATATATAAATATTTAAACAAGTAAAGGTCTTACCAGTCTATATCAAAGACAATAAGCGCAAACACCAACCATTATCTTGTAATCAAAAGATCGACTAGAAAACGTATTCCTTGAATCATTAAACTCCTTTTTTCAGCATATATGTCACAGTGTTCAAAGTCACTTATAAGAAATTAATTGAATAAGAATAAAAGCATACACCATGATATACACAGAGTGAAACTTGATCGTAATTTTAAGTTGCTATATGTATATTGTATACTAGTGCAACGAATTCAAATTCTTTTTACAATAAATTAAATTTAAACATTGTTGCACAAATTGGTTATTTTGCAAATAAATCAAATAGAAAAAACCCCCAAATTGATCAATTCTCATACTTACAAAATAGATGGAGACGTAAACAAGAACGAAGAACGGAGAATAGAAACAGACGAAGACCGAGAAAAGAGGCCGGAGGACGGCGGCCGGAGAGAGGTGGCTGGCGAGTCAGCGACGATGATTTCTGGATTTTCAGTAATTGTGAGAAGCGATCGAGGGTTTTACAATTTCTAGTGTTTTCAAACCCGGGTCGACCCGGACGGTCGAACCGGGACCAGGGACTCTAACTGGGCGGATTGTTAGCGCGTTAACCTTGAAGTCAAACTCGGTCAAACCCGGCCGGTTTTCTGGTCAGACCGGTTTGACCCGATGACCCGGACCGGGATGACCTGGAACCAGATCCGATCAAATCCTTTTCTTTTGATAAATTCATTCTTTCACTTCTTTATATTTCGCCGGGACACCTCGACCAAATCCTCCCTTCTCCAAATCCGAAACCCTAAATCCCCAAATATTCAAATCCGGGCCAAATCCAAAAATTGTATGCAATACCTGTAAGGAATGAAGATGTTTATCCATTACAGGCGCGTAAAGAAACTTGTCATTACCAACCAATCCGAACGAGACCGGAACCTCGTTGTTCGCACACTCGAGTCATAAACGGCGACCATCGGAAAAAAATGTTTCTTGGATGCAATGTTGATGACATTGACGCAATTTAATTTGGTATCCATTTTAGGGTTTTGAAATGAAATGAGAAAGAAGATGGAGATAGAGAGAAAGTCATAAAGATACAAATGCGTGTGTCTGTGTTTGTTTAGGTTTGCCAGTTGCCACATATTTTTAGTGTTAGGCCAAAAAGACGGGCCATAACATCAAATATATTAATGGGCCTAAACATTAAATATTATAATGGCCCAAAACCATTAAAAGCCTCTGCAAGTCTTGGACTCATGGCTACCTGACATGCGGAATTTGTAAGTTACAGCTCACGGTTGAACCGGCCGGTCTGACCGGTTTGACCAGTCCAACCGGAACCGGAGGCCCCTCCGGGTCAATCAAAAAACCGGGTTTTAAAACATTGACAATTTCTAGTTTTGGAATAAAGAATAAGCCAAATTCACCCATTCATTTTTTTTAATATGTCCATATAAGCCCAATGTCTTTACTAGTTTAGTTCATAATAGTCCATTTAGAATATAAAAAAGGTCCATAATCACCCATTAAATAATTTTAAAAGTTCAAATAGTCTATATTTAACAATCTGGGCCTATTTTGCCACCTCTAGTTTTGTGTAACTTTGATTTGTTGTTTTGGGTTTCAGAAAAAATTGAGGTTCTCTTGAGTTTCATTTTTTTTTATTATTATCTATGTTGTATAGATGTATCGATTTTGATTTTATTTGTCGTTTTATATAAACTATAAATATAATAATTAAAGATTGATTTTCAAATATTCGTATTGTCATTCATTTTAGAAGATGAGAAAGAAAGCCAAAATGGTTAATTCGTCCTTGGTTACACACCTGTTTCATTAAGATACACGATCCATCCATGAACCAAAAATAGTATAAGAAAAATCTTAGGTGCAATTTAAGTTTGAGTGTTGTCATTCACTATACAGAAGTTGATTGATTATACATGATGAAACATATATGTAAGGGTTAATAGACAGATTATGTATCATACTTTGCGTGAATGTTCAATTTCATGAACAAACTTTTTTTCGTAACAATTGGATGAACGTAGTATACGGGTTGTTCATTCAGGTAAACATTCTAATGAAAGTTGTTCAATTACATAAATTCGGTGACTCAATACCGAAAATCAACAAGTTACTGAGATTATTCAAGGTCCATGAAGTTCTTAAGGGTGCTAATTCACCACACCTACATGGAATTCTTGTGTATCGAGCCATTAATCAGGAAAAATAGTGAAATTGAACATTCATGCTCACCTAAAATTCACTATTTTTCCCGATTAATGGTTAGATACACAAGAATTTCATGTAGGTGTGGTGAATTAGCACCCTTAAGAACTTCATGGACCTTGAATAATCCCAGTAACTTGTTGATTTTCGGTATTGAGTCACCGAATTCATGTAATTGAACAACTTTTATTAGAATGATTACGTGAATGCACAACCCGTATAGTACGTTCATCCAATTACTACGAAAAAAAGTTGGTTCATGAAATTGAACATTTACGCAAAGTATAATACATAATCTGTCTATTAACCCTATATAAAATCATTTCAAAAATTATTGTCTACACAGCTACACATAACTTAAGTACAACTAATAGCGTATATTATATCCTTATAGTATAATCACCAACATGATACCTGCCCAAAACAACATAAAATAATATGCCTCAAATGATATAAAGTGGAACTATAAATGTTTATCAATTCAACGACGTATTATTCGAAGTTCCGTTTCCCGTTATAGCTACATTAATTCTTAATAAATTTATCATTCAATAGAAATTGTTTTAATTGTTTTATTTTTTTATTTAAAATTTGAATTGTCTTCGACTTCTCATTCTAAGAAACTTTATCTATGGAATGTCAAGTTGTGATCATACGTTAGTAATTGTTTATTATACCGTATTTATTTTGGTATATTATTTTCCTTTCATAGACAATTTTTAGAAATAACGTTTAAGGTAATTTTGTAATTTTAATTATTGAATCTTTTTAACATTTTAAGATGAAAATCAATATGCTTTATGCTTTATAGTAAATTACCCGCGCAATGCAGCAGTAACAAATTATAAAAGCGTAACAATGGTAGATAGTGATAGTCGCTGGTAGTGGTCGAATAATGATAAAATTGTTTTAACAATTGTTCAATTATAATGGGTATATATTTATTTATTTAATGTTTTATTAGTTTCTATATATATTAAGTCAACCATAAGGATATAATAGACATTTCGCATCTTTAAAAGTTTAAACTTTCAAAGAAAATGGGCAAACTCTTTATAAGGGAGTATAGATATGTAGTAGTGTAATACCTGCTATATAGAAGAATACAATGTTTTAATATAAACTATGACTCAAAGTTGGTCGTATATTATGTTTGTTCTTTACAGTTTATTTATAATGTTGGCTCAAAAATGTAGTTTACTCGTATGAAGAGTTAAAGATTCAGAATATGGTGGTGAGTCTATGAGTTTTATACAATTAATATTAAATAAAAATTATATAAATTATATTTAAAAATGTTGAATCTCAATTTTAAAAACTCATATGAAACACTTAAATATCTTATATACAAGTCTGGTGTATGACTAGTAGATTATAACATCTCAGGGATCAAAATAATACGTAGCATAAGACAACACGAGTACAAATAATCATTGTAATCGGTGAAAATTAACCGATCCTTAACTTCTATCATATCACATGGACAAAATATAATATATTTTGTAAACATTTTAACTACCACGTTTTATCTAGTTGGGACTAACTGTCAACGTACGTTTTAACGAATTCTTTTCCATTTAATCTTGGTTGTTTTAGTTGACACAATCATGTCAAAAGAGTCTTTACTTAAGCTTTAATCGAAAGCAAGCACCACACTATTGTCAACATCAATAATGCACAGGTAAGTAAAGTTGACATTATGGCAATTTTTGATAAACCGCCTATTGCATATCGATGTTCTTAATGACATATTGTGAAAGTAAAATAAACTAAATGGTCTTTCGTCAAGTATCATTTCACACAAAATAGATACAATGTATCGGACTTTATACACAATGTAAAATAAACTAATTGGTTAATTGATAAAAATGAAAAATAAAATAAAATAATTACAGATGCCAAAAATATAAAAGGTTTATAGTTTATAAATGTATTGAACTTTATATATATTTAGGGTTAATTGTTTCGTTATGTATATAACTTTACATTTTTTACTATTGTATATAACCACATTTAAAACTTGCTATTGTATGTCTCGAACTTTACAATTTCATATATTGTATGTAACGGGTGACCAGATGACCGGAACTATCGGTTTTGATACATACAATAGACATTTTTACAAAGTTTGATACATACAATAAATATTTTTTTACAAAGTTTGATACATACAATAGACATTTTTACAAAGTTCGATACATACTATAGACATTTTTTCAAGAGGAAAAACCGGATACCTGCTTATCCGGTCACCCGTTACATACAATATACGAAGTTGTAAAGTTCAATACACACAATAGCACTTTTAAAAGATGGTTACATACAATAGTAAAAAATGTAAAGTTGAATACATAACGAAACAATTAACCCTATGTTTTATTACCATCCAACTTCAAAACCTCCTTCTGTATGTATACAAGTTTTAAAATCATCTATAGTATATTTTTTAGCTATCAAAATTGACATTTTCCTTGTAAGTTTTATAAAAGTTAAATACATACAACACACGTTTTAAAAACTTTAATACATACAGTAGGGGTGTCGAAGTTAAATGCATAAAAATATTAAATTGTGTAAAGTTCAATACACTCACAAACTATAAATCAAAATAAAAACACAGTACTAACTGACTGGATCACTAGTACAAACCATAAACCATTTAAATACACTAAATCTAGATAAATAGTAACTCCTCCCATAATAAGTGTAAGCAACCAAATTACATAAAGTTTAAGAAAAGACATAATCACTAGTTTCATCTTTACTTTTTGTACAGTCTTCTATGAGTAAATTGCTAAAGTTAGTAAATTACTTTATGTATTACACGAAACTGATTAATAGAGAAATATACTAACTTTATCAGTATTGCACAATCTTCAAAGTGCTATTGTCATACAGAAGCTATTTGGACCAAAAGAAGTGTTATTCGAACCAAATATGTCATTGTGATGTAGACATTAAACTTATTTACCATTCCTTTTTCATTTTTTTAATATGTTCCTCGTTGACAAGAAGAAAAAGTTAGCATTATATATATATATATATATATACTAGAAATGTTTAGGCGTGCAAAAGCACGACCCAGGAAATATAAACGTATACTTCGTTTTTAAGAATTCATGTATGTTGTTTTTAACGGGTTTAAGAACCGATACAATTAAACAAAATAAGAGCGCATTCATACATATGCACCTTATTTTTTAGCAATGAAGTATAAAGTATAAAAATTTATTAGTTCACTAATTCACCGACTATTTTTGCCTACAAGTGATTCAAATAGTGACATAAAACAATTCTGACATCATTCAGAAACAAGAATATAAGAAACCAACGTCTAAAGATTCATGTCCAACCAATGACAATAACATTTATTATTATAAAGTGAAAGAAAATACACTTAAGGTCTTAACGCTAGAATTATACTACTAATAAAGCTTCATTTAGTAGTTCACAACTAATTACTAAAGCATTATTTAGTTATTCACAACTAATTGTTTAGTAATTCACAACTAATTGTTTAGGAACAATTTATCTGAATACCTTTGGATTGATTAGTATAAGAAGATGTTAAAAAGTTCATCAAGTTAATGATGTGTTAATTTTCATGTGTTAATTTTTAAAGTGTGTATATGTGTCTTATTAAGGTGTTCATGTATTTTTCATATGTATGTTAAGAATTTAAGATTAAGATAATAAGCAAAGATAAATGTGAAATAACATGTTGCTTTTAAATATATGTTATAAGATAACAAAGTAAGAAGATAAACAGTTTTAGTGGACCACAAGATTTCAGTGATAATTGCACATTTACAATATCATAAAAAGTATACAAGTTTTACTAGTTACCGAAGCTCCTGAATACCGAAACGTTAACAAATAGTTGTTGCCCCATGGCAAAACACTGTAGATCAAATAATTATGCACCCGTTTAACGTACCAGTCAAGTTAGGGTTTCTAACCTGGGTGGGGGTGTCACTCCAATAGTCTACTCACAATTCGAGGTTTTACATTGAACTTAAGGAGCCATTTGTTCGATATAGACTTGATGTTTGTCGAACTTGAAAGTTTTGATATCATTATTGGTATGGATTGGTCGTCGGAAAATTGTGCAAATTCAGAATAGACTAAAAGCTGCACGTGATCGCCAAAAGGGTGACGTGGATGTTAGGCGAAAACCTTTGGAATTTTAAGTAGGAAATAAGGTTTTGTTAAAAGTCTCGCCTTGGAAGGGCGTAATCCGCTTTGGAAAGCAAGGAAAACTAAGCCCAAGATTCATTGGACCTCTTGATGTACTAGAAAGAATTGGTCCAGTAGTTTGCCGACTCAAACTGCCGCAAGATCTCAGGTGGTGTTCATGACCTCTAATGTAAAGAAGTGCCTATCGGACGAAACACCTATCATTCCTCTCGAAGAAATCGAAATTGACGAAAAGTTCCACTTCGTTGAGAAACCCGTAGAAGTCATGGATCGCGAGGTCAAAAGGTTGAAACATAGTCGAATCCCTATCGTTAAGATCTGGTGGAATTCCAGACGAGGTCCTGAATTCACATAGGAGCGCGAGGATAAAATTAGACGCAAGCACCCCCATTTTTTCACGAATACTTTGCCATCTGAAGGCACAATCTAAATTTCAGGACAAAATTTCCTTTAACGGGTGGATAATGTGACAATTGTCAAAATCTCAGGTTATCACCCCACTTAAAAAATATCAGAATTACAGTTGTGATTATGACTTTCTTTAAGTTCCAAGAGTGAATCTAAGTTACGACTCCTTAAGTGTACCGAATCCGTTGTAACGTCTTAGTTATTGCTTAGGAAATCCTAAGTTCATGAGGATTATTCAACAAAGTTACAAAGTGTCAAGAAAAACAAAAGAATTAAGTCTGTTGACTAATCTCAAAATCCTATCGTATCGCGAAATCGGAACTAAATTAAAGTTTCGTAACTACGTAAACGAAACTCGAATCCGAAAAACTAATACTTGAATACCCATTATACACAATTTAAATACAATTTGAAGTATTTTTAGAGATTAAGAACATCAATTTTTATAACTCAGTTATTAAGTACCAAAACTTCACAATTTAAAGTCTTAGAATGTACAAGACTTATACATTTTAACATAAACATTTAAATGCAACAAATTAAGTACATTATTTAATAAAAATAAAATAATTAAAGCCCCCCACTAGCTCTAAAAATCTTGCCATGTGTAACATCCTCTCCTGCAGTCTGGTAATTTCTATTATTATAATTGATTATCTAATTGTTTTAGAAATTATTTAATATTATGTGTTTCATTGTGAAACGTAGATAAATAGGTCCTTTGACTTATTGTGACTAGTGAAATATTAGTTGTTTTAAATTGTTATAGATGACGGTAAAATAAAATAATATTTCTCGCAAAAGGTTTTCAGGTTCCAGACAAAAGATTTAGGACGGGTATAAAAATTATACCACTTATTCACAACCGACTTTGAAATCCTCATATATTCTCATTTCTTCTTCTTGTTTCCATTTTTAGAAATCTAACAAATTCAAGAAACCCATAATCAAATTGAATTCAAGCTTAGCTTGTGCTTCTGTGATTCGATTTCATAACATCAGATTCATCATCATCCAAGTTCTAATTTCCATCAAGATTAGCAAACCTTTCAATTTCAAAAGAAAGAAAAGAAGAGTAAGTTTGATTTTGATTGTGTAAATCGAATTGAAGCTTGGTTTGTTGTTATTAGGTGTTGTTTGATGTTACTTGAAGCATTAGAAACCATATATTTGAGTATTATGATGTTTTGGTGAGTTTTGATTTGAAAAACCCGTTTTTGCAGCGAAGTTCGCAGTTCTCAGTTCATCCTGCGAACTGAGATCCTGCGAACCGAGTTGCGAACCCAGAACCTGCGAACCGAACCCAAATCCTGCGAACCGAGTTGCGAACCCAGAACCTGCGAACCGAACCCAAATCTTGTGAACCGAGTTGCGAACCCAGAACCTGCGAACCGAACCCAAATCTTGCGAACCGAGTTGCGAACCCAATTTCTGCGAACCGAGATTTTTATTTTGCAAATTTTGAGACGCGGTTTTGTGAAAATATCACCAACTCGGATTTAATTGAAATTCGCATGGTCACTCGGAAACGACCTAGTAATCAAGGCTATATTCTATTAGCCTAGGCTGTTTTTGGCCATTCGGGGTCATCTAGGGCCCGAAAATGACATTATTCAGTTTTAAACGTCATTGCGGGATTTTTCTAAGTTCATTTTTGATTGAACTTTTGTTTGCCTAGACTCCAGGGATTACCTGATTGGATAATTAGGCTATAATGATATTTATGGAACGAACTTCTGACTTGTATTTGATTTTCCGTTTCAGATCAACGTAAGGCTCAGTGATATAAGAATCCTGAGTGTGGAGACGTTAGAGGTATCGGTGAGTGGATTCAGAACTCATCATTTGATTTAGTTGTAACTATTTGGTTACAACAAGTAAACGTAGATGTATATTAGACTGTTAGTCTTGATTATTGATTATTGATGTACGTGATATGTGAACCAATGTGTACTATGTTATTGAGGTCAACGTGTAGTTGGACTTCTGGTTATTATGTGTTTTACACAGGTTTTGATTCATTTGTTGTGTTTGAGACCTGTGTATGTGTTTAATAACCAGTAGTTATCGGTCTATTCTGTATTGGCCATACGGATTGACGGTAAGTGTTCTTGGGGGAATCCCCGGGTATTATGATATCCCCAGAGCCACCGATCCTCATTGAATTATGTGTGTTTACGATTATTTGGTGTAAACTACTAGTTATGCTAAGTTGAATGGAGTGTGATGAATCTATTCACTTAGCTTCGTGCTAACCCCCATTTTACTTCCTGCAGGATATGTTTTGTTTAATTGTGGGTGCAGGAGGTGATTGGTTGACCAAGGAATGTTTGACTGCGCTCTTGAACTCTGATATGGTTTTGTAATAAACCTTGTTTTGTGAATTTTTATAATACCCCGCCTTTTGTAGTTTTAAACAGTTTGAATTTGGTGTATATATTGAAAATGTAAACTGTTTATGTACAATGTTTGATATATATTTTAATGTAATGTATTTTAAATTCGTGATTCCGAGTTTATTAATATTATATTCTTATAATGAAAGAGGGGTGTTATACCATGCACCACCACCCTCACTTCTCCTTACAAATCCAACCCTTCTCTTTATTATTCACTTCAACACTCCACATTTCCTTTCATTCATTCAAACACTCATTCTCTCTCAAGAAAAACACACATTTTCTCTCAAAACACACATTAATTCTCAGCCTCTTTTACCTCTCAAATCCAACAAATCAAGAGTTCTTTGAGTAATTTTCAAGAACACAAAGGTAAAAACACATCTCTAACCTCTTTTCCTTCATTTTTAACCTTTAAATCTATGGATTATATGCCTATTATGGTTAGAAATCATTTAAAATTTGTTTGATGTTTGTAGATCATTTTTTTCATATCTCTATGTGTTTAAAAGAAAGGATGATCGATGATCAAACCAAAATCAAGAGCTAAAATGCAAAACTAGTTCATAATCTTGCAAAAATTGTCTTTATGTTAACTTTGATGTAGATAAAAGGAAATTAGTGTGCGAAATATGTTACTCTTTAGAAGCATGATGGTACATCCATGTAATCAAGACTCAAGTCAATGATTTGAGTCTAGGAGTCAAAATTGTAGTTTATTACTCAAGAACTTGACTTACACTTTACATTGGAATCTGCTAGATTTCTTAGTCCGAATTTAATAGGCCATAACTATATAAATACTTGTTCAAAAATACTAATTCTTCTTCCGGAATTAATCTTAAGGTATTAGCTTTCAAACCCAAGTGGTTTCACTAAAAAATATTGAGTATTTGACCTCCAAACATGTCACACGAAATTGGTGCGCCATCAACAAATTTTTTGTCACCTTAGTTTGCTGAGGCATGATCAAGGGGTTCAAATGTACTATAAAAACTACAACAAAAATATTTTTAGACACCTAACATGTTGATATTAGTAGGATAAAAAATTTATGTCTTGAAAGATTGTGATTATATGCTTATAAAATGCCTAAACACACAACATAGAAAAACTGGAATAAATTTCTGTGATGTTTTCAACATAAAATAACATTCCACACCAAAAATCACATTATTTGGGTGTTATTTGGCATTTATTCTAATTTGGGTGTTATTAATCGTGAAGTATTTGAAAACAACGTTTCGTAGCTCCAAAAGACTTGAAATTTTTACACAAGTCTAGTTTTTGATAAAAATTGATGTGGTAAAATTTCATAATATTTCATGACCATTTACTATTTTATTTTAATTTCTATCAAATTTTGGACATAAATTGAAAATAAATAAAATACAATTCTAAAAATTCTTAAACTTTAACAGAAAGTTTGGTCATTTTTGGAACTAATCTTCATGTATTTACACAAATATGATTACAAATTGATTATTAACGTTATTGATTAATAAGAGAAAATCAAACTATTTTATGGCACTTTATAATTTAATTGGTTGATTAAGTATTACTAAATCATATAAATTAAATGAGAATCACATTAAAACCTTCGTGTTCGTAGGACGTGGATAGGAGTTGTACTCGTTTAGCACTCGGAAAACATCCGAACTAAACACTCGAACTTTATAGTGAGTTTTCACAGCCCCTACTTTTACTTGTTTTGAAATGTTCCAGGGTGAGAATACATGCTCTTGATTTGGACACAAATACCTTATTATTTTGTTATGTATTACCTGAGTAACGTACTATTCCAATAAGGCCCCTATCCCGAGCCTTTAGTTATGGACTTAAACGCGAATATAGTGAATAGATCTATTGGAGTGACACCCCCACCTGGGTTAGAATCCCTAACTTGACTGGTACGTCAAACGGGTGCATAATTATTTGATCCACAATGCTTTGGAATTGAGCACTACCATAGGGCAATAACTATTTGTTAACGTTTCGGTATTCAAGAGCTCATGTCAATAGTAATACTTGTATACTTTTTGATATTGTAAATGTGCAATTATCACTGAAATCTTGTGGTCCACTAAACTGTTTAAGATTGATAAACCTGTGAACTCACCAACTTTATGTTGACTCGTTTTAGCATGTTATTCTCAGGTCCTTAAGTTTCTTTAGTAGGGGATTGCTTTTGAGAGCATTGTTATTGGAGTATCAAGTGTGCCATCATTATGTCAAAGTTTTTCTTGCATACCATTACTACTATGAACGTGTACTTGAATCCTTGATGTTATGTTTCGATACTCTTGGATAAAACTTGTTTTGGTTGTAATTGAAATGTTTTTGAATCAATGTAATTCGTAATTCATAAAGGTATTTTTTTAAACGACTCATTTAGAGGTCGTTCAATGTAATCGGTGACAATGATTCGTGAAAGTTGCACCTCACGATAATCCGCGTTGGCGGGGTGTGACATATCTTAACTTTTAAAATCCATTATTTCCCTCTTTTTTAAAAGTATGCCATCAAAATTTCACAAGTGTATATCTTAAACCCTAACCTACGAATTGATACTACAATGGGTGATCAATGGGTATAACGACACCTTCTATAGTGCAACACACAAAACCATTAAAACAGGGTTAACAGGTAAAAGTTTGTATTAATAATCATGTTTCCACCACTTCCATTCCAAATGCAAAACTAAATATTGGATATGAGCATCAAATTTCATGAATACCCATCCACTTAATGGTGCATATTTTAACTCACTGCCTCATCTATATATATATATATATCCAATAATGTTAAATGAATGGTAGTATTATTGCAATTCCAATAACACCAACACTATCATATCTAGTACTATTGATCAGGGTAACAAGGTAATTACCCTTGACCGGGAATTGATTAGGGATGTCTTAGATTTACCCATAGGTCAAAATTTTTATGGAATACCATCCAAAGAGACAACAAGGGCTTCTATTACTAGGATTGGTTACACTAAACCTAAAGGAACTATCTTTATGAATGCCTTCACACCAAGATGGAAACTTTTTATATCTGACATCATTAGATAGCTGGTAAATCTGGTAGCACAGGGATTGTACTTTAATGAGTTTATAAAACTAGTTAATTAACCTGCAAGGATTTTTAATGTTCCATTCATCATATTTTTATTTTTGTGTTTTGAAAAGAGACTTGGTGTTGAAGATTACCAAGCATATATTGATTATTATCCATATATGTTTGTACCTATGCTAACCTCCAAAGTTTCCAATCATGAAATTGAATCCACTGAGGTCCCCATTACTGTTGGAATGCAACACTGGATTGATCATCCATATGTAGCAAATGCTTATATTGAGGAAGATAATTCAGGTAATGGTGGGGGTTCTAATGATGATGGTAGTGATGAAGAAGCACGTGCGGTAGATAGAGTGTACACAGAGTTCGGTAATACAGACTCACGGTCATCATCCACAAAGTCAAATTATTCTGATGGTCCACCTTCAAACAAAGGCACATGTATGCTTCCTTTCTCCTTTGAGGACACAAATGAGTATATCCCGTCTCACTCTAACCAATCCTCACCCACAAAAGAGAGTCATTCAAAGGAAACCCAATTGAGTCACCACTCAATCTGGAGAATATACCAGACTCCGAACCTCAAAATTTTGAAGCACAAATGGAATTACTATTCATGGAACATGAACACCTTACAGTGTTGTAGATTGTAGGTTCCCCTAGTGTTGGATGCACGAGGTAAACAATATATCTGAGAGCGGAATCCTCAAATATACAAAACGATAATAAAAAAGTAAATACGAATATGTAAAGATCACAAATTAAGCTTTATTGAACATAAACTCGGTTACATTCAAACTAAGACAAAACTTTCTCTATTATACTTTCTGCGAACTTGCACTAAGCACTATAACTAAGTTCACGAATTCACAACTACTTGTCAGCTTCGAACATACGAAGCTATGAATATATAAGACCTAAGTTCGTACGGGCTGGACCCTACGAACTTGTTTAACCTGAGACCCATACAAACTTGGCTAAGTTTGTATGTCCCTACGTTCGTACTTACATCTAAGTTCATACGAACTTACACACTTAGTAAAAAAAAGATAATAATTACAATGATTATAAAAAATGACCTACATAGATCATTCCACTATAACTTTACTAGAGTCTGTGGTGTCAATGGCTACATGTTACTGCTGCTGCATAGACACATGCATAAACATGTTAGTTTACTTGGATAAACATGTTACTGCTGCTGCACAGACACATGCAGTAAGCATAAAAGATGATGCTTTAATCATAAGCTCAAATACCCCCATCATAGCTGTAGATCCCTATATGATCTTTGATCAAACCGTTTCAATTAATCCAACGCGCGGAATTCGTTAGATTATTAAACACACAAATATAAAGCTTTAAACGATAAGAACAATTCACAAATAACTTTATATTTTCTTTACTCAAATTCTCAGATCAAATACAGCAGCAAAAACGCAGAGAATAATATCTAAAAAGTCTAACCTAATTACAAAGTAATTAGGCCTATTTATACTAATCTGGCCGACTAATGCGACACAAGCACTGTGTCGCAGAGATCACTATTGCGACACAATCACTGTGTCGCACCTACAACTATTGCGACACAGTCCTTGTGTCGCATAACACAGAAAATGTAATTTTAACTAAGACAATTACATTAACAAACACATTACAGACTCGACTAACTGACAGACACACTAAGATGCATCAACAATAGCTTCACTATCAATGAATTCACCAATTTATAACACTAGTCATGTACTAGTTCACACTTCTGTGAGTCATCTCCTACACCCCTCTGACCAGATTGTCAATGCCTCAGTCATATCACAGACTGAGGTACAGATTTCCAACCCTTCTATATTCAATGACCTTCCGTTATATAACCTAATGGGCAGTGAGAATTGTTAGATATAAATAGAATTTGCATTTGTATAGTTCAAACTTGAGCTGGAAGCGACACTACACGTGTCACTTGAGCTAGAAGCGGCACTACAAGTGTTGCCATAGTCGACACTAGGAGTGTCGCTTGAGCTGAACAACACTTGTATAAATAGGTTGACATAGTTCAGTTAAAAGGGACGAATTCAGAAGTTAAGTGTGTGTTTCATTATTTTGTAAAAACATTATGAGAGAGTGATTGTAACAAAGTGATTGATTCAATATATGAACCATTGACAATATATTGTTCATACACACACATACTCACGGATACACAAACACAATTCATCCAACATTTGTAGTGTCGCTATAGGCGACACTAGGAGTGTCGCTTGAGATGAACAACACTTGTATAAATAGGTTGACATAGTTCAGTTTGAAGGGACGAATTCAGAAGTTAAGTGTGTGTTTCATTATTCTTTAAAGAGCATTATGAGAAAGTGATTGTAACAAATTGATTGATTCAATACATGAACCGTTGACAATACATTGTTCATACACACACACATATACTCACGGATTCGCAAACACAATTCATCCAAAACACTGAATTTACGATCCAACAAGAATATACGAACTTCAACACTAAATGCAAATGATAATCCTTCATATTAAGAAGGTATGGTTAATGTCATCTAGTGCTACATCAACTCTTATTTCCAATGATACCCTTTCCTATAAAAGGATACGGTTTGAGGAAACATCCTCCACACCACTTGCTACCTATAATCTCTATTATAAGCATAAGATACAGAGTGAGGCAACAAGTGCAACACATACTCAGATCTCAATGAACCTTCTCATTTACAGCTTAGATGAGTAAGGGACAAATTAGCTTACCCACCCCTAATCAACCTTCACCACCTCAGTATATGCCTTCTAGTATACTTAATGATGTGCTCTTAGCCACCTCAAAGTTGTTTGAACTGGTATTGACTGAGGATAATAATAAATAGAAAGACTTAGAGCATATGAAGAATCTAGTGTCTACTATGGTAGATAGGATGGATAAGTAGGAGGAAAATGTGAATAGGAGGTTAGATGTCATGCCCACTACCCTTTCAAATTTATTGATGATGTCAAAAGGGGAAGAAGTTTAAGTCTATAGATATTGGGGAGCATAATGTAGTTATGGAGAAGTGTGCAGAGCCACAAATTAATGATGTTAATATGGCTGCTAGAATTAGTGAGGATAGGACACCAAAAGATAATGATTTGAACAACAATGATAACAATAACCAAAATATAAATGATGATGATAAATCAAATGGTGATGGAAGTGATGATGTTGCAGGAGATGATGGTAATAATGAACCTGATGCTACTAAGGTGAAATCACAAACTGAACATGCACAAACTAAGGGGGAGACACATAGTCAAATTATTCTTGTATAAATAGGTTGACATAGTTCAGTTTGAAGGGACGAATTCAGAAGTTAAGTGTGTGTTTCATTATTCTTTAAAGAGCATTATGAGAGAGTGATTGTAACAAATTGATTGATTCAATACATGAACCGTTGACAATACATTGTTCATACACACACACATATACTCACGGATTCGCAAACACAATTCATCCAAAACACTGAATTTACGATCCAACAAGAATATACGAACTTCAACACTAAATGCAAATGATAATCCTTCATATTAAGAAGGTATGGTTAATGTCATCTAGTGCTACATCAACTCTTATTTCCAATGATACCCTTTCCTATAAAAGGATACGGTTTGAGGAAACATCCTCCACACCACTTGCTACCTATAATCTCTATTATAAGCATAAGATACAGAGTGAGGCAACAAGTGCAACACATACTCAGATCTCAATGAACCTTCTCATTTACAGCTTAGATGAGTAAGGGACAAATTAGCTTACCCACCCCTAATCAACCTTCACCACCTCAGTATATGCCTTCTAGTATACTTAATGATGTGCTCTTAGCCACCTCAAAGTTGTTTGAACTGGTATTGACTGAGGATAATAATAAATAGAAAGACTTAGAGCATATGAAGAATCTAGTGTCTACTATGGTAGATAGGATGGATAAGTAGGAGGAAAATGTGAATAGGAGGTTAGATGTCATGCCCACTACCCTTTCAAATTTATTGATGATGTCAAAAGGGGAAGAAGTTTAAGTCTATAGATATTGGGGAGCATAATGTAGTTATGGAGAAGTGTGCAGAGCCACAAATTAATGATGTTAATATGGCTGCTAGAATTAGTGAGGATAGGACACCAAAAGATAATGATTTGAACAACAATGATAACAATAATCAAAATATAAATGATGATAAAAAATCAAATGGTGATGGAGGTGATGATGTTGCAGGAGATGATGGTAATAATGAACCTGATGCTACTAAGGTGAAATCACAAACTGAACATGCACAAACTAAGGGGGAGACACATAGTCAAATTATTACAAGTGCACAGACTGAGGCAGAGTCACAGACTCAGGGGAGCCACAGACTCAAGCGCTACATGTAAAACAACTTCAATATCTGATAATGGTGGATCAAGCTTATAATTATGTAGCTTCTAAGATCCTATAAAGAGATAGAGAAGGTGTAGAAGAAGAGCATGAAGAAGTATAAATGATCAAGGGTAGAAAGAGATTGAAATCCAAGGCTAAGGTATCCAGCAAAGAGCTATCAAAACTTGAATCAAAGCTTACAGGATTAACTACTGCTGAATTTATGTAAAAAGGGTGATGATGAAGAAGATGACTGAGATGATGATGATTTGATAGATGAAGATGCAGATTGCACTATTGTGTCTAGAGATTTAAAAGACTTTGATGATGATGATGCTCCCATTAGTAGTATGGTTGAACGGCCTTGTCCCCCACTTGGCATCCTTCATTGTGGTTGGTTAAGGAATTGCATGGAAATGCATGATTGTATAAAAGGGAATATGCCCTTGGTAGCTGATTGGTGGAAAAAATATCTTCGAGAATGTTACTTCATCTATAAATTGAACCTTTATGTTTCATTTGTAAGGTATGTTTATCACTCATTTAAAACCCTAATTTTATACTTTATCATCACTATTGAATCAACTAACTTATTCTCACGCCGAAGGTGGTTCACGGGGATCATCCCCGTGCTCCAGTTAACGTATTGTTGTATCTAGTAAAAATTTGCTCATAGGATTTCGGCAAGAACAGGAGATATCGCATTTGTGTCGTTTTACATACAATCAATTGGTAAATAAAGTCATTTAACTAAAAGGAAATGGATCGAACTATTTATGGTCAACTACAGGCTAATCAAGTTTTTACAAGTTAATAATCACGATGAAAGAGAAATCAGAAAGAGAAGGAAGTAGTTAATTTAGTTGGCACATCTCATTTGCCACATAATTCTTTGTAAATGTTTTGTAAGTCTAGCATTTCCCTTACTTTATTAAAACCATTAGATTATTTGTTAATACATAGTTTTTGTAGTAATATTTAAAAAAGGGCTTATGGCAGGGGAATGCATCTAACTTTTACGGGATATCTATTGTATGCACCCAACTTTACGTATGTGTATTTAATTTATCTAACCGGGAAAAATGTTCATTCGACGTAAGGAACCTGTTATGTCACTGGTAAACACCACATTTATGCCACGTCATCGTCCACCTGGCGCCGGTCAAATTCGGGTCATCTTCTCAGGTCATCTTCATAATTCATGATTTTTTCACCCCTAAATACCCTTTTTCTTTCCCTACCAAATTAAAACCCTAGATTCCTTAATCTATAACAAAACCCCATCATAATCAAATCAACACTTCAATTGATATCATAAACACCAACCTTAACAATAACCCCAACTCAATACGAACATTGGGAAACCGTTTGAGATCAAAATCAGGTGATTAATTGATCGAAGTATGAAACCCTAATTCGTGACGAAATTGGGCGAAACCGTTTGAGATCGAAATCAGGTGATTAGGTTAGAGTTATGGTTGAATTGAGTGAGGTTTTCGGTAATTGATCGGGAATTTAGGTGATTGGAATTTAGGTCAATCAAAAGATTCTGATTAGTCCTGTTATATAGCAAGTGAAAATAGTCTTTAACCTAATAACAGAAGGAACAAGAACATAAAGCCATAAAGGACATAGATAACACATCAGGGCCAATTCCAAATGATGCTTGGATGAACGAAAAAAGCACCAGGTATGTGGATTTATGGTGCATTGTTGTGAATTGGAAGGCATTGAAATAGACAATGGTCAAACTCAGTTATAAAGGGTTTAGAACAGGGGAAAGTGAATGGGGGTTTCCATTAAGTGGATTAGGTTTCCATTAATTTTCTGAAGATGACGGAGAAGATGACCGGAATTTGACCAGAAAAGATGACCGGCGCCAGGTGGACGATGACGTGGCATAAATGTGGTGTTTACCGGTGACGTAGCAGGTTCCTTACGTCGAATGAACATTTTTCCCGATTAGATACATTAAATACATATACGTAAAGTTGGGTGCATTCCCCTGCTATAAGCCCTTTAAAAAATAACTAGTTACAATAATTAAAAAAAAAAAAAAAAACCTTCTTGGTGGGTCAAACCCGATCCAGATTATATTTACTGCCAAAATAACATTATGTAATTTAAACTGTTATGCAACCCACATCTTGGAAAATAAATGAATTGGTGAACAAACCCTGGAAATCTATATAACCGTTTGATTTTAAAGCTACAAACTTTAAGTAAAAAACGATGAATGAGAAACGAAAATGATCAATAATGGTTCCTCAAAGGTTTTTATTAGTTAAACAGATGATCATACATTTTAAGATCACATGAAGAAGGCCAGTAGTTTGTTTTATACACAGAAAAGAGCAAACAAAGTACAAGTAAAAACAAAAACTGAAAAAAACACAACCAATTCAAACGATTATAACTTACAAACTAACTTTACCTTCTAAATTTCCATGCTGAAGTTGAAAACAATGGTTGATTATGCCAGCAAATAACCAAACAACCATTTTCTTCTTTGATTTTGTACCCATCATACCCATAATTCTGCAACAATCTTGTAGCTACCAACCTGCCATTATAGCTTAAAGGAACCCTTCCAAATCCAGCCAACTCGAGCCTTTGAACCCATTTTTCAAGCTTCTCGTGCCTAACCTTCCTTTCAAGCCCCTCACAAGCTATGATATTCTTGATTTCCTCACCAAATAACATCTTTTCAAGTTTTTGGCGTTCAGGTGATGAACGTGTAACAGTAGATTCTAAACAATCAAATAACGCTGCATAAAAGATTAATGCTTCAAGTACTCTCTCCATTAAACTGAATCCGTTATGGTTTGATTCTTGCTCGGTTACTACCATCAATTTTGGTGATAAGGTCAGAAGGGCATTCAAAAAGCTCATCATTTTAGAATTAGTCAAAGATAATGGTGATGATGAAGACGAATCAGGACTCGGGATAAATGTGTTTGTCACATCTTTTTTCAGAAAATCACCTAAAGTCTGTGCATTCATTAGAACTTGATTTGGGCTTCTTTTACTCATTTCATCATCATATGCTAAAAGATTGTGAAGTTGAAGAACTGAGCTAATTGCTAAAGCTTCTCCTGACTTATAACGTAACAACTCAATGTCAAGATTATCCAATCGACTAACTATGGGATTAAATTGAAATGGGATGTCTAATTTCTCCGCTTCTTCATTCAATCGAATTGCCATTTGTTCTAATACTTCTTTCTGTTGATGAATTCCAGTAATACGCAAATGTGGTGGACCTTCAGGTCGAACTTTCAAAGTTTGCAGAAGATTAATCCACTGAGCAGGCTCTGAAGAGCACAAATCGATAATATGAACCATCTTTTCGCCTTCCATAGCTTCAAGAATTGCTTGATTCGTGATGAGATATGACAATCTCAGAAAAGGACACAGATCAAAAAACAATCTTTTCACAAGAATCTCTTCAGATGCTGATGTGATTCTAGTGGAATTAATGGCTTTGTATAAACCAGGCCATCCTTTTAGCATTCGATTAGCAAGTGCTTCGGTGAAATAAGCTGCGATTCTTTGCATTGTGTCACCATCTGCAGATGCAAGATGGTTAATTTGTTCGAGCCCAATGTTGGCTTTCTCGATACTACCAGCAGCTACGTGGTTAGCACATGCAACAAGAAGTTGGATGAGATATAAACCTCGTTCTTCTGATTCCATTTCCCTTAGCCATGGGTATGGTGATCCGATTCCAGGTGAAAGTGACATTAAGGAGAACAAGTGAAGGGGAGATGAACTTATAGATGAAGATCCGTCTTCTTGAGCCATGAATGACATTAAAGTTTAAATCTAGTTTCCAACTAGGACTGTGGAGAAATTTTAAATGTTTGTTAGTTTAAGACAGGAATATTGACCTCATATAACTACATAAACACAGTTAAGAAACTGTGCACTAACTGTAAACGACTTATGTTCCAAGATTGCACAAACAAACAATAACAATGGCAACACGAAAGTAATACGCAGAAAATAAAGACATGGTACACATGTGGTTCCATTAAAAGACAAAGGACCACTCCCATGTTGCATTAGTAAGTCTCTGTTATTGATCTGGTTGAACTCTACAATTACATATGAGATACATTTATAAAGGCGGAATTATGTTAAATATGATTTACATTTATTAAAAATTGTAAAAGTACATAAGTTTATGTGTAACAGCTTATGACTTTATCAACTTGAAAGATTATGGATGTTTGATTAACTCAAACTGTTATAAAGGGCGAGTTATGTTAATTTACGCCTTTGCGGTGCCATAAATTTTTTATGGGAAAATTTCATATATATGTATATGTATATATATATATCCGTATGAAACTTGTAAATTACATATATGTCCAAAATACAATTTTTGATGCTTGATGTAAAATGCTGATTAAGCGTACTTTAGATGCTGTTTAAACTTATTTTAATTAACAATGACAATCAGTATCTACAACTTAACAGAAACCTCAAAAGGACCCGAATTCATATCATGTAACACATCGATTTTTTAGGCTATGAATTTTGAATTTTGTAAAGAAGTTCCCAGGAATCAGTCCAATGATGCTACATGAAATGAAGGGGTTAGATTATTAACATAGTCAAATTTACAGCAAATAATCAAGTAAAAGATTATATCCTCTACAATCAGATAGTAATATTTGCTAAAACTACAACAATTTGAACTTATCATCTCTGTCAAGAACCAAAAACATAAACTATAGTCGACAAACATATCATCATAAATATAAAACTAAACAGGAATAAATGATCGCAACAAAGAACGAATTATCAAATATCAAATTGAGTTTTACAGCAGTTAAATGAATTATACAACCAGAAGAACAAATTTCTTTAACAAACGAGAAAAATTAGGATTGAACTCACCACTGAAGAAATTGTGGATAAACCAATCAAAATCCAAACAGGGTTTTGAAATTCATTGAAAACCCATTTGAACCCAAATAACAAAATCCAAACTTTATTAGCTATTTCTGTGGTTAGTGTTGAAATTATCAAGGGTTTTGGTCTGTTTCTAGTAAAATGTTTGGGAATAATTAGTGTTTATTGAAGGAGTTAAAAAGCTGTTTGTATAGGGAGGACATATCCATGGTCGATAACGTTGGTGACAAATGAAAGAGGTTGTTTTTGTCGTCATTGTATTGGTTCTTTCTTGGGGACATCAGGGGAATATCAAATATGATTTCGATAGATTTGTACTATGCACCGTAAATTTAAGAGTTAATTATTTTGTTACATATTTAATTTTACGTTTTTTAAGCACTTTTAAAAGTCCTACTCTATATATAATCTCTTATAAATATCTATATTATATGTAATGGGTTACTGGATGATAAGTATTCAGTTTTTCCCTCTTGAAAAAATATCGGGTTAATAGATATATTGGATATCAAATTTTACTCAAAAAATTCACTTATGTGATAGGTCGGTTCATGTAAATGAATAAACTTCATTAAGATAGTTTATCTTGATGAACCAATTTCATTAGATGGATTATTCTGTTGAATAATTTTCGAAGTTTGTTCATCCAATCAAATCGAAATGAAGATGGTTCATGAAAGTGAATATTTGAGTTAGTTTGATACCCAATATGTCTATTAACCCAAAAAATGTCTATTATATGTATTCGAACTGTATCTCCATGTCTATTGTACGTATCGAAACTGGTGTTTTTTGATCATCCTGTCACCCATTACATACAACATACGTGTTTGTATAGGATGACACATATAATAGGATTTTTAAAAGAAGGTTACATACAATAGTAAAAAATGTAAAGTTAAATATACAACGAAACAATTAACTCTAAATTTAATTATGGGTTAATAAGTTGCAATTCTGTTTGTAGCATTTTATAGAATTGGCATGTAATTGGTTATTTGGTTACCATAGGTTATGTCGTAGTTTTCCTAAGGATATACCTGGTATGATACTGTTTCATAAGGAGATACCTGGTATGTAATTCGTTATTTAGTTACCATAGGCTATTCTATCAATCTATTCTGTGTAATATATTGTTGTGTAAATTTCCTAGACATTGTGGTTGTCCTTTATTAAATTCTAGTTTCTGGGTCATGTATTGTGTGTTAGTCTTTTAGATTCAGATTTTTGTTTTCTCGCAAGTCTCTAAAACTAAAAAGTATTAATTTTATCTTAAACAATTTGCGTCGCACACTCTGGGTAACCCGACAAAATTAACGGATTGAATATAATATAGGGACAACCAGAGACTGAAAATGTAATTTACTGTATATTGTTTTAACGTTGAACTTGAAATAATGGCTTACAAAAAAATCTGAATGCTCTTTAAAATAGAAGTAAATCACCAAAACTTAAAATAATATGTTCAATGTGTCTAAATATATAAACTTAAAACTAGTCTTAAAAATTTGATTGATACATGTTAAAATAATCGGTGAGTATAAAAATAAAATATACATTGACGCCGAAAGAAAATGAAAGTAAACCGACACGAATATCAAATTCAGGATTTTGAAAGTAAAATATTATTAGAATGTTATGAATAATATATACAGGACCCTAATATTTATAAGATTAGTCTACTTGTAAAGATAGAACTATCGTTTCCTATATTACTAAAAATAAATTACTAAAAAGTTAAATTCTAATCCTAATCTTGATTCTTGATTTTATGCTCAATCCTGTCTTCATTATTCCCATTCAATTGAAAAGAACTCGTCTCAATTTTAGTTTGCTTCGCCCTTTTTAACTAGCTAACTACCCTTATCTCTGACTTTGACCCATTTTCTCCTTTCCCAACGATATCAATATATGAATCAAGTAATTTCATTACCGGTCCCCAATCGTTCACCCTCTCTCTAAAGAAACTCGTTCGCGAATTTTCATGCTTAGCCTTTCTTATTAAGAAGAAGTTGAAACTTTTGGGGTACAACAATTCCATATCTCCAACAAAAAAATTTAATCACCCGTGATTTTAGTGACTTTTGGATCCCAACATTCACATTGAACCCCGAATTGATATTACAACCTTTTACTCCCTTGTTCTTTTCAATTGACGTTTCATCAATTTTAGGAATTTGAACATCACGTACCAATTCTAATTCGATTGTTGAGACTTCCTTACAACTAGTATTAAATTCCATATTTTGAGGTTGACCGCTGTCGCCATCTTGAGATACCTTAACAATGATGTCAACCTGTTCGTCTCCATTTTTCTCCTTTGTAATGTCAGCCTTATCCTCGACTTTTGTTACTTGACATGTGATGCGTCGATAGATAACACACTAGGTTTTAAATAATTTTGGTACAACCTATATACTAGCTAACACACGAAATTGACAAGTGTACCACTTGTAGGGTGGTATAGCATAGGCAAGACTGAGTTGTTGATCACAGGGAGCACAAATTGAACTTAGTTACTTAAACTCTCGTCTATGCTTAGTTAATAGATATTTGGTTTGTTTTAACTTCTAAAATGACAATTAAAAGTAAATTTTATACTAACAAGAAAATATTTAAACTAGCAAACAAGTAACAGAAAGTGATGTGCAATGATCCAGTTATAAAATTAGTAAAACAAATCAAAGCTAACTATTACACAACTAGGCAAGTATACCTAATCGAGTAGTAGTATATCAGTGATAAGTCTACTGAGTAGTCTCTCACATGAACAATTTATATGTACTTTGAGGGTTATTTGTATAATTTATAGTTTAAAAGTGGATTACCTTTTAACGACGAGCAGTCAAAGATATTAAATTAACTAAAAAAAACGGTAAATCAATTAATCAACCTAATGATAGAAGTATGTTTACTTGACAATTCACCACTAGAGTTGGACAATAAATAGAAATGTATTAAACATATGAGAATTAATACTCTAAATTCCTTGTTTTCACAATGCAATCGTTTAATTGAAATCATAAAATGCAAGTGTCCTTGACAAGTTATAACCTCCAATTATGATTAATTAACTCTACTAAAATGATGACTTAATTTCATAATCCTAGTGTCCTAGAGATTACCAATCATACAAGATTTCTCTTAATATGATTCACTCATACTATAATTCTATTAACCTAATTCAATTCATTCATTGTGTCGAATCAAAAGCACAAGATTCTTCAGTTAATAATCATACAAATGTAATGTTAAATACAAGAGTTTTCACTCACTGAAACAAACATAACATCAATTGAATAAGTTAAATAAACTAAGTACGAATCGTTCTTCAATTAAACATCAAATCATAAGAATAAACAAATCTAAATATCAAATTTCCAACATCTAGGGTTATTAGCCTAGATGAACACAAAGAAATTAGCCCATTCTCATGGGTTCAATCAAACAAACATTCATAATTAAAGTATAATCCATAAACTATTACAAAGATGAATTAAACATAAATCATAAAGATTCGAATGGAAGAAATACAAACCCTAACTTCTATGATGATTAAAAGGATGATGAATCACCTAGGGTGTCCCCAAAAACTCTCCAAAAGCTCCCAAAATCGTCCCCCAAAGTTGCTTGATCAATAGGTTAATGATCATTAGGGTTTAGGGTATATTTTAGGCTAAAAACCCTTAACCGACCCTTTTACCCAGCTGGAAATGCAGGTACTCGGCGGCTACTATGGCCTCCCCACCCGGATGAGTGTTTTGGAATTTGATGAGTACCCGACGGGTACTAGGCCTACCCGGCGGGCACTTTTTAATTTTAGCCTTACGTTCCTTTTTGAAATTTGTAGCCCTTTGAGTTCCAAGAATTTGGGCACTTGAATCACCTCAATCGAAGGTCGTATGAGGGAGTTATGGCCAAAACCGTGGAGCCTCGCAAAAGCTGCAAAAATCACCCAATTCTTGATCTTTTCTTCATATCTTTTCGATCTCTTCTCGATTCTTAACCTAAAATTAAACAAGACTAATTAAGTATGAAAAGTTTATAAAATGACTAAAATAATATACAAATCGGATCGATATCGCCCCTATTAATATTCTAATTTAGGCGATATCAGAAAGTCAACTAAAATGCAATGATATAAAGGGTATTTACTTAGACTTGTTTCCCAACATGATGATGAAGTCGTGGTACAAAACTTGTGCGAATTGGAAGATTAGTATGGAGTTCTCTAATATTCCCAATTACTTCCTACACCCTCGACTTGAACACTAATTTTGACTTGGTTGTTTTTAAACAAATTAAACTACTACATCTAGGTGATTTAATCCTACCAATTTAAGGAAACTAGTATAGAGTTCTCTAGTGTTCCCAATTACCTAAAACCGTCCATTAAGCACAGTTGTTTATGAATTTCAAATATGACTTAAACTTGTGAAATCTTCATGGTATTGTAACTCTAGTATGGAGTACTCTAGTGTTCCTAGAGTTAGCAACTAGCTTAAAAACATTCACTTTGTTACCACACACGGGAGTTCTCCTTTATGTGTTTTATCAATTGTTTGACCCAAATTACCAAGTAATCCCAGTTACAATTTCTATTTCTATACTCTTGCAATAATTACTTGTCACCAAATAATCATTAATAAACCACCTAACGCCTAGTGATTCAACTTTTAATATTATGAAAGTTTACTAGTTAGTTTTTAATTTTAACAAAACAAGTCAAACTCTTCAAAAGTCAAACATACATGATATTGATGAACACCTAACAACCAAATCAATATAAACTTCATCAAATTAAAGGAGGAATCATTTGTCTAAGCAAATACAAGAAGATTTAGCCACTAGTATTCATGTTAACATAACTAACAAAAGATTTAAACATAGAAATGTTCCTGTTTTTTGCAAGTAAATGAAAGAATAAACCAATATGGGTCTTGAATCAAGCAATGATGTAATGATCTTCTTCTGTTTGGAAAAACAATGATTAAAACCCAACATATAAATCTGATGAGTCAACCATAGATCTAAGTCTTGAAAATATGATAAGTGTTTATTTTCAGTCTGAAGTCGTATCAGTATGAAGATTGTCAAAATCTGAACGATTTCAGATTATACTAGGTTATAGACTTAACCGATACAAGCGAGTTCAGACTAAGATTTTCAGATCCAGAAGGAAGACTTATAGATTTCTAAGAAAAGATAATCTTTACAGCTGACATATGAAGAGATACGAAGATAATTATAAAGAATAGAAGATTATCAATTTAAATATTAATTATCTTATTTCTATGTATATCAAGTAGGTAGTTACAATCCGATATGATTGAATAATTCAAGGATTCAGTTTCCTTGATTATCTCGATCATATGTGTATAAATAGAGATTAATAGGCTAGAAAAACCTAGCGCTTTAAGTGTAATATTTATACGTTCTTGTGTAATCTGTGATTATACGTATTCAATAATATACTAAAGAATATTGAGTTTATTTGTTTGTTGTTGATTTCAACTATACACAAATACTAATAATTATTAATTAGTTAGTGTTAAACGTTTGATACTTTGTCTGTTATTGAATCCAAGTTCTGTCTTAATACTTTAAGACCTAACAACTAGTATAAGAGCAAATAAGATTGAAACTGTTAATACATAAATCTTAACGATCTAAGTAAACAACCAGAACAATCTCAAAACAAAATGACTACACAACCTACACAAATTGTACAAATGGCTGGAAAAGGAATCCCCATTTTCAGTGGTATTAATTTTGCTCATTGGAAGTTTAAAGCTGAATGGCATCTTGCTGGAATTCATGATGAAATGCATTGAGCCTTAACTTAAGGACCAATAACTCCTGGCACTGCAGTCGATGTTGTATAATATACAGATGGGAACATAGTGAAATCAGCAAGTTTTGTTCCAAAAAGTAGATCTCAATAGACTGATCAAGATAGAGCAAGATTTAATAGAAAAAAGCATCTTAGGAAATGCAGTAATAGAAACTTTTTTTTTTTTCTAAAATCTGAGGATGCAAAATTGCCAAGGAAATATGGGATATGCTTAACACACAATATGAAGGGTGTTACCTTGGTAAGAACTCAAAAAAAGAAAAATCACATAAGAAACTATGAGAACTTTGCTGCCGGGGATAAAGAATCCTTAATTGATATTCATACAAGATTTCAAATATTAAATGAACTTGATATCTGCACAAAGTTTGTAGATATACTTCAAAATTCCTTTTCAAAAGTAATCACTTCTTTGGTTGTAAGTGAGAAACTAGAAGAGTATGATCTATCTGGTTTATTTTGTTTATTAATGAAGATTAATCACATCTTTGAAATTTAGTTTATTCGTTTATTAAATGCAAAAAGAGTTGCTAAAGATCCAACTGCTGCACTAGTTGCAACCACATCCAAAAATAGAGAATTATTCTCTAGAGCTGAGAATAATTTGAAAACTCTAAACTCTGATATTTGTGAGTTTGAGGATGAAGGAACAATCACATTTTCTCAGCAAGGTTAAAACATAGACGATGCTTCAAAATAACCAACAAAGGGGTGAAAACGAGTAAAATAAAGAGAAATCAACAAAAGACGATTCGTTCGCATTTTATTTATCTAATTGATAAAATCTGGGAAATAATTCTTCATCAATCTTAAATTTTCAATCAAGTAAATACGATCACATGGGTTCAAGAATCGTTAAAAACGGATAAGGAACGAAGAAGTTAGAGCGAAAACAAAGAAACAAATTACAATCCCATACACAAGACTCAGCGACCCCGCACACACCGGCACACTCAACCGTACACAGCTTAGAATGCCAACCGTATATAGTTGCACAAGCCATATACGCCCATGTATATGCCGTATACGATCATGGACAAGCCGTATACGGCTATGTGCATGCCGTATACGGTTATGTACAACCTGTATACGGCTGTGTGCAGGCTGTATACGGCCTAAACCAAGCTGTATACAGTTGGGTTCACCTGTATTTTTGTAAATGTTGCGTCTTGGGACGATTGGATCAACCATGTTTTTACGATTCCATATATGGTATGACTTGCAAATACGAGCACAACACTTCTTTTATAAATACCAAGCTCCAATATCAACCTCAACACACCTCAAATTACACACAATTCAATTTATTTCTTTATTTCTTTCTAGCTAATCTCTCTTTCTACTTTCTCTCTCTAGATTAATTTAAAGTAATTTATGGAGAAGTAAGTAAGGAAATTAATTATGTAATAGTTAGTAGTAGTAGCTAGCTTAGCAATGTAAGGTTTTGGATATTCATAAGAAATACAAGTGTTATTCTGGTGGCAATATTTACGGGTAATATTTATCATTTTCTCTTATTAATTTTTCATAATGTTCTTGTTTGATGTTTTTGATTTATTAATATTAGAACTGCTTATTGTCATGTTGTAACACCCTAAGTTTTAGTTAAAGAAAACTGCAGAAAGGAGGCTTTACCCCTCCGGGTGAAGCATTACCCTTCCAGGTGATGTGTGTTTTGATCGGGTAGTAGTTGATTCGACCGGGTGACTTGTGGAAAGAAAGTTAGGAAGGTTAAATTACCCGTCCGGGTGAGGGTCTTTTGTATGTGTGTCCTGTCCGGGTTGAGCCAAATTGGGTCTACCCATCCGGGTGAGGGTCCACCCGTCCGAGTGAGGCCACTTTCCAGCAGGTAGTGGGTTAGCTCTAGAAGGTTAAGGATGTAATATACCAATCTAACACTACACAACTAAATTAAACTCTAGAACATATACATACACATATAAACCATTTTACACACATACATCTACCAAACACTTTCCTGAGAATTCTAGAACACAAAAAAGAAAGGAAGAAGAAGAAATTGAACATGGGGAAGTAAAATTGAGGTCTCTTCCATTATCCATAACCCAAGGTAAGCATTTGGGGATTTTGGTGATTAAGAGTTGAGATGATAATAGATGATGAAATAAACCTAAAGTTGTGTCCAATTGATGATTGTATGAACATATAACTAGTTGTTATTGATTTCAAACCTAAGTATGGTAAAACTTTGCTAGAATGTTATGAAACCTAATTTGGAAAAGTTGATTCTTGTCAAAGGATGATAACACCACTAAATTGTTAATTAAAAGTGTTGTTTTAATGTTGGTAGTGATGAATTATAGAGGTGTTGACATCTATTAATCAAGAGAATGAATTAGAGATTACAAGTTGGTGAAATTGTGCTAAGTTTGACTTTTAAAAAGTCAAAATGAGTTTTACATGAATTTAGTAGTGACTTGTTAATAATGAAGTGGTGGGAGATGATTGTTATGTTCTTATTATGTGTCTCAATTGTTATGTGATTATTTGTTAGGTGCTAAAGGAGATGGATGTGCATATTGGCAAGTTGTCTATCTCCAAGTCAATGTGTGAGTATTATGGGGGTTAAATATGTAGGTTAAGTACATAACCCCGGATTATACTTGTGTAAGAGGGCTTATCTGCTTAAATTGGTAAGTTTTTTTGAAGGTAGTGTAGTAATCTTAATTTAATAGTTAAAAATAGTGGAGATGTATAAATCTCGTGCTAACCAAAATATAAGTATGTAAGTTGTTATGGTGTCAACATGTTGGTCATTTTGAAGTGAAAATGCAGGTTTCTAAGTTATTTGGATGTGGGGTTTGAAAAAGTCGTGAAAACGGGTCATATGGTAATTTGGGTAAAGGTTGAATAACTACGTTTAGTGATTTTTGAGAGGCTGTACAGGTTGATGTGTTATGTTCTGGAGAAAACCGAAACTACCTAATAAAAGTATGGTCGAATGTCTTTAAATTGATATAAGATTTGTTAAAATTGGATGTGCTAAGTGGTTTAAAAGTGGTCGTAAAAACAGCCTGCTGGACTGTTTTGTTGAATTTCCAGCAACTAAAATGACTTTTGACAGTTTTTGAAGGGCTGTAAATATGTGTGTGTTGCGTCTTGTAAAAATGTAAGAGTTGTACCTTGAAGTATGTTCAAATATTTTTGTAATGGTATAAGATATATACGTTTTGGAAATGTTTAGAGGGTCCAAAGGTCATGTCCAAAACAGGGGTTTGGTGCTGAATGGGTAGGAGTATTTTTGTAAAATTGACATTCAATAGATTATATATATATATATATATATGCCTTGTGCTAGCCTCAGTTGTTAATTGATGCTAATTATTAGTCAAACTCAAATCACGAGTTGACTTAAGTTGTTAGTTGATTACTAGTTATTTAATTGAATACAAGTCGTCAGTTAGCTTCTATTTGATTGTTGATTATACGTATGTTAGTTGAATATATGATCATAATTTATATACATGTCAGTGATAAATAGTTCATTCGCAGGTTGATTGTTGATTTCATCCTGTTATTGAATACATGTTGCTAGTTGATTTTGAATAGATAGTGAATTACATGTTGATAGCTAATATAAGTGGAAAGTTGGATACAAGTGGTTATAGTTGATCACAAGACGTGAAAGTTGATTTCAAATTGCAAAAGTTGATTACAGGAAGTTAATAAGTTCCAAGTTGATAGCTGCTTAAGTTAAATTGCCACTGGTGTAATGGCATACTTATTTAATTGTCTATAATCTCACTAGGCTTTAGCTTACTGTTTTAGTTGAATCTTTTTGTAGATTTGAAAGGTTCGGGTAAGAAGGATGAGCATGGGAAGTGATTGGCATAGTGCAAACGTGGATCAGCATTCGCTATATGTTATTCTAGAGATAATTTTCTTAAGTCATAGTTGTGGTTACTCGGCTTGTTGGATTTGACCCATGTTTTCGTAAAGGTGTCAAAATGGGTCGGAAATGAGATTTATATTATATTGGTGAAAACTGATGGAAATTCCTAAGCAATGTTGTTTAAAATGTAAAGTGTTGATTTTATGTGTAAAGAGATACTTGTTTGAAAAGTTACAAAAAACACAAACAAAAATAAAAAAAAATTTGGGTCTCGCACATGCTTTAAGAGTTAATTAATTATCTGTGTCAAAATTATGGTAAAGGTAAGAAGACTTGAAAATAATCTTAGATAGTAGAGTACTTTATGAATTACTATATGACGCTTTTGAACATGGTCAAGGTTTGAAGCTATGGAAAAAACACTATGAGTGAAATGCATAGTGAATTACTAAGGGATTTATTAGGTAGTTTTAAGAAAGGTCCGGTTTAAATCATAAATGGAATTTGAATATGCTAAAATACAAACTTAGTTTACAAATCTAAAAAAGAAGACGGTGTTGGTGCATCTAGAGTGTCTGTCACTTGGTCTTGGTTTCGAGTTGTAACTAATTAGTTAGATTCTGTAAATAGCGACATTGGCAATATCGCTTTAGCGATATTGACAATATCGCATAGGCGATATCACCAATATCGCTAGTATCACTGATTAGCGATCTATTTTCTTTTTGGTATTCTTTACTTTTAAATTATAAAGAAAATTACAAAAAAAAATATTTTATTTCTATGTTGTTTTATTCAATATCACATATCTTGTTAAATTCAAATATTGAAGATATAAATGATGTTTGCTATTCTCCAAAGGCTGTGAAGATAAATCCTATTGGAGAAGCTGCTAAAGATTGAGAAATGGTCATATAGTTTGAAGATCTTATTGTATGCAAAAGGTGTGTCAGTCACATGAATCTGAACATAAATATTATGAAGACCATGCTATCTCAATGGGGGAGTGTCTAATTATTGAAGACATAGAGGAGTTTGATTGAAGACTTAACTGAAGATTATTTTTGAAGACCAAGCTGCAGACATGGGGGAGTTTGTTGGTGCATCTAGAGTGTCTGTCACTTGGTCTTGGTTTCGAGTTGTAACTAATTAGTTAGATTCTGTAAATAGCGACATTGGCAATATCGCTTTAGCGATATTGACAATATCGCATAGGCGATATCACCAATATCGCTAGTATCACTGATTAGTCACCTATAAATAGTCGTTTAGGGTTTCAGATCTGTTGTTGCTGAAATACGAAATTGTGCAGCCTGTGTTGTTTCTCCAGTCAATCATCTGTAAATCACAATTGGTTTGTTTGATTAATATTATTATTGTGATTGCTTGTGTTGAGTTTAATTGTTAACGTACTTTGATTTTGCTATTGAATTCCGCGCTTTAGCATTTTTGATATTGATTCATTGTGAAAGGTCGTTCCTTTAACGGTCCTACAGACGGGGAATCGTTAAGTGTTTTAGTTTGTTTGACACCTTTAGATTTTGTCCAAACCATTTAAAGCAAGCAATTCAAAACACGATTATAAATGAGGATTATTATATTGTTTTATTGCTTAAATTTGTATGACGTTAGATCTAGTTTACGAATTACCCTTCCGAGTTATCCACATGACTATAACCTAGATATTAAGAAGTCATGAATCTGGATTGTGGTAAGTAGTTATATGTGTTAAAACCATGATAGAGGTAGGAAGCTACAAGAACACCGTGTAATACATAATAAGTAACTATAGAATCAATGTGCATCACCTAGTGAATTACTCAATTTAGGCATGGTCGATGTAAGAAACAATGGGAACACTGCTATGCGGTAAAGTACATTGTGACTTACTGAAGGACATGGTCTGCATGTGAAGCAATGCTAAACATTGTGAATGATCTAGGGATGTATAACTGTTTGAAGAAGAGAGGTCTAGTTCATAACATAAGTAATATGAGCTATTTAAACATATAGGATGAGTCTAGAAAAGAAAGCGAAGGTCCAAGTAACATAAGATGCTTAAACCCTTAGACTCTACATAACTGATAGTTTAAACATAAAAAGTTAATAACCAGTATGGAAATCCCAAGTATCACTTATGACTTAAGTAATATGGAGTTCCAATGTATAGCTTCAATTGTGACAACCGTCAAAAATCTCAGGTCATTAACGCATTTAAATTCCTAGTCTATCTAATTACGTTTACAGCACTCTAAAATCCTAGTGAAAAGTCTAGGTTACGACTCCTTAAGTACCGAAATCGTAAGTTACCGAAATCGCGCAACGTTCTAGGAGATTGCTTAGCGAACTTTAAGATTGTGAGGAACACAAAATTAGGTTACAAAGTGCCAAAGAAAACAAGTGAAATTAAATTTCATAAGTCATCACAAAATAGTTATCATATCGCAAAAATCGGAATTTAACCGGAAATTCCGTAACTCAGTGAACGCAACCGAAAATCGGTTAATTGACTCGCGAATGTCAATCGTGATAGAATCAAATACATTTTGATGAATGTTATAAACTTATAAGATAAAGTTTCATGACTCAAACTTTAATCACAAAGACATCACAAAAATCGGAATTAACCGAAATTCCGTAACTCGGCAAACGCGAACCGAATCGAATAAACGAAACTCGAATCCGACAAACTAATACTTGAATATCCATTATAAACAATCTAAAATACAATTTGAAGTATTTTATAAATTTAGAACATCAATTTTTACAACCCTAATATTAAGCACAAAAACAACACAATTTAAAGCCTTTAAATGTATAAGACTTGTGCAATTTTAATACAAATAAATACTAAAACTAATATACATTTTATTTTGACAAAAAAATAAGTTAAAAACCTCATTTTAATGACCCAAAACCGGACCCCCCTTTCCCTCTCTTTTTTTTTCCACTCAACCTCTCCACTAACCACTTATATTCCATGCAAAAGTCTTCTACCACTTACACACTCTTCCTCTCATCATTTCTCTCATTTTCTCTCAAGAAAACACACACAAACCTCTCTTTTCACACACTAAACTCCAGAGAATATCCATCCTTAAATCATATCTTTGAAGGTGTTCATACACCTAAACCAACTTTCTAAGGTATGCACACCATCTCTAGCTTCCATTCTTGCAATTTCCTACTTTGATTCTTGTAAAAACATGGATTTTATGCCTTTTTCATGGCTAAAATTCTCATACAAGGATTGATGGTTTGTAGGTTCCCTTACACTTGTTTAAGTGTTAAAACAAAAGGGCAACCCATGATCAAACCGAAATCAAACCGAAAAAGTCGACTTTTTGATGTTATAGAGTTTATTTACATGTTCTTGCTAGAATAAATGGTTAAAATGTTAATTTATGTTTATGTTTCTATAAAACACATGTTCATGCATAAAAGACAAGACTTCAATCTTTGGATGAGGTCTAAAAATCGTTTGGTAGTGAAATCACACCAAAAAGATCACTTTGTCATGCATGCAATCTGTCCAGATTTTGACCCTACTTGAAACAACCATAACTCAGTGAATAATGGTCCAAAAATCTTGATTTTTCTTCTAGAATTTAGCTTAATGTCTTACCTTTAAAACCCCACTGATCTCACTCAAATCCATTGAGTTTAAGACCTCCAAATATATCACACAAAACTGATGCGCAAACAGTAACTTTTCTGTGAGCACCTTGTTGTGATACTTGTTCATGGGTCTTAAGGTGTTCTATAAATCTAACAAAAATTATTTTAGACTCCTAACATGTATATCTCAGTATTATAAAAAGATAGGAATTTATCTTGATGATTAAGTATTTTTAGAAAATGCATGAACATCATGCATTGTTGTAATCTTGTAAATTGCAAATACTTGTGTTGTGATGATTCAAAAATATATAAGTGCTAGATAAAACGTCTTAAAATTTTGAGGATTATTTTTCTCAGTAACTATATCATGAAAAGAGTCTTGAAAATAAAAATGGGAATTTTTGGAAAAACATAAGTATTTTTCCTAAATTAATGCAAATAAAGCCTACAAAAGGTGAAATAATCATGAAAAATACTTTTGGACATAAAATAATTATGGGAAAATTCCAGTGTCATTTTACACCATCCTCAAAATTTCACACTCTTTGGAAGTGTTTTGATATGTTTTCCGATTTACGTCTTGTTAAAACATATACGATTGGGAACCAATGTTCCAGTGCCCTAAATGGCATGAGAATTTTACACAAACTCATAAATGAGTTAAAACTGATCTAGTAAAAATTTCGGAATTTTTCAAGAATAATTACTATTTTTCTCATATTTACCCCACTCTTTTGGTCAAGAAATGATTAAAAATAATCTGTAAATCTAAAAATTCCCAAATTTTCACAGAAAATTTGTGAATCGTTTTCCATGTTGTATACCAAGTTTGGTAATTTTTGGAATCTGTTTTCAAGTGATTACGTTATTTTAATCACAACCCGAGTGATTACCGACAACGATAAATCAAACTTTAACGGCACTTTGTAACACAAACGACTAACTAAGCAATCTTAACAAGCCATCTTAGCCAAGAATCTAATTAGGAACCTTGTATTCGTAGGTCTTGGATAGGAGTCACTCTTGGTCGAAACGCGCCTTACATCCATTTCCGTACGCATACTAACAATTGTGAGTACTCAGCCCCTATTTTAACGCTTTATCTAAATGTTTTGGGGTGAAAAGCATGCATGAATGATTTGAATGATTTATATACTTGAAAATGATATGTTTTATAATGCACTTAAATTACAAATGCCATGATATGATTATTATGTTGTGCTATGCTATGCTAAATTTCAAAACAATGTCGTGAATGCTTATCGATGTTACATGATTATATGCTTGATTTCTATCGTATCTAAAGTCCCCGGTATCTCTACACGACCATTAACTCTATATGAGCCAAATGATGCATATGAATAGTACTATTTGGGAGCGAGACCACCTCCCCACTCACGCGGCCACGTGAGTGCATTCCATCATCCTAAATGCCAACGATAGGGCATCACTGTTTGGGGCAAGGGTTTATCGGTTGTAGGTTTGGTTGTGGACTCAAGCATAATTTAAGCATCAATTTCATAAACAAAATGTAATGGCATAGTGATTTCGAAAACATCTATTAACGCAAGGCGCTTTGACACGTAAACGACGTTGCTATAAAACGATAAACTCGCGACTCAAATTTTATAATGACATAGTCATTCGAGATGAGGTTTCTTTATGGATTATCAACTTAGGGCCGAGCTCTACAATGACATTGCTCTTTGAAGTAAACTTCCTTTAAAATCTTAAATATCACAACTTGGACGTTTATCTTGTTATGTAATTCGAAACGCTACTTCATTAACCATACATATATAACCGGAGTTATTAAATCATAAATCATTGTGATTTTGACAATTAAAGATGTAGTTTCTCATGACATCACGTTTTCTTATGAAACTAGATATAATAATTCGTCTAAATGACGAATGGTTTGTTTGAAAGAGGGCAAGCCATTAACTTTATAAAACATAACTTGAATTTATAGAATAAGATTTACATACTTAATCAAACACACCATATCGTGAGATTTATAAACTTCGAATATTCCTTTTAAAATATGAGTATGGTGTTATAAATGAACTATGACTTTTAATTGAGTTTCTAAAGTATCGCTTTTAAATGAGTCCCATATTTAAATAAATTTCATTTACAGACAAGATATCTATTCACAAAGGAATTTAACATTCAAATAAATATCACTCTTAAAAGAGCTTTAAGTAAATGAATTCCTTGTATAACTACTGTGAAATAACATCTGACTATTATTCAATGTTCATTTTAACTGGGGATCGGTTGATTACCTTAGTCGTGTGAGCTCGGCACTAAACAGATTATCCTTGTAAACTAATCACGCATAATGTGTAACGTTTGAACCAAACTTCATAAACTTTTAAAGGAAGTCTATCATTTTACCAAACCTGAGTACTCACCAACTATGTTTCATAGTTGACCTGTATTTTTACATGCTTTTTTTCAGGAATTAGTCTCAACTTGTCTATTGAAGCTAAACCCGCTAGATGACTTATGCTGTTGTTGTGTTACGGAATTTGTATCTTTTGGATGTAATAGTGTGTTTAGATTATCCACTTCGTGCTGTAAACGCTTGTAAGACATAATGTTATGTATTAATTGTAGACTGATGAACGGTGATCTTTTGTAATTTTCGATTTATGAAATCATTGTACTGTTACATCTCGTGTTTCCGCTTTAGCGGGGTGTGACATCAATTGTAGAGAGGGGGGGGGGGGGGGGGTGAATACAATTTAACTCGTTATTTGTAATATTTTAAAATTCTTATCACATATTAGTAATTTTAAAACACTTGTGTAATAAATAGAGTATCGACTGTAAATATGAAAGCTGAAAACAAGAACGCTGATAGTAGATAACTTGAATGATGAATCTATTAAATACAAATTACATCGACATATTGAATGCAGAATAATCTAAGTCAAGACTAAAGATTAAATCAATATGATTACAAGTTACTATAGCACTCACTGTGAGAATAGTATGACTATTACTCACTGACTCTTAATTTGTAGTTTAAACAAAATATATCATTGAATAAATTCAGATGATAGCCACAACGAAAGGTAATTCTAACTACAGTATGTCACTCTATATATAGAGGAGATATTTCCCGTATATATCTCCTGAATTCTAGGAAATAGAATAACATGTGTCATGGTGTGATTTGATTCTCTCTAACTGACAATCGGTTAGAGAAGAACATTATGTGGTCCCCATTTCTAATCATTCTTTATGCGCGCTGGAATTCAATCAATCACAATCAACGATGACGTCATATAATCCTTCATTGTTTCTTTGAGGATTGTTACCACTATATAGATCAGGGACACACTCCAATGAGTTAGTAACTTGAGTGATGTTTTACTCATTTATTTGAAGTCGCTGGAGGAGTAAGAAGCTTCCCCACTCACTACGAGCTAACATGATCTTGTAGAGTGACTTGACTTGATATCATCTATCGTCAACCTTTTATTCTTCTACAGTGACTGTTGTGTTTATTGAATGCATAAGCGAATAAATCTCTTCTTCTCATCAGGGAGAAGAATACGTATTGTTGAGATCATCAATTAGCATTTAACTCCATTCTTTGCAGTGAACTTCTTCTTAAAGCTTCTTTAGTGATCTGTGCGTATAGCAACATAATCACGAGCGATAAGGTCAACCAGTGACTAGTGATTGTTCACATAGTAATATCTTCATCTTCTTAGCAGTAAATAGGTTGATCAGTGATCCAACTTGTGATTTTAGTAGTTTGGTCTTCATTATTTCTATGAAGAACTCTAGTGATTAAGTTTGTCAGTGACGAATGACCCAACAATCTCCTCCTAAATAATGATGACAAAAATTCCTAAGTCTAAAATAAATTTTAAACTTTTTACAAAGAAAAAGTCACATGGATTTGAATAGCTCCCCCTTAGTGTTTGAGATTAACCACCATTTATCTTTTATTTTTCATGATTCATATGTTTTTCCTTTCGCATTCTTTTCAGCCTTTATATATATATTTTTTTTCAAGCTTTTCTTTATATATATATATATAATAGAAATAAGTACAAGTGACCTAATCTATTACATATTTTCCCCTTATAGAAAATCTGCACCTTTTGGAAGGTGTTTAAGCCGTGTTGGGGACACGATCGTACAATTTTCCCAAAACGGTTTCATGCCTCATAAAGTGTTTGCATGGGTTTTTGCTCAAATTTAGTAATTATCCCTTGGAGTCGGGCTGATTTGGAGGCCGGGAAGAACTGTTGTAAGAATTTGTATACCATAGAGTCCCATTTAGTTATTTCCCCTTCGGGTAGGGAGTCTAACCAATCCTTGGCCTCTCCCATGAGAGTCCAGGGAAAAACTCTAAGATAGATTACCGAGTCCTCGATGGCTCGGAGGTTGAAGGGTGCAAATTCCTAAGAATCGACGCAGATGCTATGTAGCATCGTCCTTAGCAGTTCCGGCGAACTGAGATTGATCATTAATCATATGTAGGAATTTCCCCTTTATCTCAAATTCCGCCTCTGGTGGTGGGTTGAGTGATGGGCCGAGCCTTGACTCGTACGGGTGGCTCTCATCAAATCCTCCATGGATTGATTATTAGTATTGGCCATTGAATCGGAAATTGGTATTGGCCATTGAATCGGAAATTGGTGTTGGGAAAGTAGAAGGGTAAGTGTTTTCGGGCTGCTCTAAGGTGGTCCCTAAGTTAAACACGGGTGGTGTAGCCCTAGACCTAAGTAAGCTTCTAAATTGCCTCTCGGGATCAGCGAATTCTAAAAGTGGTGACTTCTTGGAGGAGCGGGGCATAAACTACCTGCAATTGTGATAGCACAATAATAGAGCAAATAAAAACGCCTTCACTATAAAATAAAAAGAAAATTATTTACAAACTATAAGTTTTACAAATAATCTCAAATATTACATCAATTGAATAAGTTAAATAAATCAAATACAAATCGTTCAACAATTAAACATCATATCATACGCATAACAAAATCTAAATATTATAAGTCTGACATCTAGGGTTATTGGCCTAGATGAACACACATGAATTAGCCCATTGCCATGGGTTCAATCAACCAAGTAATAATAATCCAAGTATAATTCATAATCGGTTACAAAGATGAATTAAACATAAACTAATAAAGATTCGAATGAAAAGAAACAAACCCTAACTTCCATGATGATTAAAGAGTTGATGAATTGCTTATGGTGTCCCCAAAAGCTCTCCAAAATGGCCACCCCAACTAGGTCTAAGAATGATCCCCTTAGGTTTTAAGTGAAGATTAATAAAGAAATCATCCGACCCCCATAAGTTCCCGGCGGGTAATCGAAGTACCGGACCGGTAATAAAGAATCCTACTCGGTTGAGTAGGCCCGGTTGGAGTCTAGATTGGAAGCGATGCGTACCCGGCGGGTAATGCCAATTCTCGGTGGGTAAAAATCAAATAGAAATTCCCTATCACGAAGTTCCAGTTTGCATGACTAATTACCCTTTAGGGGATCAGGTACCCGGCGAGTAACCTTGCTTCCCGGCGGGTAATAGCACTTTTTGACAGCTTTTCCACGTTTTCCGTCTTTCTTCGTTTTCATACACCATATCTTTATCCTTTCTTACTTCTCCTAATCTTTGTCCTGAAAATAAATCTAAACTAATTAAGTACCAAAAATTTATAAAATTAACTAAATTACTATACAATTCGAACCGATATCGCCGCTATAAATATGTGTAAATTATGCGATATCAAAATCCCCCACACTTAACTTTGCTTGTCCTCAAGCAAACTATGATTTTAAAAAATAAGAACCACTCCTCTTGCAATTAATAATATAAATTGTTTCAAGAATCAAGTGCTAGCAATAATTACCTAATTAATTAGCTTAGCATGTAATCTATATATTAGAAACCTGAGATGATTGCACACTTTACTATATAGACTTGCAAAAATATTCAATTCTCTACCAACCGAAGCATCAAATGATGATATAAGGACATGTTAGGTTTATGATTTTATAAGTTAGATAATCTAATATATCTGACACTTGGGAGTCGCTCATGATTTCCTTCCCTTTCCTTTTCTTGGAGATGATAATTGAAATCACCTCCTGATCACTGGTATTTTCATCATCATTATGCACCCTACTCTGTATCCAGTCCCACCTCTGTTGTTCATAACTAACTATTGGTTAGTCAATCACTATATATGTCTCCCCCTAGATTTGTGCATTTATAGCCCATTCACTGATCAACATTTTATTCAATCTAACTTCATTAAAACTGATTTCTCCAAAAATGGTTATCACTACAACTTCCTGAGCAACCTCTAGTCCTGTTTCCATAGCATGGACATCAGTAACTACCATCTTTTCCTGAGCAACTACCACATTTTCCTGAGAGACCACTGGTTTTTCAATTGCAGCAGCAGTCTTAGTAGCGACTACTCTGGCATCATTATCAGGGTCCTCATTTATTGTAGGAAGGACATAGAACTTAACTAACTTAAACTTCTCCCCCTTTTTGTTATCTTCATTTAAGGGAGTTGTAGAAGTAGCACTAAGACCAGCACCAGATGTGCTTCCTGTATTATCCTTAGCACCAAGACCAGCACCAGTCACTGTTGGGCTTGTCCATCTTGCTAGAAATATTTTGAACCACAGTCTTGATTGTTTGGAGCTGTATTCGCATGGCTGCAACTTCTAGAAATGTCCATTTCTGCTCTCGAACTTGAGCTTTCAGGGAATCAACTTCCTTAGCAATCTCAAAGATCAACTTTATAGCATGATCAATTTTATTTTCGCATTGTTCAATCACTTTGGTTAGCTCATCAATAGTTTTTGAGGATGTCTCAATGTATATCCGCATACCATATGAGAATCCTGCTTGAACTTTAGCTACAACGAGAATTTGTTCGTGTTGAGCAGCGCGTGTAACATTTTGAGTGTTGCCATCAGTTTCAACCCCTCTTTGAACTTAGCCAGCGACTCAAAATTATTGATATGACGATCATGAAGCTTTGAGCGAAGATCAAATACAAGAGCGATCTCGTTTCTCTTCTTACGGATCCTATCTGACCAAGTAACTAGGTCTTTATAAAGTTGGGCATGCTTAAACACCTTGTTGGATAGATCACTAATGTACTCCAAAGCTTTGTCCCTGGTCTCTTTCAATAGATTAACTTCATTCTTTGAAGAGGTGATATATTGCATAAGCAATCGTTGGGTACCTGCATCAGAAGAAGTTTCCTCTCTCTAAGGTGAGGGATCATCTTTTTGATCAGAGAGACGATAAGAGGTCACTGGTATGGTGGTTGAGGGTTCTAAGAGAGGTTTATCTATATTCTTTTTAAGTTCGGAGGGAGGTTGGGTTCATACAAGTTGGTCAACCTGATCTTCTAGTACCAATGCTTGATCCGATTGACAATCTCCACCAGCAAATGATTACTCAACACTAGAGGAGGAGGAAACTACTAACTCTTTTAGTGGTGAATCACCCTCATTGTCAAACTGATCCCTGAGGGTGTCTGTGCATTACTCAGCTGAATGAGCAACAGTCTTTTTCATGGACGACGATAAGGTATCATCAGTGTCCCCCAGTATAGTTGGTTCAACATTGGACATGGAGATATCCATTGGTATGGCTCCCTCATCATCATCAGTTTGTATTTGAACTGATGGATCATTGGGAACAGAAGTTGAGGCCTGTAACTCGCTATGTGATAGTAGTGAGTCATTGGCAGCCTGTGATGTGTAAAAAGAAGTAGAAAGAAAAGTTGGTGGTGGAGCCGGGTCTGTACTCATTGGATCACTCGATATGAGTGTGTTATCACCCATTAGTGACCATAGCCATTTTTCTGAAATGACATCCTTTTGTGAGGATGCAAGGTGGCTTGGGGTGTGACTCACTGATGGGATGGGGGAGACATCCAGAACTTCGCTCACTGTAGTTTGAGCTATAACGTCTGTTTGTAACTTGCCCCTTATGAATAACTGGTCTTTTGTGAGGCCAGTGAAGTGGTTGAAGTTGTGGGTTGAAAAGGACTGCCCTCAACGACTGAACGTACAGCCGCTGATCCATCCCAGGCATCTTTTGATGTCTTTTTGCTATGCTCTGGAACCTTTAATGTCCGGGGGCCTAAATTGGATTTTTTGTTGGAGTTGGTGGAGATGGTGATTTCTTGGATGGTGGGATCTCTTTGACGTTCGTTGGGGTAGTTTGTGACAACCGTAAAAAAAATTCTTAGGTCATTCCCGCACTTGAAATTCTAGAATCTCAAATTACGTTTACAGCATTAGTAAAATTTTATCGGTCATCCTAGGTTATGACTCCTTAAGTGTATTATAACTGCGTAACGTCTTAGAGATTGTTTAGCGAACCCTAGGTCCATGAGAATTATTTAATTAGGTTATAAAGTGCCAAGAAAAACAAAGGAAATTAAATTCCATCACTTATCACAAAATATTATCTTATCGCAAAAGTCGGGATTAATTGAAATTCCGTAACTACGTAAACGAAGCTCGAAACCAACAAATTAATACTCAAACATCTAAATTAAACAATCTAAATATAATTCAAAGTATTTTAGAAATTAAGAACATCAAATTTTATAACTCACTAAAACATCACAAATTAAACCTTATATTATACAAAAACTTATACAATTTTAATACAAATTATTAATATATAACATAGAAACTATATGTTATACGAGTTAAAAGTAAAAAAAGTGTTTTTTTTAATCCCTAGCCCCCCTCTCCCCACCCAAAACAAAAAAAAAAAAAATATCGGGCCTAAACCCCCTCCCCTACACCCATCCATTTCCAACTTTTAATTCACTTTAACACTCATAATCATTTCTTTAACATTCCAAAAACACACTTCTCTCTCTCTAACTTTCTCTAAAAAATCAGCCAACTTTTGATTAAAAATCCAAGAACTTGAAGGTATTCTTGAACCTAATCAAGGTTTTAAAGGTAAACAACAACACCCTTAATCTATTTCTTTACTTTAGGGTTTTAAACCCATGCTTTCAGTCTAATATTTTCGGATTCTATGCCCAATCCATGGATTAAAAAGAAAGGATAATCCATGATCAAACCAAAATCAAGTCCAAAAATTGTAGTTTGCTTATGATCTTACCAAAAATTCGTGTTCTTTGTATTTTTGATTGTGTTGAAATGTTAACAAAAAAAAAACATTTCTAACGCATTATGGATGTATTTCAATACCATGAGTGTGTTAGAACATGGATCTCATGGGCAAAAACCGAAAGCTCTTTTGGTGCAAGTTAATGTTCTTCATTTAAGAACTCAATACCCATTTTTGGGACTTGCATGAACCAAAATCATAGTTAGATTTATGCTCATAAAATAATATTTATTCTCTGGAAAAGGATGGTGCATGTATGTAAAATAAGGCCTAAATCAATGATTAGGGCCTAGGAAATTAAAGTGGTAGTCTAAAGACACAAAACTTAATTTATATTTTACATGCAATCTACCCAGATTCTTAGTCCGACTTTAACAGACCATAACTAAATAAATATTAGTCCAAATATTCTAATTTTTCTTCTCGAATTTAGCCCTATGTGTTAGCTTTCAAACCAAGTAGTCTCACTAAAAAATAATGAGTATTCGACCTCCAAACATGTCACACAAAACAGATGCCCCAGCAGAATGTTTTCTGTAACCACAAATTTGTGATGCATGTTCAAGAGCTCAAATGTATGCCTAGAAATTCCATAAACACACAACAATGAAAATCTTAAGATTTTGATAGTTGTGAGTTGTTGAAACTTACAATAATCTAAAAATTGATTTAAAACATGTTAAAAATAAAGATTTGATTTTTCTCATAATCCTTGGTGTATCAGGTACTATGGGAATTAATTTTGGAATTTTTAAACATATATGTATTTTCTTTAAGAAAATACAAACTATATTGCCATAACAAAGAAATAAATCATAAAAATTGGTTTTAATAATTATTTTAGTTTACGTGTTTATAATCATTATTTATTAGGAAACAAAGTTCCTGTGCTCCAAACAACTTGAAATTTTTACACAAGCTTTAAAATTTCTAAAATCTCACGTGGTAAAAACTTCATAATTTTTCATGGTCGTTTGCTATACTTTCCAAATTACCATCATATTAGACAAAAATTAATAATAAATAATATGTAAACTTAAATATCTCCAAATTTTTACAAAAAATTCATAAACATTATTATACTAAGTATGAAAAGTAGTAATCGGAAACATTTAGCATTGAGTTTTTCCTGAATAATTATAAATTAACATATTTAAGCCACGATCAAGCTTAAATAAAAAGAAACTACTCAATGTGAGAACACACTCGTTGATATGATCAGTTGGAGAGTATCGTTAGTGAGCAATCCTTTAATCATTTAAGTTTAGCATGTCCAACTCGCTGATAAGAAAATTAGAGTGTTTCTCATCTAATGGTTTAGTAAAAAGATCACCGAGTTAGTAGTCAGTAGGTATAAAGTGTAATTCAACATCACCTTTCATTTCATGTGAAGCAAGTGTAGCGAGTGCAGATAATGATGTAAAATTAAATTTCTTTAATAAATCGTTAACATATTTTCCTTGGTTTATAAAAATCCAGTTTTGGTTATTTTTCCTTACTTATAGCTTCATTTGTAGACCCAAACATTATGTCATCAACATATATTTGTACCAATATGACATCTTTCTTAACTTCTTTACAAATAGTGTGCTATCAATTTTACCTCTCAGGTAGCCACTTTGAATAAGATAGATAGGTAGAGTGGCATACCAAGCTCTTGGAGCTTGCTTCAAACCATATAAGGCTTTATCTAACTTGGACATAGCCATGATGATTTGGATTAGTAAATCCAGGTGATTGTTTTACGTATACCTCTTCCTGTAGTTTATCATTCAGGAATACACTTTTAACATCTATCTGGTAAACTTTAAACTTTTTGTGGGCAACAAATGCAGGAAAAATTCTGATCGCTTCAAGTCTTGCAACAAGAGCAAAGGTTTCATCATAGTCTATTCCTTCTTGTTGACAATACCCTTGAGCGACCATTCTTGCTTTATTTCTGACGACAACTCCATCAACATCCTTTTTATTTCTGAAAACCCACTTGGTACCTATCACTGATTTTTCCTTAGGTGAGGCACAAGCTTCCAAACTTTATTTCTCTCAAATTGGGCCAGCTCTTCTTGCATAGCTGAGATCCAATTATGATCGGTAAGTGTTTCATCAACCTTCTTAATTGAAGTATTATATTGAAAAAAAATTATATGTTTTTAATTCTTTTACATACATAATCTAGATCAAATCAAAAGAAATTATATTCCCCCTTCCCCCTTCTACAACATTTATTGTTAGTTTAGGATCAACAAATGTATTACAATATATTTTTTCTAATTATTTACTAATCTAAACTGGTGAATAAAATATTTCTAAGTAATAATTGGATAAAAGTAGAAAGAAAATGAAGGTGAGAGATTGAAGGGTGATGTGACATGGTAAGAATGATCTTATATGCATAAGCAAATTCTTGGTCCAACTCGTAACACATTAGCCCGTAACATATCCTGCTTTTTTGGGTTGTAGCTCGTTACCCATAACCAAAGTTGGAGTCTTAAAGTGTCACAATTTGTAAAAGGTTGTGGATTGGCCCGTAATTTTGGATTTTGGCCCGTGAAGAGGTTCCGTTCGTAATTCACTGGTTCAGGATGGACCGTACGCACGGTCACTAGGTAATGATCCGGTCGTAGCTGGTGACATTCATCTATAGCCGAGATCACCAGGCCATGACATAATCGTTGGCCGGTGAATTCCTATCTATAATTTACAAGGCAATTTGTGGATTTTAACTTTTGTTTGTATAAAAAACAATATAATCTAAAAGTTCTAGTGGTTTTTTGTTGAGTTGTGAAGAACGAATAAAGTCAGAATCTGAAAGTTAAAGTCTGAAAGACATGATTTGCTAGTAAAAGTCTGAAGACGGCATCTGAAAGTCAAAGTCCGAAGGAGTTGAGTCTGAAAATGTCAGTCTGAAAATTTCAAAGTCTTAAAATGTCGAAGTCTCAAAAAGTCAAAGTCCCAAAAAAAGAAAAATTAGGGTTGTGCGGCTTGTTTCCTTTTATATGTTTGTACTATATATTGTAACCCTTATTCATGTAAATCCTAAGTTACGAAATAATACTGAAAAACTCTTTAGCTGGTCGTGGACTAAACTAATCAGTCGGACTCAATATAACCATGTAATTTTCTCGTGTCGATTTTCATTTAAACATTTGCTTTATTCGTTTATTGATTTGTGAGTACAATTGTATTTAATTTATGTTTGGTACTCGATTCTAAACATTTTTGACATGTTTTGATCTACACACTAAAAACGAAAACAATTACACACAAAATCCAATGACTATTACAGATTGTAATTTTGAATTAATTAATATGGGGTAGTTATTTTTGTAATTTTTCTCTTTTAAAAAGGCAGTCTTGAGGAAAAAACAACTAGTTCTCACAAATTTATTTGTTCGGACAAGATCTTCACTTTATATAATAATAATAGTATTAAATCTAATATAATATCTTATTATTATTTAATAATATAATATAATACTTAATATACAAATACAAATATTATAATTAATTATATATAATATAACGTAACACAATATATACCAAATTTTATTAAAAGGTAAGATTATTACCGGAAAGCTCTTTTTTGATAACCAACCAAAATTTGAACTTGCACAAGAAAGTGTTACATCAATCATTGATAGATCCGAATTCATCAAAGGAAACATATAAAACATGTAAATCTTGACTACCCAACAAGGCTACATTCAACATAACACCCATACAATACTCTAGCATTTTAGTTTCTCAATGGAACTACCAAAATCATCTTTACTATCTTTGTTTATCTACTCTTCTACCATTATAGTTTTTGTTGCATCTTCATCATTGCATAATGCTTTTGAAAACTCTATGACCGAGTTCGGTAACTATACCGCTTTATCAGATTTTCGACTAGTGAATAGACGAAAGCTCATGACTTGTCGCAACCCCGGACCTTATGTCCATGTCAATGTTAGTTCCATATCCGACCTTTCTGATGAGCAGTATGTAACGGTTAACGTCACTGGTGTTTTAAATCCCTCTGAAAGTGATTGGGTTGCCATGATCTCACCATCACACTCCAAGTAAGTTGCGCATATAAAGTATAAGATTCAAACTTTGGGGTTTGATTGCATTGGATTTTCTTTCTTATTATTATAATCATAGATCATAGATGATTGATATGATTTTATCACAATTAATTTTAAATTCAACCAACAAATAAATTTAAATGATATTAAATAAAATTGTACAAAAATCGGCTACCTGCTCAAGAAGTTAAAATATATATATATTTTTATATCTGCATAGATAATAAAGAAAATAACAGAAAAATTGTATTTTTAAACATTAAATATGTAGTAGTAGCAAGAGAGCATTTTTTAAATATAATTTACCTAATTAATAAATAGAGTAAAATCATTTCTCTTTACACTAGAGACAAGAAGTAGCTTCCTTAATTTGTTGGTGTTATTATTCTGATATAATTTTGTTTTTGTTTTGTGAAGCACGTCCACATGCACTCAAAACGCTATTCAATATCTACAGACGGGTGATACAAGTGTATTGCCACTGCTATGTCATTATCCTGTGAAGGTAGAAACAAATTTTATGTTTATTAGTTTCTTTTTTAAGTCAACGAATCAATCTCTTATAATAACCTATTATTTAATTACATATCAATTTTTGTCTCAAATGAGTATCGGGCCAACGCACGACCTCATAATAAGGTATAAGTAATTTGAGTTCATATGGAAACTTAAAGTTAACTAGTCTTTTAATCACTTCAAGCTACTTCCTAAATCTTTTGTTGTATTTGGGTGATAAATTTACGGGAACTTATAAGAATTTAAATTTATTTATGTATAAATTTAAGTTAGAAATTTTGTTTCGTAAACAAAAATATTAGAGTTTATTGAAAAAATTAATTAAACAAAAAAAAAAAAAAAAAAAAAAAAACTATTTGAACCAGCTTTTCAAAAAGTGTATAACTTATGAAAACTAAAATAACTTAACTATCCATAGCTAGTTAAATGTCTTTTATCTATTTTGAGCTTTATTTTTTTCATTCTTATATTTCAATTCACATATTAAGCTCCAGCTCCCGTTACCTTATCAAACAGTTCTAAAAAAATATAAGTTCTAGCTTCCAGCATCAAATATAACCAATTTTGCCATATACACTCATAAACAATAATGTGGTTCCTATAAGAAGGGGTATTTTTGTAGGAAGTGTGACAAGTCAATGAGGAAGAGACAAGTGTTCTCCCCATTTCTCCATCATCCTTATTTCTCCACTTTTTTTTTTCAATTTCGTTTTTTATTTAATTTTTATTTTCGTTTTTTTTTACATTTTTTTTTTCGTTTTTTCTTGTTTTTTTCATCTTTTTTTTTTACCTTTTTCTCGTTTTTTTCGGTTTTTTAACTTTTTTCCTTTTTTCATTTTTATGATCTTTTTGATTATATCTATGATGCACCCAGACTTAAATATGATACACGGATTATTCAAAATACACATTAAAGTATAGTTATTAAATAAAAAACCGTGCACCATATTATAAGATATGGTGGATCATGGTTATAAAAATATGACACCCTAATTTTTAGATATACGTTTAACATTATTATCATATAAGTCTGGGTACATCATAGTTCTAAAATATGGTACAGTAAATTTTAAAAATTCAGTGCATCATATTTATAAGATATGGTGCATCATGGTTATAAAATATGACACTCTATCTACTAAATGTACAATAAATATCATTATCATATATGTCTGAATGCATCAAAGTTATAGAATATGATGCTAGTAACTTATACTTTTACGATGCATCGTAGTTATAAACTTTGTAATTTTCAAATATATTTTATCATAACGTTAAATTGGATACATTTATAACGTATATTACAAAAATAGAATCAAATAAAAAATTATTTTGTTAAAATCTGTATTTAAAAACGAAAAAATAAAATAAAAAAAAGTTAAAGAAACATAAAAAAACATAAAAAAAAACGAAAAGAAAAATGAAGGGAAAATAAAATAAAATAAAAAACGAATATAAATGGAATATAAAGTAAAAAATGATTGGGAAATGAAAGAGAAAATGAAAAATGAGGAGTAGAGAAATGAGAAGGGGGGAGAAATTGAGGAAAAATGATAAGAACACTTATCACTTCTCATTAACTTCTCTTCTCATTAACACTTATCCCTTCTTATTAACTTCTCTTCCTTCTCACAAAAACCCCTTCCTTATTTAAACCAAGACCCATAAACAAATCATCAAGTTAACCCGACAAGCTCTACCTTTATTTTCTATCAAATCCAGGTGAATATATGAGTTGCAATTAGTTGCTATTTGAATCCCTTAATATACAAAACACTATTAACAAAATTAAGATTCAAGACATGCCTTTTGCTTAGGTGTATGTGTGGTAGTCACCAACTAAAAGATCACGGGTTCAGGTCTCATTGGAGACATAAAACTGTAATGAATTTGAAAATCATATCTTAATAAAAAAGTTATATATATTTATGTATAGAGAAAATTACACCAATGGTCCTTTATGTTTACCTCAAATTTCATTGGCAGTCCTTTACAAACTTTAATTACACCGATGGTCCTTTATATTGAAACTTGTTACGCCAATAGTCCTTTAGACTAACGAACATTAACTACACCGTTAAAAAGGACCATGTATGATATTTTTTATTCTTTTAATTTTTTTTCCTTTGAATAAAATATAAGTTATACAATCTAAAATATATATAGATACATTATGAGGTGCATAGAACATCATTTTCATTTTTCTCATTGCACTTATGAAATTCATCACCATATCCGGTCATTTTCTCCACTAAAACATCAAATTTTATAGTCCACCACCCAAAATGCACTTATACATACATTTGTGACTGAAGATGATTTATGCACAATACATCAAATTTTAAGTCACAAATGTATGTTTAAATGGATTTGAGTGGTGGACTATAAAATTTGGTATTTTAGTGGAAAAAATGACCGGATTTGGTGATGAATTTCATAAGTGAAATGAGAAACATGAAAATGATGTTCTACACACCTCATAATGTATATACATATAATACATTTTAGATTGTATAATTTATATTATATATATATATATATAATTAAAAGAGAATATGATGGAGGAATATGAGCCCTTCATTGTTTTTCACCCCTTGCAATCCAACGATCTTAATTTATTTCGTATAATTACACTTTTGACCCCTTAAATATTTGATGTATTTATTTAAATTATAAAAGTCGACCACAATTTAAAAATATCGACTACATATTTTATTCATTTATAAAAGTTAAATTCGTCGCACCTTATCGAAACTATATAAAAAAATCGGTCCTAAATCGACCACAATATTTTATTCATTTATAAAAATTAAATTCGTCCCGCGTTATCGCGGGTTTAACGGAGTAGTTAACGGTCGTTAGTCTAAAGGACTATTGGCGTAACAATTTTCAAAATAAAGGATCATTGGTGTAATTAAAGTTTGTAAAGGACTACCAGTGAAATTTGAGTTAAACATAAAGGACCATCGGTTCTCTTATGTATATTCATTGTCGTCACACGCTATATTAAGTAAAATTCGTAGGCCTTAACTATGCATGGGACTAAAAAACAGTCCACTTTGAGTGAATATGAACGGTAACTATGATTTATCATGCCAAATGCAGGCACAGTACGTAAGCAACGACTTGGATTATTTGAGCTGCAAGAAGAATGAATGTAAAGAGTATAAGGATGGAGAATGTGTAGTGACAACCTGTGGTGCCACATTGACATTTGATGTTATCAATATCCGAACAGATATTGAATTTGTGTTGTTTGGTGGCGGATTTTTGAAACCTTGTATGACAACTAGATCTAGTCCGGTCAATTTCAAAAATCCGAACCAACCGATGTATGGACATCTCTCAAGTGTTGACTCCACGGCGACATCAGTAAGTATCCATTTCGATTTTGTTGCATTTTAGAGAGAATAATAACTACTCCCCACCTAGCTTCATAACGAAAGAGGGGATAATTATGTGAAATGCTAGAAGCACACAAGTTAGGTACCGCTAAAGCTACAAAAAAATTGATAAATTTACAGTTTTTACCCTTAAGCTTCTATATTTGTACATAAATAGTCCATAGAAGTCAAATAACCGTATCCTTAATTTGGTATTGCAACTGCATTTACTATAAGGAATCGTTTCCAGTCAAATTCTCAGAGTGTTGTCATTAAAATAAACTTGCAGATGAGGTTGACATGGATTAGTGACGATAAAACCCCTCAACAAGTACAATACGGAGATGGGAAGTCTCAAGCTTCACAAGTCAAAACATTTACTCAAGATGACATGTGCGGTATGTTTGTATCTTTATCTTGTTTTCTGTTGTCACATTTTTGTTGTATGTTTGGTGTTCAAAATGTTGAAAAGCCAAACTGTTTTATCCTTAGCAACGAATATATTAATCAACAATTATGCTATGTTATGATATATAAATGTAAGTTATCATATACTTAATGACCGTAAAGTTCGAAGAAAAAACAAGTGGATGGGTTTGGACATTGAGACTCATGTCCAGGCTGGTTACTTTTGACCTGCCAACACAAATTAACCATCCAACCTGTTTGTCAAACCAGTTCCGGTTTGGGTCGGAAACTTTTGACCTCTCAACCTGCACCAGCTAACCCAACCCCCCTTGAATTTCCACCGTAGTTACAAGGGATAGATGATATTACAATGTCAAATTTCCAGTAAGTTACCGAGATTTTGTAATTCATATTGATTTATTTGCAGTTCATAGTGAAACCAACTTAACTAAAACTTTTGACACTGAACTATTTATATGAAAACCAAGGTTCAACTTTACCAAGTCCAGCAAAAGATTTTGGATGGCATGACCCGGGCTACATTCATTCAGCAGTTATGACAAGTCTCAATCCTTCAACACAATATTCATACATATATGGAAGGTAATGTACCTTTTTGTCATTTTTAAGCAATCTTCCTTTAATCTTTTTTCATTAGTTTCCCCACATATTTTAGTGATTCAGTTGGATGGAGCCATAGAACTAACTTCCGAACTCCACCTAAAGGTGGGTCAAAAGAACTTAAATTTCTTGCATATGGTGACATGGGAAAGGCTCCTCGTGATGCTTCCAAGGAGCACTATATACAGGTAGATACATTGTTTGATGTCATCATAATTTGATAATCCTTTCTAAATGAAATTTATTAATGATAGTAAAGTTATTTGTAGCCTGGATCTCTCTCTGTCATGGAATCGATTGTAAATGAAGTATCAAATGGAAGCATAGATATAATATTCCATATTGGTGACATAAGTTATGCTACTGGATTTCTGGTTGAATGGGATTACTTCCTACATCTCTTAAGCCCCATCGCTTCTAAGGTGTCTTACATGACAGCAATTGGAAACCACGAAAGGTATGTTACATTACGTATAAAATAGGGGTGATAATTCGGATTGGGTCAGGTTGGCGGGTCGAGATTATCCAACCCAAACCCATTTATTTCCGTGTCTGTTTCGGAACGATTCAAGAATTTCCACGCCAATTATAAAATACATTATAGGGTTACGTATTCTTGATCATAATAGTGAGTTCCCTCGTATATCCATAATCACGTGGTGTTTGGGATTGCTTATTTTTAAGCACTTTTATGCTAAAAAAATAAGCAGGTGTCAACATGCTTATTTTTTCAAAAATAATCAGATAAGCAGTTTTCAAAAAGATGTTTATTTTTGCTTATCTGCTGTGAAATTAAGCAATAACCATTTAATGAGGAAAAGGAACATGAACATAAGTTTTATTATATGCAGTAGAAACTTGCTTGTTATACTAATACATTGGCTTGATATGTTAGAGATTATGTTGGCACTGGATTGGTATATGTTACACCGGATTCAGGAGGAGAATGCGGAGTGGCTTATGAAACTTATTTTCCTATGCCAACGCCAGCAAAAGATAAGCCCTGGTATTCAATTGAATTAGGAAGTGTTCACTTTACAGTCATTTCAACTGAGCATGATTGGTCCCAAGACTCGGAGCAGGTAACATCTAACTGAAAATGCGCTGACAAGAATATGTTGTTGTAAGTTAAATTAACATAATAAATATTAATCCTCTGATATTATGCATAGTATCAATGGATGAGCAAGGACATGGCTTCTGTTGACAGATCTAGTACTCCATGGTTAATCTTTACAGGGTAAGTGTGTTCGGAATCCAAAAACTCAAAGTAAATGCAAAATTATTTGAAATAAACAAGAAGAATGTTTTGTTTGACATTTCTTTACATGATAAGAGCTTCATCTTCGATCTCTTTGCTAATTTGATGGACTATTTTTTTTTTCTTTTGGTGTTGAAAATAATCAGGCACAGACCAATGTATTCAAGCTCTGGATTTGTTGTCGATAAAAGATTCGTCGAAGCAGTAGAGCCGTTACTATTGGCAAACAAGGTAAAACTTTCTCTGTTCAAATAGTTAAGGAAAACTCAATCACAAAAATAGCGTCATGATTTTGTGTACAAGATGGATGATCAGCGTAGGTTGATTTGGTTCTGTTCGGCCATGTGCATAATTACGAGAGAACATGTGCAGTATATCAAAAGGAATGCAAACAAATGCCTATAAAAGACGGAAATGGATTTGACACTTACAATAACACAAACTACGCAGCACCTGTTCATGTAACTATTGGAATGGCTGGATTTACATTAAAAGGCTTCCTTCCTGTCGTAAGCATAAAACTAAAATTCTGCATTATGATCAAGTGAATTGAATGAGATACATTTTTGTCCATGCATTTGTTTAGTTTAAATGTTTAATGATACCTATACAGGCTGCTAGTTGTAGTTTGGTAAGGATTAAAGAATTCGGATACACCAAGGTGCAAACAACTACAACAGAATTAAGTTTTCAGGTGAACATTTGATATTTGAACGAACATTTATACTAATACGTCCCAGTTAACTTTTAAATACATTATTTGTCTCTTAACACCTATATTCGATCATTTTGCAGTTTGTGAATGCAAATACAAGAGAGATTGAAGACAGATTCGAAATTATTAAATGATGGACTCTGTGAATGATATGGAAGACTGAAAGCCGGCCATATATTTACAACTAAAATTATGACATTAAGTTATTCTGAGGAGCATTTTAATTTGATCATGCGAGAGAGAAACTGATTTTAAATAGGTGTCAATATTTTAACTGGTTACATGCATGCCCTGCCCTAATATGCATTACTGTTGCAACTACATGAGATATGCTAACAAAAATCTAACTAGTTTTTTCACTATTTTTTTTCAGAATAACTAATATTTCACACACATTCCACACAAACATATACATGTCCTTCACGGGACTTTAAATCATAACCTGTTTGTTAATAGGTGACATCAATACCGCTAGGACAATGGACATAATTATCTAGAAAAGAGAAAACTGAATAAACTACTTTACATGACTTTTGTAATCAGAAAATGCCTCTCAATTTAGACGTTGAGTAGTCCAATTGCCTAGGAGCAAATTATGATTTTTGTCACAGAGATAATTTTTGGAACAGATTAGTAATTGGAGCGGAGTTGGTAAATGGTGAAAGGAGATAGACCTTTTTGTAAATCTTACCGGTAGGACAATGGACTTAATTAATTGGAGTGTGTTTCACATTCGAGAGGAGTTGGTATTACGGGTAAACGGATGAGATCTTTATGTCTAAGTTATCCGGGGAAAATAAGTACTTTTACTCTGATGTACACGACCTAATTGGAATATCTGAGAGTAATTGGTATTATATTTTGTTATTTACTAAATGAGAATGATTTAGGATTTGAAAGATTCAAATTGAATAATAAATATGGGGTATGTATAAGGGATAAGTGCATGTAAATATATTTAATTATGACAAAAAGTCTACTGTGTGTATCTAATTTTATTAGGTATATTGTATACATGCATCAAACTTTTCAGTTGTTACTATTGTATATATGTTATATGTTATTATTTGTAACCATTGATGTGTTTATGGCTCCATCTGGTTTATATGTGCTCCATTACCATAACTTAACTAGTACAAGTTATAATAACGATAACTAAAAATTTGATACACACAATAAACTTTGAATTATAATTAAATACATTTTCAAGTATTGATCCCTAAATATAATATATATGGCTCCATTTGGTTTATATGTGCACCATTATCATAATAACTAGTACGAGTTATGATCTTATTTAAGGTGCCCAACCCATATCACATTAGCCCCATCCCACTTTTAACTAGTTGAAGGTGTAATGATCTCTTTTAGCCTAACTCATTCAAAGTTTAGTATATAAGTTCTGAGGGAGTTTCATTCTAAAATCAACTGATGATAGAAGAAGTAGCTCATAAATTTAAATATAAACTTTGATTTTTATATATGTTTTCAATGTGAGATTTGGGTTTACACCCAATAAAAGGTAAATAATTGTGTTGATGAGCCTGCTTTCTTGGCCTCTTGATGCGTTTTGACAGAAATCTTCACAATGGCAATATTTGAAAAGTATTATTGTCACTTGTTATTTGATAATTTTTGTTTGTTCCGTTTATAGATTTAGTAGCATTATGCTAATATATAAGTTAAAAGGCTGTTAAGACTCAATATCTTCAAACTATTTAAATGTTACCATTAGTTATAGACAGGACTGATTAAAGAGAAATCTTGGTTTAATCATGTCTAAGTTTCTATTATTATTGGTGCATATTTTCTATCAGATCCTTTTTGCCCAAACATGTTTTGTTGAAAAACAATGCAATAAATGCATCCCCAAAACTAAGGTATGAAGCTCTAGGGTTGCTACATCAAACTGCGTCATGACTTGTATCATTTGTAGTATTGACGTTTTTCTAGGTTTTTATTAGGTTGTTTCTGGTTATGTTTTAAGGGTTTAGTTTGGATCAGCTTGCGAAGTGGAATGAAACACTTCTTTTTTGGATAAAGCGTTAATTTACTATTCTTTATTCTTTCATACTTGCAAGGCAGTATTTTCGTCGACTGTGGGAAATTAGAATTATTAAGTGATTAGTCGTTTGTCTTGATATTAATATTGTAAGTCCCCTTAGGGCTCAGATTTACGGGGTAAACTTGTTTATACGAGTGCGGAATCCTCACATAAACATAAACGATAACAAACGAGTATAAATATCACTTTTATTGAATGTAAACAAGGTTACATTCGAAGTTACACAGAGTATTCGAACTTAGGCACAAAAACCCAGTTCCTAAACCCTAAAAACCACTCCCAAACCTATTTTCGGACTTGTGTATTTATAGGCAACTAAGTTCGTACAAACCTACTAAATTCGTACGAACCTAGGCACTTTCTAAGTTCGTACGAACTTACTAAGTTCGTACCTATTCTAAGTTCGTATGAACCTACAAAATACACAGACAAAACTTAAGTTAACGATTACAATGATTAACAAAATGACTTCTAAACCTAACTATTACAAACTAGAAGTTGTTGTCACAAAACGTGCACCAACAGACTCCCCCTTGACAATAGCTCTAGTTTCTATGCACCAACAGGCTCCCCCTTGACAATAGCTCTGGTTTCACCGGAGTTGTTGTCACCCGAGTAGTCTTCGATCTTGATTCTGTTAAGCTCTTTTGTCTTCGTGTATAGAACACCCTTTCCACAAAGTCTTCAACACCCTCTGACATCTTCAATCTTTATGTCTCTAACTATCTCTAGCTTCTGACATCTTCATCGAATCATGTCATACACCCTCAACAACTCTTGTAGCTTACCTTTAGGAATCATCTTTTTTAGATCTTAAATCCTCTCGGTCTATCACTACAATTCACCTTCAGACATATCTTCATTTCTGAACTAGACTTCTGTAGGTATTCTCTAACTCTGATTTTCACTATTAAACTTGACAGTTCAATGGTATCTCTCTCTGTTAGATTGACTAGACTCCCCCTTACCCTGTTCAAGCGTACCATGTCTTCCAGTTGAAGAGTTAGACAGCTCACATTGTTTGGTCACTGGGATCATCGTCTGTCACAACACATCCTCTTTACAACCAGTCTTCACCCCTTGCCAGGCTTCTCCCCCTTGAGCTGCTGCGCTCTTCAACAAAGGATGTCCGCCTAAGCTATGGTGAAATAGTTGTAATAGTATTGTTGGAATTGTTGTTGTGTAGGTGGTGATGGTTACGGATTAGGCTGTCGGCTCACTAATGATAACCCCACTAGATGTCTTCTTGTTGGACCTTCTAGTGAATAACGAGGTATCATTATCAGAATCAGCATCATCATCTTGCAATGGATAATCATCGTCTTCATTAACCTTACGTTTTGCCTTAATCCGTAGTAAAACGAGACCCTAAGTGAGATCCAAGTATGATTAGATCTATCCAACTGTGGAATTTCATCTTCATCATCACTTTCATCATCACTCTCGGTCTGTTTACTCGCAAACCCCCAATATCCTCCTCGAATTTAGATCTTCTAGCTTCAATGCATGGTCATACCTAAGCTTTGAATAAATCGCATTCGAGTTGTTTCTCCAATTGCATAGTTAAACAATCAAAAGTAATTGTCTCCCCATTTAGTAAGAACTTAAATTTGTACAGATTAAAATGAAAAATGACTAAAAATAAACAAACAAATATGAAATTATTCATATTAAAAAGTACATTCTTTTTGGGAGAGTCACTGTTACGAAGATCATATTAGCCATAATGCGTACGATACACAGTTAGGAATTGAATTATTCATTGGTTATTATGTATGTAATTTATAGTTCACGACGATTATCGGTATTGTTGTCCACTTAAGCAGTCAACACTCAGATTTTCATGTACACATTTAGTTATTGTTCACGATTAACTATGTATCTCACATTTGATATACCCTTAGAATCGAGAAAGTCCAGAATTCCATGTAATGGATGTTTTTAATTTAAAATTCATCTCTAAAGTCAAGTCCTTTATATTAAGAGCAATGTACTTTTGTACATGTGAAGAGACTAGACTAGGGTTAGAGCCTAACAAATCTAAAATCAAACCAGAGGTGACAGGTCTGCACTTTCGTACAACAGAGCGACATAGTTTGACTAGAGACCTTGAAAACGGTATTCTTGTTTCGCTGTCAAGTTTGCTCTACTTTTAGGATACACTGACTGAGTCTAGGTCAGCATGTTTCAAGATGTTGCAAAAGAAACAGTCAGTGAACCCCCCCAGATGAAATAGTTTTTATTTATCCAAAAACATGTATTCAGGTACAATCTATCTCCTAAGAATTAAGACTTAAGTCGTACATCAAAATAGAGATTGCACAGAATAACCGTATTATTTTATATTGATTAGGTACTTGAAAACCGTTATGTCATATGCCTACCGATACATCGTATGATGAAACTATTAGTTAGGTTTATATTTAAAGTACTTTTTACTGTGTATGTACTACATCTAAAAGCCACACATATAAAAATGTTCTAGGCATGGGTAATGTTTTCGTCATTTCTTCGCGTCATTACAGTGACACTCATATTTTTATAGTTTTTCCAAACTAACTAAAAATCCTAAGAAATAAAGATAGATAAAAGTTCTTAAGGGAGATATGTCACTCATGACTTGTTATTCCAGCGATGTGGATTAACAACTCAGAACTTGATTGATCAAAAACCTTACCATACAAATCAGCTAGATTATCATCCCAGATTTGATTTTATCTCCCCCTCAGCTGCTACGTCTTCTACTGAACTTGTAGCCTATGAGGTTTGTGTTCCTGCACACTAGATAAAAATCATTAATTACAAAGGGGGACCCAAGCCACCACGGACTTGGGTCTACCATTCTCATCAACAAATGTAAATTCCTTCAGATATCCATCTCGCCTTTCAGGTGACATGGATACTCTGGAATTCACACTTGTTGGTGAATAGGAGGAGGTATCACTAGGCCTTCTATCTGGAGAGACTTTTGGAAAAGTCTTTGATTTACTGGCCTAGGTTTCGAAGTATATCTAACCCTAGATTTATAGTTATCATTCGAATTATGAAAATTCGTATTACAAAAACCCTGGTTAGAAAAACTTTTGCTGGGGTTGTTAAAACGTTTTGAAGGTTTCAACCGAATTGATTCTCTATTTGAGCTTCCTGTAACAGGAGAAGTGCTCATTGGACTATCAATTGTTGAAACTCTTGATTTCTTATATGGACACACATTTGCCACATGTCCCTTTTGATGACATGTGAAGCACAAACGCTTCTCCCAGGCTTTCTTCTGAGCCGTGAGATGCGCTTCGTGTTCCAATTCTGTTTGTTTACCTTGTTCATTTATATTCTTAACATCTTCTATTGAAGGTCTAACAAACTTAAGTTTGGTTTCTGACTCCTCATTGGTCCCTGACTCAGCTCTTTCTGACTTAACAAATTGTATTAACCCAGGGACTGCTGATTGATTTAAAGAGGGGTTTCAGTGTAATCCATTCCCCTATAATCACTGGGCTGCTTCTGAACACTTAGTAGATTATCTAAAGTTTCGATTGAAAATCTTCTTAGTTATAGTTTTCTAATAAGATCTGCAATCCTAACCTTAGTGTCTGCTAGTTCTTTTTCCTTATTTGAAGACTGTTTAGTTAAATCCAAAGCATGCTCACGAGCTAAGTCAATTATTTGACTCTGCTCGTTCACTTTGTCTTTTAAAACTTTTAAATCCTCTTTATCATATTTAGCTTTATTAACTAACTCAGAATTTCTCAGTTTTAAGATTGTGTTTTCTTCTTTTAAAGTATTTAGCTGAGCCGTCATCATATTAGATGATTCAATCAAATTCTCAGCCTGCTCTGCAAAGTTAGTACATAAAACACAAGCATTAACTACTGAGTCTAAGTTTAGAATAACCTTATGCTTCTCAGCATCCATTTTGGCCATATAAACGATGAAGTCCTTTGTACTCATAGTATCAGTTGACTCCAATCTTATAACCCTGGTATCTGAAGCAAATAATTCTCTCTCAATCTTCTTCTCACTAGTTACCTTTTGATCTGCCTCATCAATTGTGGTCACGAATTCCTGAGGCTCTTCAACATGTGTACTCCAATCACATGAACCGTCATGTCTTTCAGTAACCAAGGCTCTGGAATATGTACTATTCCCTGAGTATTGATCACTAGTTGACGTCCCTTGATGTGAGTCAGCCTTACTCTCTTTGATCTGTGTATCAGCGTCAAATCTCTTCTCCAAAGCTACCCAAAGCTCTCTAGAATAGCCGTAACGTTGTTTGAAAGTATACTTAATTTCTTCTGGAAGACACTTGATGATAGCAGACAACGCCTTTTTTTCTGCGTCATACATCCTTTTGTCTTCCTCCTTCATCGTTGAATACGAATGAAACCTAAGTTTCCCTTCGAATTCATAAGAAGGTGTATCATATCCTTCATTGATACAAATCCACATTTTTATGTCATTTAATTTTACAAATGATTCAAATCTTTCTCTCCACCAGAAGTAATCTTCAGCCTTTAACAGCTTTGGTGGTGAAGTAGCTTTACCTACTTCAGGATCCATTTCTATCAGCTTGTTCACAATTGACATCTTGAAAGAGTGTATATGGATTTGAGGTAGGTTTGTAGTAGAAAGTCAACTAACGTCAAGTTCACTCAAAACACAAATTTCCCTCCAAAAATGCGCAAAACTTTTCTGAGTAAAATTTAAATTTTCTCAAACCAAAGTTAAACAATGGTAAGTCTAAATTCAAATTTTTTTGTGAAACAATTTTTTTTTTTTTTCCGAACTTAATAAGGTTAAGTTCGTACGAAGTTAGGAATTTTTCAAACTTATAAGTTCGTACGAACTTAGTATGTTCGAACAAAAACTAAGTTCGAAGGGTAGGTCCGTATAATTTCAAACGTTCGAACTTAGCAGGTTCGAAGCTGTAGGTTCGTACGAACTTACAGCTGGCTAGGTTCGAAGGCTAAATGAGGTAAGTTCGTATGACACTTTCTGAGACGTACGAACTTGCTGTTCAAACTCAAATCTGAGCAAAAACTCAGATCAAGAAAGATTCAACCGTTGAAATCGAATGAAACTTAAAGAATATGAATCACAAACACTCAAGGAAGCCGAAAGTACAACTTTTATCTTCCCAAACACTTGTAATCTCTCGTTTCTTTATCTTTTCTTTACCCCAAACCAAAAACCAAATGTTTAAAGGCTCTGATACTACTTGTAAGTCCCCTTAGGGCTCGGATCTACGGGGTCAACACGTTTATACGAGTGCGGAATCCCACATAAACATAAATGATAACAAATGAGTATAAATATCACTTTTATTGAATGTAAACGAGGTTACATTCGAAGTTACATAGAATATTCGAACTTAGGCACAAAAACCCAGTTCCTAAACTCTTAAAACCACCCCCAAACCTATTTTCGGACTTGTGTATTTATAAGTAACTAAGTTCGTACGAACCTACTAAGTTCGTACGAACCTACTTAGTTCGTACGAACCTAGGCACTTTCTAAGTTCATACGAACTTACTAAGTTCGTACCTATTCTAAGTTCGTACGAACCTATAAGTTCGTACGAACCTACAAAATACATAGACAAAACTTAAGTTAACAATTACAATGATTAACAAAATGACTTCTAAACCTAACTATTACAAACTAGAAGTTGTTGTCACAAAACGTGCACCAACAAATATTTTGACATAAATGTTGAAAAGTTAGTTGATAATCATAATCTCCAAGTCAAGCAAAGAAACTCTTGGAGATTTGGAACAACAAAACTAAAATGCAAGCTTTAGCACAATCTCCCAGTTAGCAACAAAAAGAAAGTATGGTGTTATGTGAAGGCATAGACCACGTTAGGGGTATTCACAGTTCGGTTTGATTTGATTTTTGGCAAACATCATATCGAATCGGATATTTCGATTTTCTAATAATCAAAACCGTTCGATTTCGATTTCTCTACAATTCAGTTTTTCGGTTTTTCCGTTTCAATTCGATTTTTATCGGTTATTTTCGATTAATAACCAGATTCTAAACTTTTGAGGGAATTTTATTTTTTCCAATTCCGTTGTGTAGTTTGTTTGTTTATTTCTTTTAGCATGTTTACAAGGTCCACAAACATTATCTTATTCATCTTATTTAAAACAAATACTCGATTATAACTCGTGAATTCGCAGGGTTACACATATATTTTTTTAAAACCTGAGGTATATATAAAAAGTAACATTTTATCATCACATTATAATTCAATTTAATTTATACAGTTCAAGTAATATAATAGAAGGTGATAATTTGTTGTGGGCGTTTTTATAAATTGTCATCTACAATAGACTCATTAAAACAATAATCATATACATCTTAAATATAGATTGATGATGTATAATTTAGTTGTCGCTGATTATAACCATTACAACCTTCAAAATATAATTATTAAATAATTTGTTGAATTAATTGCTATAATATAGACCGTTGATAAATAAGCGTGATATAAAGTAGATATAATTTATTATAATTCTTTTGTTATATAGAATAAATTAAGTATGTTATCCTACAATTCTAGTTGTTTGGTTGAAAGAATTTATGACCTTATGTATTTAGCTAATTATTTTATAAATAAGAATTGTGTTACCTCATTACATTCTAGACTCCAACTATTAACTCCATCACATCATTAGTTACTATGTAGATGGACTAATGGTTATGGTTTAGTTGGTTAAGAAGGAACTACGAATTGGATTGGACTAACGATTATGATTTTGTTGGTTAAGAAGGAACTATGGATCAGATGGTTACTGAAGCATCATCGATTGATGCTTGAAGAGTTAATGAGAGTCAGGGAGTATTATAATATAATTTCTATCTATTTTATATATAATAAAACAAAACACGTAATTACTATTTAACTACATTATATACTTAGTGAGTTAGAGTATATTAAAAATAAAATATATAAAATTGTATATAAATATTTAAAATAATTGAAAAATATTGGTTACGGTTATTATGTATAACCCGAATCGAATCAAAATATTTTGATTATTACATTATTGAAAATTGACTCGTTAGTTTATATTCGATTTGATTTTTTCGATTGTTTATTTCGATTACGATTGATTTTTTGATTTTTTTCGTTCACCCCTAAATCACATGGTGTGCTACCCTGCTAGAAAAGTAGACAAAATATTATTAAGGGAGAAACTTTAACCACACTTTGAATTTCTTAAAAACTCTCGGATTATTTATTTTGTCTTTTTGTAGTTCTTTTCTATTTTAAGTTGTAGTATATAATATATAATGTTCTCTTCATCCTAAATGATAGTTCATCTTTCTTTTTAAGTTGTTTCAAATTAATTGTTCATTATTAAAAATGAATATTAAAATTCGATCAAGTTCACCCTATTACCCTTACTTGTAAGTGTTGTTACAAAAGTGAAATTAAAAGCATTAATTAATTAGTCAAGGGTAAAATTGTCATTTTGTAAAAAATAAGTAGTAAAAAACTATGTATTTTTTGTCTGGTGACGATTATTTTGGGACGGAGGGAGTAACAAATTCAGTACTCTCTTTGTCCCATATTTATATCCATGTTTTTCTTTTTGAAGGTCTCAAAATAATTGTCCACTTCTAAAAAATAGGTGGATACAGTTAACTAATGTTTCTATATTACCCATACTTTATATGTGTGTCATAAAAAGGTGGATAAAAAGTAAGGCTGAAACTATCATCTTACACAAAAGTACAGTATGATCACTATTTTTCTTAAACTGCGTATATTTTTATTTGTAACAATAAATTTGAGAGTGGGGAGTAAAAAATAACGTTAAATGAATTTAATAAAACAATTTAGGGTTTTTGTTAGAAAACTAATATTTATAAAGAATATTATTTTTATAATTTAAACCAATATTTATAAAAAAAAAAATTTATATGTTATATTAAAATAGATGTTTTCGCATATAAAAGATGAGTTATTTTAAAAATAACCTATAAACTGAACTTTTATTATAAATGAGTTTGTATGAAAAGGGTAGTTTTAATAAAAAGATAATTATGTTATAAGATAGTTCATTACAAAAATAAACTAAAGATAAATATTAAAAGGTGCAAGTTAACTTGATAAATGAGATTGACGTGATTTAGCGGTGAGGGTGGATTGAGAATATAAGGTGTGTAAAATAGGACCCAATATTAAGTGCTTAAAGAAAAGTCAAAGGGTAATTGATGAGGATTGGTTGGAAGATGAGGATGAAGGGCTACATTTTCATACTCATTCGTCTCATTTTATTTCTTCACGTTATTAAATTTTTACAAAAATTGTTTATCTGTTAAAATTAATTAATAAAAATTATTGAAATTTTCATTCAACTCTCATACATCATTCAATTATTTAATGCTACTATTTTCGTCTCAATACAAATGTCTAGTTTCTATTTCAACCAATGAAAAAAAATATTAGTAGGTATAAATGATACTTGATTAATGAAGAGTATAGTTAATGAATAATTGTAAAACTGCATATATTTTTAAAATAGACACTTCGACTGAGACGAATAAAATATTATATTTCAGTCAAAGTTATTTTAAATATAAGGACAAAACTAATATTTATTAATCTATTATAAATTAAAAAAAATTGTTACAAGATAATTATTAGGGGACGAAGGAAGTAGATGATAAAGTAGTAATTGCAATTAAAAGAAATCACGAGTCTCCTTTATTCATGACATTGCGAGGTATTTGACAAATTTAAACATTTAAAAAGGATTTGTTTATAAATAAGATATTAATTAATGGTCAAATATTTTTCAACATTAATTAAGCTGAAAAACTCTCCATTACATTAACCAGCTTCACTAAAAAAAAAGGCAAGTTAAAGAACAGTAAGAGACGCTAAAGAAACGAATGAAAGGATGAAAAGCATGTGCAACATAAATAACATCAACAACAAGCCTAATAAACAACGTGCGACAATGAAATTAATGATATCACTATGTGATTTTCGGCAAAGCATATCCTCGATTCCAATTTTCTAGACCCCATTATTAATTATGTTTCCTAAATAATAATGTTCTTGTCCTCGAAAAACATAATGTTCTCACCCGTCCTAAATACCTAAATCAAAAGTATTGGACAAAGCATACACTACAAAACATTTATATATGCAAAAATTATAACATATGATATGACATGAAAGGTACGTATACGATACTATTTGGTAACAAACAAATGTAAGTAGATTCGTTAATCAGATAGTGGGAATGTTTCATGTCAACTTAAAACATCATAATCTAAGTTATATACATATATACTTTCGTGCTGTGAAAAATGAGAGGTGATTGTGCATTATCATATTTTAACCCTATATCACTACATTAGTAGTTTTTGACGGTCTTACTCGTAATTGAAAATGATGAATAATCTATTTGACAATGGTAAAATGGTTGCAACGACTATTAATCGAAGTTATATGTAGATAAATTATGGTTGTTTACAGACCATCACGCATGATCAGTAGTGTTTTTGACTATACTTTCAATCAAGTTCTTAAAAAATTCAGCTTTATTATACATATAGCGTTTTATCTACACGATGCGACGAAGACCATCAAATTATATATGTTATTTCTATAAAATTGTATATTTATTAAACAACATGTTATCTTTGAACAATAATATAATTATTTTTTTATTATTTTATAGATAATATTTTAATAAGAGCATACTGAATTTATAAATGAAGTGATTTTGAAGTTTGATAAAAATATAATTGTTGTGTTTATTTTTGTAAAAATATAATAGTAATAAAATTTAAATTTAAATAGAGATAAAATGTATGAATGTTTGCCGAACATTGCATAGAGAAATTATTATATATATAGGATAAATGAGTATAGGGACGATTTAAATATTTTTAATATAATTATAAAGTAATATAAAAATGCTTTATAAGATGATATAAATAAGTCAAAATTTTAAATTGTTAATAAAGTGATTGCTCTAATCAAGCTTGGATTCAGGTTAAAAGATTGGGGGTGGGAACAATACAGTAATAATGATTACTCCGTGGTATTCTATACAACACGTCAACACATCCCCGTCGGTAACACAATTAAAAACAGCTAGCAGATGCTCCACCTAGTCAATCAATGCCCAATTTTCTTTTTTTCTTTGCAACTCCCTTAATCTTTTAACCGGCTTCTAACATCAAAAAGTGACAATGCTTCCTAGTTCTTATCGCGTCCTTGTGTGCAAAGAGATGAAGAGACGTCATAGGCATGGAGTGAAAGTCCTTGGTTCTTTTATGGTCGGGCAAGAGACAGAGAGGAATGAAAGAAAGATGGGCCAGCTTCTTTTTTTTTTCTTTTTTTCTTTTAAGTATATAATAATTATGATAGTCGGTAAATGTGAATTTCAAAAAACAAAAATTAATCTTTCAATTTTTCTAAACAGTGTTCAGTTCTTACTCGATTCTTTTTATTTTTTGTTGACATGACACTTAAATAGCAGTTTAATTTTCCAGTTTTCCAAGTCATTACGGATTCAAAGAATCGTTTGTGTGAAAAAAGTTTGATGTCAATTTTTTTTCCCAACCAACCATTCACTCAAAGACGTAAAATTCTAGATGCATCACTAAGTGCTTATTTCTGATAAGAAAGAGATGAAAAAAGATAAAATAGAATTCTCTGGTTAATACTTTATCTGAGTAATGATAATGGTGTTTAAAAATGTACGCTTACAAGTGACAAGTGTGCATAGAAAGCGGATCGAAACAAATAACTAATCAAAATATTAAGACGAGCACACTAAAATATGTGTCAATCATCGAATGGAGGATGCATTTATGTTACGCATAACTACAATTTTGTTTTTATAGTTAGTTTATAATCACTATTTAAGTAACCAACCTTTGATTATTAGTTTATAACAATAACAATAATAATTAAAATTAATTGCATATTAATTGTAAGTTTCGTGAAGCACCCTAGGAAACAAGTAGACTTGTAGACGCCATCTAATTAACAGTTTGCCATCATATAACTACTTGCAGCCATACCTTTATGATCACATACATATTGCAATACCCATAAATACTTCGCTTTTTATCATCAACCTACCACAATTACAATCTACAATGTGGCTTATATTTTTCTCCTATTTTTTTGTTTCTTTTTTTCATCATGCGTCAACTTCTTCAGTTTCTCCTAATTTATTGCCCACCCATCTATTGGATGGGTTTCAGAACTATACTGCAATATCCGATTTTCGACTACTAAACAGAAGAAAACTCGGAGCTTGTTTAGACCCTAATCCGTACGTTAAAATACATGTAGATTCAGATTCTAAGCTTGCAAATGACCAGATGATCTCAGTTACGGTTAGTGGGGTATTATTTCCTTCCGAGAATGACTGGGTCGGTATCATTTCGCCTTCACATGCCAAGTAAGTAAACGTTCTTATAGTATAATGTTTATATATGCAAAGTTTATAAAAAAATTGGGTTACTAAAATGGAATATATATATATATATATATATATGCAGTGTTGATGCTTGCCCTCAAAATATCATCCTGTATGAGCAGACTGGTGATTTCAGTGAACTACCACTCCTCTGCCATTACCCTGTTAAGGTAAGCCCTTAACATTTGAATTTATCATTAATTTATAACCTCGTAGAAAAATGATATATATGTCTAAAATATGTGCACGATACGACTAAGATGTTCTAGTATGATAATTTGTAGGAGGATATATTTTTTGATTGGCAGTATTATTGTTTTTACTATTCATTATTTGATTGGCAGTATTATTGTTTTTACTATTTCTTACTGTACGATTTTACTAATGGGAATTTTAGCATTGAATATGTACGTACGAAGTATTAGCAGTTATTTTTGTTTTGAGTCAGTCCACGTGAATTGAACTAAGCAAGGAGATTTTATAGCCATTAGTTTCGTTTTTCCTTTGCTAGAATCTGCGGAGTTAATTGACTTTTTGTGGCCCACTGCTTGAGTTACTCAAAGAGGTTGTGAGCTAAGTCTCATTCGCATATGTGTATGATTATACATAATACATATTAGTTCATATGAATAAGTGACATATACTTTATATGTTAGTTTGAATCGAATAATGCTAGATCAAACGTGTTGGGTAGGAACGCTAAATTCATCGATGATGTTACAATGTTACATCAACCTTGTCCTATCGATATATGGTACTCAATTTATATAACATATGTGTAGTTTTCTTATATCAACTTCAAAGCCGAAACTTGTAACTTTTGTCACGTAATAATTACATTGAGAAACAGAACTTTAATTTTTTTTAGCATTTCGTAAGGTTTAGTGACTTCGTACAAAACATCATAGTTTGGTAAATGAAAGTTTTGACAAAAACCTTCAAAAATTGTGTATCTCTTCTTCTCTTTATTTATTTTTAAAGAAGGATGTCATCATTGGTGTCCAGCATTTAGTATTGAAAATGGTCCAAATATTGTATTTTATATTATATTATATTATATATTATATATACGAAAAAGTTTTGGCCACCGAAAAATGAGTAAAATATCCTAAATGTTTAGGGAAAAGGGTCATTGAACAATTTACAATTAAATGAGCAATAAACATCCTAGAGTTTTAGTTGACTTGCATGATGTTTGAAAGCAAGATGAAACGAACAACTAAATAGTAGTTATAAATACAAACTCATGTCATAGATGAGTTTCTTGCAAAACAGTGACAAAGACAAATGTTGATGAGTCGCACGCTCCGTTTCAAAGACATTATGTCCAGACTAATTTAGTGGTGGTCGGGTAACGGGAGTGTCCGCGTATAGTTGAATTTAAACACACTTTTTGGCTACTTAATTGGTTCATCTTACTAGTTTATCAAACGCAAAAACCGCCAAATTAATTAGTCCACTTCCCTTTTAAATGAATTAATCGTAAGGAATTAACAAACAACTAACAACAGTCAGTTCACGATTATATTCCTTAGCAAAAAACCAATATAAACAACATTCGTGTAATCGAGGTTACATTCACACACAAAAAAAAGATAAATGAAACCAAACAAAAAAGATAAACGAACAATACAAACATAAGGATTTAACGTAGTTATATCCAATCTCCGACTTGGAGATTGATTTCGTCCACAAGGACAAACCAAAGAGTTTTATTATAAACTTTTGTAGTCCAAGGGTTTCCAATACATAGGAGTTAATGTACATAGAAGAAAGTAACTTTGGGAACAAGAAAATTAAGTATGTTGACCGACCTAGTCGATTCAACCGGGATGATATTCTCTCTCAAAAGGATCCAACCGGAATCATTAGTATCTCACCGGGATCGTTTCCTTTTTCATCAAAACTTGATCATGGTTGAAGATTTAATCAAACCCAAATTCGTAACCCTTCACAATCTGTCCATTTAACAATGTCACCCATTTTAACCTACCAGTTTCGTCAAAATATCGTTCGGGATACGCTACTCGACCTCGCAGAGTCGGAAGACTTTCGTTACAAGGTTAATTAAACATAAATCATGAAATGGGACCACTCTCTAATTGTCTGCACCACCATCTTCTAGCCCATGAAGATACATTGAAGTGTGCAATGACTCCAACACCGTTGTTTCCACAACCACATGATTCTTTCAAGAGACATCTTCCTCTTCAGCTAATCTATTTCAGCCATGTCTGATCTTGCAACTATCTGATTTTCCTTCCAAGCCATCAAAAAATCCCCGATAGAATCAAAACGTAGATCATCATCAAGGTTTACTAGTGAGAACGCAATCACAACCTCCAACACCTAGATCTTCAAAATTCGCTTTCCTAAATCCTACTGGTACATTGTCCCAAAAGCGTACATTGATGTGTTGATAACCGTTTACCACTTTACAAACAGTGGGTTAACTGGTTTAGTGTCAATAAACCTGGATCTAGCTTTACATTTATTTATAACATGATTAAAATACAAATAATATGGTCAAATTAACACATATCAAGCAAGAGAACCTATTATTATGTATAATATAGTATAATATAGTATCACAAGTTAACTAAGATCGTCATAGGTTAATTAAGAAAAATCATTGGATAGCAAAACATTAACAATCTAATAATGACATAATCCAATCTAATAAAACAGTAACATAGAATAGCACAACCAATAGAACATAATAAATTAAATAAGGTATCTATATAGATATAATTACTTTCATAAAATAGTTTAGTAAAAACAAGATATGAATCATGATGTTATAACGAAATGACTAAATTTAAAAATGTCAAAGGTACAAGACAAGTATTATCATACTAGCAGTGTGCCCGCGTATAGCTGCGGGAACAAATAGTTAATTTGACATTTACAAATTTTATTGTTTACATTATATTGTTAAAAGTTTAATTTAAGAATATGTAAAATTTAAAACTTAAGGGTTGCAATTTATAAATTAGTGGTTCATTTGGAAAGTAATTAATGACTTTTAAAGGTAACCTGGACATTAACCATTGTTGTGTCTAATTTTAAGAAAAAAGATGAAGATGGTTTATATATAATTAAGATTATATAATTAACATATATGCGGTTAAAAATACATTTTAAATCAATTGATATAAATAAAGATTTATTAGTACTTAATTAACATCAAATGGATAATTGAAACCAATATAAAATCAAGACAGAAGCTCGGCGAGTTTCTGACATAATGACGAGTTTACAATCTGAAAATCTAAGTTTATTCGATTAAACTTTAAAACAATTAATTTTCAAATCACTAATCCATCTCCTACCAGTGGGGGATTCATGTGATCGTTTTCCAATAAAAGTATTATAAATCATGTGTCATCATAAAATAATAAATACTTCAAAAGTGATGTTCAGAAATCTCATAACACAAATCTTCTTAAAAAAATATATTTTACCATTTCAATACAAACAATTAATCTACACGTAATATTATAACTAATCCATAAACAAATTAGTTGCACAAACAATCAATCAATAAATAAATCATAATTAGAGAACAAGAAACTTGCAAATCGTACTATTACCTTCACAATCAAATGATTGAACACTCCTTATCATTTTTACAATGCTTGTGAATGCTTAATAATAATGAAAAATGGATACAATGAATACTTCGGTTATCAGTTGATGATTTCAAATGAAATCATAAGTCTTTATTTATAGGTAAAGAGTCTGCCGAATTTGGCTAGGTGAGTAATTGGATATGCTCGAAAATAAGAGTTCGAATTGAACCAACTCTATATCTTCTTACATATCTAGTCATCTTTGAGATAATATACAAGATAACATTCACCTTCCTAACAACTATCATCTATATCTCTATCTCGAAGTTAGTTAAAAAACGAATTTGAAATGGGATAAATCTTCTTCATTAGATCTTCAGATTTATTTTCAACTCTTGTATATATTTATCTTCTTTTACTTGGCGAGTACGGGAATATATTCGGTGAGTAAATTACTGAGAATTCTCCTAAATTGCACTTCAGCTGTTGAACATCTTCGTCTTCAATACTTCAACTCCTAATATCTTAATTATACAAATATGAACAAATTAAGTACAAAATCTAGAACAAATATCTAAAATCAATAATAAGTTAACTATAAATAGAACATAAAACATATATAATTACACACTTAACATACTGATAACGCGTAAAAAGTCATGTTTTTACTCACGTTATCTTATCTATATTAATTAAATAATCAAAATTTTAATTCAAATATTACATTTATTTGCTTTATTGTGTTAATTAGAGCAAAGTCACCAAAATCACTAAAAACAGGAGTAAAACGAGTAAAATAGAGCAAAGTCAACATAAGACGATTCGCTCGCGTTCTAATCATCTATCTAATAATTTTATGGAAATTATCTTTGACTAACCTCAAGTTAAATATCTTGAGATTACAATCATGTGGGTTCAATAATCGCTAAAAACGGATAAGAAATGAATAAGTTATAGCGAAACAAGAAACGATGATTTACGATCCCATACACAAAAGCCACGACACCGTTGATACGGGTCCCATCACCCGTATACGGCTCGCACCAACTGTATATGGTGGGGTTTGAACCGTATATACCTAAAACGAACCGTATACGGTTCGCACGACCCGTATCTCAATGAAGCTTGGATCTTGGTACGGTTCGTGCAATATGGGCCGGAGTTTTGAAGGTCAAATACGGTTCATTTTGTCAAAATACGGTTCGGGGTCACCTCAATATATATCAACCTCCTCAATCAACCAAATCATCCTATTCTATCCCATTCCACTCAATTCACTTCAATTTTCTTCTTAGTTTATTTCTAGTTACTCTCTCTCTACTTTCTCTCTTTAGATTAATTTAATTAATTTAGGGAGAGATAAGTAAGGGATTGGAGACATAATTATGTAATAGTTAGTAGTAGCTAGCTTAGCAATGTAACGCTTTGGATATTTGGAAGATATACAAGTGTTATTCTGCTCGCAATGTTTATGGGTACTATTTATCATTTTCCTTTATTAATTCGTCATAATGTTCTTGTTTGATGTTTGTGATTTATTAATATTAGAATGCTTATTACCATGCTTTGTGAATATTAGTTTGTATGTTTGCCATGATTTAGATAATTACTTGGCGTAGTTATGTAATTTATTATACTGTTACTTTGTCCACACAAAAACTAATTAATATATGAATATATGAATCGAATCTCAAGTATTTGTCTATCCAACTCATGTTGTGGTTGAAAGCTTGTCTCTAAATGAACGTAAATAACTCATAGGTGTAGGTCACTCAATTATTATGTGTTAGAAGATTCATTTGAACTCGGCATGGCGACGGTTCTCCTGACTGAAATATGTATGTGGGAGACACAGAGCATGAGAGTAGAGATAGATTATATTTGATATAGTATAGTGGATATTTTTTAGACAACTTTCGGAATATCCACAACTTAGTTAATTTCTTCCACTACATTATAAAACTGAATGTTGCCTTCATATACCTATTGCATATTCTTGTTTAATTGTTGCTTAGGTTTAGTCAGTATCACTTTATTCCGCTATTTAGTTGAATGTATGAATAGGTCTTCAAATATTACTTGATTCTTGTACGTTCATAGTAATGTAGTAGAATAGTAATGATAGTTTCTTATGAATGAATGACGACAATTTAACTGGCTGCTAGACAAGGTTAACCCAACTTGTTCCGGTGGGTTAATGCCCATTCGTGTTATTGTTTATTCAACAATTCACATCATCGATACAGTCGTCTCTGATGACTGAGAATGAGGAACAAGATTCGAGGAAAACTGTCAGGATAAATTCGTTATTGCATTTGGGAGAACTTCTGGTGCTAAATAACACTTCATATCAACTATCCAAGTGACATGCCCTTATCTGATTATGGACAACTTCGTGTAAGATAAGTGGTAGGATTGTAGAAACAACTCATCCAGAAGTAAAGACTCATCATTAGCAAAGGAATAACAACATAACTACCTTAACCCAACGTCATACTAAATCATGGCAAACCACGTATTCCTTATCCTTAGTTGTTCTGTATATGCTAGCTAGCTTATCTTATTTTATTGTTTTAATAGTTTAAATAAATAAAAAAAAACCAAATTCAACTTTCCAACTATCCAAACCCAATCTCGCATACTGAATTATCAAAAAAGTTCCGTTTCAAATTCGATCGTCATAGAGCGACCCATGATTCATACTTACCGCTTACTCACTTTAGTTAGTACGCAATATGTAATTCAGGATACCCGACACTACAAAATATAAAAAAAACCCACTGATTGCTCACCGTTCGGTCACCGTCCGGCAACCTAACCGACGACGACACGCCGCGATAAAACCGACTGTTCGGTGACGCATCACATATGTACAATTTAAATGAACACATCTTCTCCCACTTAATCCGCTCCTGCTGCACGGATTAACATAACAACTGCAACTCTCTAAGAAGACCTTTGGTTCACACACCTAGTCAGTCACAAATACTTTGCCATTGGACAGTATAAATTGAAAGTCTAAATGCTCTAGTGTTGCCCCAAATCCGCACACCAAATCGTAGAAACTTGAGATCCATAAATCGCACAACCGTCTCAAGACTCCCAATGATTGCCAAACTCCCACTACCTTTGACACTTCCATCGGTTAACGAACTCCCAAGAGTTCCTGGAACCATCAACAATCTCCTGAAAGCTCACTAGGGTTAACAAGATCAACTAACTCCAAAAACCACTTGAAGATTCCAATTGATACTTCGAGAAGATCCACTCAAACGGTAAACCTAAACCCATCCATTGATACCCTAGCCAAGCTAAACGCGTTCTATTTGGCAGTGATAATAATGGCAGGCTACTAATGAACTATAATAAAGGGCTCGCGTTTTTCTTTTGTTTTTTCCCCCTTGTAACTTAAATACTTAAGAGAATCCTAACCGCTGACAGTGAGATATGCAGTGTAAAACGGAAGTCCGCTATTCGAATCCAAGTCGAAGTGTCCCTTGTTGAGAGTTTATGTATTTACGTCCTCCACAATGGCCGTGGGACCGGTCAGTGGGGGACCCCACATTAAAACTACAAATCATTCTCATTTTCAATATTAATAACAGTATTAGGTATCCTGTACGTAAAGGTTAGCAAAATTTGTGATGCAATGCAGGCACAATTTGTAAGCAATGATCTGGGCTATATCGGTTGCAAGAAAACAGAATGTAAAATACATGATCAGAAGGGAAAGTGTCAAGTGAAAACATGCAGTGCAACAATCATGTTTCATATTATCAACATTAGAACTGATATCCAGTTTGTCTTCTTTGGTGGCGGATTTCAGACCCCTTGTGTTTTAGCAAAATCTGAACTGCACGAATTTACAAATCCAAAAAGTCCATTGTATGGTCATCTCTCCAGTGTTGATTCTACGGGGACATCAGTAAGCGCTTTATGATAGATAATTTCTTGTAATTTTATATAATAATAAATTAATTTATATTCAAGAGCAACATGTGAATTCCATTATTAGTGATTTGTTATGTATCCTTGTTTTTTTGTGGTCTGACTAAACTCATGGCTTCGTGTATAGATGAGATTAACGTGGGTTAGCGGGGATAAACACCCTCAAAAAGTTCAATGGAACGGGAAATCACGCACTTCACATGTGACTACATTTTCCCAAAAAGACATGTGCAGTGAGTTTCTCATCTTAACTTGATATGAGTCTTCTCTGTATGACAATCATCATACAAGATGTTCTGTCTGTTATATTTTGATGTAATAACAGATGCTCCATAGTATAGCCCTAACGTTTTGTTATATATTGTCATCTTCTTTATTTACTAGTTAATTAACTTAAAATAAATTAATTTGAAAACGTTTACATGTTTTGAAACTCAAGCTTCTGCACTACCAAGCCCTGCAAAGGATTTTGGCTGGCATGATCCAGGATACATTCATTCTGCTGTGATGACAGGACTCGAGCCTTCTAGACAGTTCTCATATAGATATGGAAGGTAAATCAGTAGTATCATCAATATTTTTTAAAAGGGATAATTATTTCGTTATGTGTTTAACTTTAACTTTTTTTTTTATTGTATACTCTCAACTTTAAGATGTTCTATTGTATGAGGTAAATCTTCTAAACTTCTCCATTGTATGTAATATTTCCTTTTTTGCCATTTCGAAAAAGGAAAGTTTCCAAGTCAACGTACAATAGAGAGGTTTTGAATTTACCTCATACAACATAAAATCTTAAAGTTGGGAGTATACAATAGAAAAACGTTAAAGTTGAGCGTATAACGAAACAATTATCTCTTTTTAAAATGATCTCAAATGCATACAAAAGGGGTAAGTGTCCTGAAATGTAATAAACTATAACCAACCGAAAATATATTGTGTGTATGAACTTTGTAAAACCTCAATTGTGTCAAATGTTCAGTTATTGATATTTGTATGTAATATTTGGACCTGGTAATTTGTATAGATACCACGTGGGTAGCTTATATAGATGACACACCAACCAAATTATTTACTAACAACAATAACCAAAAGTTGAATAAACACAATAGAAATTTTGAAAAACTCATACATACAATAAATATGCAGTCATAGTTTATGACATTTTTAAAAACTTACCCCTTGCAAAAGATACAATATGATACCAAAGTAAAGAACGTGAAGAGAAGTTTCACATATATGGTGTACGTTTTATTTGTAGCAATTCTGCGGGTTGGAGTGCTATAACCAAATTCAAAACTCCGCCAAGAGGAGGATCAGATGAACTCAAATTTTTAGCATTTGGCGACATGGGCAAGGCCCCTCGTGATGCTTCTGTTGAACACTACATTCAGGTAAAATACTTTATACTTGGACTATAATGACTACTTTTTCTTAAAACTTTCATTATTTCTTAAAGTTATATATATTGTTGTTTTAAATCATTATGTGATACATATCAATGTAGCCTGGATCAGTAGTGGTCACTCAAGCGATGGCTGATGAAATCTTCTCCGGAAATGTAGATTCTATATTCCACATTGGTGATATAAGTTATGCCACGGGTTTTCTAGTAGAGTGGGATTTCTTCCTTCACCTTATTAACCCTGTGGCTTCAAAAGTTTCTTACATGACTGCAATTGGAAATCATGAAAGGTATTCATCATAGAACTACTATTATGTTTGAACCTCATTAAACTTTTCATGAGTCAACTATTGAAAATCCTTGCATCTTGCAATGATAAACTGATTAATGTCGTATGGAAACAGACCTATAAAGTATAGGAAATGAAATGAACAAAACAAATTGACATTGATCAACCTAAAGAATGGGATTATGTAAATTGGGGAATATAACATAAGATCTCAAATTGTAATGACTCATAGGGATGATCGAACTTACTAAACCTGCTATCTAAATCACTTGACTTGTTATGACCATCTATTAAGCCAGCTTATCTTTTTAAATATTTTTCTATTTCGTATTCCATTTTTCTTATTTATTTATTTACTTTAATCCATAAACTACACAAACTAACCACATGAGCCAATCTTATGGTGATCACTCGATCACTTATGAAGCCAAAAATAAATAACGATAATAAAGCTAACAAATGTGCAAAGACTCATAGGGATTATGTGAATTCGGGATCAGTATACTTCACACCAGACTCGGGAGGGGAATGCGGTGTGCCTTATGAAAGTTATTTCCAAATGCCAACTCCAGCAAAGGATAAGCCATGGTACTCTATCGAACAGGGAAGTGTGCATTTCGTAGTTATCTCAACTGAGCATGATTGGTCTCGAAATTCAGAACAGGTTTAAAACATGCTCCTTATCAATAGATATAAAGAAAACCATTATGTCGGAATAATAATTGACTTATATATGCTACGTGTGACAGTATCAATGGATGAGCAAGGACATGGCTTCGGTGGATCGATCAAGAACACCATGGGTGATATTTACAGGGTAAATATAAACATATACATACATGTATAGTTAAGAAAATAGAGTCGGAAGTATAATTGTTCATTGACTATTAGTTCAACTAAATGTCTAAAGTTGTTGTGGTTTCTTTTTATTTTAGGCACAGGCCAATGTATACTAGCTGTGGAGGTGTTGATCCTACATTTGTCCTAACAGTTGAACCCTTGCTAGTTGCCAACAAGGTATCATCCTTTTACATTGCGTGTTGCAATAAGCCAAAATTTTCAAGTTCTCTAAAAGCTCAACACTTGCAAAAGATTATGGCAGTTCCACCTCATTTTTCTAACAAATGATTTTAATTGACACGAAAAGGTATTTATGCTTAAGCAATTCCGAAAAAGCAGGAAACTGAAGTTTCATTAAAGCTCGATATAGGTAACATAAGTTCTTTTGCATATTAAAAGGAGTGAAAATTCAATTTTGCTCATAAAAAGGCAACATACAATAAATAAGTGAGTTTCTGATTTTTAATTTTACCTAATTACCTATTTGTTAATAAAATTAAGAGTAAATCCCATGAATAGTGCATGTAGTTAATATGGATTTATGAAAATTGTCTCTAAACGTGTTTTTTGCACTATCAGTCTAAGAAGTTTACTTTTGTCTTATAGGTGGTCCTTTATCCACATAAACTGACTAAAATACCCTTATCCTCTCATTATTAAATTTATGGACAAAATTTATGATGGAGGGTATTTAGTAAATTTAGGTGGATCAGAGACCATTTACAAGACAAAAGTAAACTTTTCGAACTAATAGAATGAAAAAAGAAGTTAAGAATTGGTGCTTTGTAAAGTTTTGTTATATATGTCGAGCTTTTGAAGAAGTTTTGTTACCGTTCCGTGATATTTGCCCTAAATTAATCTAAAAGCCCATGGTATATAATGTAGTCAGGGGCGAAATCACTATAGTGGCAGGGGTAGTATGTGTTACTGGTCAAAAAATTTCAAATAGTGTAAAAAATTTAATTTTTTGTTATTTTTAGTATAAATTAGATTTGCCCAATATAATGAGTGAAATTTGTTAAATGCAACTAGTCCATTAAAAAGTTACTAACTAAATTATATACATATATATATATATATTTTATTATAAATTAAATTTGCCCAATATAATAAACTAAAAGTTTTTTAATGGTCTTATTTAGTTAAAATAATACTTTTTAATTTCAAATATTTATTGAAATTGTACGTTCACAATTGTTTATATTTATTTAAATATTATAAAAAAATTGTACTACCCTTGAAATTTTATTCTAGTTCCGACCATAAAGTACTCCTAATATGTCCCAAGATGTCCCCTACTAGAAAAACAGACCTTGACAATTTCTCAAATTCATTGTTGATTGTCAAAATGTCATGCCAAATGAAATTGTGTTACAACTGTAATTTTTAAACCGTTGGTTAATAAATCAGGTGGATTTGGTTTTGTTTGGACACGTTCACAATTACGAAAGAACGTGTGCTGTTTATAGAAACCAATGCAAAGCAATGCCAAAGAAAGGCGCAGACGGAGTGGACACATATGACAACAAAAATTACAAAGCACCAGTTCATGCGATCATTGGGATGGCTGGATTTAGACTAGACACTTTCCCTCCTCAGGTGATTATAGAATTTTGCCAATATATGTTCAAAGAAAATCAATATTTATTTATGTATGTCGATCTTTTCAGGCCGGTAGTTGGAGCTTATCAAGAATAAGCAAATTTGGATACGCACGAGTCCATACGACAAAGACGCAGTTAAGTTTTGAGGTAAGTAACCCAAACTTTGAGTTGAGTACAGAGGAAATATCATAAAGATGTGATATAAGATTCAAAAGAACTAGAAATATGTAATCAAAGATCATATTGCACAAGAATAATACTTGAAGTTCAATCTATTAGAATAATAAGATTGTATATTCAATTTTGTTACACTAATAGGATTGGATGTTCAATATTGTGTTACAAAAGAAGTAACAAAATAATGCTAAGTTTTGTTATAAAGGTAATTATTACCTTTTTTATTTTAACAAAATTGAACACTACAGGACAACGCAATATATGATCTTTGTTTCCCTACTTCGAACCGTTTTGGATCTTATGTTACTTTTTTCTGAAATTTAGTCCCCCGTATGTCTTTGGTTACGATGATGATAGTGTAAAAGAAAACACACACACAAAAAATAACTAAAAAAGTAAAAGAAGATTGTCATGAAATAAAAATATATGACAAGTTTCTTTATTCTTTATATGCAGTTTGTAAATGCAAATACAAAGAAGATTGAAGATCAGTTTCGTATAATCAAAAGCTGAGCTCCATGAACACAATGCTCTCAACTGTCTCATACTCTCATCATGTAAAGCAAAGAAGAAACGGGGATTTAATGTGAAGAATTCATGAGAATAATAATGTATCATTTAGCATGAACCAGATTTCTTTTGGAATATTGACGTGAAATGAATGTTGAGCGATATAAAGTTTTCATTTCTCTTGTGTTATACAACTAGTTTCATGTCTCTGGTCTTATAAAACTAGTGTTATACTCATCAGATCAGATGAATGGCTCAAGACAATAAATTTATGTGATAAAGTTTATAAATTATAAACCAAAAAGCTCATCTAATTAAAATTATATAAATGTTAAAATCATCATTTATGTTGACAGGCTAATTCGAGCTCTTAATGCATGCTCATATCGAGTACAATATGTTGGATCTTAATGCTCAAGAATTAATCATAAGACTAATATTGCTAATGACATATGATCTTATATGGTCACACTAATAGCATTAAACACAAATTGATTAATTATAAGAATTTAATTCTTACTAATTTTCAATTACCTTTGTATTAAATGAAACTTATCATTGTGTTTAAATAATAATGTTCCGAATGTATATAACATGTTAGAAGCATAGTTATCAAACTCGTACGAGTCGCGGGTCGGCTCGTACTAGTCGCATCAAAAATCGGAAAGAAGTGGCGACTCGATAGGTGAATCGAAAGTGACCAGGACTAGGAAGGCAACTCGCAAATGTTTTGGTGAATCGGAACGAGCCGACCCGGCCCGCAAGCTCGTACGGGTCGGAGTTTTAGGCGGGAAAAGATTTCTTTCTTGAAATATCACCATTCTTATCGGTCAATCCAAAAGCAAATTAAAATTAAAACAATAGTTATTAAAAGAAAAGAAGTTGCATACCTTTTTATCATCTATTTTGAAGATTTTCCCAAATAAAACTAGGGTTTTGATTTACAATTAAATCTATACATTCACTCACCAAAAAAGAAAAAAGCTCTTAGATGGTTATTTTGTTACCGTGTTCTTCATCTTGTAAATCAGAAACTTGATTACAGAGGTACAAGTCGGTTCACGAGAGAAGGTGATCATGAGAGAATGTGAGTTTTCATATTTATCTTTTGTTTTGTTTTGTATCACTGTATGTATATGTATATATGAAAGAAGAAACAGTTAAAAGAATGAGATACATATGTGGAAGGAATGATATGTATTATATGTATTTAATATCATCCACACATATTCTATGTATTTAATATCATCCACTTGCACTATTAAATATATTTAATTCTTTGAAAAAGCAATTGACTTTTTGAGTGAGATATGTACTATCGTTGAACAATGTGAATGCTTTGTAATTTATGGGTTTGTAGTTTGAAAGAAGCACATTAAATTATATACCTATAGACACTGTTATAATTTGATACCCGGTGCTGGTTTCTTAACCGATTAATTCCATGAGATGTTGCCATAGAAGTCTCTTTTGTTGTTGATGAGATGTTGCCATATAAATATTTCAACATAACAACCCCAAATATATTACTATTGCTTTTAAACCGAATTGTTAATGAACTTACATACTAAGTGTACATACAACAATTTTCTCTTGTTACTTATTATTATATTTACAGGAAGCTTGTTACATTTCTTTTACATTTATATATATATTCGTTGTTTTTTCAGTTATCATGACAAAAACAAAAACTCTTGATGTAACTTGGGAACATTCTACAAGAGTACATCCAACAAATATAGCTAGAGTACAATGTAACTATTGCAAAAAAGATTATTTTGGTGGAGTTAATAGGATGAGGCATCATCTAGCCGGAACAAAAAAAGATATTGTTGCTTGTCATACAGTTGGTGATAGTGTCAAACAACTTTTCAAAGATTTATTGGATGATTTTGATGCAAAAAAGACTATGGCTAAAGATAGTGAATGCTTTGACTTCGATGGTGATGAAATAGATGAAAATTTAAAGGTAAAAGGTACCATGGATTCATTTGTCAATAAACAACCACAAAGAACAATGAATCAAGCTTTGAAGGATAGAGAGCTGGTAATTCGTGCTCTAAGCCGACTTTTGTATGGTAAGGCTTTGCCATTTAATTTGGTGAAGTCTCCTCTATGGAAGGAAGCATTGAGGTTAGTGGGTGATTATGGTAAAGGGTTGAAACTTCCGTCTTATCATGAGGTAAGGGTCTCATACTTGAAGAAAGAGGTGGAAAGTATGGAAAGGGGATTGAGCAAATACAAAGAAGAATGAAAAAAGACGGGTTGTACGACTATGTCGGATGGTTGGACCGATGGAAAGCAAAGGTCGATTACAAACTTTCTTGTGAATAGTCCAAGCAGTACGGTATTTATAAAATTGATTGATACATCATCGATTTCTAAAGATGCTAAAAGATTGTTTGAAATGCTTAATTCACTCGTTGAAGAAGTAGGAGAGGAGAATGTAGTACTAGTCGTCACCGATAGTGCTTCAGCGTATGTGTTAGCCGGTTCTATGTTGGAGACAGTGAGGCCTCACTTGTTTTGGTCACCATGTGCCGCTCATCTAATTGACTTGATGTTACAAGACATCGGAAGTGGCAAAACGTTTAAGGACACAATTGAAAAGGCAAAAAAGGTTACCGTGTATATCTATCGACATTGTGTTTTATTATCTATGTTTAGAAGGTTCACCGGTGATAGAGAATTGACACGAGCGGGAGTTACACAATTTGCAACATCATTTCTTACTTTGAAAAGCTTTCAAGATTTGAGAAACCCTATAGGGAATTGTTTGCTTCAAAGATTGGGCAGAATCTACATTCTCTTGTAAAACACAAGGGATAGAAGTAGAAAATATCATTATAGCTGATCCCAACTTTTGGAAGGCAACTACATATTGTTTGAGTTGTGTAAGTCCTCTTTATAAGGTATTAAAGCTAATCGAGTCTTTTAAGGATCTAATTAAAACGTTTGCTAAACCCGTGAGCATGGCAATGAGGAAGAAGTTGCAACCCGGTACTTTTTTCTATAACTAATATACATATACCTATATTATGTATATATTTCATTACTAATACGTAATTTTGCTTCTTGCTAAATATGACTATAGCTAAATGGTGGTCAAACTATGGAGACAAGTGTTCGGAACTTCAACAACTAGCAATTCGCGTCCTAAGCCTTACATGTAGTGCCACGGGATACGAGAGGAATTGAAGTACGTTTGACCATATACACTCCAAAAAGAGGAACCGATTAGAGCAACAAAGGTTAAATGCATTAGTGTTTGTTAAATACAACATTAACCTTGAAACAAGACTTGAAAAGAGGAAGGAAAGAGGGGAGACATATGATCCAATAAATTTATCGGACATGGAATCGTATGATGAGTGGATAACCGAGAAGGAGGAGGCATGTCTCCTCGGAGATGTCTCTTGGATGGACGTTCATGAATGTTTCAAAGAGGATGAGGTAACTACTAGTTCCAACAAAAGAAAACGAGGCAACAACGTATACATCAACAAATAATTATATATTATATTAACTTTTCATCAATATATCAAATAATAAAGGCAACATTAATTGTTTATTATAGGACCAAGGAACTTGAACAACTCTAGGAACAAAGCAAAAAACTCAATTGTTGATGTGGATGATGATATTCAAGATGAGGATGAGGAGGAAGGAGATGAAAGACTTCATGAGACAACCGTGCTTCTTGATGAAGATGAAGATGATGGTCACATTCATGCTGATTAGTTTTATATGGTTCCAAAATCTTTTGACATTTGCTTTATTACTCAATCGCTAGTTATACCATTTTGGATGCTATAAATGTCATTTTTGATACTTTGTGATGTGTATTTTGGGATAATTATAATCTCTAACTCATAACTAGCGAGATCGTAATATTGATGCAAATGTATTTAATTATAACTCAAAAATCGAGCTTACGAGTCACGAGTCGAGTCACGAGTTGACAACTATGGTTAGAAGTCTTTTAAAATGAATATAGAAGCCATGTATAACATTTTTTAGATATTAAATAACTCACATCTATAAATTATAAAAATTATATTATATTTATATGAACTTATCCTTACTAAATAAATCATAACTATTTCAATTATCTTGTATACGAATTATTTCAATTATCGTTTATAATAATTTTTTTATTATTATAATAATTATTATTATTATTATTTCAGTAAATTTAAAAGCCATGAACCAAACAGATCTTTTATCTCAAAAGGATTTGTTCCATTTGGAACTTTAAAACAATTTCTAATTTATTGCAACTCTTATAATATACGTGTCAAACATCTCCATAAAAGAAAACCGACCTGGACACAAAAGATGGTGTAGTAATAAAGCATCGCAAATTAAGCAAAAAGACGCATTTTACTTTTAAGATTTATTACCCAATTGAGGCCATTACAAACCGAAACACATATAAACCATGATGCAAAAATATAATCACACACCAAACGATAGCCGAAAGTGTAAATGCTAAAATACTTTCACTACTCACATGTAAAACAAGAACCACAAACTTGTTTTTACAATTCTACCCTCTCAAATTTCCTATAAATACCACCATTTCTTACCTTCACAAAACACCACCAAACCACTTAAAACCAAAAACACTTTTATCATCATAATACCTTACAATGGCAATCTCTTTGACCCGCGTTGCATTGTTAGCTATTCTCGTTTGTTCTTTTGCTCTAATCCTAAACAACAAGATGGTTTCAGCCCAATGTGTAGGAGATATGCAAGGACTCATGGAGCAATGTGCAAGGTATGTTCAAAAATCTGGGCCAGCTATTCAACCGTCTAGTGGTTGTTGTGCGGTTGTTAAGAATGTCGATTTGTCGTGTGTTTGCGGTCATATCACACCGGAGGTCGAGAGTGTTATTAGCATGGAGAAGGCTGCGTTCATTGCTCAAGCTTGTGGCAAACCTCTCGCTCGTGGAACCCGATGTGGAAGTAAGATTTTTCTTGACAACATTTTTAATTTGTTGTTTTTGATGTTGATTTGATTTAATTTTAACTTGGATTGTTTGTGTTTTGTTAGGTTATACTGTACCCGGAAACTAGAAGATGAAGTTTGGCAAGGTGGAATGGTTTGAATGTTGCAAAATGTTCCATTTTTGTACTGATTAAATAAAGTTATGGTAACATGTGGTACGATTTTTATTTCTCAAGTAATGTATTGACGTTATGTTTGATGATTTGGGAACCTTTTTAAATTTGTTTGAGTTAGAAGTTTGTGATTCCATTGCACCTGAAATAAATTCTATTGATGATTACTTTAAATAAGGTTTAAATGTAAAGTAGTTACACTATGAACTATGCAAACAAAGCGAAATAAAATATACTTAGTTTTTGCGACTTTTAGAAGGCCTGAAGGAATAAATAAAGACTACGTTGTGTGTAAATTTTAGCAACATCAAATGTTTCCAAGATTATTTATTCTACTTTTATTAGTTAGGTATTATAAATCAAATCAAATAAATACATAAATAAAAATAAAGTACAAGTTACACCACAATAGCAATTAGCATCTTTCAACCATTTACCATACACAAACCTATTACGAACGAACAATCTTTATCCACTTAACACATAAATTGCTTTGTCCGGTAATTTTTTAATTAACTTTAATAACGGATTTTACAAATAAAAGAATGAATGATACTACACTCTAGTATCATAATCTGCATGTCATATTTTAAGTTGTGAAAAAATGATCATGACTTATATTTAGTTGATGTAGAAAAAATAAAAAAAAATAGTCGTGCTAATAAAAAATAGAAAATTATTTCTCTATCCGTCACACATAAAGTGTCCGCTACAAAATTGCATACAAATTTAAGAACATCAATAAATTTCTTTTTATTTTTTTCACTTAAACACTTTCTAGTTTGTTAAGATGAGATTGTCCCGAGTGCGTAATATGCTAGTCGAAGAAGAAATCTCATCAATGAATACGGTAGAGGAAGATGAACGAATAACACGTTAATAATGAATGGACTTAGATGGGAGTCTCTATTTTATAATCATCTGGAATCTCAAACCCAAAAGTCCAAAACTAGTTTCAGAAGACTTCAAGGACTATTCAACCAGCATTTAAGCCCATTGGGCCAAATTCTCTGTTAGATATTAGTTGGTCATCGAACCTTACAAATAGTTAATTTACTCCATTAATTATTTTTACAACGGTTTTCTTTTATCTTTACGAGAAACGCACTGCACACATCCTTGTCGTATAAAATCTCGAATTGGTTGGTGGTTGTTTTCTGCTTTTATTTCCTATGACACAATTAATTAATGAGTTTATGACCACATCAAATGCAATGTATTGAAGCATGTTAAGTTTCATTTATCGATTACATACACAGTTAGTAATTAAGGCGTGTTTGGATGGAATTATTTTTCTTAGTTATTTTACAAATAAAATGAAATTTAATGCTAGAATGTGTGTATTTGCTCGTGGAAATAATCTTCAAATTCTTCTTGGCTTATTTCCAACATATAATCCGTGCACCTAACTACAAAGTTAAGGAGTTGACGTTCTACGATTCAAATTGTGCTTGAGCTGTGAAAGCACGGGGAACGAACAAGATTAGATATCTTGATAGTCTATGTCGTAAACGATGAGTGTTCGCCCTTGGTCTACATGGATCAGGGGCCAGCTAACGCGTGAAACACTCCGCCTGGAGAGTACAGTCGCAAGATTGAAACTCAAAGGAATTGACGGGGGCCTGCACAAACGGCGGAGCATGTGGTTTAATTCGATACAACGCGCAAAACCTTGCCGGCCCTTGACATGTGGTCAATAGGTATGGTTTGTTGAAAAGAGATATGATGGACAACGAAGCAATGCACCTTAGATTATCTTTATTCGCAATATTTTATAATTTAATCTCTGTTAAAAAATTATTTTCTCTCTCTTCTACTTACTTAATCTCCAACTTTGATCCAATTTTACATTTCTATACTTAATTAGTGATCCAACCAATCTCGAATATTTTATTTTTACATATATATATATATGTAAATATTTTATTATTATTTTTTAATATGTGAAGTAGATAAATATACTATTTAATATTTTAGAACATAACTATAATTATAAAAAACTTACATTTGAAAATAAATAAACAAGTCACAAAAAGAAATACTTAATTACATATCTAAAAGACATAAAATAACTTAGTTAATCATCAGTGCCAAATTTTTGCCATATACACTCAATTATGTCATTTTTAGAGCAAGATGAGCATCCTTATCATGAACTTGTTCTCTATTCGTCATATAAGTGAACAAGTTTCCTTCTCATTTATTTCAGTAGAGTATGCAAACGGTTGACCATCATCTTCTGTAGAGCTTCCTTCTTGACGATTTGTAGGTATATCGTTAAGAAATTTAGTGGGATCATAAAGTGGATGTATGTGTCTTGTTCGTCTTCAACTATCATATTATGTAGGATGATACACGCAATCATACTTTGGCACATATTATCTTTATCCCAAACAAGACATGGGTGTTGAGTACATGCGAAACAAGCTTGTAGAACTTCAAATGCTCTTTCAACATCATTTTTGATAGATTCTTGATGTTGAGCGAACAACTTGTGTTTCTGCATAGTGGGAAACGTAATTGACTTGAGAAATGTAGCCCATAAAGGGTATATGTCATTAGTGAGATAATATGCCCTATTGTGTTCGCGACCATTCACCATATAACTAACTTTTGGCCCTTTACCTATCAGTACATCATCAAGAACTAGAGATCGATGGAGTACATTAATATCATTGAACAGACTTGGTGTCCCAAAGAAAGCGTATCATATCGATAAATCATATGATGCAACAGCCTAGAAAAGATTGTTGGCTTTCCACTTCTTCCAGCATATTGTCCAGCCCATGCACTCAGACAATTTTTCCATTCCCAATGCATGCAATCAAAACTACCTATCATACCCGGGAATCCACGTTGATCTCCAACATGGAGTAGTCTTGCCAAATCATCTTTGTTAGGCTTTCGGAGGTTTCCATCACCAAAACATGAGATGACACCATTTACGAAGTTCTAGAGAGCTTATCTTGTTGTGGATCCACTCATCCTTAAATATTCGTCAACTACATCGACTGATTGTTGGATATTAAAATATAGATTGTAAACATTGTTATTGTAATTAACCATGTGACTATTCTATTAGTATAAATAGCTAGTTAGGGTTAATCATTTGTAAGTTTCCAAGATTAATAGAAAAACACATTCAAAGGAAACTCTTTCAAATATCATTGAATTATCATAAAATTGCTTGAATATGTTTAACAATTGGTATCAGAGCTAGAGGATTAAAGATTTGAAGATTATCAAACAAGAATTCATCAAAGAAAAAGTCAACAAAAAGTCAAATTCGTGACTTTAAAGATCAAATTCGGAGATTTGATTGTGTTATGGTGAAAGTAATCCGATAGAATTGAAGCTTAGTGATCAAGGAACAAGCATCAAGTATCAATTTCATCAACTTAGAGCTAAAGATCATCCAATTTGAAGAAAAGTCAAAATGGGTATTCTAAGTCAAACTTTTGTTTTATAGATCAAATTGTGTGAAATCATTTGTTTCTGATCAGGCAAAGGATCAACGAAGCTTCATGAAGTGATATACAATAGATAGAATCAAAGTTTCACGGTTAAATCATTCGATTCTTCAATTTTGATTCGAAGTTCAAAAAGCTTAAAAATGGCGGTTAATTTGTGATTTGAGGATTTAGAGTTCGATTCAATCAAATTCAACCGATCAATTTGCTTCATAAGTGCTTAGGAACGAAATGAAATTGATTTCAGGTATTAATTTCATCAGTTGATCAGGTTTGGATTTTGTGTTCTTGGCTGGTTCGAAGAACAGGAAGAAGCTGTTACAGTACCTTCTGCGACCTTATTTTTTTCTGCGACCTTATTTAGTGCGAACTTATCATTAAAGTCGCACTCAGTTTTGCTTGCGAACTTATCCTTCTAAAAAAAATTGAATTTAAGCTTACCATTGAATAATTTTGGTTTGAGAAAATTTTTAATTTACTCGAGCAAAATTCGACAAATTTTGGAGGGAAAATTCTTACGGATAAAATTTGAAATTTTCGCTCAACATTTTCTTAAAGAAACGGATTCTTTAAACACTTCAAAATCTTTAATCTTTAAAAGATCCATTCAAGCAACGATTTTATGATGTCGATTATTAATGCTACGCAAAAATATTACAAAATCTTTTATGAATATCCACGAAAGGATAAAATGACAGAATTACAAATTAATAGCGTTTATTAAAATGTTGGAAGAGGAACTTCAAGGATGTTATTTTAACATAACAAGTGTTCAAAAATTGAGTACTGAGAAGTCAGCTGAAGTTAAAAATCTTCAAGAGCAAATTGAAACACTTCAGGCTGAAAATGAGAGACTAAAATCAAGATTGGGAAGTAAAGAGTTAGAAAGAGTGAATTAGGATTGGGAAAAGAAGTATTGGGAAAAACATGCTCAAGTAGTCAAGCTGACAGCTGAAAAGTCAAATGCTTTGCATCAAGTCAAGCTTCTTGAAACTCAAATCGAGACACAATCTGAGGTACATTCTAAAGTTATAATTGATTGTCAAAACCAATTAAACTCAGAAAAAGAAAAGATTAAGGAACTTGCAAAGAAACTGGCTAATAACCTTGACATACAAACGGTGTCTCGTGAAAAATCAATTTTGAGAACTCACATGGAAGATTACAAAGATATGTATGAAAAACTTGAAATTGAAAAGAAATCTTTTCACAAAGAATTCTTTCATATATCTTCTAAACTTGAGGAATCCAAACGAGTTGGAAAACTTGCTATTAAACAACATGCTCTTGCAATTGCAGAGAATAAGAGAGTTTTTAGCAACTTGAAAGAACTTGAAGATGCTTTGTTAAAACGTGGTCAAACAGATCAAACCATTTTTCTCAATAAACCTAAGGATATCAAATTTTACAATCCAAGAGAAGGATTAGGTTTTGAAAATCTCTGCTATTTACAAAAAGTTATTTCTAAAGTACCTACTTTGTATAACTACGGTGACATGGGAAGTATTTTAAAAATATTTTTTGTAAAAACAACTAATAATGAAGAAGTTATTGAGAATTTCAATAGAGCAAAAACTGAGAATGCACAATTTTCATTTAATTATGAGAAATTAAATGAAAGTTATGGCACAAGGAAAATACCACTTTCTGAGGATTATTTTCCAAGTTGTTCAACACCTGTTATTGATCAAGATGAGGTTATGGAACAAGTGGTTAAAACAAAACTTTATATTCCAAATTTAATTTTGGAAAATAAAAATTTTGATCTTGAAAAACAAATAACCACTCTAAAACTAACTTTTGATCAAGAACGAACAACTCTTTTGCAAACTATTGAACACATTAAAAGTAATCCATCTTCATCTAGTTCAACATCATTATCAAAATAAAATTGGTGTGTTAACTGGTAATCTATGTGATCCAGGAGTTATAGTGTTTTCAGAAATTTGTTTTCTGAAAATACAAACAACTCAAGTAAATAATAGTTGTCTTACCTAAATGGTTACTTTCATTTTCCGCATCATTATCTCGGGATTATTGATTTGATAGTCTTTTAAGCAAGCATCAGATTTGTAACATATGTCGAATGTTCTTGAAAGTTCGTTGCTCCGATGATTTGATGGAGTCCACTATTCTTCAAACACCCTGTGCTACACCATATTCATGATGCTCACGATGTATCATAATCATCATGAAGGGGGAAAAAAGAATTAGTGTTTGAAGATAGTAAAAAAAAGAGTTAGTATTTGAAGATAAGTGAAGAAAAGAGTTTGCATTTTGAAGATAATATGTTTAATGAAAGATAAAGCTTCAATGAAGAACTTATATCATCTTTCTATAAGTTTGGGAAAAGATAATTTGTTTGAGGGGGAGCAAGTTAGGATATGAAAAAGTTTGAATTAGAAGTTGAAAAGGCTTCAAAAGATGAAATAAGTAGATTATTGATTTGAGGGGGAGCAAGTTAGGATTCGAAAATGGTTCAATTAGAAAGAGAAAGCTCCAGAAGATCAATATTCAATTGAGGGGGAGCAATAGAAGAGAAGCTTCAAAAGTATTAACGAAAGATCAAATCATAAAAGTATTAACGAAAAATCTTTCATACATTGGAATCCATTAGTTCAAAGAGGATTCATCGGCAACAACCAGGTGAAATATACTTTCAGGATTAAGATAAAGAAAATGTGCTTTCAAAGAGTGAGCTTTCAAGAGAAATATTCCAACAACACATTCAAGATTAGAAGTTGCCTTTGAAGATCAATAAAAGGATTTATCTTCAAGTTTATCCTCGAGAGTTAACTTCAAAGATGAAAGCTGAGACAAAATAGTCAAAAATGCGCTTCAACGTGGTTTTCAGCTTATAAAAGATTCTCGAAGTACAAGTTTAAAAGATACATATCTTAATTGAAGACAATTTAAGTAAAGTTTACAATCAGGGGGAGATTGTTGGATATTAAAATATAGATTGTAAACATTGTTATTGTAATTAACCATGTGACTAGTCTATTAGTATAAATAGCTAGTTAGGGTTAATCATTTGTAAGTTTTGCCTATCATGATACACTCGTCTTGCTCTTGGTTTTGTTGAAGAACTTGTGATTGCCATTCTTCAAATTCATCAACTGGTAGGCGATAAGTTTTCTTTGAAAGACATTTTAGTGAAAAATAGAAATTTTAGTAGTGTTTGAAGAAAGATTGTATGAATAATTCTTGATGAAAGACAACCAATATATAAGGAAATTTGAATCATCGGTAAGGGCAATTACAGTGATTTTTATTGAATGAGCATAAATGGGGGACAATAGCATGTCATCTTTAATGAAAAAGACAACAAATAACTAGAAGACAATGACATGTGATCTTTTTATTGAATGGGACAACACATAAGTGAGAGACATTGGCATGTCATTTTTAATAAATAAACAAAAGACAATAATAAGGGGAAGACAATGGCTAAAATCCAAAACAACCATAAGTGGGAAACAAATTATATATGATCTTTAATCAATGAGATAACACATAAGCTAAACTCCAAAACAACCATCACCATTCAATTCAACATAAAAAACAACAGAAATATTAAATTACCAATACATAATTGGATACATAAGTTAGAAACAGATACATGAAATACTGAATTACTATACAAAATACATAAATTACAAACAAAACAATAATAATAAATTACTAATACAGAATACGAAATTACAAACAAATAACTACCCATATAACTTTGACATAAGACGTTGTTTCACCTCGTCCTCTGCTAAGTGAGAAGTTTTCATTCGACATCAGTATGTACAAAAATTCGTGGTCTCTATTTATTTGAATATTTTCTTGATCAAATTCCAGTTTTTTTTCATCATTTCAGCTTAAATGTTTCTTGTAATCGACAACGCACGAAGATTTTCAGAACATTCATAAGAAAGCGAAGAAGATTGTGAAACCTTACCTTTTCCTCTTTTCTTTGTTGCATCTCTACTCGTAGGGTGTTGAATTGGTGAAACACCAATAGTTAGTGAATCTTGGTTGCTATCAAAAAAAAATTCTTCTTCCATAGTTCTTGATCTTTTCGTGCTTCCACTACTTTCTTCATCCCCCATTTCATATTCAGAGCGAGAACGTGTTGTCTCACGATACAAATGTAAGTCCCGCTTCGAATGCTTACATATAACTTCGTTAAATACCTTCAAATCATGAAACTTTTTCCCACATGTCGCCTCATAGATTGAGTGAGCCACATTTTCAACATCTTTGTTATTCATTCAACTCTTTTTTGACGATGCGCTACTTTGTACGCACCAACCATCTTTCATTTGATTTTCATTATGGATGCTAAGTCCTTCTGGATTTCCTTCTCGAGTTGCATCATAGTGTTCTTTCATTTGTGACCATAGCTTTGCATTCTTTTGGTTTTTTTCCACTTTTATGGTCTTCGCTAACGAAGATCCATGCTGACATCATAACCATATCTTCTCTCGTATCCCATGAATTGGCTTGTGAGCCCTTTTGCGAAGTTTAGACATTTTCAAGGATGATAAGTGATTATAATAAGAGCGAAAAGTTTTCATATTGTGTGTTTGAATAGTTTGGAAAGTTATCAGCAGGGTCTAAGCAAAAGTTTGGATAGTTTGGATCCATAGAAACAAAACTAGAGATTTGAGATATTCAAAATGCGAAAATATTGAAATAGAGAAAAAAAATTGGTTTGATGAAAACATGTCAATATTGGTCTTTATTTATTGGGAATTGAAAATTATGAATATTGATATACTTTTAATTTTTTTATTAGAGTTATCTTTTTAGAGTGATAAGTTTTAGGGTTTATTCTTTCGTGATGTGCTTAACTTTAACGTTTTTATATTGTATGAGGTTAACTTTGAAATTTTATATTGTATGATGTATACCTTCTAAACCTCTCTGTTGTATGTAATATTTCCTTTTTTGGCTATTCCAAAAAAGGAAAGTTTCCATTTTGGTCAAGTCCCAAAAAGGCAAGTCAACATACAATAGAGAGGTTTTAAAAGTTTACCTCATACAATAGAAGCTTTTAAAGTTTAAACCATACAATATAAAAAAGTTAAAGTTAAGTGCATCACGAAACAATACACCCTAAGTTTTATCCTAATAAAATCTATAAACAACCAATAAGACTTTAACATGTTGAATATTATTTATCTGAAAAACAAAATTTTTAGGATTGTGATCTTGGACAATTTAGTACCAGATCATGGTCTAGATTAGAGATAATTAGATCAAGTAATACTTTTTTATATTTTCTTTTATTTCATTTTATTGTCTTCTAATCTTTTAAGATCGAATTAGTTCATGAATTGGGATTGTCTTATTTAGGTGATCTCGTAAGCTTTTGGTTCTTTATAAGCTTTTAATCTCAAGTGAATGATTAGTATTCAAACGTATTATTGTTTGTTATTTTCGATTAAGGTAGATATGGTAATGGTACTGTATAATTGTCATTGTCATAATAATAATAATAATAATAATAATAATAATAATAATAATAATAATAATAATAATAATATGAATATGAATCGGGATTAAATAAGAACATTTGTGACCAATTGCTTTTTGATCCCCCACAAATCTATATTTCGTAACTAACTAAAGAACTAATAAGATAAACTACCTCTAATGCCCCCATGATATCGGTTAAGAAATGTTTCTTACTCCGTGTTTATTTTGTGCTTAATGCACTTAATAAGTATAGAGATTACTTAATTACATTTAGATTATGTTTGTTATTAACTTAATAAAAAGACATGTTTAAAACATATCAACTTTTATTCTTAGTCATGATTTTACTTAGCACTAAAAATAAAATATAATTATTTATTTACGATTTTCTCAAAATGAACATTATATTTACAGAGATACATTATACATTCAGAACTTAATAAAAATAATAGCACAAGTTCTTACTCTTCTAAAATGAAATCACTTTCCTTTTAAATCTATATGTTCTTTCTGAAAACATGTCCACAATTATATTATCTTTTTAGGGGTGAATTTAATGAAATTGATGAAAACAGAAAATGAAAGAATCAATAGATTTAGTTCATTTCCTTTAGAACCTCATTTCCACTCAAATTTTTAAAATTAAATATCTTACAAATGGTATGATTAAAATTATGAAATTTACATATTCGGAATCAACGTCTTTTTTCTTCGATTAGAGATCCCACAAACTATACTTTCGAAAAACTATTATTTTTCATTTTGGCCGGATCTTAGAAAATGCAGCTTATATAATCAAACGTGATTTTACGTATAATTACATGTGATTAATAATAATAATGATAAAAATTCGTACACGATTATTCATCAATGGTGGATGTTTACTCACACGTGATTACAACTCATTATTCATTTACATAAATAACTATAAATAAGATTTTAAAAATTGCATTCGTCTATAGTCAAAATCACACGTGATTACTGATTTGAGGTTTAATCACATGTGTTTTCCAATTGAAGTATGTGATAATAATTGATAATTCACATGTGATTCCAACGGAATCGTCAATAATATGTCATGTGAGATTTCCAATTAAAGACAAAGTGACATTGATTCCAATAGTGTAATTTTTATAATTTACGGATATATGGTGTGGATATATGGTGTGTGAGATATTTTTATTTCGAAAAAAGTGGTGGAAGTGGGTATTTTAAATGGAATAATTTTATTGGTTGTTTCATTTGTTCAATTTTTCTATCATTGTTTATTGAACTTTTCTCTATCTTTTTAATGAATTTAATAGTAAAACTTTTTAATTTGTGTCAAAAAAGTAAAAAAGTATTTTAAGTAGTAAGTTGCTTACACGTTTATAAATTTTACTTTAAATCTCATAATTTCGATATTCAAATTTCAAACCTATTTGAAAGTAGAGTTCAAGGTCGAATATTTAAAAAATTCAAATATTCGAATTATTCAAATTTTATAAAAAACAATATGTGAATGCAAATCCGATTAAAAAAATGGATATCTAAAATTTGAGTATAAAATTTTTTGAATCGAATATTCGGGTTAAGAATTCGAATATGAATATTTTTGATAACCCCTAGTTAATGAAATAAAAGACTTAATATGTAACATCTTAAATTTTGAATTTTTGGTGTTCTTTGTGTCGCAGATGGAGAGGGTGCGACACAATGGTTGTGTCGCATGTTGTGTCGCAAAACGATCTGAGATGAAATTAATCAAGGTGCTTAAGTGTAATTCGCGATTTATATTTATATAAACATCGCCAAAACATTCCAGACTATTTTACACAACTTCTAAACCAGTTTTAGAGTGAGAAATCGAAGAATAGAGAGAGAAAGTAAGAAACCAAGTTTAGAATCCAAGATTGAAACAATTGAACTGTGATTTCGAAGGTAAGGTTTCAATTGTTATGTGCTATAGTTGTTACTAAGTGAATTGTACCGATTGGAATGAGTTAATTTGAGTATTTCACGTTTAAATTCGAGAATTTCGAATTGGATCTGATATATAACACCCCTCTTTCAATATAAGAATATTATATTAATAAACTCGGAAGCATGAATTTAAAATACATTACATTAAAATATATATCAAACATTGTACATAAACAGTTTACATTTTCAATATATACACCAAATTCAAACTGTTTAAAAACTACAAAAGGCGGGGTATTATAAAAATTCACAAAACAAGGTTTATTACAAAACCATATCAGAGTTCAAGAGCGCAGTCAAACATTCCTTGATCAACCAATCACCTCCTGCACCCACAATTAAACAAAACATATCCTGCAGGAAGTAAAATGAGGGGTTAGCACAAAGCTAAGTGAATAGATTCATCACACTCCATTCAACTTAGCATAACTAGTTGTTTACACCAAATAATCGTAAACACACATAATTCAATGAGGATCGGTGGCTCTGGGGATATCATAATACCCGGGGATTCCCCCAAGAACACTTACCGTCAATCCGTATGGCCAATACAGAATAGACCGATAACTACTGGTTATTAAACACATACACAGGTCTCAAACACAACAAATGAATCAAAACCTGTGTAAAACACATAATAACCAGAAGTCCAACTACACGTTGACCTCAATAACATAGTACACATTGGTTCACATATCACGTAGATCAATAATCAATAATCAAGACTAATAGTCTAATACACATCTACGTTTACTCGTTGTAACCAAATAGTTACAACTAAATCAAATGATGAGTTCCGAATCCACTCACCGATACCTCTGACGTCTCCACACTCAGGATTCTTATATCACTGAGTCTTACGCTAATCTGAAACAGAAAATCGTAAACAAGTCAGAAGTTCGTTCCAAAATTATCATTATAGTCCATTTATCAAATCAGGTAATCCCTGAAGTCTAGGCAAACAAAAGTTCAATCAGAAATGAACTTAGAAAAAGTCCGCAATGCCGCTTAAAACTGAAAAATGTCATTTTCGGGTCCTAGATGACCCCGAATGGCCAAAAACAGCCTAGGCTAATAGAATATAGCCTTGATTACTAGGTCGTTTCCGAGTGACCTTGCAAATTTCAACTAAATCCGAGTTAGTGAGATTTTTACAAAACCGCGTCTCAAAAACACTTACGCTGCAAGTCAACTCGCAAGTCAACTCGCAGGAATCTCGGTTCGCAGAAATTTGGGTTTGCAGGTCAACTCGGTTCGCAACTCGGCTCGCAAGTCAACTCGCAAGCCAACTCAACTCGCAAGTCAACTCGCACCGCAAGTCAACTCGCAAGTCAACTCGCAGGACGAACTGAAAACTGCGAGTTGAGCCGCTGTTACCAGTTTTTCGAACCAAAACTCGCCAAAACTTCAGAAAACTCAATTCTAAGGTTTCTAACACTTCAAGTAACATCAAACATCACCTAATAACAACAAATCAAGCTTTAATTCGATTTACCCATTCCAATTCAAACTTACTTCTCTTTTTCTTTCTTTTGAAAATAAAAGGATGGATAAATCTGATGCAATTAAGATATAGATGATGATGAATCTGATGTTATGAATTCGAATTTTCAGAAACAAGATTGAATCAAAGTTTGGCTAAGGTTTCTTGAGTTTTTGCAAATTTATCAAATGAAATCAAGAAGGAAGATATGAAACATATATATGAATTTCAAAGTCGGTTCACTAAGTCGGCTTGTAATATAATGGTATAATTTTATACCCGTCCTAAATCTCTTGTCTGGAACCTAAAAACCGTTTGCGAGAAATATTATTTTATTTTACCGTCATCTATAATAATTTAAAACGATTAATATTTCACTAGTCACAATAAGTCAAATGACTTATTTATCTACGATTCACAATGAAGCACATAATACATAATATTAAATAATTTCTAAAACATTTAGATAATCGATTAAAATAATAGAATTTACCAGACCGCAGAGGAGGATGTTACAATATAGCCTTGATTACTAGGTCGTTTCCGAGTGACCATGCGAATTTCAATTAAATCCGAGTTAGTGAGATTTTTACAAAACCGCGTCTCAAAAACACTTACGCATTTTCAAAATTTGCAAGTCAACTCGCAAGTCAACTCGCAGGTCAACTCGCAGGAATCTCGGTTCGCAGAAATTTGGGTTCGCAGGTCAACTCGGTTCGCAACTCGGCTCGCAGGTCAACTCGGCTCGCAAGTCAACTCGCAAGCCAACTCGACTCGCAAGTCAACTCGCACCGCAAGTCAACTCGCAAGTCAACTCGACTCGCAAGTCAACTCGCAAGTCAACTCGGCTCGTAGAGTCAACTCGCAGGACGAACTGAAAACTGCGAGTTGAGCCGCTGTTACCAGTTTTTCGAACCAAAATTCACCAAAACTTCAGAAAACTCAATTCTAAGGTTTCTAACACTTCAAGTAACATCAAATCAAGCTTACTCTTCTTTGATTTACACACCTAATAACAACAAATCAAGCTTCAATTTGATTTACACACTCAAAATCAAACTTACTCTTCTTTTCTTTTCTTTTGTAAAATAAAAGGGATTGCTAAACTGATGAAGATTAGGATATAGATGATGATGAATCTGATGCTATGAATTCGGAATCACAGGAACACAAGCATGAATTCAATTTTGGTTTTGGGTTTCTTTGGGTTAAATCTTGCAAGCTTTCTAAAAATGGAAACAAGAAGAAGAAATGAGATATACATATGAATTCAAAGTCGGTTCACTAAGTCGGCTTGTAATATAATGGTATAATTTTATACCCGTCCTAAATCTTTTGTCTGGAACCTGAAAACCGTTTGCGAGAAATATTATTTTATTTTACCGTCATCTATAATAATTTAAAACGATTAATATTTCACTAGTCACAATAAGTCAAAGGACTTATTTATCTACGTTTCACAATGAAACACATAATATTAAATAATTTCTAAAACATTTAGATAATCGATTAAAATAATAGAATTTACCAGACCGCAGAAGAGGATGTTACATGATATGTGTTCTTCATTGCGACACAAGGCTAGTGTCGCAGGTTGTGTCGCAGGATTGTTCTGCGACACAAGTTTTTGTGTCGCTTATGGTGGCAATATTAAGTATTGCGACACAATGATAGTATCGCAGGAGTCTGTTATGCGACACAATGACTATGTCGCATGATCTTATGGTGCGACACAATACTAGTGTCGCTAAGTTTATGAGAGAGTTATATGGATGCTTATGCATGATTCTCATCTTGTTAAAGTTTGGTTATGTAAATTGGATAGGTGTTGATCAAGCAGGAAACTCAAATAACAAGATAGCATCCTTAAATAATCAAGGTGAGTTCATATTATGATTATATTCATTATGTTGATAAATTTGATCTGGTTTACATTCGTGTAAGTGGACCTATATGACAAACGATACGGTGATTCCATATTGTTTATGGTATCACACAGTTGACAGACGTACAGTTGACAGATGTTTAGGTGGATCCGGATTACACCCGTGTAAGAGGATCCACATGACAGAGTTTATAGGTGGTCTCATATTTATATGAACCACATGACAGAGTTACAGGTGGTTTCATGTTGTACATGAACCACATGACAGTTGTATAGGTGGTTTCATTTTGTAAATGAGCCACACGACAGATTTTCTAATTGACAGAGACTGATAGCCTTGTGCTGGGTCAGTTGAGTTGAGAAAGTTAAACAGAGTACAGATCGTTACAGTTATGCATATTAAACGTATGCTAGTTGTTAGACAAATCATATTGACTCTTGTTGTTATTGACTTCAATTATGATTGATATTGTTGTTTAGATTATTTATTTAATCTCGTATGAATTCACTAAGCATTAGCTTACTCCTCGAGCTGTAACCGTTTTGTAGGTCCAAGTGAATCGGGTAAGAAGGAGGTACGCGGGAAAGAAAAAGCTTAGTGAAGGGTTGCTAAACACTTGGCGTAGATTTACAAGTGTTAAATCTTTTGAATCATGTTTTGGTTTGCACAACTTGTTGTTTAAACTCAGTTTTGTTTGTAACAAGTTAAACACGTTTTGTTATAAATTTGATTAGAAAAGGATGATCGTATGTAAATTAATTTGGCTTATTAATTGAAAATAATCAGTAAAAAAAAAAAAGAAAAAAAAAAATTTGGGCGTAACATAATACCAAATACTAATAATGATATGACAGTTTAATAAATTGTGTAAAATTTAACGGACTATGGTTATTTTGTATAAAAAAATAAAATGTTAACATGACACTAAAAAGTCTAATGTATTATTGATGCTCTTAAAGCACACAAAGTAGTGACCTAACGTTTAGAGTGTTGTGAACAGTATTATGGGAGAAATTTGTTGCTCAAAAAGTGGGGAGTATGAACGGTACTCTCGATTTTATTTTTGATTTTTTCTTTATTAGAAAATTCAAATAATTTAATAAATATAAATAAATAAAATAAATAATAACAAATTATGTTCTATCACAATTCCTCCAAATATGTTCCACAAGATTGGAAGAAAGGCCCTCGAGCATTTCTTTATCATTTAATTCTCAGGTTTCCTCTTATATGTGTCACACATCTCGAACCACGTACCTTGTATGTTTCCAACGGAGACATAATACTCTATTCTTGACAATATTAAAATCGTTATCTTTGATAATCATGTTATGCAATATGATGAAAGTATACATGATTCCTTTTATAACATTTACGCAATAAGATCTGGCCGGTTTTTGTAGTATATGCCAACGGCCTAAGAGGACACCAAATGTCCCCTCAATATCTTTTCGGGCAGATGCTTGTTCTCGAGTAAACTTTACCTTCTTTGCATCAATAACATTTCAAAAAAAAATCAACCGTTATTTTTTTTATTCTGACAATAATAATTTCATTTGGAAAAAGAATTAGCTCAAGCAGCATCTCACCGAAGATGTTGCACCAGAACACCGTCTGAAAGTGACAAAATAGCATCTAACAACATTTCTAACAAAGAATGCAAATACATACCCATTCCATTTGCTCTTAGAATCTAGTGGCAGACCAATGTAAATATTTTTATCTACTACGGAAAGCTTATTTTAAAAGAATAACACGACCATGTAAAATTTACAATTATACGTTGATCCATGGGAGTTGTATATCATATTTAATTAATTACCTTATATTAGTTTTTCTCGTACCATTCTTGCTTGACTTGAAAAGGAAGAAGTCGGTCCTCCAATAAAGAAAACAATTTGATTGGTCGGGATGTATTAATGAATGATGATAGTAAAAACGAAATAATGGAATACATTTGTTAATAAATTTAACATAGAATTAGACACATATTTAACCATAATTAATATAATATTACTCGTAAATAAATATGATATCTTAAATGCCTAGAAAAAGATATGCAAGTTATGTAAACCTATGAGTTAACTATAACTTCTACTTATAACTTATTTTGCGTAGTAATTAATTTGTTGTTCTCATTATGTTAACCCCATAACGTTCTTTATCGGATTATTCAATAAGGATCGAGGATTTATTTATGGAAAGTAGATCGTGGTGCGATCTTGAGGCTTCTATGAGTTCTTTTCTTTAGTTTGTTGCCCAAGTTTCTTACCTTCTATAAATTTATATTAATATAAATTTTTTGGTATTTTATATATAGAAAAATTTAAAATTAAAATTCAACATTTTTAAATATAATTTATGTAATCTTTATTTAATATTAATTTTATCATACTCATAAAATTTATCACGGTACTCTGAATCCTTAACTTTACATACGAGTAAACTACTTTTTTTGAGTCACCGTTATAGATAATCAGTAAAAAACAAACACAATACACGACTATCGCTAACTCACAATTTATAATAAAATATTGTATTCCACTAGATAACACAGATATTATGCTAGTGCGTGTGTGTGTATGTATATATATATATATATGATGTGTTCAATGGGGAAGTGGTGATCTAGGAAAACGGGAAAGTGAATTCTGACCATTAGATCACTTCATTTAAAATGTTGAGGGTCAATAAGGTAATTTTATAATTAGGTTATTTTAAACATAAAATAGACATCAAAAGGAAAGAAAAGCTGGATGAATGCGTAGCTGAAAAAATCCATCGCGATTTTCAATTACCTAAGCTGTGAAATGAAGATATAGATATTGATTTCAAAAGTTGCGAATTCATCACAACTACATCGTGATTTGATTTTCCTGAATTTCAAAATATTCAATTTCCTAAGTTTTTTTTATTTTTCAATTTTTTCGCGTAATCTTTTATTTGTAGACGAAACATGAAATTAAACTAATTTCATCTTACAAATTATAAAAATAAGAAAGTAATACAATTATATACGTCATTCATCATTGAATTTCAAAAATTGATATTTTCCAAACTGATTTGTAATTAACTTAGTCTATAGGGCTCAGTCTGTGATATGACATATTCCTGCTTCTACTTCTTATAGTTTAATGTTATGTGGTGACGATCTTGACTTGTAAAAGTGATAATATTATAGGTGATGAATGCTATGTTCAGTTTGTGAAAGCTATGTTCAGTCTGTGGAAGCTCTCAGTCTGTTGGACTCAATCTGTACATTGCAATGTAGTGAAGATTGATTTGTTGGTTAGTTAAGTGAGAAATGAAAGATGAGACTATTTCCATTAAAAAAATCCGTTATGAAGATGTGCTTAAAGAAATTAGATAGGTGTTCATTTGGGTAGTAAATGTCACCGTTGTAATGCATTTTAGTATTGATGTTTTTGTACAGTTGATTGATTAGGAAATGTTCTCAGTCAACTATTGGAATTCTTGTATGTTTATAAGTTTTGAGATTAATACAATTTTCACCTTTAAAAAGGAAAGTTCTATTAGTCTCAGTTTGTAGGCACAGACTAAGAAAGTACATGGACTGATTTGTATTTAATTCAGTCTGAATGGCTAAGTTTGTATATATTGTCAATAAATATTTATTAATTAATATTTGTCACTCAATGATTTTGTACAATAAGTTTTTTTTAAGGAGTAACATTCACCATGATAAATGTTAATATGCACTGATGAATTTTATATTTTTACATTCATATATATGAATATTAAGTGATATCTTAACATTCATACAATGTTAGTCTCATTATTGTTGATGAATGTTATGTTCAATCTATGAAAGCTATGTATAGTTTGTGGGACTTAACCTATAAATTGTAAAGTGCATGGGTCCAAATTGAAAATTTTCTATTAGACTTAGTTTTTAGGTACATACTCAGAAAGTAGATGGACTGATTTGTAATTAACTTATTCTGTGATATTATTGATGATAAATGTTATGTCTTTTACCTATGTGTTCAGTCTGTGTAGGCTCTTAGTCTGTGGGACTAAATCTGTACATTGTAAAGTACAGGACTCAATCTATACATTTGAAGCTTTCAGTATGTGGGACTAAATCTGTACAATTAACTCAGTCTATAAGGCTCAATCTGTGATACATTGTAAAATAGAACATTCAATAACAGATAAGATTCATCCTGATGAATATTAATATGCACTCATATAGATGAATATTAAGTGATAACTTAATATTTCTATTAGTCTCGGTTTGTTATCACTAAATATTCATCTTTATGAATGTTCAGATATTAAAATAGATCAACATTCATCGTGGTGAATATTACTCCTTAAAAAAAAAACTTATTGTACATAATCACTAAGTGATAAATATAAATTAATTAACATTTATTGATTGTACATATACAGACTTAACCATACAGACTAAGTTAATTACAAATCAAACCTTGTACTTTCTCAGTCTATGCCCACATACCGAGACTAACACATTTTTTTTTATCAAAAGTGGAAATTATATTAATGTCAAAAGTTATACACATACAAGAATTGCAACAGTTGACTCCGGACATTCCATAATCAACTAATAATACAAAAACATCGATACTAAAATGAATTACAGCAGTGATAATTACTACCCAAATGAACACATATCTAATTTCTTTTAGCACATATGTACATAGTAAAGTGCATGATTCAATTTGTGCATTGGAAGTTCTCAGTATGTGGGACTCAATATGTGCATAGTAAAGTGCAGGACTCCATTTGTACATTGGAAGCTCTTAGTATGGGGGACTCAATTTGTGTGGTAAAGTGCAGGACTCAATCTGTACATTGAAAACTCTCAATTTGTGAGACTCAATATGTACATAATAAAGTGCAAAACTCAATCTGTACATTTGAAGCTCTCAGTATGTGGGACTCAGTCTATATTGTAAAGTGCAGGAATCAATCTATACAATGGAAGCTCTCAGTCTATGAGACTCAATCTGTACACTAGAAGCTCTCAATCTCTACATTGTAACGTGTAGGACTCAATATGTACATTGTGAAATGCAGAACTCAATTTGTACATTGGAAGCTCTCAATATGTACATTTTAAACTGCATGACTCAATTTGTACAATAAACATATATACGAACCATACACAAATCAATTAAACAAAATCAAAAACGTATGTACATTTAAAATCGAAATTAATCGGAATAAAGCAAAAACAAGTTAAATCGATGAAAAATCGAAACAACGAACAACTGAAATCAAAATTGAAATTATAAACACAAAAATTAGCGAATATTGACCTAAAATTGATAACTAATTGAATTTGGATGAATGAATTGATTAATCGCGCAGAAGAATAACAGGGATTGGCTTACGAAATATACGATGCAGATATTGCACGTATGTTTTTATAATTCATCAGTAAATAATATTAAAGTAAAATAAAAAATAGAATGTAAATGATAATCTTACCCTCGTCTCTTTAAAATTACCTGAACGGAAGAAGAAACAGAACAAGCGCCTAAAATACATAATTAAAATGATCTAACAGCTGTTAAGGAACTTCCCCTTCTCCAAGATCAAGAGTTTTGATATTGCCTAAGTTAGACATATTTATAGCGGCAATAACAGTCCAAATTATATAATAATTTAGTTCATATTTTGGATTTTCGGTATTTATTTAGTTAGATTTATTTTCAGGTCAAAGATAAAGAGAATTAAAGAAAGAATGAAGAAATGACGGATGAAAACGAAGAAAGACAAAAATGTGGAAAAACTGTCAGAAATAACCACTACCCGCAGGGTACCTACTACCCGAACGGGTTCTTCATGTTCAACTGGGAAAACCATGGACAAAGATTTTCAAATGAACTATACCCGCATGGTACTTAGGGTTAATTAATTTATGTGTGATTCATCTTTGTAACCGAATATGAATTATTCTAGGATTATAATTATTTGTTTGATTGAACCCATGACATTGGGATAAATCCTTTGTGTTCATCTAGGCTAATAACCCTAGATGTTGGACTTGTAATATTTATATTTTATTTTGCGTATGATATAATGTTTAATCGTAGAATGATTTGTATTTGAATTATTTAACTTATACAATTGATGTGAAAATTGTGCTAATGAGTGAGAACTCTTAGATTTCGTATTACATTTACTTTTGATTGGAAACAATATGAGGATTGAATTAGGTTAATTAAGTTACAATATGGGTGAATCATACTAAGAGACATCTTGTGTGATTTTAGTAATCTCTAGGACACTAGGATTATGAGATTAGATCATCATTTAGTGGGATTGATTAATCATAATTGAGACTTATAATTTGTCAAGGACACTTGCACTTTATGACTTAATTAAACGATTGCATTATGAAAACAAGTAATTTAGAATATTGATTCTCATACGTTAAACACTTATAAATCTATTGTCCAACTCTAGGGGGTAAAAAGTCTTAATGAACATGCTTCTACCACTTGGTTGAATTATAAATTTACTACTTTATTAGTTTATAAATACCTTTTGACTATCTGTCATTAAGAGACACCTCCTTGTTACTTAGCTATAGATTAGACAAATAACCCTTTGAGTACATATAAACTGTTCCTGTGAGAGACTACCCAGGAGACTTATCACTGTTATACTAATATTCGATTAGGAATACTTGCCTAGTTGTGTAATAGTTTGCTTTGATATTGTTTCACTATTTTTATAACTAGATTTACACATCAAGTTTTCCCCTGGATCATCTTTATATATATATATATACATATACTAGATTTAAATCCGTGCGATGCACGACAATTTAATTTAAGAAATTTTTATAGGTTTGATAGTTTAATATTATTTTTCAATTAGTGTTTTAATAGGATTCATAGATTTTTCAATTAATTAAATATTATGTTCAAATATTATAAAACTCTATCTAAATTTATTTTTTAGTTTATCTTTTAAATTTAAATAATTAGTGTTTGAGTAAAAGTCGTAGATTATTTTATTAATTAATATTATATATTTAAATATTATCTAACTTTAATTGTTTATTTAATTTAAATTAAAATTATGAGATATTGTCACGTGGCATTTTGCCTATGTGGCAAAATATGGAGCAACTATTTATTCTCCTTTAGTATATATATATATAGATAGGGTTAGATTCAAATGAGAACCAAATAAAAGGTGAGAACTGCGAGAACCACTAAATTACACATTTTTTCACATGTGATTGACTTCATTCATATGTGAATATTCATGTACATTTGATTTATAAAGAAAAAAACTAAAATACTCTAAAATTATATCTCAAAACACAAGATAAGAAATACATGTTCACAAGTGAACCATAATGTGAACAAATCGGTAAAATGTGTTTTAATACGTAATTTTTGGATTTTTTGCTTTTTTTTCTTTATCAATCAAATGTACGTGAATGCTCACATATAAATGAAGTCAATCACATGTGAAAAAATGTGTAATTTAGTATTTCTTGTGATTCTCACCTTTTATTTGGTTCTCATTTGAACTTGAACCTATATAGATATATACCATATTATGGTAAACCTAAAGAACTTATAAAATAATTTTGAAAAGTTAATTTGGCGATGGATTAAACTAATTGAGTATATTTTTATATCTTGATTGATTACTTTTAATTCTAAACTGCGATAATTATTTGTGGTGTTAACTTTTTCGTTATCTTGATGTTTGATTCAATTGCTTGTTTGGTGATCTTTTGATCATTCTATTGTCGTGGGTGTATAATTCTGATCAGACGTGTCCGTCGGATAACTCTAAATTCCTAACATTACTTCCACTTCAACTTATGTGGTTTATATTACGTGACTCATGTGAAGTGGCTAACAACTCAATTTGGTTTCTAGAGCTACAATTCAGATCATCGTGGTGTATTTTGACTAGTTTTGGTCAAAGCGACCATATAAGGCAAGTGGTGGAAGTTCAAATGCGTTATAAGGATCAAGCAAAAAGATATAGTATTTGGATGTCATAGGCAGAGACGATACAGCTTGGAAAAAATCTGAATGGGTGCTTTTTGACTCGTGAAAGTCAAATGGTGCAAGAGTGTAGAACTAAATATCATGTACATATGCTGTTTATATTTGCATGGAATTACTTGGGATTTTGGAAGAAAATGGAAAAGAAATCAAGTTTTTCAGACTAGCTTGGAATTGAATGTGCAAACTAGATTGACTTTAAAAGGTCAAACTGAAATTTTGTCATATGATAGGAAATTTTGTAATCAGATTGATACATATATACTTTGTTTTTTGGGGACTGGGGAGTATAGACACAGAGATTGTGTTGATTGAGGTTGTAATGGTTTGGGATGTGCATTAACAACCTTTAACTATGCTCAAAGTAATTCTTTATAAGACTTTAAGTTTGTTATAATTCGAGTACAAATATATTAAATATGTTTTAACGTTTTAATGACAACTTATGAATTATCGTTATTATCCTTTCTATTTATTTTATAACAATTTGAGAGCGTGTCAAACTTTACTTATTTACTTAATGACTACTAATAATATGCAATTAATTAGTAAAACTAATGTTAGTGTATTCAAACCTTTTCTAGTATTGGTTTGTTACTTTTTAAAACAAAAATATTTATTAATTAAACTTTATTATCATCATATTTTGGTATTAAACAATTATCGTTCATACTAGTGAAAATATAATCTCTCAACCATCTTAAAAGATTTCTCTCTTTTATTGTTTTATCCGATTTTGTAAACTGTCCTTTTCCAAACGAAAATCAAATATGAGTAATAATACATAAACTAAACAAGTATCCTATATTATTTTTAGCTAATACAATATGAAGTCATTAGTTATGCTCGTGATTCCGAGGGCTTAGAGTTGCTTGTTTTCAAGATAGACTTTGAAAATGTCTTCGACAGTGTCGACCACACTGGTATTTCCTAAAAGATATTGTAGGCCAAATGGGTCAATTGGATTAGCACATAGTATTTTTGTTCAATCAATGGCTCCCGTCTAAGGAATTCAGCGCGGAACGAGGGTTGAGGCAGGGTGACCGTCTTTCTCCTTTCCCGTTTCTCTTTGTTTCCGAAAATTTTCAACTTATGACGTCGACAACATGCTCAAGGGGTGTTTTTTACGGTGTATTCTTGAAAATGGAACTAACATATATCTATTACAATTCACATATTATGTCCTGTTTTTTGGTAAGTGGTCGTATGCCAAAGCCGTTAATTTGGTGCATATTCTTGATTGTTTTTATGATTTATCGCATCTCAAAGTTAATCTTTCTAAAAGCCAGTTACATGGTGTTGGGTTGGCTCTTGTTCTGATGCAAAATGTTGCTAATAGGCTTATGTGCTCCCATGGTAAGGTTTCTTTTATCTCTTTTGAGCTCCCTATTGGTTGAAATATGAGCAAAGGTAATGGTTGGAACTCGAAAGGATTTAATCGATAAATTCTCTATGAAGTTTTATCTTTGAAAAATTAAAGCATTTATACCACTCTCAATGGAAGAAGCTTATTTCAAGCTTCTTCCATATCAAATCAACGCTACGTCAGATGTTCTTTAGAAAGACTGAACCGTGTTAATCGAATAAGCTTCTACAGAAAGACTGAAGGACCCTACCATTTATTTAATTACATTAAGTACATTTACAATTATAATTTAAATAAAACATTACATTAAATAATTGAAAAAGTAACATTAGTTTAAATAAAAGAGTGATATTTATTTTCAAACGGGTAAAATAATATTATTTAGGAACGGGTGAAATAATATTAGATAGGAAGCTGGATATATTGAGGCAGGAGCGCACCGCCGGTCACAACGACTCCCAGGTCGTATGCTTTTTTCTAACGGCCAAATGTGAGAAATAAGAAAACCAAAACAAATGGGCCCCACAATTCCGGCCCATTGGACCCCATTTGAAAGAGTAGTTCACAGTTGTCAAAAGTAGCCGTTGCCCCATCTTTAACATTAAAATATGCAAACTTTTCCTTTTTCTGCCCCCAAGAAACCGATTTCTACTTTATCCGCCTTCTATTAGATTAGTTCATATTCCAATTCTACCAAATACGTTTTGCTTAAGTTTCAATCAAATCTTTCGTCATCTACTTATAGTATATTCTTTGATTTGATCATACTACACTCAACCCAAATACTACATATTTCATGACTTGTTATTTTCAATACTTATCGAAACCAAATGTACTTAAAATCTTTGTTGAAATTCATATAAAATTACCATCAAACCGAATACTAATTAAAAGAATATAATTTCCAAAATATTAAGTTGTGTATATAGTATTTTTATAAATGTACACGTATACATACCATAAAATGTTTTTTTTTTCATAATATAAAACACCAAAATCTATAATCAATTCGGTATCAAAGTGTGTATCTCCTAAAAAGGCATCATTGGAATAAAACAGTAGTAAATTGAAAATGATATATTTGTTAGTAAACTAACGTGCAATTTAAAATGGTGCATACAAACTTCTTTCTTCCTCTAGGCTCCTAGTTAATGTTTTTCTACAAATAAAGTTAGTACTAAAAAGTTAAACTTGGAGGTCTAAATAAACATATCGTCAAACACTAGGGGGTAAACAACTAGACATAAATATCACCCACTCAAAATTCTGCCACACATTTCCTTTATATATGTCTGACTCATGTTTCTTGTTATCATTTTCATTCTTCAACTTCTAAATCTTCTCTCAACGGTAAAGTACCATTTCATAAAAATGAATCCTCCAACTCTAATAGAATTACCATCAACCCCCCTTCTATCAACCACTAGCAGCAACACAAGCAGTGATACTGAAGAAAGCCCGATCACATCGACCCGTTTCATTCAATACAACATTCCCAAAACACCCTCATCATCATGTTCATCATATCGATCGTTATCCGTTCTAACGGGTCACATTGGTTCGGTCTCATGTCTTGCCATTTGTGGTGAATTTATTCTAAGTGCTTCACATGGTAATGATATAATTGTTTGGCAACAACCGGATTTAAGCCAATTTACTAAATTTGGACAAGGGGAAGGATCAGTTAAAGCGGTTGTGACAGCTGGCAATAAGGTATTTACAGCTCATCAAGATTCAAGAATTAGGGTTTGGAAAGTGTCCACGAGTTCTGAAAATATTTTCAAACTTGTGGACACTCTTCCAACAAAAAAAGATTATTTAGGGAAGTTTATGAAACAAAGTAATTATGTCCAAACAAGAAGGCATCATAAAAAGTTATGGATTGAACATTCGGATAGTATATCGTGTTTATCAGTTAGTAACGGTTTAATTTATTCCGGTTCTTGGGATAAAACTTTAAAAGTGTGGAGGGTTTCGGATTTAAAGTGTTTAGAATCGATCAAAGCGCATGATGATGCGATTAATGCTTTGATCTCGAGTAATGGGATTGTTTACTCGGCTTCAGCGGATGGAAAGATTAAAGCATGGGGAAGAAGTGAAAATGAGCCAAAAAGCGGACATTTGTTAAAGGGTATTATGGAGGGTCATAAAGATGTGTCAATAAACGCGGTGGTGGTTGGTGACGGTGGCACGATGGTTTATGGTGGTATGTCAGATGGGTATGTTATGGGGTGGTTAGCAAATAAAGATTTTGATAGTTGGAAACATGTATGTGAAGTGAAAGCACATAAAATGGCAATTTTGTGTATGTGTATAAAAGGTTACATTTTGTGTAGTGGTTCAAGTGATAAAAGTATATGTATATGGAAAAGAGAATTGAATGGGTTGACCAAGATTGGTGTGGTCAAAGGGCATGGAGGTCCAGTTAAGTGTCTGCAAGCATCACCAAACAGTGTTGGAGGGGGTTTTATGCTTTATAGTGGTAGTCTTGATAAGAGTATAAGAGTTTGGTGGGTTCCATATTATGATGATAAGTTTAAAAGAGATGATGATCATTCAAAGTCTTTTGGTCAAAATACTAGGATATTGGAAACAGTTTGATTATTGATGAGGTTATCAATTTGGTGGTTATAGTTGAAGGTTGTTTTTCTTGGAGCACTGATCCCTTTTTTGAGTGTTTGCAGTGCCAAGTTAGTTTTTCATATAGTGTGTTTTTGTTTGGTTTTTTGGTTTTGATATTTGTGTTTTTGGTTTTTTTGGTCATGTTGATGGCATTTGGGCAGATGGGGTATACAAATTTGTAAAAGTATAGGAAATGATTTATTGAAGTTACATTTTTTTTCCTGCAATGTATTAGTGATTAAATTATATAATAAGTTTTTATTCCATCTATGTTTCAAAGTATTTGTTCATGTGTGACTGTGTCCATCATCCAAGACATATTCTACTTTGAATTCATTCCCGTTATTATGTAAATATAAGTGACTCTTTCTTCAATCAAATCACACGAGATTTGGAGTTATTTTTGTCACTTGTCCCACTTTAGTTAGAATACAATGATTTAAATTTTTTAACATATTATGAACTTGCATTTTTCGCACCGCCCTTTATTAAAATATATAACTATATATACTCTTTGCGCATAGGTTCATGACTTCAATTCCCCTAGAACACATCTAGTTTGTCAAAATCCTACCCTCCATTGATTGTACTAAAAAAATCATATAGGCTAATACTTCTATTGTAGTTCCGTCTCAATTCTATACTTCACTCGTAGAAGATGACTATAAAAAATCAACTAGCAAATATATTCTCATTTTTTATCATTAACTTATATTTTATATATTTCAAATCAAAACTTTCGTTGAACATAACAATAAAAAAGACATTTTAACACATAAAATCCAAATAAAGACATTTTAACACATAAAATCCAAATATCTTTTATTTGAGTAGGATTAAAGTGGAATGGAGGGAGTAGGAATATATACTATGTGAACATTGAATTTTAAAAGCCTCTATATGTAAACATTAGAATGCACTTTCTGCTTTGTTAATTATTCATCTTTATTGGAGTGTGTGTTTTATATGTACGATTAGGTTCCCAAGAACATTAAGTTGTTGCACAAGCAATATAAGCATATGTTAAATTAATCCCATAATTATGCACTTAATACTGCTTTTAAGACGGGTTTTTGTCAATATCCTTATAAACTATTCTCCCACTTTGTTATTTTCTTTCTTTGTTACCCATGAATTATTCCCTCCACTTCTTTTTTCAAAAGATGTTTTTGTCTTCGACCAAAATTTCAATGATTTACCTGAAATATTATATATAGTTTTTTTTGCAACATTACTATCATTGGCGGATCTTAAGGGCAGGTTGAATTGTGGCCTCTTCAAAAATTTAAGTATTAGTTATAATGTATAAATATTTAAATAAAAATACAAGAAAGTGAGTTTAGTTGAGTTAATTTGAGTCTGACTAAATTCAAATTTTACGCACTACAACTGATTTTATAAATTTTGGGTAATACTAGTATGATAATGTTGGTCCTAAAACAAATATGGAAGTTGGGGTGGGGGAGGGAGGGAGGGGGTAAGTGAGTTAAGTACAATGTTTTTTATTTTAACTTAATTGTTATGAGTTAGAAACTAAGTTATAAATTAGAATATATAAATATATATATAATTTTTTTATTTAAATGCATTAAAGAATTATAAGTTAGTTGCTGAATAACTAACTAATTGAATACAAATAAAATACTTCTTATCAACTAAGAACACACTCTAAACTAGTTACTAAGGAATGTTATTTCTGCTAATACTATTGCTCTTAACTATTACAAATTCACACATACTTCACTTCAATGTTGAAGTCTAGTAATTATAGTTGATCTTGTATCTACCTTGTAACCACTTCAACCAATCAAAATCTTCCAGATGTCTTCTTCTCCATTAGATAGTTCTGGACATGCTTATTTGTGTGTTCTGGCATGTAAGGTAAGACAATGTATGTTGTCTGCACAATATGTCAGAAACTACACTACGCATTCTTCTTTATTAGTTGACATTGATTAAAGAACACCATATGCACAAACAGTCATGTTTAGCATGTATGTATATTTTTACAACCTCTCAAGATTCCATTTAGTTAGGATCAAGGTTTCAAAATGTTGGTGAATCATCAACTTGAATCTACAACAAGTGTGATGATCTTTATTCTTTGAGCTGGCTTCAAGTAGACTTCATTCCCATTGCTGGTTCTTCATTCTTCATCTTCAACTTCATATTCAATTCGGTGGAGTGTACTAAAGCATGGGCAACACAAAAAACAACTTTTATTAGGATGAAACATGAAAGCTGTCTAGAGTTTCTATCTATGTGTTGGCTGGTCAATCACATAAACTCTTTAGACTCAGCTCATTGAACACACTTGTGAGCCATTTTGACTATCTGTTGAGATTCCTATAATGGCTATACATATAACCATTTTAGTGTTAATTTCGAGTTATTATCATCATAAAATCAAACATTAATTACATTGTTCATCCATGTGGTGTGTCAAAAAAGACACTCGTAGTCCCTCGCAAGTTTTTTTGACACTCGTCATCCCTGTCATTACCAAATGTTACACCGGACATCCTTTACCCTAACACGCGTTGAAAAAAACCGTTAGTTTGGGACATGTGTCGTGCACATGATGGTATTACGATAATTTCCTTTATCCCTTTCTCTTTAATGCTCATCTTCCCCAAACACAACAACCTGCAAATCATTTTCTTCAACCTAATACCAATTGATTGAACAAAGAAATAGTAGTTTCGTAAAAGTAAACAAAAGAAATGTTAAACCCACAACTAACATACATACAAGACACTAACATACACAATCCCATTTTGACACTAACATACATACAAGACAATAATTCGGTCACCATTAACCGATCATCTTCATCAATCAAAACTAACCTTCACACTTACTGCAACTACTTAGCACTAAAATACACCTCATATTTCGTTGTCAACAAGAATGAAAAATCGAACGAAATCGAAATCTAGGAACACTTACAAATTGATCTGAAACAACATAACATTGATGACGGTTACCGATGGGGCATCGCAGCAATTTTTCGGTGGTGGTGTAGCGGCAGTCGTGCTCTGCACAATGACGGGGGTTTCATGGTTGTAGTTGGGACGACGGTTGCTGGCAGAAACGTGAATATATCGGTTTCATGGTTCCTTTTTTCAGATATGGGTTATAGATCGGATATTGCGTCACCGGAGTTTAAGACAACTGTCAGTTGGGTTTTTCTAAACAAATGAGAAACGAAAACCGAGAGAGAGAGAGAGAGAGAGAGAGAGAGAGAGAGAGAGAGAGAGAGAGAGAGAGAGAGAAGCCGTGCCGGAATTTGATGGTTACTGGAAAACGGATTTTGGCCAGAAAAGAGTCGGGGAGGGAGTGGTGTGAGTGAGACATTGAGGTAGAGTCAAAAGCAACAATCTTGTCAAGATACTCCTTCGTACTAGAATTCTTCTCATTGATCTCCAAATCCTTATGTTAAGTCAGTTGTAGCAATTGACTTTTTGATTTTTGAAGCTCGGAAGTTTCCAGTGATAGACGTTCAATTTTCCCATTTTTGCCAATCTAAAAAGATAGTACAATTCAATCAAAACATGTACATATAAAAACAGTCCCGATTTCAATTTCCCCATCTTTGCCAACTTTTTTCGAAACTACTATTTTTTTGTTCAATCGGTTGGTATTAGGTTGAAGAAAATGATTTGCAGGTTGTTGTATTTGGGGAAGATGAGCATTAAAGAGAAAGGGGTAAAGGAATTTACCCTAGTACCCTCATGTGCACGGCATATGTCTCAAACTAACGGATTTTTCTAACGCCCGTTAGGGTAAAGGATGTCTGCCGTAACATTTGGTAATGACAGGGATGAACGAGTGTCAAAAAAAACTTGTGAGGGACTACGAGTGTCATTGACACACCACGGGGATGAACAGTATAATTAAGTCTAAAATCAATGTAGGAGGGTCATGCCTCAACAGATACAATAATAACTGCTCATTCATTTGTATTGTATAACTTAAAAATAACTATATCCTAAAAGTTAAACATGATTTTATATATAACTACTACTTTTTAATTTAATACTTTTTTGTGTAATATGAAGTTATAAACATGTCAATAGTTCCGTTGATTAAAAAGCATCTCTAATTATTTCACGGAAAATGACCATAATTCCGGACTTGATTGAGCTCGCTTACCTCCAAACCGAAAATTATTTTTTTTGATGAATATTAATTGTAAGTCTTTATTCTTATTGTAATGTATATAAGTCTTTATATGTTGGTTATATATTTTAATAGACGTACGACCAAATTATAATTACATTATTTTCGACCTTCAAAAATAAAATTCAAGACCCGCCACCAATATTCACGTGTTTAATTGGTCATGGTTTTGATTCTAAAGATTCATCGAGTCTATTTGGTATCCTTAAATGCTTTATTTTTGTCCAATTTTTCGATAGTTTTGGTTTTATTTTGGCACCAATGACAGTGTTAATTTATTTTGTGACACATGTTAAGTTTGATTTATTATACGGCTATCAATGAGATCGATCCATAACAAATGTGTTATTACATTTTAGCGAATAATGACAAACATTCATTCTATCGTAATGATATTATATTGTTGCAGGGCTTATAAGTTCATATAAATGTATTCATTTTGTCGTGTTTTATTATTAAAAATGTCTTGTTTATGCTCACTTCTTTTTAGTCTATTTATCTGACCTTATATAATCTGTAAACTGGTGAGATATCACTAACTAGAATAACGTGACAATTTAATTATATTATAGATCTCGTAACTCTATTGGTTGTAGACTACGTTTAAAGTAATTAATGATTTCATGCCTTATTTTATGCTACTAATGATCCATAAATTACTCGGCGATTTACTAATTAATCTTCTTCGCATGAAATGTCTTTGATTTGTAAATATGACCCCAAATTTTGGAAAACAAGTCTTACAAGTTACATAGATGCTACCTAACAACAACAAATATCTACCATGTTAAGATATCCCATTTAACAACATACAGGTCCCATCCAAAGTTGAAGCAACCTACAATTGCGCTTTTATTTAATAAATAAAAGTACATACTATTACACTTTACAACAAAGCCTTCAAAATATATACGATATTCGTTAATAATTTCTTCAGAAAAAGGTATGATTTCTTCTATTGGACGCTTTTGTCATGCATAAAAAAATAATAACTTTATGTAAAATAATAAAAAGACATTTCAAATTTAAAATAAAATGATATGAAATAATAATTTAAATAATGGGGGTGACAGGTAGGGCCTTGTGTGTTCGGTAGTTAAAGTTAAGTATCAGTTAAAGGTTTGTTTTAAGAAGGTTGGTTCTCAAAGTAGTTTTTAAATGGGATAATCACAAATTTGATCCATTGACCAAGTCTAATTAACAAAATAATTCTTTGACCAACATATTTACCAAACTACTCCACCTTTGATCGACAAAGCTTCGATCATTTCGATCGACAAGTAAAATTTCGAAATCAAGCTTAAGTCAAATGCTTTAACAATGAAAAGAAAATAATAATAATAGTCGATCACCAATTACATTGAGACACGTCAGCATACATGATCGACAAAGCTTCGATCATGTCGATCAAATGAAAAGAAAATAATAATAATAGTCGATCACCAATTACATTCTGACACGTCAGCATGCATGATCGTGATCGACATGATCGAAGCTTTGTCGATCATGCATGCTGACGTGTCAGAATGTAATTGGTGATCGACTATTATTATTATTTTCTTTTCATTGTGAAAGCATTTGATACTTGTCGATCGAAGTGATCGAAACTTTGTCGATCAAATGTGGAGTAGTTTGGTAAATAAGTTGGTCAAAGGATTATTTTGTTAATTAGACTTGGTCAATGGATCAAATTTGTGATTACCCCTTTTTAAATTCCATTTAATTGAATAAAGGGTTAATATACAGTTTGTTCATTTAAATATCCAATCTAATAAATATATTTATTTATATAAATTTGGTGACTAGAGACCAGATATAGAATCCGTTATTTGTCCACATAAGCGTCACGTATGCTCCAGCTCAGCGATTACTTTGTATGTAATTTGAAAGTTCATAAAGAACATTAAACTTTGCGAAAATGTTCAATTTGAGTAACTAATTTTTTTATTTTCATTTAGACAATTTAGTATTTTGAACAAATAATAAATCTAAAAGATCAATAACTAATTAGTACAATTTTCAACAATTTTCAACAACTAACAACAAGAACACCGTCGATCAACAAAATCATCACAACAACAACAACAATTTGAATTCACATTTGTAAACCAAACCGAAACCGAAACAAAAAAAAAATTCGAATTCGGTTCGTTTTTGATATTTTTATTCGGTTCGGTATTCAGATCAAATGGTTTTAAACCGTATATTGAACACTGATGCGCGCCGAACGGTCGGTGTCGTTGGCAACCGAGCGATGCGCACCAGTGGGGTGTGTTTTAATATTTATAATAGCTGGGGACCTAAGTATACTACAACTAAAGGGATTATAGTAGTAGGTATGACCTAGGGTCGTTCTTGAGACCAACCAAATTGAAACAGAGAGGTCATGGACGATCGATTCGATTTAGAAAAGGGGGTTTCAAAATGCTTTGGATTTGGTTTAAGGTTTTTAATTAAACTAAGTAATTTAAATAAACAAGTAAATTAAGATAAGGGATAGTTTGGGTAGATAATAGTCAGGATATTAGAGGGTGTTTGTTGTGATTTCATTAGCCTAGTGTTGGGATGATGTTTAAATATAAAAACGTCTTTTTCTAAAGATTTGTATTTTATTTATCTTAGATCTTTGTAATGTAAACACTAGTTCTCTACCGTTCGATTACTCGAAAAGTATGTCACACGAGAACTAGGTTATGGTGATTCCGATCGGAGGAGACTGTTCGACTCTTAACACTGTCAAGTTACGGAAGCAGTGACCCTTCTAGGAATCTTAAAGACCTTGGGTGCATGAATAGAGTAACAGGCCCGCTAAATTCCGATTGTTCTTAACACCACGTTAGGATCTAATCTAAACAAAACATTTAAGTTTAAGACTTGATTGGTGTCTGATTACTTTTCATTTAAGGATTTGTAAAATCTAAGGATGTCACTATTATTAATCCACAAAATAATATACTAACGGCTTTTTCCGGGCTTCCACAACTATACTACACCCAGTGATGCTTTCATTGCTATACCAGGGACTCAGCCGATTTATGGTAGTTACGTTGCTCATAATAATTCCTTAGATTCATAAACTAAGTTTATATTAAGATCAAAGGTTCCCCATTATGTCATTAACCAACTCGTTCACTTGAAAGTGACCAATAAATCCCTGGTTAATCCACATTGTACTTTACGATTTTGAGATAATATTTTCATAGCTTTAATTCACTATGTATTGTACGATCTAAAATAATAATATTTCCAATGTGTCAAAACCAGACCATGTTTATAAAATACACTAGGGTTATTAACAAGAAGAACAACTATTAATTAGTTGTTTCATTGCTCAAGTACTTCACCATATCATTCATAGCATTTTTCCACAATATTTCATATGTATTACCATAGAAATCTACGATGTACTTTACTAAGATTGCATGATGTCGTAATCAAACCATACTTTAACATAGATAATTAATTACCGTTTAATAAGGTTCGCGACATCTTATCTAAAGGGGTTTAATCACGTCGATTGGTGGAAAGACGATTAATTAGGTTTAGATCATAGTTGAAAAGTAAATCAAAACACCATTAATAATATTCAACATCCCAACACATTATGGCTAACTACATCACAACAAACACGCAAGGTAACTACTTACTAATTATGGAAATTTCTACTTCTGGCATTATAACAATCATGATAAACATTGTAATTAAGATAGAGAGAGAAAGGATATTATAATATCACATAGCTTGTAATAACCGTCAAAGAATACAAAAGCGAAACTCTGAGTATCTTCTAAAATATTACAATATTGCCCCTCTAATATCCTAGTTAAGTATTAGTTAAATACTTAACTAGAAACTAACTAAAACTAACTAACCTAGAGTGAGAAAGTAGAAAAAGATGTGTGTGTGTGAAGGTGTGGTAAGGGATGTGATTGTATGTTGAAATGAGGAGGTTAAGGGTGATATTTATAGGCCAAGAGAGACTCAAAATACACCTCACGTTTATCGTATGCGGGTGTAGTATAAAAATCCAATCTTTGCACTAAAATTCGACACCTCACGTTTACACCCCTTGGAGCTTAGGCGTATTCACAAGACCAAATCAGGAGCGAAAATCATCCACAGGGGAGTGAATACACCCATTTGGGAGGGGGTAACACGCCCTGATGGCCGTATACGCCCTCCTGAGAGGCCGTATATACGGCCTCAGGTATAGTGGTGTGCGCCTCGTGCGATCTTGTATCTTTGTTTGGTCGTATCTTCTTCGTTACACGTCTGTTTTGCGCGATTCTTTCGCTCACGTTCTCGTTATTACCTGAGGAACATTATGAGACTAATTAAGAATAATTTCTCATTTTATAGAATAAGGGTAGTTTTGAGGGTGGTGAACCGAGCATTGAGTATTTTGCCTTCTTTTGTACGTTATTTGGTTGTTTTTTTTTTTATTTTTAACGCATCGTCTTTATTTCAACCTTTTTTATGATTTTAAGTAAATAATCATTTAAATTAGATGTTTTCATAAAGATTACGGTTGAAATCGTTGGAATAATGTACGTAAAAACACGAGTTTTTACGTTACATCAAACACCCCTAGTGTTGGTGATTTGCAGCGGTGGTATACGCAACCGAAAACCCGAGATTCAATTGTGGATTGCAATAAATTATATGAATAGATTTTGCATTTGTAGTTTGGGATTCTTTTTTGTAGATGAAATTATTATTCTTTACTTCATTTACAGTAAATGATATGAAGCATAAACATGTCATTTTTTGAAGTAATAGCGAGGGTTTGTAATTTTTGATTTTTATGTTTTAATGTGAGTATAAAGATGGCTGAATTCATAATTCTTGTTAATGTTAAAGAGGGAAAAAATGGCTTAATTAGTATGTATAAAATATTAGTTATCTAAGTATCAATTAAAAAAGATAGTTACCCAAACTTAACATTTTCGCAAAGTTTAGTGACCTATTTGTTATATATAAATTTCACATATACATTTTACCGGTGGAACCGGCGTCAGTCAAAAACTTAGCAAGTTCTCATACTACGTTCATGCAATTGAACACAGAAAAAGATAGTTCATGTAGGTGAACATTTGAGAAAAGTTTGTTACACTATAAGCGTATTAACCCTTAAATAAATCTTTTGACCTGTTAGTATATATTAGTCCAGGGATCCAATATGTAATTATACGAAAGTATCATAGTTCAGGGGTCAAAATGTAATTATTCAGTAGTCAAGGGTGTTAGATGTAAATATATTGAATTAGTTAGATATAAGGGGTCCTAGCGTGCCTCTTGTGCTCCTATCACGAGTGTTCGTCCACGAGCGGGTCGGTTATTGCCATTGTTCTTGGCGTTGTCATGGTTGTTGTTACTGAGTTTCAGGCAATTCCGGTAATGGTTCGGGTTCCCAAACTCGAAACACCCAGTGTTTCGTCGTTCATTATCGCCTTGAATGGGAGGGTTCGTTTGGAAGAATTTAGCTCTATGACCCCCTTGTTGCAACTGCCACAATTATTACATATGCCCTCGTGGTGTCTTCCACACTTTACACACATCGACATATTTCCATTATAATCCTTCTGTCCTAACGTGGTTTCAACGTAAGCCCTCTTGGTCCTCTGCTGCTTGTTATTCTGTTGACCATGTCCGTTGTTTCCCCCATTATTCAACTTCCTCTTTTCCGTTCCATACTCTTTTTCCTCCACATTGTTCGGTTCACTTTTTCTCGAACTAGACTTCTTAGTAAGTGATCTCATCCTTACAGCCTCGTCAGTTAGACTATGGGCTAGGCTTACAGCGCTCTTAAAAGTAGCTAGTCTTGATGATGTCACTAAGCTCCTGATTTAGGGTACTAATCCCTACATGTACCTCTCGATCCCTTTGTATTCAGGAGTTACCATGTGAGGCACAAGGCGTGTAAGCTCTTGAAATCTGATGGTATAGTTAGTGACATCGGATGTTATAAATGGAGTTTGTATATTAAATTGAGCAATATCATATTTATAAATGTATTTTGTATTTCATTACTTTAAAGACTCTATTTATGATTTAAACTATCTTTCTCAAAATGTACCAAGAAATCCCTAAGCTTTTGGCTACAAGATATACCAAGAAATCCCTAAGTTTTTGGCTATGTAATCTATATTCGGTATTTTCATAGATTTAAGCTCAAACCATGCTTAGAAAACACATTATGGTTTTCGACAATGTATTTCAACTATTAATTAGTTTTTTCATTGCTTAAGTACTGTTGGGTCAGAGACCTCACTAAATATAATTTATATATGACAAAATCACTTAAGTGTTTTTTATAGTTCACTGCATCTGCTAGCAGTGAACATGTTAGAGTAGAAAAGAAACTGTTGCTGATTAGTTTGATTAGCGAACAATAAATCACTTAGAATATTCTAAGTCTACTCTAAACACTGCATATGTTGGCAGTGATTCTCTTGTAACTTGAAGTACTCTTAAAGACTTCATCACTAGCTGATGAACACTTCACCTTCAGAGTTACTAAGGTTGTCGCTGAAAAGAACAAGTTTTATCTGCTGAAGTCAAAGACTGAAGACAGAGACAGAGAGCAGTTCAATGATGTGGAAATCATCACTGCTCTATTAACCAGCGGTCCATGCCTTATCACAGGAAGTACAATAGGTCTGAAAAATACCTATTGTACAATTGAAGGTCAACTTATGCAGCACACTAGAAAGCGTGCATATCTTTTCAAAGATATGTACGAACACTTATTGTACAATTGCATTAAATACCTTGTACCTTCTTCTGTTACATAGGATTAAAGTAATGTATAAACTTTACTCCTAGGATGTACTGTCACTTCCTAGTATTGGAAGTTACTTTATTGTCCCAACCAATATGGTGTTGACACGTGGTGGTTTATCTCTCATTGTGTGAGAGTATAAATACCACGCTCAACAACCATATTAAATGTCCAGAATTTTGTATACGAGATCAACCTGTGATAAAGCACGTTCCTACTCTCTAGTGAACCAAGTGCCCTCATTTATTTGTTAAGTGTTGATCACTGAGCCTTATCAGCAAGCCTTTCGCTGATAAGCTGTTGAGACCAAATTTGTCACAAGTTAGATTACTTAGACTTGTGTGTCTTGTCTATTTCCGCAAGTAATCTTTGTAACTATTTCATTTGATTCGTATCAATAAAATAAAACTTTAAACTTGAATTTGTTTGTCTATTTACAATTGTTGTTAGTAGTTAAACGTTTTATTTGACAAACCGGGACCAACAATTGGTATCAGAGCAGCTTAGATAAACTAATATCTAGATCTGCAATGACTACTAACTCTTCCTTTGAAGATACGAATGCATACATTGACAATGGTTCAAAAGCAAAACCACCTAGATTTGATGCTGACCATTTCCAAATGTGGAAAAGCCGTATGCTTCTCTTTCTAAGGGCCCAAGATTCTCTTCTTATTAAAATCTTAACTGAAGGTCCTTTCACTCGTCTCACCATTCTTGAAAGAAATCCTACCTCTACTGGTAGTGATGAGGATATTACTCCAAGGAGTATTATTAAGCCTCTAAGTCAATGGTCTGAGGAGGACAAGAAATTGGTAGATATTGACTCAAAGCTTCAATCTTTTATAGTCATGTCATTACCAAACTCTGTCTACCACTATGTGATTAACTGCACTAGTGGTAAAGACATGTGGGAGACTTTGTGTACCATATATGAAGGACCTGATCAGATCTCAAAACTTAAACGTGTCCTTCTAAACAGACAGTATGAATTATTTAAAGCTAATAAAAGTAAGTCCATAACTCAAACTTACAATAGGTTTAACTGTCTACTTAATGATATGAAGACAGCGGGTATACACAGAGAGTCAATTGACATTATGAACAAATTTTTAGACTCTCTGCCCAGCTGTTATGAAAACTCTATTGATATCCTCAGGGATACAGGTCATATAGAAAAGATGACAATGAAATCACTATTTGGCACTTTTCTATGTAAAGAGCAAAATAAACTTCAAAAACCTTCTCTTTCAGAGACCTACAAATCCTCTAACTCTGCCTTAGTGGCAAAAATTGTATCCATCAAGGATATCCCCTCTGCATCTTCTGCAGAGTCAGCATATGAACCTTCTGAAAGTGGAGGTGAAGCTGACATCTCTGTAAATGAAGATGAAAGTGATCTTAGATCTCTCGCTGAAGAGATGGCTATGATGGCTAATAAATTCAAGAAATTTACAAATTAGAACAAAAACTCTGCCATCAGGTCAGGAGCATCTTCTTCCAAGTTTATAAAAAATCCCTACAGCGAGAAATTTAAAGGGAAACAAAGTTTTGACAAAACTGATGATGTATGCTTTAACTGTCAAAAACTTGGACATTTTGCTGCTGATTGCAAGGCTCAGCGTGTTGAAATCAACAAATCGCTACATTCACAAAAGGCATCAAAATACAAAGCTAAGTATAAGAAACTTAAAGAACATATCAAGAAAAATGATACTGGGCTTGTAGCTGAACACATAGACCTTAATGAACTTGGTATATGTGAGGAAACATCATCCTCTGATGACTCTTCTTCATCTGATCATGAAGATCTTACCGGATTGTCTCTTATGGCCAATTCAGTGAGTGAATATGATTCAGATGACTACTCCATTGATGTCTCTGAATCTGATGATCATGCTAGTCTGGTGAATGAACTTCTCCATGAAAACTTTTCACCAGAGACTTCTCCTGTATCTCCCCTTGAAAAAGTTGAATCTCCTTCTCAATCTGCTGGTGAAGAAGAAACCATTGCTGAACTAGAATGTCTCATGGTTCAGTTAAATAATGCAACTGAAGCATCCTCATCAACTCCTTCATCAGCTACCACTTGGGATAGAGAACTCACCAAGGAAGGAAAGAGTACCTGGTACTTGGACAGTGGATGCTCTAAACACATGACTGGGTCCAAGTCTCTGCTCAACAACTATCAGGAAACTGATGGTCCTTTTGTATCTTTTGGAGATAATTCTAAGGGCTCACCAGAGGACATGGTTCTCTGACCAATGGAAACATAACCTTCTCTAATGTTTCTTTTGTTGAAGGACTAAAACACAATCTTCTAAGTGTTAGTCAGATCTGTTCTCTGAAGAACAAAGTTCTATTTGATGAGTTCTCTAGTACTATCCTCAATCAAGAAGGCAAACATGTTCTCTCTGCCAAAAGAAAGAGGAATGTGTATACCATCAACATGGAAGAATCTAAATCTCAAAAGGGTATCTGTCTTTACTCTAGATCTGTAGCTGAGAAGAATTGGCTATGGCACAAGAGACTTTCTCATCTTAACTTCAAATCCATTAACAATCTGGTATATGGTTTACCCTCTCTCACCTTCTCTAAGGACAAACTTTGTTCTGGGTGTGAAAAGGGAAAACAACACAAGTCTTCCTTCAAATCCAAACACTTTTCGTCTATCTCCGAAGTGTTCCAACTTCTCCATGTGGATCTCTTTCGACCAGTCAGCACTACTAGCCTTGGTGGCAAGAGATATGCTTTGGTTATTGTAGATGAATACTCTAGATACACATGGGTATTCTTTCTAAAAGCAAAGAGTGATGTTACTGATGAAATTATATGTTTCATCAAAAAGATGGAAACCTTGAATGGTAAAAGGATCAGAATGCTAAGAAATGACAATGGAACTGAGTTCAGGAACAATGTCTTAGAATCATTCTGTGAAGAGAAGGGTATTTCTCAAAACTTCCTGCCCCCAGAACCCCTGAGCAAAATGGCATTGCTGAAAGAAGAAACAGAACTCTTGTTGAAGTTGCCAGGTCAATGCTTGCTGATGCTGGTCTTAAGGGTTATTTCTGGGCAAAAGCTGTCAGCACTGCATGTTTCACACAAAATAGAAGCATAATTGTGAAAAGACAACAATAAGACAGCTTATGAAGTTCTCAGAGGAAGGAAACCTGATATAAGCTTCTTTCACATCTTTGGAAGTACCTGTTACATTCTGAACACCAGAGATCAGCTAAAGAAATTCGATCCTAAAGCTGATGAAGGCATTTTCATTGGGTACTCTCTGGTATCCAAAGCCTTCAGAGTGTACAATCTTAGAAGAGAGACTATTGAAGAATCAATCAATGTCACTTTTGAAGAATGCTTTAGCTCAGATAGAAGTTCAGCTGATAATATTGAAACATTTCACTTTGAAAATCTCAGCAATCCTTTCCCTCTAACTGATGTGAATATCTCTGCTAATATTCATAATCCATCTCCTATCTCCTCTATCCCTGATAACCCAGATCAATCACCTCCTTCTCCTATCACTGATCAATCACCCTTGAACCAAAATCTTGAGTCTTCCATTGAAGAAACTCGAGATCAATCTATCACTGATAATGAATCTCAAAATCAACAGATCATTTTATCTCCTCATATTCCCTCAAGAGTCACAAAATGGACTCGTTGCCATCCTATTGATCAGATTGTTGGTGATCAACACGCTGGTATTCAGATAAGAACCAAAGCCACAAGCAATGTGTGTCTCTATGTCAATTTTGTCTTTCTGATTGAACCAAAGAAGATAAATGAAGCCATTGAAGATGCTGATTGGATTATTGCCATGCAAGAAGAACTGATGCAGTTTGAAAGACGTCAAGTGTGGAAGCTGGTACCTAAACCTAATAATAAAACCATTATTGGTACTAAGTGGGTTTTTCGTAATAAGATGGATGAAAATGGCATTGTGATCAGAAACAAGGCAAGATTGGTTGCTCAAGGGTATAGGCAAGAAGAAGGAATTGACTATGATGAAACCTTTGCTCCGGTTGCACGTCTGGAAGCTATCAGACTGTTTCTTGCATTCGCTGCTCACAAGAACTTCAAGGTCTATCAGATGGATGTTAAGAGTGCATTTCTGAATGGTGAACTCCAAGAAGAAGTCTATGTGATGCAACCTCCTGGATTCACTGATCCAAAGCTTTCTTCTCATGTCTATAAGTTGGACAAAGCTCTCTATGGACTTAAACAAGCCCATAGAGCCTGGTTGAAACTCTCTCTGATTTCCTTTGCAAAAGTAAGTATACTCGTGACATAATTGACAAAACTCTGTTTTATAAAAAGGTCAGAGATGATATTATCATTGTTCAAATCTATGTTGATGATATCATCTTTGGTGCCACTGATGAAAACTTGTGCAAAGAATTCTCTTCTCTAATGTCTAAAAAGTATGAAATGAGTATAATGGGTGAGTTAACTTTCTTTTTGGGTCTTCAAGTAAAACAATCTGACAGAGGTATCTTCATCTGTCAGAGTAAATACATAAAAGATTTACTCACTAAGTATAGTTTTGATAACTCATCCACCATGAAAACTCCAATGGCTCCTCCTGTCAAGTTAGATGCTGACACTGATGGAACATCAGTGAATGTGACTACTTACAGAGGAATGATTGGATCTCTACTCTATCTCACTGCTAGTAGACCTGACATTCTCTTCTCTACTTGTCTTTGTGCTCGCTATCAAGCAAACCCAAAAGAATCTCACTTGATAGCTGTAAAAAGAATCTTCAGGTACCTTAAAGGTACTCCCAACCTTGGTCTCTGGTATCCCAGAGACTCAGGTTTTGATCTAACAGGCTTTTCAGATTCTGACTATGCAGGGTGTAAATTAGATAGAAAAGGTACATCAGGAGGATGTCAATTCCTTAGTGGAAAACTTGTTAGCTGGTTCAGCAAGAAGCAGCACTCTGTCTCTACATCCACTACTGAAGCTGAGTATGTTGCTACTGGCCATTGCACTGCTCAAGTACTATGGATCAAAAATCAGCTTGCTGATTATGGTGTCAAGGTAACTAAAACTCCAATTTTATGTGATAATCAAAGTGCAATAGCTATCACAAATAACCCTGTTCACCATTCTAGAACAAAACATATTGATGTAAGATATCACTTCATCATAGATCATGTTATGAAGGGTGATGTGGAGTTGTACTTTATTCCCACAGAACACCAGCTCGCTGACATTTTTACAAAACCCCTGGATGAATCTAGGTATAACTTTTTGATCAGCGAGCTGGGAATGTTAAATGCTTAACTATAAGCAATCTTTTCTATCTAAAACTAACAATTAATTTCCAACAATTGTCAAAACGTTTTCTGAAAACAATGTTGAACTAACTCTGAAATTACTCTAATTGATTCATCAGCAAGTAAGATCTAGTCTGATCAGCGAACAGAGAAAATTTCCAACTGATCTCATCAGCAAAGTTTTATCTCTGTTCAAAAAATCTTTTCTTCTTAAACCTCATTGTTTATTTCAGCTTATGCTCCAACTCATCTATCAGCGAGTATAATCTGTGATATAACAGTGTTCTCCAATAAGCAACTTAATATGGGATCTAACTGATATATCAGCGAAAGCATATTAACGAAACTTATTATCTTTCTAAACCTTTCAAAACCCTCATCAGAGACTTGCCTATCAGCTAAGCTATCCAACTGATTAATCAGCGAGAATCTGAACTAATGGTACTTAGTCTCTGCTGAAACTTGAACAGAGTTAAGAAATATATCTAATGAATTCTCTAACTGATTGATCAGCGAGAAAACATCAGATATGTCTTCTACCTTTTCTCAGGTCATTTAAATGAGATTTCAAAAGTTGATCTTTGATATGCTCTCTAACTGATCTCATCAGCGAGAATCTATCAGATATCAGAATAATGCACATCTAATAAAGTAATCATTTCACTTTTTCACAAATCATCTCCGTTTCCATTTTCCCCAAAATCCTTTCTTCATCTCAAAGTAATCAACCCTAGAGATCCCAAATTCCTCATTCCTCAAAATCAAACATGGTGAGATCAAAGAACCCAACTGATAGTGTTCCATTTGTTCCTTCTGATGCAGTGAGAGCATCAAAACCTGCAAATGTGAAGTTTGCCCCTGACGCCATCGTTATTAAACCTTGCAACTATGTTGCTAATCTCTCTGTTCCTCCTTCAAAACCTGGTTATCAACCGATGGTTGATTATCTTATGTTGTCTCCTATCTATGAAGCCATCACAAGAGACCCATCTCCAATGTATATTCCTTATCTCTCTGAATTCTGGTATACTGTTAGATTTGTAGATGGAAATGAAGAAGATGGATACGTAGGATTCAAAGCTACTGTTAACAATGGAACAACTCCCATCTGCTTTCAACTATCCAGGTTCAGAATAGCTCTTGGATTAAATTATTTAAGGTATATTGATAATAATTCTGGGTATGAAGAAACTATTGATGCTGATGAAGCTCGGTCTATAGTTGATTTGATTGATTACGAACATGTTGAAGGTGACAATAAAGTCACAAGAGTTTATATGAGTGGTGAATGGAATCTATTCTTTGCACACATTATTCAATGCCTGGGGACAAATACTGGATCCCATGATCAGGCCAACCGGATGCAACAACAAATTGCAGAAGCCCTAATCACTGGAAGATGTATTGACTTTGCCAAGCTCATCTTTGATGACTTGAAGAAAAAGGTGACTGCAAAGAAAAGGGAACCCACAATTCCTTATATCAGATTCATCTCGTTGGTAATAAAACGCATCATGGGTGATAAGTATGGTCTTGATCAGCATGATGAAGCTTATGGCAGCTTAGCTTTCCTGTCAGTCTTCAGAATGGGAAATACAGTCTACACTCATAAACCAGCTTACAGATCAAATACCATTCTATCAACCATACCAGATACAATGCTCATCCTTAACACTCGCTCTTTTGAACAACCAACACCATCAGCAACTCATACTGATGTTCTTCGTCCAACTCCTTTATCTATTCGACCTCCATCTCCTCCTCATGCTGCAAAAGAAGCAATTGATCTGACCAAGAATGTACATGAAAATGTCACTGCATCCTCTGTTGGTGATAAAGAAGTGGCTACCTCTGATCCTTTTGATAGAGTCCTCATTGAGACTGATGATGAAGTCTCCGGTGCAGAGAAGGATGATGAACAAGTGATAATCAATGAAGATGTTGATACTCATCAGGAGGCACAAATATTGGAAGAAAATGCAGCTGAAGCTGAAGCTGAAGAAGAAGACAGAAACCCCTATCTTGAAGCTCTGACTCACTATAGGTTGGATAAGCCTTCACTTATTGATTCCTTCTTTGATGTGCCAGTGGATGAACCTAAGTTCTTTCCAAGCAGCTTAGGTTTTGAAGATGTTGAAATGGATGAAGCTGAAGAAGGTGCTCAGCTTAACTCTGATGAAGAGGTTGAAGAAACTCCACCACATCTCACTCAATCATATACAAGCATTCATCAGAGAACTCCATCCTCAGCTCCACCATCTCCATCAGAGAAAATCAAATCTCCCACTCATCAGCAACAATCATCTGAGGCAACTCCATCACCTCCACCAGATATAAAAAATAAACCCACCTCACCTCTCATTACTACCACTATCGCACCATCACCTATCCCATCAGCAAAAACATTATCTCCCACCAAGTCATCAGCAGCAGAGTTAACCAACACTCTGCAGCTCCTTCTGTCCAAGATGACTTCTCTATCATCTCAAGTGGAAAATCTTCAAGGCATCCAGCAGAATCATATTCTTGTTGTGGATCGCACCTTTAACTCTCTATTTGATAGATGTAACTCCTTACAAACCAACATCTCTGCTATCTCTAACCCCATGACCACAGAGATTTCATCACTTAAAGCTCAACTCTCCTCCAACACTGACTCCATCTCCAAACTTTCCTCCAAAATTAATCAACTGACAACTGATTCATTCACATCAGCTGACAGAACTCAACTCCAACTCACCACAAAATCACAACTCCTCACCAGCAACACACTGACCTCTCTACAAAAGGATGTTTCTGCTATGAAGGCAATCATGAAGCCTGTCATTTCTCAACTCTCTCAAACTGCTAAGATCACAAAGACTTCAATTGGGATAACTGTTGATTTCCCTGACTCACCAGTTATGAGGGAGAAAGGACCAGAGATTGAAGTACAAGAACAAGCAGCTGAGAAACCCATTGCTGCTAGTGCTAAAAAGGAAATTAAATCAACTGAGGCACAGAGTATGGGGGAGCAAAGTCAGAGACCATCATCTTCCTCTCTAATCAGAAGAAGAAAGCAGATTGATGATGATATTGCTGAAGAGGAAGAAGAAATGATCACAGTGACTATTGCGAGTGATCAGAAAAAGAAGAGAAAGCTTGTGGTAGAGTCAGAATCTGATGATGATGATCAGATAAAGAAGAAAGCAAAGGAACTGAGGGTTCCTGTTGAATTGATAAAAGAAGGATTGGAAGCTGAGAACCAAGCTCAGCTTGAGAAAGAGAGTGATGTTGCTGTCAAGGCTCTGTCTAAGGAGATGGAGATTAAGAGTAAAAAGGGAGAGTCTGCCATTGAAATCAACAAACGATTGATGAAGATGGCAGAGAAAGAAAAAGAGAAGAAAGCTTATGAGTTGAAAAGATTGAAGTTCTATCTTTCTGTTAGAAAGAATCCTGCAAGAATCATCAAGGTCACTCCCAGGGTCTTCAAGAACAAGAAGTCATTTCTGGAGCTGACAAGAGATGGGTCTCAGAAGATAGAAACAATTTACTTATCTGAGCTGAAAGAGATTGGGTTCAGCGAACTGGGTGAGATCTACACGTGTGTTCAGAATGGGTCCAGTGCTGCAAAGCCTCCGATACTTAAGATCATTGATGATTTAGTGGTAAATCTGAACAACACTGAAGCTGGACTGAATCAACCCTTATCTGAGTTGAATGTTCAGGGACCCAGAAGAGCTCCCAGAGCAAGAAAGGACAAGGCTGCTGAAGCTGCTCTAATTAGAGATCTACAGCGAAGGGGTGTTCTTCCTGACCCAGTTAATCTCGACATCTCTCTTCCTCCCAATATCATGCGTATTCCTGGTAGAGTCATCAGAATACCGGAGTATGGTATGTACTTTCTCAACCATGACAAGCAGCATTGCTTCCAGAGGGCCAGCCAGATTGGCATTGCAAAAACTGAGCATCTGGTGGCAATTAAATATATGAGTGAAGGGTCTAACAGCGAGCCTGAGTTTATGAAGCTGATCAATGATGAACTGAAGGAGAAACTGCTAAATGATGATGAGCTCAAATTCTTCAAAGTTAAACAGGAGCTGTTAGATTAGGTGGTTGTATGTATGGTTGTTTTGTATCTGACCTATTGTGATCTATAAATCAGTATTCTCTATGTAATGATTTATATTTACTGCTTTTCCTATAAAGTAAAATGAATAACAAAAGAACCCAAAAACAGAACATCAGGGTCAACCAAAAACAAAAGATAAAAGCACCAAGTACTCATCAGAAGACATAATTTGTCATAAATAAATATGGGGAGATTTTTGGGTCAGAGACCTCACTAAATGTAATTTATAGATGACAAAATCACTTAAGTGTTTTTTATAGTTCACTGCATCAGCTAGCAGCGAACATGTTAGAGTAGAAAAGAAACTGTTGCTGATTAGTTTGATTAGCGAACAATAAATCACTTAGAATATTCTAAGTCTACTCTAAACACTGCATATGTTGGCAGTGATTCTCTTGTAACTTGAAGTACTCTTAAAGACTTCATCACTAGCTGATGAACACTTCACCTTCAGAGTTACTAAGGTTGTCGCTGAAAAGAACAAGTTTTATCTGCTGAAGTCAAAGACTGAAGACAGAGACAGAGAGCAGTTCAATGATGTGGAAATCATCACTGCTCTATTAACCAGCGGTCCATGCCTTATCACAGGAAGTACAATAGGTCTGAAAAATACCTATTGTACAATTGAAGGTCAACTTATGCAGCACACTAGAAAGCGTGCATATCTTTTCAAAGATATGTACGAACACTTATTGTACAATTGCATTAAATACCTTGTACCTTCTTCTATTACATAGGATTAAAGTAATGTATAAACTTTACTCCTAGGATGTACTGTCACTTCCTAGTATTGGAAGTTACTTTACTGTCCCAACCAATATGGTGTTGACACGTGGTGGTTTATCTCTCATTGTGTGAGAGTATAAATACCACGCTCAACAACCATATTAAATGTCCAGAATTTTGTATTCGAGATCAACCTGTGATAAAGCACGTTCCTACTCTCTAGTGAACCAAGCGCCCTCATTTATTTGTTAAGTGTTGATCACTGAGCCTTATCAGCGAGCCTTTCGCTGATAAGCTGTTGAGACCAAATTTGTCACAAGTTAGATTACTTAGACTTGTGTGTCTTGTCTATTTCCGCAAGTAATCTTTGTAAAGTATTCATTTGATTCATATCAATAAAAGAAAACTTTAAACTTGAATTTGTTTGTCTATTTACAATTGTTGTTAGTAGTTAAACGTTTTATTTGACAAACCGGGACCAACAAGTACTTCACGATGTTATTCATAGTATTTTCCATAGTAGTAACGATCTACTTTACGATGAATACATAGTGTCGCTTCGGCCACGATTACGAGGAAGCGTTTTTGGAAATTTTTATGGGAAGGCATCGTATGCCGCTTCGGCATTCCCCATGAAATTGTAGGTAACAACGGAAAACACTTCGTTGATAACCTATTTCACAGTTGGTGTTCCGAACTCAAAAGGAAGAAAAACTTCATTTCGGTCTATCATCCTCGGGCCAATGGGCAGTTCGAAGTCACTAATAGTGACATATTTGTTGTCATTAAAGCTCATTTAGTCCTTAGCCAAACCAGATCCTTAGACAGTCTTCCCAATGTCTTATAAGCGCATTGAACCATGCCCAAGGAAAGCACTTGGTAAAACAACCTTTAGCCTGGTATCCGGATCTGAGGCAGTCATACTTGTAGTGATCAGCGTCCGAACTTACCGATTCGAAAACTTCGATGATGAATCCAACGCCATTTCCAACCAAGAAAACTTGAACCTATTGGGAAAGCGCATGATGATGGCATCTATCCTAGAAGCCTCCAACAAACAAAAAATAGCCAAGTATTATAACCAGTGCGACCAACCATTGTCATTCAAGCACGTGGAGATGGAATGTAGAAAAAATGAGGCTAGCAGAGCCGAGGACACAGACAAGCTCGGTCAAAGATAGGAAGGCCCTTTCCAGGTAATCGAAGAGAATAGCAACGGTTCATACCGTCTAGCTACGCTGGATAACAAACCCGTGCCACGCACTTGGCATGTTACAAATTTAAAGAGATGTTATATGTAATCACTTGAGCTTGGATGGATTAGATCCCCCACCTTTGAAGCATATTTTTTTTTGTATCATCAACATCAATTAATGAGTACATGTTATTCCTCTAATTATTGAAATCTTATTATATATACAAAGTCATTTTAAATACAACTGTGATGCGCTTCGGTATACGGTCGTGACGACCAGGTAAATCTGAATACGTCACAGGCCTGCCACTATAAGAATGCCTTCTAGCATCTCGAAGGCAGAGGTCCTCTTCAACTATTTTGAGTTGCCAATATGTGACTAGGAACATATTGGTTGAGCCGAGCTACGCCTCAACCATACACAAACTCATAATGTAGTGTACAAATCTACACTTTTCATGATGAAAAAAAAAAATAAACAATGAATTAGTTCACAAACATATGCAATTACAATATGAGGAAATCATTAACGTTGTAGATATATATATATATATTCAATAATAATTACAAAAGAATGCACCATGAAAAGTTACAAATTTTCCCAATAAATCTAGTTTCAATGCCAAAATATACTTCACGAATAATTCCATATTACTACCTATTTCTTTTAGATACGGGATCACGAGCTGCTCCAATGCCTTGTTGGCCTTATTTGCTCGGGAATAATAGTCAGGGTTGACATTGGTAATGATCGGCTCAGGAAGGTCTGGCACATGCTCCTTGAACAGCATGATCGTTTCCATAACCTCCCTGAACCGACTTGAGAAGCTCCCTAAACGAATCTTTACAGCCTTCAATTCCAACGCTAACTTAACAATCCCAAGAATGCAAGCTCAGCCTCGAGGCCCTTGTTATCATCCTCTAAGGGTTTTATTATCTTTATTGAGCTCCACCTAGGCCGCATCTTGTTTGGCGCTCTCTACCCTAGCAGTGGTAAGCTCCTCACGAACCTCGTTGAGCTACTCCTGTAGCCGTTGCTTTGTGGCAGCCTTAGCAGCCCCCACCGCCAACAGCCTCTGCTCGGCACGCTCCCTTAAGAGCTGTATCTCGTTCATAATGACATGAACTTTCATTCTAGCTTCATTGTCTAGGCACAGTTCAGCTTCCAAATTTTGCACCTTCCCATGCCACACTTTCATTTGTACCTCATTATTGTTGGCGACACTTTCATTCGTCACGTTCAGGTCATCAAAGGCAAACGCAAAATTGAATAATGCAGCTTGAGCTCTAGCGCATGGCTTCTCGTTTTCTTAACTTCTTGACCTCTTGACAAATGCCTGGAGGAAGGACGTTACTCATGAATTCTCGCAGGGATTGGTGTGACAACCGTCAAAAATCTCAGGTCATTAACGCACTTAAATTCCTAGTCTATCTAATTTCGTTTACAGCACTCTTAAATCCTAGTGAAAAGTCTAGGTTACGACTCCTTAAGTACCGAAACCGTAAGTTACCAAAATCGCGTAACATTTTAGGAGATTGCTTAGCGGACTTTAAGACGGTGAACCACATTAAATTAGGTTACAAAGTGCCAAAGAAAACAAGTGAAATTAAATTTCATAAGTCATCACGAAATATTTATCGTATCGCAAAAACCGGAATTTAATCTGAAGTTCCGTAACACGGTTAACGCAACCGGAAACCGCACGATTAACCCGCGAATTCCAACCGTAAACACATCAAATATATTATGATGAATATTAAAAACTTATGAAATAAAGTTTTGCAACTCAAACTTTAACTCTCACAACATCACAATTAAAGCTCACAATGTACACAAACTTGTACAAACTTAATTATATAACTTGTAGGCTTTTATCTACACTTTATTTCTAAACATGTAAAAAAAAAAAAAAAAAAAAATACACCCCACCCACCAAAAATCTGCAGCCCCACTCTCTTGACCACCTTTTAATCCACCACTTAGCTCATTTGATTCCATGCAAAGACTTCTACACTTACACACACTTCCCTTCCATCATTTCCTCTCTTTTCTCTCAAGAAAAACACACACTAAACTCCCAAAACACACACTAAACTCCAGAAAAACTCAGCCCACTTTCATCTCTAAATCACCATTTCAAAAGTGTTCTTGCACTAATACAAGATCTTTAAGGTATAACCACTCATCCTAGCTTCCATTTTCCTACTTTTATTATGTTTATTTCATGGATTTCATGCCTTTTTCATGGCTTAAATCCTCATGCAAGGTTTGATGGTTTGTAGGTTACACCTTATACATATTCATGTGTAAAATAAGGGTAACCTATGATCAAACCAAAAATCAAACCGAAAAAGTCGACTTTTTGATGTTATAGAGTTTATTTACATGTTCTTGCTAGAATAAATGGTTAAAATGTTAAAATATGTTTATGTTTCTGTAAAAAACATGTTCATGCATAAAAGACAAGACTTCAATCTTTGGATGAGGTCTAAAAATCGTTTGGTAGTGAAACACACAAAACTGATGCGCAAACAGCTACCTTTCTGTGAGCAATCTTGTTGTGATACATGTTCATGGGGGTTAAAGTGTTCAATAAATTCAAACAAAATTGTTTCTTTAATCCTAAAAAGTGTATCTAAGTAGAATAAAAAGATAGTAATTTATCTTGTTGATCTCATATTTTTAGAAAATGCATGAACATCATGCATTGTTGTAATCTTGTAAATTATAAATACTTGTGTTGTGATGATTCAAAAATACATAAGTGCTAGATAAAACGTCTTAAAATTTTGGGGATTATTTTTCTCAGTATCTAAATCATGAAAAGAGTCTTGAAAATAAAAATGGGAATTTTTGGAAAAACATAAGTATTTTTCCTAAATCAATGCAAATAAAGCGTACAAAAGGTGATATAATCATGAAAAATAATTTTGGACACAAAATAATTATGAGAAAATTTTTGTGTCATTTTCCTCAGAAAATTACACTATCCTCAAAATTTCACACTCTTTGGGTGTGTTTTGATATGTTTTCCGAATAACGTCTCGTTAAAACGCATAATGTTAGGAACCAAAGTTCCAATGCTCTAAACGGCTTGAAACTTTTACACCAACCTAAAAATTGGTAGAATCTGATCTGGTAAAAATTCCAGAATTTTTCGTGGATAATTACTATTTTTCCTATATTTATCCCACTTTTTAGACATAAAATGATTATAAATAATCCATAAGTCAAAAAATCCTCAAATTTTCACAGAAAATTTGTGAACTATATTTCATATTTCATACCAAGTTTGGTAATTTTTAGATGTTTTATACATATATTTCCATTATTTTGTTCACAACTCGAACAATTACCGACAACGTAAATTAAATGGAAACTCGAACTTTAGCGGCACTTTGTAATTTAATTAGATAGCTAAGCAATCCTAACAAACCATATTAGTCGAGAAACTAATTAGAAACCTTGTGTTCTTAGGAATTGGATAGGAGTCAAACCCGGTCGGCACGCGCATTACATCCATCCGTACGCTCACGCTCAATTGTGAGTTTACACAGCCCCTCTTTTTAACGTTTTACTTAAATGTTTTGGGGTGAAAAGCATGCTATATGATTTAATTACTATATTTGGATTACAAATATTATTCTTATGTTATACTTGATTTACGAATGCTTTGCTTATACTATGCTCGTTTTACAAATGCTATCCTTGATTTACAAATGCTATGCTATGGTATATGCTATGCTTACTTTCGAATACTTGACATGGTTAAAATGTCGTATTGATTACGAATAACTTCTTTAATGTTTGAAGTTTATACGAACATGATTATATGCTTGTTTTTCTATCGTATCTAAAGTCCCCGGTATATCTACACGACCATTAACTCTATATGAGCCAAATGATGCATATGAATAGTACTATTTGGGAGCGAGACCACCTCCCCACTCACGCGGCCACGTGAGTGCATCCCATCATCCTAAATGCCAACGATAGGGCATCTCTCTTTTGGGGCAAAGGTTTATCGGTTGTAGGTTTGGTTGTGGACTCAAGCATAATAGAAATTCATAAGCGACTATAAACGTATGACGTTTCGACTTTTGAAACGATATCTCTTTAAAACTATAAACTTTACGACCCGAGCTTTACAATGACTTTGTCATTTGAAATGATATCTGATGTGTAAATATCTAGTTATAAAAATAGTAAAACAAAGCAAAGCTAACTATTACACAACTAGGCAAGTGTACCTAATCGGATAGTAGTATAGCAGTGATAAGTCTACCGGGTAGTCTCTCACAGGAACAGTTTATATGTATTTTAAGAATATTTATCTAATCTATAGTTAAGGAAAAGGGATAATGCCTCTTAATGACAGGCAGTCAAAAGGGTTTTTAAATTAAAGAAAGCAATTAAATGGATAGAATAACCAAAGGGTAGAATTATGTTCATCTAGACATTTCACCACTAGAGTTGGACAATAACAAGAAAGGTATTAAACGTATAAGAATTATTAATCTAAATTACTTGTTCTCACAAAATAATCGTTTAACTGAAATCCTAAAATGCAAGTGTCCTTGACAAGTTATTAATTCCAATTATGATCAAACAATTCAATTAACTTGATAATTTAATCTATATAATCCTAGTGTCCTAGAGATTACTAATCATATAAGATGTCTCTAAATATGATCCATTAATATTTTAATTCAATAACCTAGTTCAATTCATTTATTGTCTCCAATCAAATGCACAAGATTTATGATCATGTAAATGTAATACTAAACACAAGAGTTTTCACTCATTGAAACAAATATCACATCAATTGAATAGATTAAATAATTAAATACAAGTCGTTCTACAATTAAACATCAAATCATACGATTAAACAATTCTAAATATCAAAAGTCCAACATCTAGGGTTAATACTCTAGATGAACACAAAGTATTTAGTCCATTCTCATGGGTTCAATCAAACAAATACTCATAATAATCAAAGAATAATTCATCATGCAATTACAAATATGAATCAAACATTAACTAAATAAGATTCGGGTGAAAGAGAATTAAACACTAACTTCTATGGTAATTACAAGAGGGTAGATCACTTAGGGTGTCCCCAAAAGCTCTCCAAAACTCCCAAAAATCGTCCTTAATCCGCAGCTAATCCCAAGGTAAAAGATAATTAGGGTTTAGGGGTTAATTTAGGCTAAAAAGCTGTAACCGACCCTTCTACCCGGCGGGAAAGGCAAGTACCCGGCGGGTACTAAGGCCTTCCCACCCGGATCAGACTTCTGTACCCGGCTAGGCAAAACTGGTACTTTTCTTGAGTACCCGGCGGGTACTTGGACTACCCGGCGGGTACTTTTCATTTTCAGCCCCAGGTCCCTTCTTGAGAGTTGTAGCCCTCTGAGTTCCGGAGATTTGGGCACTTGAATCACCTCAATCGGAGTCCGTATGAGGGAGTTATGGCCAAAACCGTGGAGCCTCGCAAAAGCTGCAAAAATCTATCAACTCTTCATCTTTTCTTCATTTCTTTTCGATCTCTTCTCGATTATTAACCTGAAACTAAATTAGACTAATTAAGTACTAAAAGATTATAAAATAATATATAATTTGGATCGATATCGCCCCTATAAATATGTGTAATTTAGGCGATATCAATATCTCTTTTAAACTATAAACTTTACGACCCGAGCTTGGCAATGACTTTGGCATCTGAAACGACATTTCTTTGAAACTGTAAACCTTACGACCCGAACTTTATAAAGACGTTGTCATTTGAAATAATACTTCTTTAAAACCATAAATTTAAAACTTGAGTTTTACACTATAAATCATTGTGGTTGTGGACAATGATAGACGTGGTTTCATAATAACGTTTCGCATTCTTATGAACTTCGACATAATAAACCGTTGAGATTATAAACATTTTGATATTGATTTGATGATCCATTGACTTTATAAACGTAACTTGAATCTATTAAATGCTACAATATAAGTTTTATAAACATAACTTGAACTTATTAAACACTATATCTTGAGTTTTATAAAAGTGAACTGAATATTTCTTTGAAAATATGAGCGTGGCGTTATGGACGAATTACGACTTTTAATTGAGTTCCAAAGGGAATCACTCCTAAATGAATCTCGTACTTAAATAAACCTCTTTTGCAAACAAAACATTGATTCACAAATGAATCTAACTATCAAATGGGTATCACTCTTAAATGAGCCTTGTTTTAATGAATTACTTTTATAATTATCCGCGCAATAGCGCTTGACCATCCTAAAAATTGATCTTATGAAATTATCGGATGATTTTCGTCATTGTATGAGCCTCGGTACTAAACAGATAACTTTTGTGAACTAATCACGTAGTAACGTGGAACTTCTAAAGTAGACTTTGTAAACTCTTGAAAAGGGTCTTTCCTTAAGCAAAACCTGTGTACTCACCAACTATGTTTCATAGTTGACCTGTTTATTTTTACATGCTTTTCGGGAAATAGTCACAACTTGTCTATTGAAGCTAAACCTGTTATATGAGCTATGCTGCTATAGCGTTACGGAATTTTGTCTCTTTTGGATGTAATCGCATGTTTAGATTATTTACTTTTGTGCTGTAAACGCTTGTAAGACCTTATGTAATGTATTAATTGTAGACCGTTGAACGGTGATCTTTTGTAATTTTCGATTGTGAAATCATTGTACTGTTACATCTCGTGTTTCCGCTTTAGCGGGGTGTGACAATTGGCCATCAGTAGCTATGTCATCTTCTCGGAAGTTCAATTGCGGAATGAAAACAGGTGCCGCAATGCTGGCATAACCCGAAGTGGGCACCTTCAAAAAATGCTCTCAGCCAAACGGCTGAGTAGCAGTAGCAACAGCAACCCTAGGAACCGTCATCTTGACCCTCGGCTCGGGAGATAGAACCGTGACGTCTTAATTACGAGCAGGATAGAAGTAACCTAGTCATTCAGAGCTGCAAAAGCCCCAGTTCAGAAGTACGCTCCTCTGGTGTAGAGGCGGGGCCCTCCTCTCTTGTTTCACGTTGTTTAAGAGAGAGGGTCAAATCTTCTCCTTCTTCCTCCTCCTCAAACGGCACATCAGCCTCAGCTGAAAAAATGTAAGCAAAAGTTAGCAATTATAAACAAAAACCGAAATAAAATATGGTTGTCGCGCGAGCTAAACGCACCCTTAACAGAAGTTACGTATTGCCCACCTATGTTAGGCTGCGTCATGAAGTAGTGCAAGTTCTCTGCCACCTACTTGGCGGAAAGCTTCTTCTTCTTGGCCAAAACTGCCTTCAACGGCAGCCCAACTTTCCACTTTGTTGAAGCGGGAGAAGCGGTGGTGTTCGGTTTAACAACCCCAGATGATATTTCGGCAGCCGCCACCGTCACTGATGCCCCATAGACGGCACCATATCCCTCTTTGTCCGTATCCTCGACCCTGATATGGACATATTTGGCCCCCGCAAGGCTGGGCTTCTTCAAAAGTACTCATCTCTACAAAGTGAAGCATCACGGTTAGAAATGTGTTGTTGCATCGCTCCCTTTTAGACCTATTCATCCGGTCACCGGTTACATACAATATACAAAATTGTAAAGTTCGATACATACAATAGCACTTTTGAAAGTAAGTAACATACAATAGTAAAAAATTTAAAGTTCGATACAAAACCAAATAATAAACCCTTATTGAAGTACATCGCACAATAAGGTTTTCTTTACTTTAATTATCAATATAAATATAATCTTCATATTTATATATTTAATTATTGTAATAGGTTCTCTTTCTTGAGTTACTCTTTTTTAAAAACCTACGATGGTACAAATAAATGATATTTCTATATAATTTCAAGTCATTTGATTTATAGGGAGAAAAATGTACCATAAATAACCATAAATGTGACCCATAGCAGGTCATCAATATACACTTTTTTTAGAAAAATTCAAGATCTTATATATGTAATTTTTTGAGTAAAGGGAATTATCTCAGTAGATTTTATAAATCAATTGATATGATGCTCATGTACATGGATTGTGGAGAATCATATGTCTCTTTATCTAACATTAAGACACGAAAGAAAAAAGAAACAAACAAAACCCACAACATCAAATAAAACCACACTTCCACCACAAAAGAAAGATTCACCAATGAAAATCTCAAGATTCCGTCTAAGGCCTTTCACCATTGTGACTAGCCTCTGAATGAAATTTTGATACAACCCCTTCACAACCGTGATGAGCATAGCGATGAAACTAAAAGACACCATCATAGGCCCTTCACAGTTGTGATAAGCTTGTGATGAAAATTAAGAACTGCACGTCCGTTGTTAGGGTCCTTTCACAGTCGTGATGTACGCAATGGGACATAATAGAACAACATCTAAGAAATGCATTCGATAAACACCAAGCTATAATCCATATGAAGCGCATGACTAACATAAAAGATCAGCAATCCTCGAGCATCAAGGACTTTGGTAACTTTCATTTCTCCATCGTACGAGAAACATGATCTGTTGGCCTGTACCGAAACAATTTATTATGTACATTACAGTCATATTAGTCACCATCATGTTCTCGCTCACCTCCGTGAATTCCCCTTCTCTTATTTCAATTTATCACTCCGCGTCGTCTGCTTTTCTGAACTATCATCCAAGGACGAACTAAAAGGTGCACACTTCTTCCTTACATACTTGGCTTTGTCTTCACCTTGGATTAACCGACAGCTTTTAGCTTTTATGTACCTGTAATCCATTATGTCAAAGAGTACTCCAACATTATATCTGCTTATTCACCCTTGATTACAACAATCCCCACTATCTAACAACTATTTTCACATAGTCGGTAATTAATAGACATTACACCATAAATCTTAAACATTAAGGTGTAGTAATGCATGTTGGGAAAAACTAAACAAATTTTCCTTTACTTCAGCATGTCTACTACATATACTTAACGATGGGAGAAGTTACGTAAAGTATGAATTCTAAAGAACAAAAGCAATAGTGTTCTAGTTAGATGAAAATTCCATTATTTACAATCATATTCATTCTTCGCAAATGTTATTCTTACATTAACCAAAAAAAGTCTCTAAAAATCATTGCCTAAGAGATTCAGGTGTCAAAATGGGTTGCGGCCTAACCAAGTTATCCTTGTATCCGTCTCTGTTGGCCACCCCAAGATCTGCAGCTAGTGAGGTTTGAACTGAGTACTCTTATAAGGATATCAGCACGTCAACCACTAGGCCAGTGATTATTAACATAATTGAACAAAAAAAAACACCAAAGCTAATAAATTTAAACACGAAAAGACATAAAGATAACTAAACGAAACACAAACCTTCAATTGAAACCCAGATGCTTTGAAACCAAGATGAAAGTTGAAGGATGATGAACAAACATAGGTTTCTTCTTAAAAAAACGTTGTTGAATGACCATAAAACATCATAAAAAAAAAAGCATTAACCGTCAAATAAATCTAACAAATCCTTAATATAAATAAATCTTCAAGAACTTACCACAATGTTGTTTAAGTGGAAAGAGTCATGGAGTTGAAGATAGAGAGAAAATGGAGATAAAAGATGTAACAACCCAATTCATTTTAAACTGGTAATTAGCTTTTTGAAATACTGTATATAAATATTAGGTCCCTTTTCCTTTTTATTTTCTTTATATTATTCCCTCGCAAAAGCAAACATAATTACAAAGATACATATAGTTGGCTGTTACATCATTGTATCATTACTTTAGCAACATAATAAGTATCCAAAAGTGGTACTACAAAATCTATCATTCATAAGTTGCGAAAGCTAATTCCGGTCTTCTAATCATATCCAAAAGCATACTAGTGTCATCTAAGTCACCTACCTTAGTCTCGATTTGTACCTGAGGAACACATGCTAACAAATATCTGTAAGACAATAATGTCTCGTAAGCACATAATTTAAACAACATACAAGTTTTCTGGATAATACAATTCCCAATAGTAATTTAAAAAAATAGAATTAAAGATAATTCTAAGCAAGCAATCATATGAGGGGATATCATATCCAAAGGGATTATCATACCCAATACCATCATTATGGTATTACATTATGTCTAGACAATTACTATTTCATGATCATGAATAGCTTTCAATACTATTGGGAATATTATACCCCTACCATCTCATGACATTCAAATATCATTCAATATAACATGTGTTTCAAATTGTTGGGGAAAAGCTACTATGTACTTACCTTTGTAGTTAGGTATGTCTAACTACACAATATCCACTAGCTCTTTGATCTAAACTTGAACTCTTTTGTCCACCTTGAATTCCTATAGAATTCATTCATATTGTCAATCTTATTCACAATATGTATTCCAATAATAAGTCTAAAACATGTTTGATTCTTGTTCTATGTGTCCACACCAACTCCAAACTCATTCTAATTTATCATTAACCTACTGATTTCCACTAATAATATGTTAACCATACCTTTAAACTACTAATCTCAATTAATAACATGTTGATTAGTATATGGTTACAACTCAAGATTCCATAATTCAAAACTACACATGTTGTACTTTGTAGATTATGCATTGACAACTTGTACCATAAACATGAAATGATGATACTTAGTTTAAAACATGTTAATATGCCTTATTAACATGTTAATAACCATCATGGAGTATTTAATCTATGTTAATTTCAACACACAAGTCAATCTTTAAAATAGGGTTCATATGAACCTTCACTAATCATTCATAAAATTAAGAGATAAAAACTCTACGTTGTTTACTTATGCTTAATGATCAATAATCCTTAATTGCATGTTGTAATCTCCCTCTCAATCTTGCTAATTTTCAAGAAAGTGTTCATCTATGGTGAGAGAAGGTTGAAAGAAAGTTTGGGGATGATCTTGAATATTTGTTTATAAAAATAATGTTAGTGGGGTTGAAATGTTGTCGCCGGACGGGTCAAACGACATCTGATTGAGCTCAAATTTTAACCACATGTGCTTATACGTGTCATTTGCTTCGTGTCAAAATTTCAGCCCCATTGGACCATCCACACGTCCTCACTCGCTCAAAAAGTGGGCTGCTACGTGTTGATCAAAGTTCTTCTAGGCCTTAGCAATATTTCATGTTTTCAACCTGATTTCTTTCCAACTTATTTTGATCATAACTTCCTCATACAAACTCCGATTTTTGCAAACTTTATGTCCACATAAACCTAGAAATGTGCTTAGAAACTTTCCTTCTTTATTATCTAATTCTTTATGGATTTTGACTTATTAACCCGAGAAAATGGGTGTTTGGTCATTTTTTGTCACTTTTTGACCATTTTCATAAGATCATAACTTGCTCATCTGAACTCCAATTGACCTAGTTCTTTTTCCTATGTCTTTATGCTTATATGTACTACATGTTCTTCTTTGTAGTAAATTTTCTTAATCTATCTGGATTTTGAGATATTAGTCCTATAAGTTTTTGCATTCATCATTCCAAATAAGTATTATAAATTTAGGTTTCCTTCTTAATACACACTTCTATTTTTACTAAATACATAAACTGACTATGCAAACTTTTTATAACTGAATATAAGGTCATAAATTCTAGAATTCTATAAATTTCACAAAATGACTAAAATACCCTTACGGTCGATTTACCTTTCAATCATAGATTTCAAGGTCTAAACTTCAACAATTTAGGTTCATTATTACATAAGAATTCAGGTTATCACAACAACAAAAAATGTATGGAGATTGCAATTGGCATAATGAATTGAGTGGGCGGTGTTATTCAAACTCGAGAGACCAGTAAGGGAGTAGGCACACTCATAATAAAGCTTGTAAAGTAAGTTTTAGAGTTCCAAGAAAATAGACGTATTTTTTAAGAGCTTTTAAAAACTATTTATTAAATAGATTGAAAAATATTTAATATACTTAAAATTATTAATTTATGACATTAGCAAGTTATTGACCACATGTCACGTAAGCAAATAAACCTATTTGAGAAAGATATGCATCAGCTTGATGACATCAGTATTGACCTTTAGTAAATTGTATAGATAATTCAATATTTCATTGCCCATTGTTTCTTCACTAAATTGGAGGTAACGGATATCATTACCTATCGTTATCTCAACATATAAAATTTACATATTAATCTTAAGTCGTCAACCCATTTAATATTTTGGGTCGGGCTCGGGGCATGCTAACGGTTTTGAGTCAAAAGAGTCAAAAATAACCCATTAAATTCGACGCGTTTGACTTGAAACCAATCCACAAACCGATATTAACCTAGAACCATCCCACCAACCTACATTATCCCGAAACCAACATGTCAACCCGTTTTTTTTTTCGGGTCGACCTCGGGTTTACCGTTAGGTTAATAAGTCAACACAAAATTCGACGTGTTTTATCTGAAATCAACCCACCAACCGATATTAGCTGGAAACCAATATGTCAACCCGTCAATTTGATAACTTAAACGGATTATGAAAATCGTGTTTAGGTTGGATACTTTCGACCCTCCAACCTGTCAAATCACGTCGGCTCCAGGTTGGGCAATCTAGACTACGGGTGTTAACGAGTGCATTTAACGAGCTACTCGAGTTTGAGCTTGTCTAACTCGAGTTCAAGTTTGATAATATTCATTCTCAAATCGAGCTCGAACAAAAGTTACTATTCAATTAAGTTCACGAGTCAAGTTTAAAAGTTGATGTTCTACTCGGCTCGTTGGAAAGCTCATTTAATATCGAGTCAAACGAGCTATTTGAGCTTAACGGATCGAAGAAGCCCAGCTTATATATAGCATTTTGTATAATTCAAGACCTCAAGCATAACCGAGCTTATTCGAGCTAGTCTTCGAGCTTCGGAGTGACTTTATTGAGCTTGAGTTCATAAACAATCAACTTGAACTTGAAATTTTAGTTCATTAAAACATTGTCCCAATAAATAAAGGAGCATCGAATTCGAGCTCAAATAGTAACTAAATATTCGAACTTAAGCTCGAATATGATTTTTAAAACTTATTCGAGTTCGAGTCGAGCTCGAGCCGAGTAATTAGTAAACGAGCCAAACTCGAGCATCTTGATATTCGACTCGACCCGGATCATTTACAACAATCTAGACCCGTCAACTTGACCCGACACAATTTATAACCCCAAATCAAGCAACATCATTGACAAAGGTGTTACCCAAAAATTCTCGTTGCATTGCTTAGTATTCTCCTTTCCTTTTTCATTCTATTTCTATTTTGAACAAAGCGTACCTGAACTAGTGGATACAAGCCCAAAAGTTAATCATATAACTAGTCTATTCAAAATGACGGCTGCTTTAGTTGTAATCAACTAGCAAAATAATGTTGATGCCTTGATATAAAATATCTCAAAGCCAATGTTTAGTGAGCATAAGTTGGACCACAACCCAATACAGTCACAATAGCAACTATGGAGGAGATGAAAGCAAAATAAAGGAAATTCAACTAGTGTTTACGTAAATCAACAATGACTCACAAGTCACAACCATTGGCCATGCACCAATGATCAACCATTGAAGAACCTTTTGATAAATAATAAATAGCCTATCAAAACCATTTTTAACGGAAACTTGTTGGACCATACATTAATATTCCTCTATATGTATAATATAAGTAACTTTTACCACTTAATTTTATTATCTTGATAGATCACAACAATTAGATAGAGCAGAACGACAAGACGCAGTATAATAAGATTAATGATGTATATGCCTAAAAAAATAGGCTTAAAGATTACGGCTAACAAGCAACAAACAGTGTGTGAATAGTCTTGAATAACTTAAACGTCTTCAGACACTAACGAAAAGAATGTACATATCAATACTACTCTTACATACAAGATAAACACTAGACTAGACCTCACCTGCAAAACCATCTGCTGACACTATCGTAACAGCAGCAATCCAATCAAACACAACCATTGAATTTACTCAAAAAAAACAACAAATTTCCGATGACATCACCTTTTTGGCAACAATGAAGGGCATATGAACTCTTGAAAGGATGGAGGGCATGTAAACCCTTGATGGGCCATAATTAGCATTGAATGTGATACCTTGTAGCAGACGAATGGCACGTGTGCAAGAGAATGAAGTCCATAATCCCATTTATACTCTTTTGTAGAAGAGGATGTATGACTGATCATGTAAGACCTTGTTTGTGCTGATTGCACTGACAGAAGCATCATCAAAACGGAACCACTGGTCACTAGGATAACAAGCATCAGCAGTGTAATGCCCCTTAGAGGCTTCTCTTCCATGGTGTGTAACCGAAGAAATAAGTTTGTACTTTCGACCCTGCAAATTTGTCATGGGAAATAAACTTTAGATTCAATTGGAATAGTTGCTGACAATGCATATAACAAAGTTGGTTTGGAAAAATGGGCAGGGTCATTGATAGCGTAACTGGTATACTTGTTTCTTGTAAGGTTTGAAACAAACTGGGCTGACGGAAAACGCTTCTGTCCAATTTTTTTAGAAGTTCAAATATAGTGTTACATATAACAATGATAACCTAATTTTCTTAATAACACAATTTAGTAGATCACACGCCTTAAAAATTACAGTTCAGAACATGGGCTGAATCTACCTAGTCATTAGGAGATTACTAAATGATTTAAATAGCCATGTCTATGACGAAGGCCCAACAACATTCTAAAGATTAAGCAAAATGTTTCAAATCTGGAAAATCTACTTGATAGAACCTTCATTTACTCCTATTATGCAACAAGCACCGCAAAAGTTTCCATTTTCCCTTTGAAATTTCACATTTCCTCTTTTAAAAAGTTTCCAAATTAAAATTACGTATGTACCCGTTATCAAATAATCACAACAATAAGTGAATAATAATGACTTTGACCCAAAGATTCATTAATGTTTTTGCACTTATTGGATGAGGCACATGAGGGTATTTCTGATACTCAACAAATAGCTACATTTTTATTTAACTATAAACAATGTTTAAACTAAACCAGAGCAAATAGGAGACAAGCATAAATAACTAACAACTAAAATTACCTCTGTTGTCGGTGAAACAAGCAAATCACGATTTAGTACCAGTTCAAGTGGGAAGCATACAGGTTTGTGTAACTTTGTACTTCCATTAGTTCCATAGCCAAATCGCTTTAGGTGTAATACCATAATCTTTGGAAGTGTCTGCAAATTAACGGACTTTCTGGCTGTCACGACTCCGGCCTGAAAGGCAATATTCATCATGTTTTGATCAGCATATGAAAGTATGATTAGCAGTATGTAACCAAGAACCACCAATAGTCAATAGGTCAAAATGTCTTTATGTTCATTTTTCTATCTACTTTGTAGATGATCAGAGTTTATTCAAACATCTGATTATTATTCAAACACCGGAAACACATCCTTAGTTGAAGACCCATACTAGATAAAAATGAAAAAGTTGATAAGAAAGTTAACATAGGACAGGAGTACGACCAATGACAAATTCAAGTGGTTGTGCATGACCATGGCTAAGTTTCATATATCAGCAAAAAAATACTTTAAGATTGAAAACCAAGTCACTGTCAGACAGCATCCACACAAGAAATAACATTTGTGTGAGCAGTGAATGAATGTGTGATCATATATTTGAGGGGTTGGAAAAGAAATGAAGATAGGTGGATCAAAAACAAAAATAATAGTCATTACAAAAAGTGTGGTCGACTTTCTCCAATGCACGTGATAAGAAAAGACTTGATAACAAGCGAATAAAAGTGATGCTAAAGAACTATGAAAGATTTTGCAAACAGCATACCTTTCCGGATGTTGTTCGATATTCGTCAAGTGTTTCTGGCATAGAATAGAGACGAAGGGCATCTTCAATGGTCGCAACAGCATCATGAGATATATCAAGATGGAGTAAGAGAAACGGTTGAACAGTCGCCGACGCTTTATTCCCTGTTGATAGGAACATAACATATTGATAGTAGGTAAAATAAGTGAATTTGGAATGAAATCTAATCACAATAAAATAGATAAATAGAAAAGGAGATAGATAGAATCATTGCATTTGTTCGGAACAGCCCAAAATAGAATGTGTCAACTTTTTGGACAGAGCAATATAGTAACAATCAACAGAAGGAACTAGAGATGGTAGCAACTATAGCATAGATTTACTTCCAAAACCAATAAACACTCTTTCTGTTTTACCAGTCCAAGCATTTATTTAAGTGAGGTTATTTCTAGGTTTGTTAGTTGCCCAATCTACAAGTTCCTTTATAGAAGTATTACCAAACTACTTTAATGTTCATCTGATTTTTCAGTTGGGTAAGATATGTTCTATTTTATCATTTTAAGTTAAACGATGAAGAGGATATTAGAATTTTTGTAATTGAACAACCTCACTTTCACTTCTGTATTTCGTATGGTTCACAATGTCTCAACACAATGCCAGGTGTAGAACTTAAGGCCAAATCCTATCCAATCCACCTATCTTTGACGTTCTATAGCTCTATATACTTGTAATCATAAAAGTCATAAAGCAAATAACTGAATATCGGATCCTTGACTGAACAATTAAATTAAGATTATTCATTGCAAAGTTAATGGGCATTGCACTGCTACAAATAGAAAGATTTTGGTTTGGAGCCTCGTCAGAAGACTCGTCAGAAGATATTGATTTGTAGCGTCTATTATTTGGAAATGATGTCAAAAGATTATGTGGTTCTTCTAACGTGACATTAATATTAGTCTCGCCAATTGCAAAGACGGTGTCCACAACACATTTTCCATTGGTATCACATTAGAGTTTAGAAGTGCTGTTAAAGCACATATGTATCTGACTTATTTATCGACAATGAGCATGGATGGTTCAAGAGTAAACACACCAATTTTATCACTGCATACACTTTAAATCCTTAGGTCATGATAATGACAAGTCAAACCCCTAAAGCTTTCTAACACTTAATAGCATGTGAAGAAAAGTTACGCTATTAATATCTAGCCATTTAAAAATTTTATAAATAAATCCCTGTGTTTTAATTCATGCAGCATACAAATGATTGTTGTTGCTGGTACAAAATTAGCCTACCTCTTGCTTTCACTACACTTCTCAATTGCCCTCCAAATATTGCACTCAGCTCTGAGGGAGCAAAGTTCTGTGTTCTTGTTACTGCAGATTTGTTCTTAGGACCAACAGTCTCCCAATCATCATCTTCTACAGATGAAACAAGTGATGACCCATTGCCATTTGTACTTAATGGTTGTCCTTCAAGCTTGAGTAATTCATCGTGCATCTGATGCATTATGAAACTTAAAAACTCTTGCGCATCTTCTTGCCTAAAACAGAAATCAGTTTCATTATATAGCAGGAATCAGACAGTTTTACATTTCCGACTACTTTATTTGAAAACCAACAGGCCTTTGGCCTAGTGGTATCTAAGGTCCCCCGTCAACCAAGTGGTTGTGGATTCAAGCCAAGTTGGGGCAAGAGATAAGGTGTGTGAGTTTGCTATTCAAAAATTAAAAAATTAAAAAATAACATTTCATATAAGTGACCATTATGAATTTAGTACTGTGTTTGATTATGTGATATCAAATAACCAGAACCAGATAATCTAAAATAGTTTTTGGATGTGCTTCTGACGCTTAAAGTTGCAATTATCGAATTATCAAATATATGAATGTTTGGGCCATTTTGATTATTTATAAAAGGGCAAATATCAGAAAAGCCCTACCTAATTTGATACAAGTGTTGATTTAGCCATTTGAGAAAAAAAAATTATCGATAAAGCCATTAAAGAATTTTTTTGGTGTTCAAAAGTACGTAATTTCGTTGGCTTATTTTGACTTTTAACCTGTAACCGGTCAAACAAGTTAAAAAAAATTTTACAGCTATTTGTCTTAAATTTTTTATCATATCATTAAAATTGTATATATAAACATTTACCAAAGGTAAATCGCTATTCTTTGAATAGTTGATGAATAGGAAATACAAAATATGTTAATTAGTTTAAAATGCATTTAAAAACAGTAGCTTGATAAATAGTTCATGTTTACTTTCTTTTTATTCATATTATTATTATTATATTATTTATCTTGAACAATGTTATATATATAGCTATTATATATAGATATAATTTATGTATTACAAATTTCGTTTAGTGATTACTTTTAGCGTTTATTATTAGGAATTTTTATGTTTTCAATTGTGGTATGTACGTGTATAGTTCTGTTAAATACAATTTTATCTTCTTTTTTAAGATCAAATTATGAAATGATAATGTATATTATTATATGATACATTGTATATAAAACCAAATGAACTTTGATTTCATTTTTATTTAGGTTATATTTACTTGATTTCTTATTATTTTGCTTTTAATAGAAAGTGTAAAAATGTAGGGTGATCGTACTTGAGGTATGGTGTGAGTCCGATGGGAGAGGTAAAATGTGCAATAGCATGTGGGTATATGAGAGTCGGTGAATGGAGTAGGAGGTATAGTGTGATTGACAGTAACATATATATACATCTCATGTATATTTTTGTTTTTCATGAAGCTGTATACAACAAAATATTATTGAAACGTATGAATTACTTGCCTTTAACATAAAACAATGTCATTGAAAGAAGAAATATAATCAATAACATAAAAGTTGAATGACATTAAAAAATGTTTTTGTTTGTTAGGTTAATGAGCGTAATCAAAGAATATGGATTCACAAATTATTTCATTATAAAGAAAATAAATGAACCAAATTTTAGCTGATAAGAATTTCTTATTTCATATCAAAGCCGAAAAATGCAATTTTCTAAAAAGCCCGCCGCAACGTGCGGGTTAAAAGATCCTCGTATGGAACAATACCCATCTAACTCACCAGTCAAAGCATCTAACTCACCAGTCAAAGCATCGTTACCCCCCACCACTTACAGCACCATCGCACCCTTTATTCACACCATCTTTATTGTGAAACTCAAAATAAGCACACAAATTTACATGAAAAATATATTAAGATTCCTATGTTAAAATTTGGAAAAAAAAGTAATAAATCAAACCCACTAACTTGTAAGTCCCAAGCCTTCAAAAACTGAATCCTAAACCAACCCTTGACGAGTATTGCGGTGACTATGAGAAATAAAGATCAGTAATTGTATTATTGTTTGTGTGTGTATTTCCAATCGGCATTGTACCATCGACTGTGAGGGGGTTTAGGTGGGGAGTTGAATGAGCAAGAGGGTCTTTTGGAAGAAAGGTAAAATAGATTGTGAGGATTTTTTATTTTAAATTAATCATACTTTAATTAAACTTGATCACGGTTTATTGCTTTTAAATTTTAATTGACTTGTTTATGGAGTTATAAGGGTGTACTTAAAATGTAAAAAGAAACCTTAGTGTCTACTACAACAACACTACCCAATCTCGCCGAGGGCGGGTATAGGGGAGGTAAGATGTAGACAGTCACAACTCACACCTCTACCGGAAAGTAGAGATACCGCTTCCAGAAGGACCTCCAGCCGACCCCTATGCATAAAAATGTGTACCCACACACACACACACACGGAATAAAATAAAAATAATATTAGTAGTAGTAATAAAATAAAAAAAGAAATTGGACACTCTTCTCAAACTAAGTAGGGCTTTAATGATATTTTTCCTTCATAAAACTAATCGATGAAATGACCAAAAAGCCATTTTTAGTGAAAAAGCAAGAGATGTTTCATATTTTAAGAGTTCAACTCTCTCGAAGTAGGTTGAAATAAAACTTAAATAGGTAACCTAATGTCACACTTTAATAATCAGTTTTGCTGAAACCGATGTGCAACTAATTATCCAGAACTTCTTATTTGACCTTTAGAATAACTAATTAAGCAAAAGCAGGATCTATTTATCCAAATCTTAAAAAATATTTAATGTAGTGATAATAATAAAATTATTTTCACAAAGTAAATACAAACGCATGCTTTAACTGAGAACAACTCAACACAAACAGAACTTGAATTCAAGAATTCAACGTCATAGCGGTTGATTTATGAAGAGAATATCTCTCATGACACATTATAGTAACTGCTCAGAGTTACTTAGAGTGCAAGTTCTCACACATTTAATAAATAAAGAAGCTAAAGAGTAATATTGAAGAAAGAACAGAATATAAATACAAAAAAGACATACCTAGGCCTTCCTGAAATGCTATTAGGAACATCTGGAGTAAAATTTTTCAGGACAGCTTCAAACATGGCTGGGCTGAAAGGCCTGCCAGTTTGCAAATGTTTCATATCCTTTGAGCTTGCACCAGCAGGCATCTTAAACTCAGAGATAAATTCCCCAAAAGCTGCTAATGTCGGATAGCCAGTCTAGAAAAAATTTGTGCAACACAACCTTTTTAGCTACACGACCTATGATAACAGGGTACATCATACATGAATAATAGAGGTGTCATTTTACCCAATTTACTTGTAAAAGAATCAATAAGGGTGGTCAAACAGGTTCAAATCATAACCAAATTCTACTTTTACTGCATACAACTCCTAAATCAATTTTATTCAGAGATTTAGATTATCATTGTGATAACACTGATGATGTAATCAAAATTAATGCATTAATTCTCCTAAGAATACAAAAAAACTTTTAAAAATTGGCAGACTAAGTGTTTGTGGATCAACTCGACCCATCACACTCGGCACTTCAGAGTTCAGCCCATACTAAAGATAGCCCATTTTGACATAAACCAGTTATCGGCTGAATGCCTAACCCACCCTTCTTGCTGCATCTAATGTACACACTAGGTTATTTTCTAGATACTATGAATCTGCTACCAAGAAAATTCTAATATTTAAATCTGATAATAAGTAGCAAACCTTGGGAATGTTGCGGATTTTTGAACCCTGCAAGAGCTGAACTACCGGTGAACATGACAAAAGAGCTTGTACTGTGGCATTGAGAAAACACATGTTACCCGAGTTAATTAACCCACGAGGAAGTAAGCAAGCTCCTGTATCCATTGCTTCAACATGACCATCAATACTGTTATTCGACTTCGCTTCTTTCATTTGAACATGATTTTGCACTACAGAAACAGGGGCATTTTTCAAGGCTACAATGTTCTCAACTGCTTTTAGCTCCGTTTTACCATTAACATGTAGCCCTCCATTATGTTTTGGATGTAGTATTGCTTCTGGTTTGAGTTTATCTATTGCTTCAGTATGGCTACTTTTACCATTCTTGCAAATGCTACTCGGGTTGCCATTATCGGCCCCCTTGGAAGACTCAATATTGTTGAATGATTCACCATTAAAACTACCAAAAGATATTTCACTTGATATTTTTAACGAATCAAGATCCAATGCTTTCTTTGGCACGGTCGTTTCAACATTTTCAGATGGCTTTTTTAACCATGATCTCACTTCGTCTTCTGAAAACGACCCGAATAACAGTACCTACAAAATTAAGACAGATTTACAATTTTTATGAAGACTATCACTTTCTTGACAAATAGCTGCCTCACTTTTTGTTCAAATTTCGAACAGTATAAGCTAAACATTCAATACTCAGGAAGAAAACTATTTGAAATCACAAGTTAAAAACATTACTTTCAAAAGTCAAAATTGAAAGAAAATTTCAAAAGTCAAGATTGAACACTTCGTTGATCACAGTCAACAAGAAAAAAACAAAGACTAAAGAAAGAATTACCAAAATCAAAAAACACTACATAAAAAATTGCAGTGAATCCATATAATTTGACTATAAAGTATGCAACTTTCTTTCCCAAAAAAATTTGATGTAATATTAACGTTCATGTGTACAACCAATATTGAGCAAAAATATTTAGTTACAGGCTAAAAGCTTTCTCAAATCAATTACCACAAGTATTAACAAAATCATACAAGACTTTAATTAATTACAGGTAAAAAAATTTATACCTGAGGTGGTTGATCAGCCATGCTGTGATTACCTTGTGAAATAAATTGATTATTTATAAAAAAACGAGTATTAATAAAGATGTATACAAAAAACCTAATGGAGAATTTAGTAGGAATTGAGTAGGGATGAAAGCACAGAAGGTGTTTGATGAAATGTCAAAGAGAGAAGACATGTAATCAATAAATAATTAAGAGAGGAAAAAAGATATGCCGTGAAAGTGGAGGTGGTTGGTGATGAGCCGAAAATCTGACCGATGAACGGCGCATCGACAGTGGCGAATACAGAAGAGGCGGCCTCCGTTTTTGGCTTAGGTTTAGGTTTTCTATTTTCTTCCTTCTTCAATCCTTTCTTTTTCCTTTTTTTCCTTGAATAAATATATTATTGGTCCTTTAATTGTAATCTACTAGTACTTCTTTTTATTTTTGCAAAATATAGTCTCTGATTCCCTTTTTTATATTTAAATTACACATTTTCATATTTAAATTACACAAAGTTTAAAAAAATACATAATCTCATTTCATAATAAATATTCATATTTAAATTACACAAAATTTAAAAACATACATAACAAACATATTATGTAAGAAATAAATGATAATTTTATCATTATTTTTTTACAACTGTGACAACCATCAAAATCTCAGGTCATTACCGCACTTAAATTCTAGAATCTCAATTACGTTTACAGCTTTCTTCAAATTCTATCGGTAATTCTAAGTTAAGACTCCTTAAGTGTACTGAAAATGCCGAAACGCTTTAGAATCAAAAGCTCATTTGGTTCAAGATGATGCTCTTCATCCATGAACAAAATCACCATTTTTGGGAGTATCATGAAACCAAAAATCAAAGCTAGATTTCTTGCACTTAAAAATATATTTAATCTCTGAAAAAATGATGGTGCATACATGTAAATCAAGGCGTAAATCAATGATTGGGGTCTAGGAGTTAAAATTGTAATCTATGACTCAAAAACAACTTACATGCAATATGTGAGATTTCTTTGTCAGACTTTGAAAGGCCATAACTAAATAAATACTTGTCCAAAAATTCTGATTTATCTTCTGGAATTTAGCCTTAGGTGTTAGCTTTCAAACCCAAATGGTCTCACTAAAAAATATTAAGTACTCTACCTCTAAACATGTCACACAAACTGGTGTGCCGGCATAATACTTTTCTGTAGCCATAAGTTGTGTTGCATGTTCATGGGCTCATATGTATAATAAAAATCACAACAAAAATGTTTTTAGTCTCCTAACATGTTGATCTCAGTAGGGTAAAAAATATTATGTCTTGAAAAGTTTTTCTAGTATACTTAGAAAATGCTTAAATACACAACATTGAAAATCTTGTGAAAAATGACTAATTGTGTGTTGCTCATATTGCAATAATCTTATAATGGTTGAAAAACATGTTAAAAATGAGAATATGATTTTTCTCAGCTTCCGTAATGTATAAAGCACTATGGAAAATAATTTTGGAATTTTTGTAACATATATGTATTTTTTTTTAAGAAAATATAAAACTATTGCTATAACTAGGAAATAAACCATAATAATGAGTTTTTCAAGCCAAAAATTCTTTGAACTTTTTATGTATTAGTTTCAACAGAAAATAACACCCCACATCAAAAATTACATTATTTGGGTGCTTTTTGGTATTTATTATGATTTATGTGTTTATATTCATGACATATATTGAAAACAGAGTTTCATTGCTCCAAACAACTTGAAAATTTTACACAAGTTTAATTTTTTATAGAAACTAATGTGGTAAAAATTTCATAATTTTTCATGATCATTTGCTATATATTTTGAATTTCCATCATATATTAAATATAAAATAATAATAAATAAACTATAAATCTCAAAATTCTCAAATTTTTACCAAAAGTTTATAAACACTATTATGCTATGTAGACAAAGTTTGGTAATTTTTGGGTTTTGTATTCATGTATTTCCATTATTTTGTTTGCAAATCAGCTAGTAATGTTTACAAAATTCAAATACAAATCAAACTCAAAAATGACACTTTATAATTTAAATAGCTAGCTAAGCAATTCTAACAAACTAAATTAGACGAGAGGCTAACTAGAACATTTGTGTGCGTAGGACTTGGATAGGAATCGTACTCGGTTAGCATGCGGAATACATCCAGTAACTAACGCTCACACTCAATCTTGAGTATTCACAGCCCCTCTTTTTAATGTTTTTATTAAATGTTTTGGGGTGAAAAGCATGATGTCTTGTTGCAAGTACTTCTATGAATGTGACATCTTGCTATTTATACGCTCATGTTATATGGTTGTTTTAACTATCGTATGGTAAATCCCCAGTGACTTGTTCTTTCAGACAGCCCATTAACTCTTTATGAGCCGATGGTCATAATGGACTCAAGCAATATAAACATCGATTCTTAAATGAATCCCATTTTGTGTATAATTGACTTCTCACGTAGCGACGTGAATCTTTTAAACATGATTTCAAAACTTTTAAATGGCTTTTGCAATTGAAATATGTGAACTCTCCAACTATATTTCTATAGTTGACCCCCTCATTTTACATGTTTTTCAGGAAACGGTTAGTGTAACATCCTATTCTGCAGTCTGGTAATTTCTATTATTATAATTGATTATCTAATTGTTTTAGAAATTATTAAATATTATGTGTTTCATTGTGAAACGTAGATAAACAATCCTTTTGACTTATTGTGATTGGTGAAATATTAGTCGTTTCCAAAATTTGAAAGTTTTGATTTTCTGCGACACAAGGGTAGTGTCGCAGGTGGTGTCTGTGCGACACAACGGTTGTGTCGCAGGACTGTGTCGCAAAACGGGTTGAACTGAAATTAATTGAGGAACTTAAGTGTAATTGCGAGATTAAATATAAATACACACTGTCTAAGTCTTCCAGATCATTTCCAAAACATTTCCAAACCCTTAAAATCGTTTTTAGAGAGAGAATTGAGAGAGAAGTGAAAAGTAACTTTAATCTCATAATTGAAGCTTTTGATCCGTGAATTCAAGGTAAGAATTTGATTGTTATGTGTTGTTGTTGTTTATAAGTGAATTACACCGATTGTAATAAGTTAATTTGAGTATTACATGTTTGAATTCGTGAATTTCGAATCTGGGAACTGGTCTGTTCTTCATTGCGACACAAGGGTTGTGTCGCATGAATGTTCTGCGACACAGTTGGTTATGTCGCTTAAGGCGGCCATATTGGGTATTGCGACACAATGTTTATGTCGCAGGATGTTGTTATGCGACACAGTGATAGTGTCGCAGGATTTTGTGGTGTGACACAATAGATGTGTCGCTAAGTTTATAAAAGAGTTTTGTTTTGCAAATTTTGAAAATGCGTAAGTGTTTTTGAGACGCAGTTTTGAGAAAATATTCTTAACTCGGATTTAGTTGAAATTTGCATGGTCATTCGGAAACGACCTAGTAATCAAGACTGTATTTTATAGCCTAGGCAGTTTTTGGCCATTCAGGGTCATCTAGGGCCCGAAAATGACATTTTTCAGTTTTACACGTCATTGCAAGATTTTCTAAGTTCATTTCTGATTGAACTTTTGTTTGCCTAGACTTCAGGGATTACCTGATTTGATAAATGGGCTATAATGATAATTATGGAACGAACTTCTGACTTGTTTACGATTTTCTGTTTCAGATCAGCGTAAGACTCAGTGATATAAGAATCCTGAGTGTGGAGACGTCAAAGGTATCGGTGAGTGGATTCAGAACTTACCATTTGATTTAGTTGTAACTATTTGGTTACAACAAGTAAACGTAGATGTGTATTAGACTGTTTAGTCTTGATTATTAATTATTGATCTACGTGATATGTGAACTATGTGTATTATGTTATTGAGGTCAACGTGTAGTTGGACTTCTGGTTATTATGTGTTTTACACAGGTTTTGATTCATTTGTTGTGTTTGAAACCTGTGTATGAGTTTAATAACCATTAGTTATCGGTCTATTCTGTATTGGCCATACGGATTGACGGTAAGTGTTCTTGGGGGAATCCCCGGGTATTATGATATCCCCAGAGCCACCGATCCTCATTGAATTATGTGTGATTACGATTATTTGGTGTAATTAGCTAGTTATGCTAAGTTGAATGGAGTGTGATGAATCTATTCACTTAGCTTCGTGCTAACCCCTCATTTAACTTCCTGCAGGTTACGTTTTGATTAATTGTGGGAGCAGGAAGGGAATGGTTGATCAGGGAATGTTTGACTGCGCTTTAGTCTCTGATATGGTTTTTGTAATAAACCTTGTTTGGAGAATTTTTATAATACCCCGTCTTTTGTAGTTTTAAACTGTTTGAATATGGTGTAAATATGGAAAAATGTGAACGGTTTATGTATAATGTTTAATATATTTTAAGTTAATGTATTTTAAATTCATGCTTCTGAGTTTATTAATATAATATTCTAATATGTAATGAGAGGTGTTATAGTTAGTAATTGTGGATTAAAGCCACGTCTAACTTTATTAATGTTGTCGTCATGTTATATACTTTTGTTTATCTTATGGATGTATTCGCATGTGTAATTATGTATTTTGTGTGGTAAACGTATGTAAACACGTTGTAATTTCTAGTAGTACCGTGTTGTGAACGGTGAACTTTTTGTACCTTACGTTAAAATTCCATTGTGTTGTTACATCTCGCGTTTCCGCTTTAGCGGGGTGAGACAACAGTCTTCTATAAATCAGTTTTACAAAAAGTAAATTATAGATAAATTGATAAAATTAATATATTACTTTAGTGAAACTTATTTTAAAAGAAATTAAAATAAAAAATTAACACTTGCTTTATAATAAAAAATATATATATCAATTAAAGATTATATTATTTTTGTCGTGTGAATTATACTAAAATAACTTTTTTGTAATATGTGTATCAAAATATGTAACCTTTTTAATGGATGGATGATCTAGAACAAGCTTGTTACTAACGTGGCAAAATTATAATGAAATTATAACAGGAGCATTTATAAGTAACAACATATAAGAAGATTTAAGATTATTTAACTATCTGATTTAAAAGATGATTCGTTAAATCATCAAATCTTTTAAATGAGCTTATTAAAATGGCTTAAATAGTTATTTGATCTAAAATACGACTCGTTTCTCTATTATTTTGATTACGTACTTGTGATTGTTTCTCATTCAATGAAAGTATACAAAATAATCCAAGATAGTGACAAGGATCGATGAATTTATGTATCACCTATACGTAGTTTTATTTGTTTTCCTTGTCTCTAATTAGTGTAAGAAGAAGCATGTCCGTGAGTGCTATTTGATGATAAAATAACTAAGTGAATCTCTCTATGATGATGAGTATGTTTATATCAACGAGTAGCAGTAGTATATTCAATTCACATATCTAAGTATTGTCGGGCTGATAGTCGATTATATTTAGATCCTCGAGCAGTACATGTTGTCTTTATGTTTAAGTTAGGAAAACACTTTAAGCAAGTCAAATACGATATTTCAAGATACACCTTATCTCACAATAATATAACAAGACCTGATCAGAAAAGACAACTTAAGAAGGATGATGATATCTCACATAGTGTGTTGATGATCCAAAGTTTCTCTGTCCTGGTCACCATTGTTTCAATTTTTATTGGAATGTCTAAGTTGAATTTGGACGAGACTTTATTAAAATAAAAGTGTGACAAAAAGGCTTATTCGATAAAGTACATAAAAGACATTTGCGAAAGAAATGAATAGTTATTTCTATTGTACATTACTTTTGTCATTTTTTGCGAGTAAAATTGGATAAAATCATTACGAAAGTTTGTACTTCTTCAATGGAATGCACTAAAAGCAAGATAGCAACTTAATACGCAGTTGGTCAAAGTAAATGCTACTTGTTCTTTTAGACTTTAATACCAAATATTTATCGTGAACTCCGTTTACTTTCACTTGAACTCCCCACGTCAAATGAGTCTTCGAGTTAATACATAAACATATATGAATTTAGTGTCACACTATTGTTTATGTAATGATAGAGACAACAATTTTGTCATTTAACTAGGAGTGTTTGAGTTAGATTTATCTAATTATTTCCGCAACACTTCTTTCAATTCTTGGGTTAAATCAACAAAAGAATTATTCCATTAGAAAATATAAATTGTGTATTTACTTTATGCATTATAAATTGTACTTATTATTTGCAAAGTAAATCTTGTGTTAATTGTTGTTTTGTTAAACACACTCAATTAAATCTTTGTTTTAAACATAAATGGAATGGAAATGGTAACAACAACATCAATCGAGCTCGCTAATAGTGTGATTAATTGAACAAAGAGAGTAAATCAAAATGATGTTACATACACTTCCACAAATTGTACTTAACCTTAAAAAATAATAGAATAATGACAATAATGTGTGTCCGTATTTGTAGCCATTTAGCCAATGAGAATCGAAAATTACTTGTAGAATTGTAGAAGAGTTCTCATAGCCATGTTTTGATCTCTAAGTGGTTGATGCTAAGAACCATTAGCAAAACATTAATTTGGTCCACTTTACGCACACATGTACGTTTATTGTGGTTAGAGTCACGATCACAATCCAACTACGAAATCATACATTCCTTCATAGAACTTAACAACGATACTCACATGAATATTGAAGACGAGTATGGAATCAACTTAATACAACTCTTGCAGTATTTTTATGAAATTTGATAGTTTTTGTCGATAATCGTTAGTTGGGGAATGCATCATGCTGAAGAAAGTAGTTTTACCCTTTGTCATTAACTTTGTCATCGTTGAAGTGTTCGGTCGCTAGATCTTGATCATCTTCAAAAACTTGAATTGAATTAACATTTAAACCGTTAACGACATATTGAACACCATAAACATTACTTTCAAAACTCGGTCTAATAAACTTGAATTATTACTATTATTATTATTCTTATTATTATTATTATTATTATTATTATTATTATTAATTACGAGTATATTAGATTAGATTAGATTATCAATCAATTAATTAATTCATTAATTTGGGGTATAAATATTCAATGTTTCTGGCTTATGGGTGACGATTGCAAATATGCTCGAGAACTATGGTCAGCAGTGAAGACTAGAAATTACCAAGTATTTTGTTCATTTATAAAATTAAATTCGTCCCGCATTAGAGGATACCATGGAGAAATCTTAGCCATTCATTGTTTTTTACTATTTATGATCTAACGATCTTAAATTCTTTCGTAATACCACATTTGACCCCTTAAATATTTGATATAGTTATTTTAATTAAAAAGTAGACTAAATATTTTATTCATTTATAAAAATTTAAAGAGTTAATAAATTATATAAGAAAATCGGCCACAATATTTTATTCAATTTATTAAAATCAAAATTGTCCCGCATTATAGCAGGTATATAAACTACATAAAGAAATCGACCAAATAAAAATTAAATTCGACTCCCATCATTGCAGGTCTATAAACTATACAAAAAACCAGTCTCAATATTTTATTCATTTATAAATATTAAATTCGTCCCGCGTTATCGCAGGTCTATAGATTGTATAAAATAATCCACCAAGTATTTTGTTCATTTATAAAAATTAAATTCGTTCTGCATTATCGTGGGTCTATAAACTAGAAATTACCAAGTATTTTGTTCATTTATAAAATTAAATTCGTCCCGCATTAGAGGATACCATGGAGAAATCTTAGCCGTTCATTGTTTTTCACTATTTATGATCTAACGATCTTAAATTCTTTCGTAATAACACATTTGACCCCTTAAATATTTGATATAGTTATTTTAATTAAAAATTAGACTAAATATTTTATTCATTTATAAAAATTTAAAGAGTTAATAAATTATATAAGAAAATCGGCCACAATATTTTATTCATTTTATTAAAATCAAAATTGTCCCGCATTATAGTAGGTCTATAAACTACATAAAGAAATCGACCAAATGAAAATTAAATTCAACCCCCATCATTGCAGGTCGATAAACTATATAAAAAACCAGTCTCAATATTTTATTCATTTATAAATATTAAATTCGTCCTGCGTTATCGCAAGTCTATAGATTGTATAAAATAATCCACCAAGTATTTTGTTCATTTATAAAAATTAAATTCGTCCCGCATTATCGTGGGTCTATAAGCTAGCAATTACCAAGTATTTTGTTCATTTATAAAATTAAATTCGTCCCGCATTAGAGGATACAATGGAGAAATTGAGAGTCCCTTTGCACGGATCCCAACGGGATTACAATGTGTATTAGATTGCGGAATGGTATAATACACAATAACCAACAACAAAACAAGTAAATGCAAGTGTTAAGTGTATAAGTTCGTAGGTATTCGAAGATAGCACTGTATATTCGAATATAACTGATTTAAAAAAAAAACCTTTTTTTTGAAATATTACAACTTAGTTTTTATACCCAGCAAGTTCGTACGAACTTACTGGTCGAAGTTCGTACGAACTTACGTTCGTACGAACTTCCTAGATTCGTACGAACATATAGGTTCGTACGAACTTACAAACTAAAAACTAAAAAGGCTAAGTTAATAAACAATATACATTATTAACTATAAAACTAATAACAAAACTAACTATTACAAAATAAGAGCTGTTGTTACCAAACGTGCACCAACAGAAATCTTAGCCATTCATTGTTTTTCACCATTTATGATCTAACGATCTTAAATTCTTTCGTATAATAACACTATCAAGATTTTTTTTTTGTTTGTATAATTACACTTTCGCACCTTAAATATATGATGTATTTGTTTAAATTAAAAAGTCGGTCACAATATAAAAAAAAAATCGACTAAATATTTTATTAATTTATAAAAGTTAAATTTGTCGCGCCTTATCGCGGGTCTATAAACTATATAAAAAAATTGACCAAATAAAAATTAAATTTGATACGCGTTATCGCAGATTTATAACCTAATCACAATTTATAATAAAATATTATATTTTATTACATAGTGTGAGTATTACATTAGTAGATTATTAATAGAAGTCTGAAAACTCATCTAAATAGGACCAAGTGGAAACCCTTGTAACCTTTTGCTCTCTAGGATCTTACTAGTTAGTTGTCTCATTTAATCAATCACTTTAATTTTTTTTAATTAACTAATTAATGGGATATTAACTTATGACCAAATTGGCATGTTAAAAAATAAAAAGAAAAATAAAAATGAAATTTCAAAACGCAACACCATTGTCAGTTTGTCCGTCTCTTTTACATCAACACCTCTGATCTCAACAAACCTCACATCTCCCTTTTTCTCTCTTTCAGATCATAAAATTTCATACTAATAAAATGGCCGGTGGTCCAAAACCATCGCAAACTGCAACAACGAACCACCAGCATTCTTTCGCTTCTAAACTCATCTTCTTACTCACTCTCCTTCCAATAACACTCGCTGCTTTTGCTTTCGTCCTTCAATGGCGCGGCGGTGGTGTTGTCGACGTCGACGATCCCATTTCTCATAAGTTCCCCGGTATGGACTCGTCGCCACTCGCCACTGTCGTTGATCACCGTTCGTCGTCGTCTTCCGATTGTTTGTCGATTGCTCAATCGTCTTCTCCGTCGTTTCCCTACTTTCATGATTGGAATTTTCAGTTTAAATCCGATCTTAAACCTAAGGTAGTATAATTATATATTTATATATATCTATTTGTATTATATTTTTAATTTATTACTAATTTGCTAGTGAAGGGTGTTGATTTCAACTTTAGTGGATCTGCTCTTTCTGAATTTGAGATTTAAGCATTGAATGACATTTTTTGGTAATATGAGACAAGATGATATTGTTTGTATAGATAAATTGAAAATCGTTTACTATATGTGTTATCCCTGTAACCAAACATCCCATTGCTCTTCGTTACTGCGGACTCAACACAAAATGCATACTGCACATCGTAAAACAAAGAACACACAAATGCTCTTATCTTCTATCACTCTCTTACACCACTGCTGCCGGCTTTTTAAAGATTTGTAGCTTTTTAAAGATACGACAGCTTTGGCCATGTGTTGAGTTTTTTATTAGCATTAAGGCATCCTAAAATTCGAGAAACAAGTAAACTGACATTTGTTACTGTTTAACAGTAAGCACATCTATTGTTGAGGTTACTTATGTTTTCAAATTAAGTTTGTACTTGATATTGGTATCTATTATCAGGGATAACCATATCTTGGATTAAGAAAAAATGTGTCCAAACCATTTCAAGGTTGTTGATGACTGTTAAGGATTAGCTTCTTCCCGAATTAAACATTTGGAGAGAATTTTTCACAAAGCACCTCAAATTACTGATGGGAAGATAACATAACCTATCAATCTCAATAAATAATGCCTTTTTTGATGGGATTGCTACATGGGATGAAGTGGACCATTGTCTCTCAAGTTTCAACTACATCTCGAACAAATTTGGAGTAACAGAAGTGGCCTTTTGACATTTTATCGTAACAGCATTCGTATTAATAAACTAGTTATGTCACCTAGAAAAAAAAAGATGTGTGATGAGAGTATTAATGGCTTATCCCTACTTGTACAAATAGAAAGTTATATGTACTCTACATTTCGTCAAACCATCATAAACGGATCTTAATGAATTTGCTGGTTCCAGACTTTCAGTATTCACGGTTGATGTGTTCTAATAGCATTTTCTTTGTGGTCAGATATGTATCACAACTAGTACATCTGCTGGCTTGGATCAGATTTTGCCATGGATGTTCTATCATAAAGTACTGGGAGTTGGAACTTTCTTTTTGTTTGTTGAAGGAAAAGCTGCTTCTCCTGATGTATCAAAAGTTCTTGAATCTATTCCTGTAAGTCTCAGCTCTCAGTTTTTTTGTTTGTTTGTTTGTTATTTTTTTTTATTTTGGAGAAGAATAGTTTAAAGATTAGGAATAGCATTTTTTATAGTCTATATATCATTCAATATACTTCTGTTATATGAAGTTTAAGTTGAAAGGTGAAATGAACTTTATGTTTTTTATTAGGGGGTCAGGGTCATATACAGAACAAAAGAATTAGAACAGCAACAAGCCAACAGGTTGGTGTTTTCTATCTATCAATGACTTAGAAAACGATTATTTTGATGTAAACAACTCTAGTTATCAATTTATCTTTATCTATTTGTTTGACGTGTAAAAACTTGGTTTTCTTTTGGCATGAAAAGTCGGATCTGGAATGAGACATGGCTGTCAAGTTTCTTTTATAAACCATGTAACTATGAGCTTTTTGTGAAGCAGTCACTCAACATGGAGATGGCTATCATCATGGCAAGGGTATGCGTTTATTCTCCTATGTACCCAAAGCAAGTCGTGTTTCTATGTTGCTATTGTTTAGAGATGGCAAAATTGGCTGGTGGGGAAGGGTTTTGGTCAAAGAGAGTAATTTTTTGTACAGGTCAAAACAGGTCGGTTTTGGGGAACACTGTTTGCCCACAAAGGTGTTCCATATATTATTACAGAAATGGTAACATTTCAATAATAGTAATCTAAATCCATGAATAGAAAAGATCAAGAAGGTTTATGCATTAACCATACCTTTTGGGCGACTTTCAACTCATTTGACCTGTTTCCTTATAAGCTATTTTTCCATTTTATCTATATGACATTAGAGGTAAACATAACCTGATTCAACCAATTTATAAGTAAACAGGTCAAAGTTGCGACCTCTTAGTATTGCCTATTCATGACACTATTCATGACACCTTGGCTTGTGAAACTGCTAGAAATCAGGCATGGACTGGATACTTCATCTTGACACAGATGAATTGATACACCCAGCTGGTGCAGGGGAGTATTCTCTAAGGCAGATACTTCGTGATATCCCCAGTGATGTGGATATGGTGGTATTTCCAAACTATGTAAGTTATCTTCGATGCCTAATAACATATACTGGATTCTAGCTGTTTATTTGGAAAATGAAATTGCATGAGAAATTTACGTATTATAAAATATGATGATTAACAAAAGTGGTAAATGCAATAGTTGAGACTTTGAGAATCTTTTGACTTATAAAGAAACAGCTAACATTGTGAATTCTTTTGTTTGTTCTCTATCTGTACAGGAGAGCAGTGTTGAGCGTGATGACATCAAGGATCCTTTTATAGAGGTAAATCTTGTACTATAAAGGTTTTGACTTGACTAGTTTTACTGTATAATTTATACTTTTTTCTGTTGCGTAATCGATTGAGGTAAACAAGATATTCCTCCTGATTAGCTCGCCTTTACAATTTTACTCTTTTGATTAACACATGCTTAATTTAAATAATTTTATGTCTAAAGTGTTTGTTGTATTTATCTGATTAGGTAACAATGTTCAAAAGAAACTATGATCATCTCCCAAAGGACACCTATTTTGGGATGTACAAGGAATCTACTCGTGGAAATCCAAACTACTTTTTGACTTATGGAAATGGGAAATCAGTTGCTCGGGTTCAGGATCATCTACGCCCTAATGGAGCTCATAGATGGCACAATTACATGAAAACTCCAAAGTATGCTAATTCTATAAACTCGCTATTTATACGTGCCCATTTAGCTTCTAGTAGCTATACTTTTACCATTTTACTTTATAACCTTAGTATTAGCTGATGGTATGGGGATGATATTTAAATGGGATTACGTGATATCAAATAATCACAATCAAATAATCAGGTGTAATAAAATGGGATGTAGAAGATAGTGTTTAGATGTGCTTCTTCTGATATAACTGTTATAATCAAATAATAAGTTTTTGTAATATTCTGATTTCTAAAGAGACAAATAGATAATATGACCAAAAAGGACGTTATTTTGAACAAACAAAGACACTTTTTCAAATGAAAGAGAAAATAGTTATTGTTTATATTTCTCGGATAAATTTCGTTGAAGTTGGTATGAAACTGATCATCAATCCCTAAGATAATTAGATAATTTGAAGGAGAGTAAGCTTTTCCAAATATTAGAAAGATTACTGTGACTTACATAGTATGTCTCAAGAATCAGATAATCATCTAATAAACGCAAGTCTAAACACTCAATAAATATGATTTTAAACATTGGTTTATTAATTTTTTGTGATGATTCTTCATCGTGATCACTAACAGGGAGATAAAACTAGAAGAGGCTGCTGTTCTACACTACACATATGCTAAGTTCTCAGACTTGACTTCAAGACGAGATAGATGTGGCTGCAAGCCTACTAAAGACGATGTCAAAAGATGCTTCATGTTAGAGTTTGACCGATCGGTGAGTTTATTGGATATGTTCTTCTAAGTTGTATATAAGCTAATTGAAGTTTATTTGAATATGTTGTATGCGTCACATTGAGTTGTTTAAGATTTTTTAGTATTATAGATAAACTTATTGTTCAATTGATTCAGGCATTCATAGTTGCTTCAACCGCCACAGAAGAAGAAAAAGTGAACTGGTAAGCTATGAAAAGGCTGACATTTCTTAATCATATGAACCGATAATTATTGTGATTTGTCTTCTATTTGTGATTGCTTTTGGGCTCACTCAGTTAAGTATGATCAATTTAGAGGTGGCAATTTCAACCTATTTACATAAGAATGGTTTTTGGCTTAAAAGCCAAAAGTCTCCCAATGTGTATTTCTTATGCATGATACTTTTTGAATCATTTTATATAAAAGTTAAATTATTATTTTCGATTAGAAGAGTTTCCGGTTCTGACCATCACGACCGCCTTGAACCGTTTTGACCCAAGTCTGTTACCTAGCCCACCCATTTTGCCATCGCTAACGGTCATGGTAACAGTGTAAAGTATACTGAGAGACTAACATTCATCTATTTATGCTTGTATCACCAGGTATCGTGAACACGTGGTGTGGACTGACAAAACAATAAACTTAAAGCTATTGAGGAAAGGCATTCTTACTCGCATATATGCTCCATCGGTAAGAATGTTTTCAAATTTATACAATAATCTAACAATTACATGAATCCTATTTGTATACATGTCAGCTCCAATTCCTTTTTCGTGAATACCTGTTTTTCAAGTTCTGTTGTTTTCCCCAATTTATATTTACAATGATTTTTTAAATTGTACATGTTATTTTGACACTTTGTAAGGATACAGTAGTTTTAGGGTATGTTTGGTGAAATAGCTATAGGCTCTAGCTGTAGGCTGTAGCTTTAGGTTTGGAGCTTTTCACGAAAAGCTACTTCTAGTGGCTTTGAGATCTTGAGATTTTCATTTGATTCTAAAGCTACAGCTTGTACATGCCAAACAAGACTTTTTTTTTTTTCATAGGAGCTTTTTGTTCAAAAACTAAAAGCTAAATCTCCTAAAAGCTCCGTGCCAAACAGGGCCTTACTATGTGAATTAAGTTCTTACACTGTTATTGTATGCTTTGATTCAGATTATCATTGAGGGTCTGAAGGAGTCAGGTGTGTTTACCTCTGTGATTGCTAAAGCCCCTGCAACCCTCTCAAGGGACAAATTTTTAGCTTCTATTGAGAGTAGTAACTCTTCGAGGACTAGTGGGTCCCACTCACAGCCCCCAAGGAAGATCGGCAAAAACACAGAGAATCATTCCCAAGCAACGGTTAGGAAGGCTTTGGAATTTACCGAATTTCACCAAGTAGCAGTGCCACCATTGTCTCCCCCTGGCCCCACCATGGAAACACATGATGAATACAAGCTCATAGTCGAGACCATATAGTTCTTTGTATGTGTGCTGCTTTAATGCTTTTGTATGTGTTTCATGAAGATACAATGGAGTCATTGAAGCATGCAAGCTTATAAGTAGAGTTGACTTTGACCCGACTTGATTTGAGTTGACTTTGTTTGATGTTGGTGGTAGTTCCCGATCATATTACCCAAGCGTGCTGGTGTACGTTAAGAGAGGAAGTTGTGGGGTGTGGGGGTGTAGAAGCATACATGTTGATCACTTTGAATTTTCGTGGGTTATATGGGCTGATATTTGTATAGATGTATTTAAAGTGTGAAGTAGCATAATATTGATTGATATCTATATAATCATCTTCTTGTTTAATTTTGGTGGGAAAATTGTGTTGCCTTTATAGTTACTGTTTCCCTTGCAATTATTTAGATAGAGCTGCATCTTATCCAAACTTGGTTGAGCTTAATTTATGGTTCACCAAAGCTTAGGAGTATCTAGTTTAAGCTTCAATCAAATTGTAGCCTTGTTGTCATTCATCAAATTTTGTTATGACTATTGACATCTCACCTTTAGGGGTGTTCAAAATATCCGTATCCGAATCTGATATCCGAATATCCGATCCGAAATTATTCAAAAATTTGTTTCGGGTATCCGAAGATTCGGGTTCGGGTATTGGGTAGTGATTTCAAAATTTCGGGTTATCCGAATATCCGAATTATCCGAAAAATAGATTTTTAATATATAATTTTTATATTATAATACTTAATTAGTTAAATTTTAATAATATAATCTACATTTTGTAATAATATAATTTATTACGTGAAAAATTTGTCAAATGAGCTTTCTTTATGTCTTTAAAGACTAAGTTATTATACGTTTAAAAAATACTTTTAGTGTTTTTGATAAAAAAAAAATAGAGATTTCTTTCATACACATTTATATTATACTTATTATTTAAATGCTTATATATATAAATCTTTCTAATTTTTTAAATACAAAAATGGGAAAAAAATATTTATATTTTTGATTCGGGTATTCGGATAACCCGATATCCGAATCTGAATTTCGGATACCCGAAATTTCGGATAGGATTTTGGGTAGTGAAATCTACTATCCGAAATTTTGAGTATCCAAACTTCAAGTATCCGAAACTTCGAATATCCGAAATTGAACACCCCTACTCACCTCCTCATACTTCGCCTTTGTGGGTATTATTGTCAAATTGTGGCCTTGTGATTCTATAGTTTTTATGTAGGGTTGTTGAGTTCTCGAGCTTATAAGGGTAAAGGTTGTTCAAGAATGACCATGTGAAGTTACCTTATTAGTTTTTATAAAAGTTAAATACCAGTTCTTGGTTTGTTCAGTTTCGATTACGAGCTGATTTGTAAGTTTAGAAAATGTCATTGTTCAAACATGAAACAAGGTTGTATTATATTTATATTTTTTCAGAAAAATAAAGAATCCTTTGGTTTCAGGTCCAACCAAAAATAGATGTATTCTTATTTTCATTGTTCTAGTTTCGGTTTGTTCTGGTTTTTGACCTGATGAACACTCGTATCGTAGCATATGGACTAGATTCGTGGTGGATGTTGAGAATCAAACGACCAGATTTACATAGGCTTAGGGGTTACCAGAAGTATTCTAGTAGCTGGGTAATGTCCACGTAGATAAGTGGTCCGTTTAGTTTGGTTTATATTTCATATATGAACCAAAAATTCTGGCAGAGCTTTATCTAGATTTCATGTTATCATTCGTTAGTACAAAACTTGATTTACTATGATTTAATTTAGGGTTAAGTACGCACCTTATATAGATAAATACGTCAACAAAACAAGTTTTTTACACATAATATACGCCCGAATAGTTAAGTACACAGTATGAATATCAAACCTTAATCAAGTACATTTACAAGCACTTTACCCTTTTTAACTTACTATAGTTAACAATAAAATAATACTAGTGGAAATAGCTAGGGATGTGATGTATGGATTTACTACTTTGTATTTTAGATTTTTATATGTACACTTTAATTATTATGTAGTGTTTTGTATTTTAGATTTTTATATGTATACTTTAATTATTATGTAGTGTGTTTATAGTATTTAATTAAATCTTCTGTAGCTGGCTGCATACATGATCTCATAATAAAGTGGAATAATATAAAGAGAAAATTATCCATATAGACTATTAAAAGACAAAAGTACAAAAATAGACGGTGTCAGACGACTTTTTCAAAAGTAAACAATAAAATCACTGAAATTCTAAAACCTTAGGGGGCGATTCCGACGATTTGTTAATGTCCAATAATATCACACCATGTGTCTTGTCCAATCGCTGAAACTCAAAAATTTAGGAGGGGGGCGATTTGCTATTAAATCTCTCAGCTTTATCTAAAAGATATTCACCTAAATGTACAACTCATGCTAGCAGCATGTACCATGAAAGTCCCTTTGAACGTATCCAAACGGGATTGCAACGTGTATTAGTTTGCAGAAATGTTTAATACACTCAAACAACAATAAAACAAGTGAAATGTAAGTGTTTATAGTATAAGTTCGTATGTATTCGAAGATAGCTTTGTATTTTCGAATATAACAGTTTCAAAAGCATACAAATAAAAGATTACAAGTTGATATCTATACTCAGCAAGTTCGTAGGAACTTAGCTGGTCATAGGTTCGTACGAACTTACATGTTCGTACGAACATCCTAGGTTCGTACGAACATATAGGTTCGTACGAACATACAATACAACTTACAAAAAGGCTAAGTTAATAAACAAACTACAATCTTAACTATTAAACTAATAACAAAACTAACTATTACAAAATAAGAGCTGTTGTCACAAAACGTGCACCAACAGACTCCCCTTTGACAATAGCTCTATCTGTCTTCAGTCTTCTGGCTCTGTCGAATCTTGATTCTCGTTCAACTCTGTCGACTCTCAGCCCATAAGCCTTTTTCAATGCATGCCTTCACGACCTTCTGATACCTTCGGCCTTCATGTCTCCAACTGTCCCTATACAAGATCTTGTTTACATGAAGCTTCATCAGATTGTCCTTCGACAAGTTTACCAGATGTAAACTGTCATATACTCTCAGTAGCACATTCTCCTCAGCATCCTCCATAACTGCTTCAGCTGTCTTGCTGTCAAAGTACCACCACTTCAGATTTTCAAGAATGTTCAGTAGCATTCTCTTCAACGGAACCGTCTTCAAGCATTTGACTGGTCTGTAGACCATCTTCATCCACGGCTTGTTAGAGATAGGATCAATCTTGGTCAGGTCTGGAACTCTTTTACCCAGCTTTGGCTTTAAACTTTCAAAATTATTTGATCTTCCTTCACGCTTTAATATTCTTTCTAAAGCACGAGCGTAAGGATCATCTCCAATATTTACCAAGTCTAGCCAGGCTAGCTCCTTCAGTTTAATCTTCGGCAACGAACTAAAGGTCTTCAGTTTGTTCTTCAAGTACTGAATCCCATCATATCTTTTTAGAATGAACAACTTCAGATCGGTGTCATAAAACCAACTTATGATGCCTCGCTTCAGCTTGCCTGATCCTCTGACCCTGATATCACCTTTATATTTTATTTCCGGTTCCTTTTCCACCTTCTTGAACCATAACTTCTTTAACTCTTCTCGAGTTGGTTCAACTTCTTCAAAGTCTGATTCAACTTCAGAAGCTAAGTCCTGTTCCAAGTTGATCACCTTCTCACCAGCTTCATCTTCAACCACTACTTCAGTAATGGGTTGTTTATCAACAACGAATTCGTCAACATCAGCATCAGCATCCGGTAAGACCTCTTCGTCTGATTTCCAATCAGCAACCTCATTATCCAAAATCTCTCCTTCCTCTAACTCAGATCCCTCGCTATCAAAATCGTCCAAACCAAGCAACGCTTCAACAGTTTCAGTCTCAGCTAGATTCACTAGAGTCTGCTCAGATCCGCTACCAGCCTTTTCAACTTCGTTTTCATTCTTCTTTGCACCCCACCCTGATTACTGGCTGCAACCACCATCTGCCGCTGCACCACCGCTAGACCCTCCGGTTCCATCCACTTGTCAGTGCCTGTGCTTGACCATCCACTGGTGCTTCACTGGACTCTTTGTTCCACCCTCCAGATGGTTCAATCTCTTCTTGAGGCTTTGTTGCACCTTGCTCAGGTCCGCTCACACCAACACTTTGACCAGACTCCCCTGAGCTATTACTGCACCTTGCTCTCTAGATGAAGAGCCAGACAGCTCACCTTCTTTGGGTACACTTGGATCATCGTCACGGTCATTATCAGCTTTAAATCTCAGCTCATCCTCCCTGCACCCTGGCAACTGACTCCCCCTGACTGACTGGCGCTTCAGGCGATAGAGAGTGATCTCATTCAGCCTTACTGTCTCTTTCATCTCATCATGACGCGCGATCAGCTTGTCATTCAAATCAGTTAAGACCTTAATACGACGCTCATGACTGTCAACGAGACCAATCAGAGACGTAACTGTATTGGTGAGATGTGTGATCCGTCCCTAAAGATATTCAAACTTTTCTGGATCAGATAAGCTTGCAGTCCGGTCGGGTGTAGCCTGGGTGGGTTGAGTGGTAGGAGGGGCGGTGGTTGGAGTAACAGTTGGTAGGGCTGGTGGTGGTGTAGAAGTGGAAATAACCGGTGGAGCTGAGGTGGGTGGTGGTTGAGCAGTAGGTCTAGCTATGGGTGGTGGTGTATGTGTTATGATTTGGGGAGCTTGACCACCCTCTCCAATAACAATACCAGAGGAACACGGGTGCTTACGAGCATGCACCCGGAACCGTTTTGGTTCAGATTCGACATCGGAGTCCTCGGGAACATATTCATCGTCCTCTTGGACCTTCCTCTTCCCCTTCTCCTTTTCCCTAGCAGCCTTGGGGTCAATCAACACCCCCTTAGATCCCTGGAAACCGATCATAGGTTGATCCGAATCATCATCATCACCATCATCATTATCATTATCATCATCATCGGCATCAGTCTTAGTAGCCTCAGAATCCAGAGTATCAGCTTTTTCAGCTTCATCAGATGGCTTGCTTGGCTCAGCAGCATCAACAGGTGAAGTCCCTGCTCCACCTTCAGAGAAAAACTTGTCAATTTCTCTCAGTTCCTCCTCAAGAGTCTGTTGTTGAGAGCCCGGGGTGGCAGTACTTGGGCTTGCTCCGCCCTGAAGAACATCTCTGACCAGCCCTTCAGCAATAGCAGCGTCAATACACTCTCGCTCAGCAGGTTGCTCTACTTGGTGCAGGATTTCTTCAACAACCTCCTGTTGTGGCTCAACATCCGCCACTTCTTCTTGTGCTTGGGCCGGCCCAGGTTCTTGAACTTGAACCTCGGCAGCTGCCTGGGGCAGAGGCACATCCAACAACCATTATTTGGTGGAGCCTGATAAGCAGCATCAATAATTGCCCCAAACAATGGTACAACCGGAGGCCTATCAGCAACAGCTCACCTTTTGTTGTGACTGAGGCAATGGCCGAAAATTTTCTTATCTATCGGCATCAGATGAACAATCAGATTGATGGCTGGAAGATTTGGAATCAACGCATTTAGCACCATCATAACAAATCTGGGGTACAAGATGAAATGCTCCTTCACACTCCCCTTTATCTGCTGAACCATCTCATCAAAGAAATACTGACTTAAACAGTAGGGTTTTTTGTATACAAGTGAGATCATCCCTGACTGCAACTTATGGTTCATAGTATCGAACCCTGCCTTCTTCGGCCCGAAAGATACCAACAATATATGCATCAGATAGCGCCACTGGCCGTACACCAAACTCTTGGTGTATTGGGTGTGGGTAACATCTCCCACATACCCCATGCGTTGAAAAGCGCCAGCAAACATCTCAAGAGGAAAGGTAGTTGGGCTATCTTCCTGTTCTTCAGTGCCCAATTGCAAAACCTGCCTCAGAAACTCGGCAGAGAACTGAATACCGACTCCATTTACGGTAGCCCTTATCACCGGTGGTTGAGGCTCACAGTCATGAACCGTCGTCGCCCAGAATTGGCTGAGGTAAGGAAACCTCAACGTCGGCGAATGAGTGAGTGCATAGAACACCCGCGAGCGCATGAGAAATTCCAACATGCCGCAAACTGGTGGTATGTTGTTTTCAAGTCATTTAATCTTCCAATCCTAAGTGAAGTTGACACTCTAGGATTAGAACATGTTATACTAGATGATGGTGAAGATAATATATTTGCACCAAGATCTAGTGTTCCAAGTACAGAAGTTGCAAATGATAAAGGTAAAGAAGCGATTGAAGAACCGATTGTAGACCTAGATCCCACCTCAATCGATATCCCATCTTCATATGAGGTTACATATTCTGTGCAAGAAACGGCTGCAGAAGAAGCAACACTAGAGGGGGAGATTGTATCAAATCTAGGGTCTGACCTACCGGTTGATACTAGGATCTCGACTCGTGTGAACAAGTATCATCCAATTGATAATGTCATTGGTGATCTGAGTTATGGAGTAAAGACTCGTAGAGAGATATCTGACAGCACCAGTCTATATGTATCGATCCAAGATACTGGGATCATGCATAAGTGCCTGTATAGTTGTTTTATATCTCAAATAGAGCCGAAAAATGTTCAAATGGCTCTCAAGGATAACTCCTGGGTAGAGGCTATGCAAGAAGAGCTTGCTCAATTCAAAAAGCTCAAAGTATGGGAGCTAGTTGACCTACCCAAGGGAGAATATGCAATAGGCACCAAATGGGTGTTTAAGTGCAAACGTGATGATAAAGGAATTGTTATTCGAAACAAGGCAAGGCTAGTAGTTCAGGGATTTAACCAACAAGAAGTGATTGATTATGCAGAGGTGTTCGCACCAGTAGCAAGGCTAGAAGCAATTCGATTGTTTCTGGCATATGCTGCACATAAGAAGATTAAGGTATATCAACTCGATGTCAAGGGGGACCCAAGCCAGGACGGTCTTGGGTCGGCCATTCTCATCAACGAATGTAAACTCCTTCAAGTATTCATTACTCTTTTCAGTAGAGCCGGATGCTTTGGAAGTCTCACTCGTCTGAGCATGGGAGGTAATACCGCTAGGCTTTCTTTCCGGAGACTTTTGAAAAAGTCTAGGATTTCTTGGCCTTGGGTTTGATGTAGATCTAACCCTAGTTGGATAGTTATAACTTGAATTATGATTATTCCTATTATTACTATTAGGGTTATTAAAACGGTTGTTGGGAGTTTGTTATCTCTGTGGAATCTTATATCTTGAAGACTGTCCATAAGAGCTTCCTCCAGAAGAGGTAGTGCTCCTAGAACTATCATGAGACGAAAACTTCACAGATTTTAATGGGGGTTGTGTTCTCTGAGAACTTTGAGTTCTCTTAAATCCCAACCCATTCCTCCCTGAGTTCCCTGCATTTTCATTTTCTTTAGTTTTACCTTTCGGTATGAAAACGCCAGACAACCTCAGTTTTATGCTTGTCACCTCAGGATTTTTCTTTTTAGGAGGCGACACAGATTTTACAGGTGATTGGTCTTTCTTCACCTGTACCTTTCCAATTTTGCCCTTAGTTGGACAAATACTTGCAACATGCCCTTTTTGATGACATGTGAAGCATGAGCGTTTCACGAAAGCCTTTTAGCGGCCTTTTGAGTCGCCAGTTCATCCAATTCAGGCAAACTTGGAGAGGAGACAACTATAACCTTCTTACCCTTATCAATTTTGTTATGTAAATTATCACTTTCAGATTTGGGTAAATCAAGATTAATTTTGTTCTTTAGCTTCTCCTTGACACTTCCATGTTCAACCACACCCTCTTTTACAAAATTCATTTTTAGTTTAGAAACAGGTGGCATGGGAGTGTCAATAGATGTCGATTCAGGTGTAGTACTTGTCTCAGCTTTCGCAGGTCTAACAAATTGTATTAGACCAGGAACTACTGGTTGTTTAGCAGAATCATCAACAATAGACATCTCAGTTTCATTAGAAATAAAGGAATAATTGTGATTAAAGGGAGGAGGACTTTCTGTATAGCCCATTCCCCTGTGATCACCAGGCTGTTTTTGGACGCTAAGCATGTTGTCTAAGGTTTCGATAGAGAATTTTCTTAACTTTAATTTCCTGTTAAGATCAGCTACCTAACCTTTGCATCAGCCAATTCCTTTTCTCTATCAGCAGACAGTTTAGTCAATTCTAAAATATGTTCATGAGCCAAGTCATTTTTTACACTTTGCTCATTTAACTTATCTTTTAAGTATTTCATGTCTGCTTTATCAGATTTTGCTTTACTTATTAGTTCTGAGTTTCTGATGTTTAAAATATTGTTTTCTTCTTTTAAAGATTTTAACTGAGATGTTATAACATCAGATGATTCCACTAACTTCTCAGCCTGTTCCTGAAAGTTAGTACATAACACACAGGCTTTAACTACTAGATCTAAATTAAGTAATACCTTATGTTTATCAGCGTCAAGATTTGCCACGTAGGCAATGAATTCCTTTGAGCTCATTTCCTCAGTCGACTTCAGATTCTTGATTCTTTCTTCATCAGCAGGTACATCAATCTCCATCTCAGTAGTTGCTTCCTTCTCTGAAGACCCCGCATTGCTTTCCTCCTTTTCTTCAGTAATGGAAGCCATAAATGCTTGCGGTTCTTCATATTTTGTGCTCCAATCATATGCTCCCTCCTGTGACTGAATTACCAGAGCTCTTGAAGTCTGATGACTCCCTGAGTTCTGGTTGTTACCAGAGGAGCCTTGATTAAAGTTTCTCGGCCCGTTTTGACCAGGAGCTTGATCTCTTTTAGGTCTCTGACATTCTCGAGCAAAGTGCCCAAAACTATCACAGTTATAGCACTTTACTTTAGATTTATCAAATCCAACTTTACCGCCAATGAACTTTCTTCCAGTACGGTTCATGAATCGTTGAGCCCTCCTGGCTATCATGGCCATTTGCCACTTAAGATCCATTTCTTCTAAATCCTTAGGATCTAACTGGTCAGAATCCTCATTAATCAAAATTGCATCTGTGACCTTGCCCTTAATAAAGTTTTCAGTTGTTGTAATAAAAGATGCAAGCAGGGCTACTTCATCTTCAGCCGATTTGACACTCATAGACATCGATTTGAGACCACTTGTTGTCCCAGATTTTGGTCTCCTATCAATTCCTGAGTCCTTAGATGAGGCAATATAGCAGACATTGCTACCCGCATTTTTGATAGCCAAGTCTGTTTTAGCCTCGGTTGTATAGAAAGCTGCAACTCCACCAGCACTAGTAGAAGCAACGGATTTAGATCGTTTACCATGGTAAACACTAGGATCCTGAACCTGATCGGATCCTGTCTCTTTCCGCTGCATGTTCAGATCATAAACACGCTAACTTTCCTATCACGTCATCAAGAGTCAGAGTCTTGTAATCAACACTCTCCTTGATCATCAAAGTATAGATGTCCCACTTCGATGGTAATGCTTCAAGAAGTTTATTACATCTGACAGTTTGAGTGAGTGAAAGTCCACTGTTATCCAGTTCAGTCATCAGATGGTAATATCTTGTGATAATCTCCTCTAATGACCCTCCCTTCATACACTTGAAAACGTAGAACTGTTTAGTCAACAAATCAACTCTACTTTCCTTAATTTTGTCGTTCCCATCAAACCTCTTTTCTAACGCTTCCCAAAGCTTTTTCGAGAATTGTTAACGTTTAAAAGTATGCTGATCTCCTGAGGGAGACACATATTAATGGCTGACAAGGCCTTATTCTTAGCCTCGTACATCTTTTTGTCTTCATCCTTCATGACAGAATATGTACAAAACTTTGTCTTTCCTTCAAATTCATAAGTGGGTAAGTCATACCCATCCTTAATGCATATCCACATGCGGATATTGTGAAAACTCGCAAATGATTCAAACCGATCTCTCCACCAAAAGTAGTCCTCTCCTTTGAGGAGCTTAGGTGGTGAGGCTGACTTACCAACCTCGTGATCCATTTCTAACATTTTATTGAGATTCGACATCGTGAGAAAAAGTCAAACAAAGTCAAACAAAAAGTCAACAGAAGTCAAACACTAGGTTCGTACGAACTTAGATTAATTTGAACTTATAAGTTCGAAGACTATCTAGGTTCGTAGAAATTCAAACGTTCGAACTTAGCAGGTTCGAAGCTGTAGGTTCGTACGAACTTACAGCTGGCTAGGTTCGAAGGCTATTTTGGGTAGGTTCGTACGACACTTTCTGAGTTGTATGAACTTGCTGTTCAAACCCAAATCTGAACAAAAACTCAGATCTAGAAAGATTCAACCGATGAAATCGAATGAAACTTGAAGAATAAGAACCACAAACACTCAAGGAATCCGATAGTACAACTTTTATCTTCCTACGCACTCTAAATCTTGTTTTCTTTGTGTTTTAAGTAATCCCAAACCCAACAAAGACTTGTTGAAGCTCTGATACCAATTGAAAGTCCCTTTGAACGGATCCAAACGGGATTGCAATGTGTATTAGTTTGCGGAAAGGTTTAATACACTCAAACAACAATAAAACAAGTGAAATGCAAGTGTTTATAGTATAAGTTCGTATGTATTCGAAGATAGCTCTGTATATTCGAATATAACAGTTTCAAAAGCATACAAATAAAACATTACAAGTTGATATATATACTCAGCAAGTTCGTACGAACTTAGCTGGTCCTAGGTTCATACGAACTTACATGTTCGTGCGAACATCCTAGGTTCGTACGAACATACAATACAACTTACCAAAAGGCTAAGTTAATAAACAAACTACAATATTAACTATAAAACTAATAACAAAACTAACTATTACACAATAAGAGTTGTTGTCACAAAACGTGCACCAACATACCACAAATACAATTCCCCATGTCATGAAAGTACAAATGTACTATAGTCAATCCCTATCCACTTAGACCACATGCATTAATATATGTACTTATTTATATACAACTCTTAAAGCATGAGCTGTAATACCTCACATACTACAGTATTAATGGAATTAGACAAGACACATGGCGTGATATTATTGAACATTAACAAATCGCCGGAATCGCCCCCTAAGGTTTTAGAATTTCGGCGATTTTGTTGTCTACTTTTGAAAAAGTTGTCTGACACCGTCTATTTTTGTATTTTTGTCTTTCAATAGTCTATATGGATAATTTTCTCTAATATAAATCCTATGTAAATACATTTCAAACTATTCACTTATAATTTCAAGTCATTCAATGTAGTAAATTTGATCTCATTGTTAAAAGTTGACTGTATAATTTGAAGGGCTTAGTGTTTGTAAATGCATTCAAATTTGTCAAAAAATTTATTGTGTGTATCGTACTTTATGGGCTTCTATTAAATGTACTGAACTCGTAAAAATACTAAATTAGTGTACTGAACCAGGTATAGCAGGTAATTTCAAACTTTTAGCCGGTTACTACACTTTTCCGGTCATCTTCTCCGGTAAGACTGGTTTCCGGCACCTGGTTTCAGTGAGCTTCATTCTATTTCCACCGGATCCCGTTACGAGCACCCAAGATCCATCAACATCTCAAAACAAACCTTTCGATTCCAATCTAAAAGTAAATAAACTTTATAAATTAAAAAGTCTCTATAGGTTGCAGCTATGACCAAAAAGAAAAGACATTCTCTTCTTTTAAAATTTAACAACACTTATTAAGAAATATAAAAGATGTAGATAGATGATGTGATTCTCATTAGATTATTTTTGGGTGTTTCTTGAATGACTCCGAAGATATTCATTATAAATAGAATTGGAGCAAATGTTTATAGGCTGCACATATAAGCTGCTTCTTGATTCATTTACTTATATGTTGGTTTTGGATGTTGCAGGATATTGGAGATCAAGTGTTTATAACTTATAATGATAATGTAAGTTCAAATTCGTCAAACCAAGCTTACATAAACCCTAATTTTCTTAAATACCCAAAATTACATGAACTCTAATTTTTGAAAATGCAAATACATCTTCAATTTGTTGTTAGTTGTTCATGATCTTTGTCAATGCCAAGAATTGGAGCAAAGAAACGGAAAAAATAATACCTTTATTTCGGGTAGCCGGAAAAGATGTCAGGTGGCCGGAAATTCGCCGGAGATAAAAATGACCGGCTAAGGGTTTGATAGGTCACCCTATACACTAATTTGAGGTTTTTACGAGTTTAGTACGAGAGCCCTGTAAAGTACGATACACTCAATAGATTTTTTGACAAATTTGGATGCATTTACAAACACTAAGCCTTAATTTAAAAGGCGATGATGCATGTAATTTTGAGTATGAGTTAATTGGTTACCGTTAGTGTAATCTAACCGGTCAAAAGAAGATTTTAAAGAACAAAACAACATTGTTCATGTTCATATTACTCTAAAGACCTTCCTTGCAAGTATTTCCTTTTTTATTCACTTGACCCGATAAACGCTTAATTAACTGAAACTACGTACCCACCAAAATTATCAAACGGTTCCAAATTAGGCATCAGGTATACTTTCCTACACGTACTCCTGCAGATTCGCCAGATGGATTAGTATTAACTCTGAGTAAATCATTAGGAAATTGTAGATTCGCTTCTTCATTCTTCGCCTGATCAACAATACAGTCATTAAAAAGCTATCTGCAAGAATATTTAAACCAGTCATTAGAAAGAATCTATGAAATTGATTAACTAGTTTTGTAACATAGAGACTTGGGTTCTTAGTTTAGTGCCTGACAGTTTCTACAAAACACTTTGTGGACTTCACTAGTGACACGAAATATGTTTACACCAATAGCTAGAATATAACAGTGAATGGTAGCTACAAAATTTCCACCAACAAATATAACACTGATCTTACATTTGTCACAGAAACTCCATGAACAGTAGTGCTCGTCTTGGTTGTATATTTTATAACTTTTTAAACATCATTAGCTTATCGGGATGTGTGGTCGCAGCAATGCAAAAAATTACTTCCGTTTTCACCGTGGAATTGGTTATGGTAATGGCCGTGTAGCTTATCACAATACCGAAGAGAACACGTGCGTCCACTTCAACTATTTGACGATATAATTCACGCATACGAGATTTCATCTCCTGCTCAAATACAACATTGTTACAAATCCATCATAAGCAAGAGTCACAATAAGTAGATAACCGTATACCACCTTTTGCAGTTTCCAGATTTGATATCAATGATATCAGAAGTTATCTTACATATGCAAGCCATTCATAGAGGCATTCCACAATTCTTCGTATAATGCGTCAACTAAAAATCCTGAAAGAAGATAATATTTTACAATATAATCAACGTATATATAGGTGAAATTTGAATAAATAAATAAAACATGAATATTTGATTACTCTATCGTGTGGTTTGTTTCAGGTTCACCACCTAAAACAAAAGTCTAACCGAATAGCTTATGGAGATCAACAAGAAAATTTATTATCATAGAAATAGATTTACTGATATATCTATCTATGTATCTATCTATCTAGAGGGTTGGGTTACAACGAGAATAACATGATAAAAAATATAGTGAGAACACATCCGGTTAACATTCATCTTTAATTTTACTGTGAATCATTATTTATTTCGTTCACAAAAGTTTTGAAAAAGAAGTCATTTTTTTAAAGTTAATTCATCAAAACTGTAACATACTGCCACCAAATATTCCATGTATGCAAGCTACCCATTTTATGTTCTGGGTATGCAACAAACCGGAAGAAACCGTTTCCATATCTTGACAAACTTGATTTTTACCTGCTGAAATATGCAATTTGGTGATTAGGCAACCACGTCACTCGCCAGCTAGTCAAGATATGGAAACAGTTTCTTTTGGTTTGTTGCATACCCAAAACGTAAAATGGGTAGCTTGTATATATGGAACATTTGGTGGCCGATATGTTGCACTTTTAATGAATTAACCCTTAAAGAAAAAAACCACATAATCAATGTTACCTGCTGTTCCGGTAACCGGTTCATGTTACTTACATCGATACAATATCTTCCGGTTTGTTGCATGCCTAGAACATAAAATGAGTAGTTTGTATAAATATAACATTTGGTGACAGTACGTTGCACTTTTGGTGAATTAACCCTTTTTTTATGTTCATAGTGGCTAACCTTATTTTTTTTCGGTTCACATCACCTTTTCAAATGACGTATCTTTATTTTTAAGATTCTCAGTTTACGATAACTTGTGTGAACCTGTGACACCCGACACTTTAGGGTAATGATTACCTTAAACTAGAACTCTAGTTACGTGTATTTAGTTCTTTATTAGGCTAAGTACTTGTGATTACTTGCAAATATTTGTATATATGTGTATATACACTTACGTAATTGTTTGAATTACACCTTCGTAATTATTCGTAAATACGCGAAACAACTGGACGTGGTCCGACTATTTATACGATGTTGGTGAAAACTTTTCATAGATAACGTAATCATATTTTATAGTTAAAATAGTGGTTATATACCTTATATTATTATTTCAAATAATAATACATGAAAAACTTTGACGTTTTGTTTAAAACGTAACAAACGCGACGAAAATGCGCAAACCGAGCCCGACACCCGAGCAACACCCGAAATATACTTTTGTAACTCAATTTAGTATTTTAAGAATACTTACTTATCCCGAATATTATTCACAAATTTAAAAGTATATACAAAAGCTTAACGTAAATTATCTACTTTTTAAAACCACAAATTAACGTTTAAACGAACGGGGAACGAAACACGAAGTCGAGAAAACGAGTCACGAGCCCGAAACACCTTTGGGTCAGGCCCAACTCGGCCTAGGCTGGTCCATGAGGCCCACCCCAAATAGGCCCAAACCCACCCCACAAAAACACCTCACTACACTCCATTTCTCTCACACACAATCCCACACTTCTCTCCTCCTTCTCTCTACTCTCCCTCTCTCTCTAAAAATCTGCCACCATCAACCACCACTCCACCACCACAAGCCGCCATCACACTTTCAAGGAGAAGTCAAGAAATCAAGCCCTTTCCTCACCTTCCTCTCCTTTTTGATCGGTCTTTCAACTTGTAAGAATATCTAACTCATTTAGAATACTTGTAACACATCTATAAACATGTTAAAATGCTCACTTAACAAAGATATGTCCAAAAGATTGCACAAAAATCGTTTTCATAGCTTAAAACATGCTAGAACCCTACATGAAATCCGGCCAGGAAACTTTGTCCGACTTTGGGAGGTGATATCTCCCTCAAAACTTAACCAAAATGAACGATTCAAAAGGCTAAAACTAATTTTAAGAAGTTATCTTTCATTTGCAACTAATTTCATAATTTTTGAAGCTCGTTTGATACCCGAAATAATTTTTACAAAAACATGTAGACGGGCTGGGTAAAAGGCAGAAAAATTGTCCCTCATTGTTTTAGTCATAACTCGAGATTTACATATCCAAAAGACTTGAAACCAGCGCCAAAACTTCAGAAATTTTGTTGAAAAAAATAGTCGTTTAGATGACCTTGTCCAAATACGCACGCATTCTGCCCAGAAACTCGATCTCCTTGCATGTCTCCTGATTGGCTACTTTTTACTTCTGTGAGAAAGTACAATTTTTATAAATACTTAGACTTGTCTAAAAATTCTGTAAAAATTATTTTAAGTACCTAACATACTAAGAAACAACATATATTTTTCTTGAATTTTATCTCGAACATTTGAATTACAAAATAAAATTGGCAAAACGGGTCTGTTTCTGATCCCTGTGTCGCAGAAGCCCAGTAGCCATTAGCGACACTAACCCTTGTGTCGCTATAGTCTGTATTACCCACTGATGTAAACCAACCTCAATCGGGATATACTCTGTATTACCCACTGGGTCCGTATGTAGGTCTTCGCTCGTTCGTACATATAATAGCTCTAATGTATCTCCCTAGGACTCCTTTAACATTTAGAGTCTCCTAGATCAACTCACGCGGAACACAATCGTAGGCTTTCTCTAGGTCAATGAATGCCATGCAGAGGTCTCTTTGTCTTTTCCTATAATTTTCCATAAGCCTTTTAATTAGGTGTATTGCTTCTATTGAGGACCATCCTGGCATAAAAACGAATTGGTTATCTGACACCGTAGTCTCACATCGAAGTCTTGTTTCAGTAACCCTAAAACCTAACAAATCTAAATGATATATTTTAATGCACACCCACAGTTTAAGCGGAAATTGCCTAGTTGGGAATTTTAAGAAGCTTCTTTGTTTGATACCGTTGACTACATTGGTTCTTTGTGCATTGATTTGTTATGGCAACATTGACTTATTTTTTTTATTTCCTTTTCTTTTGTACATTGCCTAGTTGGGCGGGGATCTTTATACCCATTGAATATTTGGTGGACAATATTTGTCGGTAGCAATGATTTTAGGAAAAAAGGAAGTATTAGAAGCAGAGGGGATAAGAGACTAATTAACATGAATCGATTTGATTTATAAGAGTTGTGAGTAGAATAATATAATAGAATGCTAAGAAAGAAATGTTTTTTGGTTTTTCGTGTTTTTTATTTATTCATTTTATTAGAGAAGATTGATGAGAAAGATTATTTATTTATTTTTTTGTGAAAAGAATTATGAGGAGTAGAATGGGAAAATTTTTAGATATGAAAATATGAGAAGAATTAGAGCGAGAATTTTAGAGAAAGAGAAAAGAGGAAAATATATGAATTAAGGGAATTAAAGGGAATGGAAGGAGTGTGGAAGAAAAAGGGAAATCAAGAGAGAGAGAAAAGGAGTATATATAGAACTAGTGTGAAACCCGTCCGATGGACGGCATCTTAAATATAATATTTTTTTATATTCAATCAATAAAAAAGACATATTTGTTGGATGTACATAACATTGATTTAGAGGTATATCAAATTTTCAAAAATTATAAAATAAATTGTGATAGTAAGACGTGTGTAACATAGCTGAATGAGTAACTGTGATACGATTAATCATGAATTCGTGAGCTTTCTAGACAATAGTCATAAATTAAGAATCACATTATGAAGTGTTCCACATAGTGATGCAAACTCGATTACAAATCTTGAAGTACCTCTTTAAAGACAACGTTAGTGGTATGGTTAGTAGCCTTGCCCTCTTTGTCATAGAGTAACACTTTCAAACCATTGCGACTTTTGACTCGTGATAGTGCAACATAACTGTCCATGACTAAAAACAGGTTTATTCAAAAATAGCCCAACATTTGCCAACGATTGTCCCTGACTTTTGTTAATTCTCATTGCAAAGCACACGGCTAATGGGAATTGTCTTCTTTGAAATTTAAATGGTATTCGCTTATCTGATGGGCTTAAACGCATCCAGTGTATAAAAGTTATGGAACCAATATTAGTCCCTGAAATTACCTTTGCCTCTATAACTCGTTCACCAAGTCTAACAATTTGCAATATAGTACAATTGCATAAGCCTGTAGCTTGATCAATATTCCTTAGGAGCATGACTGGTACATCTTTTTTTAATACAAGTTTGTGTTTTGGAATACCAGATGCATGAATATTGTTGAGAAAGTCTGGAGTGTATAGTTCCTTGTTAACATCAGGGTCGAAATCTGATTGACATATGCTATCAGAACTCAAGTATACTTTTGCATCCCCTTTAATCAGATCCATAACTGTATTGTTGATTAAATCAACGGATTCATGTGTTGGAGCAAGAATTGCTTTATCTTGGAAGTATAGAGGCGATGTAAGGTTATTAGAGATATCCGGATACACTGAATTAATGAGTGATTTAAGTGGGTTACCATCATCTTTGATAAGAAGATCATCTGGAATTTGGATTTCTGTTTCCCCATCGTTTGGGTCATTAACCTTCCCATCTCCAACCTTCAACATCCAATCTGCAAATTCATGTGTTTGATTAACGTTGTTTGAACTTGACCCAATAATAAGTCTCATATTACGTGTTAGTTTGAGAACTTGGCAATGATTCCACAAATATGAAGACTTTAGAGATGCATTGACAATATCTTGTCGGGAACCATTTGGGACAACTGGAAGAACTTGTCTAAAATCCCCTCCAAAGACGACCACTTTACCTCCAAACGGTTGATTTACACAATTTGGGTTAGTTTTTCGTAGAATATCCTTCAAAGTTCTATCCAAAGCTTCAAAAGAATGTTTATGGACCATAGGTGCCTCGTCCCATATGATCAACTTTGTCTGCCTTATAAGAGTTGCAAGATCACTGTCGGGACGTATACGACAGAAGGAGTCTTCAGTAACATTTATTGGAATTGCAAAACGCGAATGAGCTGTTCTACCACCATTTAGCAATAATGCAGCTATACCACTTGAGGCTACATTCAAAACGATATGACGTTTGGATCGGATTGCAGCTGATAATGTCTTCCATACAAATGTTTTTCCTGTTCCGCCATAACCATATAAGAAAAATAAACCTTCGGTGTTAGTATACACATCATCAATAACTCGGTGATAAACACTCTTTTCTTCATCGGTTAATGATGAATACAATTTATCATGTTCTATTCGAAGAGTAGAAATGTCATATGTGGTTGTCTCATCATCTATAAGTCGATTTTCACCTAATGTAAACGTATGACTGGTTGGATAAGGCATCCCTGGAAAGTCTTTTAATGTGCTTCCTTGCCTTTGCAACATTTCTTTAGTTTCTTCTAATGCTATATTTTGAGTCTCCTCAGGTTGAAGAGTCATTCTTAAATATCATTACATAGAATGGTAGTATAAATATGTATAATACTTTTTTTTTTTAATTCTAATAATAAGATAAATCTAATAATGTCTAACTTGGATGTCGATGAATATTGCGTTGTATATGTAAGATGTCTTTTGATAATGTAGCACGTGTTTTCTCCCATACAAATTCCGGTCTACTAAGAGTATTCGATATTAGAAGCATAACAAATAAAGACCTTAGAAATGGGCCTGATGCTGATGCCTTAGCTTCATCAATACAGTCGATGTATTCTTTATCATCATCTAATAGTCCAAGAGCATAGCATGTCTCTTTATAAGTAGCGTAAGTAATCCCATTGACTGTTCAAATATCTTCATATGATGTTGGACCTTTGACTTTATTTAGCAAAATGCGAAGATAGAATAACTCGCCGCTGGTTGGTGATGCATGATGAATTCTTCCCACGGAACCACCTAGTCTACTCCTTAGAGCCCATCTTCTTTCATTTGGCTTCCAAACAAACTTTGAAGGAAACTCAACGTAGGTTAGCTCTCTTGCAGTTGTGTATAATTGATTTCATTTCATCCATTCAGTAAACATAGATGTGTTCACTGAAGGCTTATCAAGTACATAATCAATATATGCATCTTCACTAAAAACAATGGTTTGTTGTCCAGGAAGATGGAATAGCAATCTCTCAACTGCTAGCGTTCGTTGGTGTATATCATATTTATAAATTCGCCAAATAGCCTCACATGCTGAAACATATCGACAATCATAGTAGTCTTTGATCTCATCGGTTTTTTCATCACATATAGCGGCAGTCACTCTATCAGGTCCCTTGTTTATATATTTAAAAAGATATTTGATGGAGCCAACCTGATTGCACCATTCAACATTTAGATGTGCTTGATACCGTTTCAACAAAGTAGCGTTGTACGGCACAACATATCTATTATCCAAGTCAATTTTGCTCTTTGTAACAGTCCTATCGTTTTCACGTCGTCTATATACATGAAATCCATCATCCTCTACTGTAGTATGATTCGAGAATTTTTTTGGAAAATTCTTTAAACATTTCTTTTTGTCGACCATACATGGGCTAGATATACGTGCTTGACCACATGGACCATGCATCATGAAATCTCGCACCAGAATATACAATTGTGGATCACATGATTCATCTGGTATTTCTGCAGATATGAATCTGTTTATATCAGTTGGTTCAGGCAATTTGTCCTTTCCAGCCAAGAAGACACATATATGTGCATGAGGGAGGCCACATTTCTGGAACTCAACCGTGTAGACTACTGTAAATAATTTACAACAGATAAGTTAATAATTTGTAGGCTAATAAAAAATGAAGTATGTTAACATAATCATGAAAATAACTTACGTGCTTTTACTTCTCCAAACATATGTGCCACACTATCTCCTCTGTCTTCGGGGCTTAGTTTTTTATCATTTAAAAATCTTAAAATCTCTGGCCACTTTGGGTTACATGTGAAGGTTAAGAAAAGATCCGGATAACCAAATGTCTTGCACAATACCATGGCGTCAAGATAATTTTGCATCATATATCTAGCACCGCCAGTAAAAGATGAAGGAAGTAGAATTTTGGTTCCAAGATTACTACTTTCTGTGTTCCTACCATTAACCGCCTTGTAAATATTCTCATACGAATCACTTCGTAGATTTCCCTGTTGATTGCGAATGTAACACATTCTCTCTGATTCGACCATAGTATAACCATCTACAACAAATTGTTGAAACAATTTTCTTGATCTAAGTTATAATGTGGGGATTGCGGGTCTTTCTTGAATCATGTAAGCAAAAAATTCCCTCATAGTAACCCTTTTTGTGTCTTAGTACTATCTTCACTTTCATCTTTATGATATATGTCTGGACGGTATCCATCTTGGGCACATACAAACAACAATGGGTATTGTAATGCAAGGTATTGTGGATGTAATTCACTGATGCGTTGCATATGACCATTATGACTCTCAAGAATTATATCTCGTTTGTCGAATGCCATAGCAATATCACCAGGGACCAAGGCCGCAATTTCTGGCGCTGTAGGTAGATTGTATGTCCTTCCATCTTTGCTTCGTTTATTGATTAGCTTAAGTTTAAAACACTTGTCTAGCTTTAATATAAATTGATCTCTTGCCATCCTAAACATTTGGACTAAAGGATTGCAGGTGTCCAAAAGTTGTTTGATTTCGTCTATGAGATCGATATCAAGTGCTTCATCCTTTTCAGATGCATAATTATGATTTGACCTGTATACATAGAAGTTACATTTATAGTGGTAATACGTATTTAAAAATAAAAATGCATCCTAAAAAGTAATCCATATAACTTGACTTTTAACATTACCTGCTTGAATTTAATCTATTAGCAACTTCGTTTGTGGTATCATAAATGTAAAGTTGAGAAAATTTTGGAGTATCATCATCTGCAGGAAGCAAACCACCCATCCTATGAAAGTTTTGTCCTTGAATCCTATATATATATGGACCCTTTCCATTATTTACAGAATGATCAACTTTACCACCCATTGACGTGAATGCAAACATATTATTGTAGCGACGAATATTCTGAATGAAATTTTTACTTTTTGGATGGTTATCCGTAAGAAGATTCATAATCAAGGTTGGTGGCGATTTTGAAGAAAGTGGAAGGACAATTTTCCCTGATTGACAACATAAAGAATACGACCCGGTTTTGCCATGTGCTTGTCCTCTCAGTGTCTCATAGTACCACATTAATGCACCACATGAACGACATGTATATATTGAATCTCCATCATCAATGTACATTGTTAATAAGATATACATATATAAGTAAATATATATATATATATAACTATATTAGTAAGGATATATAATATATGAATAGGGTAAGACATATTATACTATTACCATATGATATTCCTTGAATCACTTGAGAAGGATTATCAACATTAAATGTTAGCCTTTGTATTGCTGGCACATTCACATATTTCCCTCTCCTCTTTTTTATAGTATACGACAGTAAATGAACAGATTGTTGTGCAGGTGGCTCGGGAGTTTCATATGAAATTAGATGTGCATCATCTGCATCAGTGAAGTGGTTAGAAAAGTAAAAAAAACAAAAAAAAGGTAATCCGTCCATTACATTAAGTAATACTTTTTAATAAGTATAAAGTGTAGACCTGGAGTAGTATTATCCCTATGGTGACCAGTTTTTAACCGTTTTGTATGTATTATTTCCTTTCTTCGTTTTCGTGCATCCTTGAAGTTATTTGAAGATGATTCACCAATATGAAATGTTGAATTTGTTCGAATAGTAGTATTATACAGAAGTTCTTGCTGTTTGAATTGGGAAAATGGACTCGCAGAAGATGAAGATGATCCATAAATATAAAATGGTGAAGATGAAGACGATGTAATATGAGGTTGAAAACATGTCTTTGATAGTTTTGTCACTATGAAATAAATATAAAGGTTAGTTTCGATTATACGCTTATTAATGGTAATATAAGTATATCTTATGAAATTTAATGAAATTTGAATAAGAATAAAGTTTAGACCCAGAGTAATGTTGTGCCCATGGTTATGGGTTTTTAACCGTTTTGTATTGATTATTTCTTTTCTCCGTTTTCTTGCATCCTTGCAGTTATTTGAAGATGATTCACTAATATACAACGGTGAATTTGTTTTAACAGTAGTGTTATACATAAGGTGCTGCGGTATGAATTGTGAAAATGTACTTGCCATTACGTCAAAAAAATAACGGTCAATGATTTAGTTTCAGTATAAGAATAGAATATTTTATATAAATAATAATCAATAATCATATGAATTTAACATTATTATTTGATACCTTTAATATTTGGGTTGGCTGTCTTTGAAATCATATTGTTGCCATGTGCGATAGATGATGCTGGTTGTGAATGCTTGTTCTTTTTCTTATTATTGAGAATATCCCTTCTTATCTTTCTTGCTTGAAAAGCTCTATTTTTCTCCATGATTTTGTCTGTGAATGGAGATGGAGATGATATATATTATGATGATGATTGTAAGGTTTCTAAGTTGAAGAAAATATTTATGAATTAGTTAATTAAATGAGAGTTAGTAGGTCGTGAATATGTATCATATCAGTTACAAAACTTTGGTATTCAGTAGTAGTGGTTATCGGTGAGGCGGGAATCTAATGGGATGACATAACTGATTTTGAGTGAGTTAAATGAGAGTTAGTAGTTAAAATAAAATTGAATGGGTAGTCTTTTGGTATAAGAAATGCCATTTAATCAAGTAAAAGGTGTAGTTATAACAACAGGTAACTCGAATGGGTGGGTCGAAATCAATTCTGGTAAGTAGCAACAAAGTAGTTTATGATGAGTAATTAATTTAGTTATCGAGATATTATATGATGATGATGGAAGCCTACAGGGTTTTTTTTTTTTTTGGTAGAACAACATCTAAGAATGCAGGTTAAAGTAGACATTTAAGGGTGATCTAATTAAATGAGGATTAAGACATTGGCATTGGTAGTGGTTACATTTGAAATGACCATTAGATGAGGCGATATATTTAATTTGAGTGAGTTGAATAAGGGAGAGTGGTTAATGAAATTACATTTGTATTGATTTGAATTGGAATTCAATGGGACGTAAATGGATATAAATAAAATGTTAATGTTTATGAGTTCACTATTTCACTTTACTTGGGATATTAGGACGCCATCCATATCCATCTATACATCCATATAAAAGGCTATACAAATGTCATTCCATCAGGTTTAACATATAATTGTAATAAGCAGTTAATATCGCGAGAAATTCAAGATACATGAGGTTGAGGTGCTATTTTCAGTTTTAGAAACCGAGGTCAACCAACCCTTCCCATGAATTCTTAAGAGTATGGTAGTCATATAGAAAAAATAGGTTACTATAAATCAAACAATGGGTCGAAAAAGATGCCAATATAAAAGCAGAGAATGGTTGGGCAAAGGTGCTGAGCCGTTTTATTTTATTGCATAAATCAAGATAGATAAAGAAAACCAACACAAACTAAGAGAAATTCAAAAGATGCGACCATAAAAAAAAGTTTGAAAAGATAATTTGAACATAATTCCTGAAAAAAGATAAATTATAGCTCAGGCATATGAAACTTTATCTTCACTCTTTCTCTATCTTGACATTCATAAGCTTCTTTATCAATTTTGTAGGGGAGTTAACTAACAATGGCTCGTCATCCACAGGATCAAGGCGACGTTTTCCTAAAGGGCTATCTGCATTGGTGGTTATAGAGTGGCTGTCAAGTCGATCATTGGTACATTCTCACTGGAAATTGAAAGCGTGTCCTTCATTTATAACATGGGAAAAAATATATCAAATATAAGAATATAAGTGATGAGAATGTAGGTGTATTATTCCATTTGGAGAGAAAATATTTTTTCGTGTTTTCATTTTTACCTCAGATGACACTTCACCAATAGATGGAACTGTTGGTGCACGTTTTGTGACAATATCTCTTATTTTGTAATAGTTAGTTTTGTAATTAGTTTTATAGTTAATTTGTAGTCTGTTTAATTAACTTAGCCTTTTTGTAAGTTGTATTGTAAGTTCGTACGAACCTATATGTTCGTACGAACCTAGGAAGTTCGTACGAACATGTAAGTTAGTACGAACCTAGGACCAACTAAGTTCGTACGAACTTGCTGGGTATAAATACTAACTTGTAATGTTTTATTTGTATGCTTTTGGAAACTGATATATTCGAATATACTCTGATATTTTCGAATCCATACGAACCTACATCATAAATACTTGCAATTACTTGTTATATTGTTGTTTATTGTGTATTATACCATTCCGCAAACTAATATACATTGTAATCCCATTTGGATCCGTTCAAAGGGACTTTCAATTGGTATCAGAGCTTCAACAAGTCTTTGTTGGGTTTGGGATTGCTTAAAACACAAAGAAAACAAGATTTAGAGTGTTTTGAGTCATATTCCTTAAGTTTCATTCGATTTCAACGGTTGAATCTTTCTCGATCTGAGTTTTTGCCCAGATTTGAGTTTGAACAGCAAGTTCGTATGTTTCAGAAAGTGTTGTACGAACCTACCCAAAATAGCCTTCGAACCTAGCCAGGTGTAAGTTCGTACGAACCTACAGGAACTTCATTACCAACAGCTACATCATTGTCTAGTTGGTTGTCCTGTAATTTAGTTTGCAAATGTTATATTTAAAAGAAAAGGGGTAAAACGCCTTCAAAGTCAGGAGGATATACACGGTGATACCATATCAAGGCCATTTGCAATACAAAATCGCTTGATTATGTCCAAGTTGTTGGTAACATTCTTTACGGTATAGACTTGATAATTCTTCTTGATGTTATAAGCAGATACGGTCACTTTGAATAGAAGCTTCATACCAATTAGCAAGTTAAGTTCCTCGGGGAGAACTTCATTTAAACCATGCCTCTTTTGGAGCTCGTGACAAGAAATTTTGATTAACTGATGCACATCACGATCAAGAATAGTGAACGATGCAGATCCCGTATCATTGACAACCCGTACTTGAACCTTGTACCTGAGGTTGTATAAAATGTGTCATTTAATGATTAAGGATGTGCTATATCAGTTAGTAAGGTTATTGTCGGTATATATGATGTAGTGGAACCTTGGAAACAATGTAGGTGGTTTGGGATATCAGTCATCACATCTAAGCCCATTTGGCATGTCTTTGATTTCATCACCTTCTTTCAAAGGCCTGATGCCTTTGTTGCATTTACGGCAAGCTGTGTACCACCAACCCTCTTCATAATGTATGCTATCAATTTTAGCATATGTAGCATAAAATGCAATCTGTATATGATAAATCACGTTATTGTTAGCATCAATTATTACTCAGAAGAAAAGTAAAGCATAAGGTTCTTACAGTTGAAGATTTTTCTTAATAAGAAATCCCAAATGCTATAAGACATACCTTCACATGATTGGTGATCTCATCAAGGTTGATGACTTAACATTCAATAAACGTTTCATCAAGTAATGCAGGGTTAGACCGTGCAGGCATAGGAGCCAAAGTAGTCATAGGAGGAATTTGGAGGCCACTTGCATTCAAACTGTACATGTATGTAAATTAAATTGATTATATATTATGTATTGGTCAAATGAAAATATGAAGTACTTATATTAAAAAGGGTAGATGTTGAACCTGTTTCTATAACTCTCAATCTCAGTAATGTTATCATTGTAAAAGAACTTAGTACCATTATATGCATTGGTAATACTCAAAGAACCTAAAATTGAAAAATGGGAAACATTTTTAGTAATATGAATGAAGTATAGAAATAAGTATTAGTATTTACAAATTTTAAGAGACAGTTATGGGATACAAAATTTTGATACCTTGGAAATCACTTATTTTCCCAAATTGAATGATTAGAACATCAGGGTGATCAAGTGTGGGTGCAGAGAGTAAGGAATTAAGCTCTTCAGCATACTCTCCAAAGATGGTGCATTTCATCGTGGCTTGTCTATAATGAAAAGGGAAAAATATTCAGAGGTCATTGAGGGTACGTGAAAATACAGTGTATAATACTTTTAATTAAAGAACAATGGAGACTTTTATATACTCACTCGGTGTCCATCAACTCCACTGTCATTCTCTTCTTTGGCACCTCATTTTTTAAGTAAGGAACAATATCGACTTTTGAAACAACAAATCCAATAATATCTGAAGATCATAGAATAGGAAATGTTTTAGTAACACAAACCATATAGGGTAAAGAGTACACATTTATATGTAAGGATACTAACCAACTGTATCATTTTCTTTGTAGTTTTTTGGAGTAATATCCGAGAATGATACAAAGTGGAATCCGTGTAATGGACCATCAAAGTCAGTGACAGTTGTAACAATAGTGTTATCCAAAAAGATCAACTTCTTTTTGATGAATGATAGAGTAGCATATTTGGATGTATTATTCCCCACCAGAAAGTTACGAACCATAACTATGGACTAAGGTAACAATAGGTCTTGTACATTATCCAACAACTTAAGCTTGACAAATGCCTGAATCCGATCACCCTGCAAATAATAATTCGGTTGATAAAACACCCATAAGCCTATATACAAAGTATAGAAAAAGATATTGTAAAAATAGTTGTGTGCACGTAACAACCTCTTTATCAACAAAGATATACTACATTGTCTCTTCGTTCCTACCCCATGGTGGTTGATGCTAACTATGGACCACCCTCACTTTTATAGACCGCTTATGTAGTCTTAGGTTAATGTTCATGATGCTAGTAATCGTCATTATGTGAGAAAGAATTATAGCAAATTGTTATGGGTATTTGTGTTATCTAACTCATATAATATAGTATGTGGAAAATCAGTTGGGAATTTGATTCATCCTACAATCATTAAAGGCCTATAATTAAAATTAAAGTTAGAAATAATTAACATACTTGTAACTGATATGTTCTGGTAGCTTATCATGCTTTTAATTGATAACCATAAGCAAAGGCAACTTGAGAGGTTGACAACAACATTCATCCTATAAATGTCAAAAATAAATAATGTCAAGTTAATGATGAACGTTACTAAAAATGAGCTAGCTTGAGAATGTTGTCAAAAAAATTCAAAGGATTATGTAAGCCTAACATTGTCAGCAACTTAATTAAATTAACAAAAATGCTAAGATTGTCTGAGGCATTTCATCGAACACCTTATATGCTTCAAGAACATCTAGTATATCCCCATAAAGTTTACATAAGATAGAGCAGGGGATCGTTAAAAGACATTTAGAATCATCATTACTATATATAAAATCAAAGAGACAATTGAAAGCTTTTAATTTTAACTATAAAAATGAAGGTGATTTACATAATATTATTATTATTATACGAAACATGAAATGATTATTATAAAGATGAAGGTGATTTTTTACTTGACCTATAGAATGATGGTATGGTTAAGCCATAAATAATTGGTAACTGATCTAGAATTGAAATTGAATGGAATTGAATTGGGATGATGAAGTGAAGTATACGGTTTGAAAGAAGAGAAGTATTAAATTACTGTACCGAAAAATGAAGAGATAATGAGGTGGATGGCCTAACTTTTTTTCTTTTAATTTGATAAAATTTGTGATAATGACATGTAGGATTTTAGTTTAAGATGGTATCATGAAAAATTGACACATAATCTCGGAAGAAACCCAATTAGTATATAGGATAAATAGATACGTTGATGTGTTTAAAGCAAAGATATAAATTATGGTTCTTGAAGAACTAAAGGAAAAATTATAGTAGGCCACAATTGCTATGTGGTTTCTGGGTATTAGGGACTTAGGAAGAAAAATAGGACGAAACTAAATGTAACCTTTTATTTGAAAAGAAAGTGGAGAGATGAGGATCCTTCTCGACCTTTTATTTGAAAACTAAATGTAACTCATGTATACGGCTGTGCGATGGCCACATACGGCCTGCCCCCTCGTACGTACGGTTTGCCCCCTCCAGATTTCACCAAAGATTGGAACTTTAACGGGATGTAAATTTACCGTAAACTCTTGTGGTTACTGTTGCCAATATTATTGTTATTTTATCAGCTCCGGTGCTCCTAGTTTGGAAGACCCTTAAACTCAGGTTTTAAAAGTACGTATAAAAAATGAGTTAATTGTTTCGTTATGTATTCAATTTTACATTTTTTATTATTGTATGTAACTATCTTTTAAAAGTGTTATTGTGTGTATTGAACTTTTTTAAAAATGTCTATTGTATGTATCGAAACCGGTAGTTCCGGTCATTCAGTCACCCGTTACATAAAATTTACGAAATTCTAAAGTTCAATACATACAATAACAAGTTTTAAAGATGGTTACATACAATAGTAAAATGTAAAGTTAAATATATAACGAAACAATTAACCATAAAAAATTATAAGTAAAAAGAGGTGATAATTTTACCAAAGGAGTCAGTAATATTTGCTGCTGAAACGTGAGGTAATTAAGGTTTGAGACATGTGCTTTCCCATTTTACATTAGAGTTGTTCGATTCATATTTCATTTATGTTCCTAGTGTACCTAAACAGATGATGATAAGGTAAAAGGATGAGTCCATTTAATGTTGATTAAAATATTAATTAAATTACCATTATAAAGTGTTATTTTTTGTCATTTGGAGTTGTCATAAATAAAAGGGCTTAAGGTAGGGGAATGCACCAAATTATTACGTGATGTCTATTGTGTATATTCAACTTATGTTTGCTATTTTTAATACATCAAACTTTTAAAATTTGTGTTTTAATATATTATGTAGTACTTTTAATGATGTGTCAACCTCTACGGATACCACGTGTCACCTTAAACAAATGACACGTCATCAAAATATATGAAAACACAACTTTTTAAAGTTGGATGTATTCCCTTGCCTTAAACCCTAAATAAAAGGAGCCTTAATTCCTCAAAAGTTTAAAATAATAACTTATTGTTATTCGTTTAACATAGAAAATAAACAGTTAATTTTAATATTTTCTTAATGCATATAAATATCTATTATATTGATGTATTGTACTTGATACAAATAAAGTTTGGAGTGTGTTGGATCTCCCTGTGAGCTGTGAGTTGTTTAATCTGTTACATAACTACTATGTAATTTCGTATAACATGTAAACCTTTGATTGATAACCAATAAAAGAATCATGTAAAATAAGTATTTGCATGTTTGTACCAACATAAGACAAAAATACTAAGCCGTCCTCAATGAAAAAATCAAATTTATATTCTAATGATAGAAATATACGTGTAGAGAAATGTTCAAATAAAAATTTTAATAATTGAGAATTTATAAGAACTACTGATTTATATATTGTTCATATGTAAATATTGATATACATTTGATTGAGACAGAAAAAAATATTTAAAAACTCCTAGAATTATGTCTATAAATACAAAAAACAAATATAGGTTCACATGTGAATGATGAAATGAACAAATCGGTTAAAATGTATTTTAGCACATTATTTTAAAGGTTTTTAGCTTTTTTTTTTTCTCAATTGAATCTACATGAATTTTACGTATGAATGAAGTTAATCATATGTGAATAAATATATGATCAAGTAGTTCTTACAAGTTCTCAACTTTTATTTCTCTCATTTGGACCTCCACCTACATTAATAATTAAAACATAAGCACACAAATCGGAATCAGCCATCTTCACCAAACTTGCCCGTTTGATTTATTTAAGAACTCCCACATAAACCAAAGAACCCCATGCTAACATGATAGCAACATGTTGTAATTCACATATCCTTTTGTTTCATAAAACGATTCAACAGACATATATCTAGTATGCCAAGGAGTTGGAGTCGGTGTCGGTTAAACAAGTACGAGAAGCTAGCCACGAATTCACCAAAACCATAGCTTCTTTAGGATTCTTCAATGCCACAGCATGACCCGCACCCTACATAAAGCACAGATGATTAGGCTTCCATTAGTGATTAAAGTAAGCAATTAAACAAATCGCGTCAATTTTACTAAAGTGTCATGTTTCTTACCTTGATTGTTGCATATGTTAACGAGTACTCATTCTTTTCATAGCCTGTCTGATATCTACAAAAATAATAATTTGCTTGATTAGTTTTATATGAAGCATGTCATGATATGAAAAAAAATGGCTTCCAGAAAACTGAATTAGATTGAGTGACATGAATACGAATTGATTAAACTAGGTGCAAAAAACAACTAAAAATTTGAACTCACCCAGCAACTTGATTATCAACAAACCATGCGCTCCATGGGCTTACAACCGAAAGATTGAGTGATTTTATCCATTCTTCTGTTCCCACGTATGGGAATGTTAGATCATGATCACCGCTGCGAATATTTTTTGAGAAAGGAACTCATATGTTATTACCATGAACAGATCTTAGATAATATTATTTCGTATATTATAAACTAATATATTGAACTTTCTAAATATTGAATTCGGTCCAACTTGACACAAATTTAAAGTCATAATCCAAAAAGTTTTGCTCTCAACTCGCGACTCGTAAGAGTTAAAGTCATTTAAGAATAGTGGTCCGAGTCGCCTCGTTTCAGAAATTTTTACTCGACTCGTGACTCATTAGAGTCTAACAACTACAATCTCGGACAAGTTTTTGATTAAATATATTTTGCTGAAACCCTTAAGAAAAAAATTGTTAATCGAAATTGCAGCATGGGTATCAGTAGTACTAGTGTTGGAATTCGAAGCAACTAAGAACAAAAATTGCAAGGTTGAAAATCTAATAGTCCAAGTGGTCAAATTTTGATCTTTCTTTGGATATTTTTCGTACCTAATGATCAAAACTTCAGCTTTTCTGTTGACAAGCTCTTGATGGTAGGAAATAACACTGAAGACGTCATATGAGTAACACATGGAGTCATCTTCCCCCAAAGCCCAACTTATACTTAGATTGGTTTTTTCCCACACGTCGATTGTTCCCTGCACACGATTAAAATGACATTGTAAATGTGAAAGTTGAAGCATTAATGTGTTGATGGGACTAGACATGCACTATTAGGTGGAACTAGAGATGAGCGTGGGATGGAACTAGTTTCAAACCGTACCAAACCGGTTGATACCGGTTTTCTTTTTGGTTCTAAAATGAGTACTGAATATCAGACCATTTGAAACGGTACCGATAAGGTAAAAATGGTACCATACCGGTTCGGTACCGCATTCAAATCATAATCGTCATCAATGATCTCCTAAGGTGCTTCTTCAATGATCTCCCTATATACCATACAATGCAAGCACTTGATAATCATCAATCATATAAATTGTTTATAGTCAAAGGACATATAAAAACTAAATATTTAAGAAGTAAAACACAAATTATAACATTGTACGTAATTAAGAAGTCAAAGTTACTTCCTTGCTCTTTTCTTGTTTGATGTTTAACATTGTGTGTTCACACAAATTATTAAGATAACGGTCATCAATAAGTTATTTGGCAAACCCCTAGGAGCCCACTGTTACATCTTGTTACATCTGACTTTGATACATTTGTGAATAAAAGTTATAAAACGTCATCAATCACTTTATTTAGTTCTCTATATTCATTTAAGGTGCATCATATTATTAACAAAGTTTCTTTATTTATTTATCATTTAATTCTCATAGTAGCAAAATTGTATATAACATAATTATAATGGCCCTAGTGTTTGTAAATGCATTCAACTTTGTCAAAAAAACTATTGTGTGTATCGTACTTTACGGGGCTCTATTAAATGTACTGAACTCGTAAAAACAAAAATTGTATATAATATTTTGACGTGAAACTTTGTATGAGTGACACGTGAGTGCTTTGTATGAGTTACACGTGGCCAAATTACATACAATTGTGTGTTTTTACGAGTTGAGTACATTTAATAGAGGCGTTCAAAGTACGATACACACAATAACTTTTTTGAAAAAGTTAGATACATTTAAAAACAAATAAGCCAATTATAAAAAATAAAAAAACATAATTAGGTACTAAAATGGAACCGGGTACTAAAAATGAAAAATATCCGAACCGTACCGGAAGTACCGCATCCAAAAGATTGCTTATATAAGTATTGGTATTGGTATGGGCCGGTTCTGGTAAGAGAACTCGGTACGAATGCTCACCCCTAAGTGGAACTGAGGCAGGAGACACAATCTTGGTGGCGTCACTAGGTCGGTTTCTTGTTCCCATAGTGTTGTCTCTCTATAAATATAAACCTTATGTACTATAAACCCTAACTCCTAAGAAATTTTATACAATTCTTTTTTGTTTGGCCGTGGACTAAACCAATTACACAGATTAGATATAACCACGTTAATTCCTTGTGTTTGTTTTGTTCTTGTGATCTTGGTTACGTGTTTATTGCTTTGTTTTGCGGATTTAGTTTCATTTATTGTTTATGGGTGTAATCAATGTGCATTGTTTGCGCCACTATATTCCTAACAATTAAACTTATATAACCGTAGTGAAATGAGGGGACATCTTCTTTTAAAGCAAGAAACCTGTGAGTGAAATTAGTAGTCAAGCAAAGTTGAGTCTCTGATTATAATGTCATTTAAGAAGAATAGTTGGATTCAAGTAAAAAGTTTTGAAAAGATAGTAAAAATTGAAGAATCATAATAAATATAGTTTCATCATTAAGGTGTGATCTTCTATGTTTCCAGGAACAACTTCTAAGTGAACAGTCTTCACACATTACAGCCATTTGATATTGTCCAACTACACTATTCAAGAGTATCATATTCATACACTACCACAGAGTAATTTTGGGAACATATTCAATGAATAATACGTCTATACTACTACATATCTCTCTGTTATACTAAATGTATTTTGATGATTTGAGCAAATCAAGTCTGAAATCTTTTTTACAGCAATACTTATTAGTAGTATTATATTTCAATACAGTGGACACTCACATCATCATTGAGTAAATAATGTCATAATTAGTAAAGTCATTGTGAAGTGAACAACGTACCTCACGAACATGAAGAGCTTTCTGGACATCTTTATCATTTGCCCAAACACCTAAAACTGCCTGACTGACACCCTAAAAAATAAAATAAATTGTAAAGTCATACTTCCTCATGTTCTCTTCAATAATGGAAGAGATTTATAAGAAGGAAAAAAAATGAAACTTGTTTAACGAAAAAAATAATGGGTCTAAGAACTATTGAGAAAAATTACAGGGCAATCTGGCGCCGGATCTACATCTCCACACGTTGGGTCCAATATATTTGCGAAGTTGATATCGTTTGTACACTGAAATTGCGAATTAGGATTAAAATCATGATGCATCAAAGTCTACAGATCTGATCAAAGTTATCCCTTCGTGATTACCTCATCCATCCTTTGAAGATAATTCGAACATAAGGCATTGTTTGGATCAGTGTACACATAGTTACCCTGACATGTGTCTATTATAGACTGAAATACAACACATACAACTCAGTTAGATGTCATGACATATTTAACTCATACACAAGGTTTCTCATGATGTTGAAATAATTATCTTTTTGTTACCTCATAGATTTCATCAGATATAAGCGCAACCCGGTGAGAAAACTCTACCCTTGAGTTGAAGTCAATAAATTTATCTGTGAGAGGGCTAACAATTAGGCATCCCTGTACGACGAAGAAACCGTTAGATAATTCTGTATTGTGTATATTCTCAGTTAAAATTTAAATTTTGTCACCATCCTAGTTCCCATATATATCAACTTTCATGCAAATAAAATAAACCAAGTAAAAGAAAATAATTATAGATATGATTAGCTTTATAAATGAGTAACTTTATTAGTAGCAAGGAGGTCACAAATTAATGATTTGTATATCAACTAAACAAGTTATACTTATCAGCGAAACAACGATTAGCTAGCATTCTAAACGACTATGTTTTATTGTTATAAATAATCGAGAGTTAGATATGTACTTTAATATTCAGTTGGGGTTGATTTCCTTTATCATTACCTGCAAATCAAATCAAATGAAATCAAATCAATATAGTACATAGAACGAGTATTAACGTAGCATTTACCTATGAAAGATGCATCCTGATTTCAGGAAATATTGACTAATATAATGCATCGAGTGAACAACTTAGGCATTTTATATCATTAGAGTTCGATTTTATATCATCCACTTAGGCATTTTATCATACAGCTGGTACGCGGTTCATGGAAATTTGTTTACAAGATAACATAATAAATTACTATTGCCATCATAGAAGAAACTGAGTCTAATGCATCATAGTCTATTATAAATTAAATGTATTCGAGCATAGAAAGAGCACACAAATAACAATTTTTTTTTCAGTTTGTACTGTACATTCGGTTTCTACTACATTTAATTAATAGTAAGGATTTGTATTCGGTTGAATTGTTATGACACCAACGGTATTGCTTAGGTTACTTTATTTTCATACCATAGCATAACCATCTATATCATATAATTTAATTTTTAATTAAAGAAAAATTACCGAAATACACTATTTTTGCATCTTATATGAAATTTTATCCTTTCAAACTCAAAATTGCAAAAAACCTCACACATAACTCGCAAACCACTACACGCAACTCGCAATTTGCATTTTGCATGTGGCTGATTTGCACCTATCTGTGGATAGAGTGCCTAATTTTGATTTCTTTTTACTTTTTTTGTATCCCTATCCGTCGGATAATTACTTTTTGTCCGGATATTTTTTGAATTTCTCAACCTTTTTCGAAATTGATTGATTTTGACTTTTTTCTTGACTTTTTCAAAATTGATTGAGTTTTACTGTTTAATGACACTTAATATTAACCGTAAATTTTACGAATTTGAAATTGGAATTTTCTATAGCATGTTATTAGCGGTCAAAGTGCGTTTAAAAGTCAAAATAAATGTACATTGTCAAAATTAAAGGTCAAGGAGGTCGAATTTCACAAAAAACATTGTCGACGAATAGATCTCAAAAAAATACACAAAATCAGGAAAAAAAATGGTGACTTAATCGGAGTTACGAGTCAAAAGATGTGACTTTTCAATATTTACAAAAAAATATTAAAAAAAACTGGTCATCACTTTTGACAAGAACACTTATTTCGAATTTTAATTTCAATTTCAAATTCTAATTTCAAATTTGTAAAATTTCGAATTCATAAAATTTGCAGTAACCCCTCAATTAATTTTTTAAAAGTTAAAATCAATCAGTTTTGAAAAAGTAAAGAAATTTAAAAAAAAAAACTGGACAAAAAGCACCTATCCAACTGATAGGGTACAAAAAAGTAAAAAAAAAACGTGAAAAAGTCAAAATTAAGCACTCTATCCGTCGGATAAGCACCCTATCTACCGATCGAATAAGTGCAAAAATCAGCCACACGCAAAACGCAAATTACGAGTTGCGTATGTGTAGTAATTTTTTGTAATTATGAGTTTAGAATGATAAAATTTTATATGGGTCCAAAAATAGTGTATCCTGCTTAATTTCTTTTTAATGAAACATGATTTTATTAGAAAAACGTTGAGTTTTTTTGGATTTACTGATAGCAGATTAGTTAGGATGGTATTATTATTCGTCATGTGAATATGAGACGCATCTTTATGTTATAACCATATATTAAAGAAAATTTATGTCGGCAAAGTGACATTGTGTATATAGAAAATTGTGTACTCTAAGTTCACTGGTTTTAATGTAATAATTTTATGGGTTTGGTTCAGAAAGGCAGTCCCTGTTAGAAAAAAAGAGAGGGTAGCTTCTCCACCAACCAAAATATGACACATGTCATTAAATATATTTTTATTTTAACTCCTCTTAATTTTTATATATTATACATTATACCTCTAACTGAAAAACAAGTAAAAAATGTAAAAAAAACGTTAAAAAATGAAAATAAAATGAAAAAGCGTACAAAAATGTCAATAAACAAAAACATAACGAAAAAACGTTAAAAAAATGTAAGAAAATGTAAAAAATTGAAAAAACGAAAAAAAGCGTAAGAAAAACGTACAAAAAACGAAAAGAAAATGAAAAAACGAATAAAAACATAAAGAAAACTAAAAAACGAATAAAAACGTTAAAAAATAATTTTTGAAAAAAAAAGTTTTACAAAAAGATTTTGAAAAAAAAAAAAAAAAATTCTGGCAACCAGGCGGCGGCAGGTGGCTGCTGGTTGCTCATGGCAGCAGGTGGTTGGGGGAGGGGGGAGGGGGTGGAGGTGGAGAAGGGAAAGGGAGGAAGGGAGATAGTTAAAAATTGAGGGGGGAGAAAAAGTAAGTTGTAAAAATGTGAAAGGGGTGTATATGAAAATTTTATATTATGTTTTTTTTCTTTAACTATTAACCTAATAGTTATTGTTAATTACAAAAATATCACAATTATTAACCATTGATTAAAAAGTAGATGGTTAGAATTAATTGCTTACTTTTCTCTTCATGACTTCTGATCTCTTTTGATCCCATTTCTAACTTTATAATTTAAAGCTATAAATTTTAACGTCATTTAAGGCTAAATGAGTCAACCGACACCCGACCCACTTGAGTTTGATGTGCTAAAAACTTAAACATGGAAGTTGGTCAAAAATAAAATACTTACAAAAACTGGACTATAGTTAAGCCATGCTTAAATGTTTACTCGCAATATACCAACAAAAATTTGGCAACACGAATTCTCATAAAAAATTAACGTGGGTAAACATTGCCGGAATATATTACTCATGAATTAACCATAAAATTACACACGGTAACATAAAGAGTCATGGATATATGTATACTCACCATTTACCCATAAAACTTTGATCAAGAGAAAAAAGTCACGATAAGCAGACGTGTCTAAAATGGTGGGTGCATATCCACCCATACATTACCCACATAAAAAGTAGACACAGACAAAATACCATTGAAAACGATATGTGGGTAAAACCGTGTATATATATTTACCACAAATTATCCACGTAAAATTACCCACAATCACAAATGTTGTGTGTAATTTGTACGTCACACACCTTTACTCATGATATTACCCCTCTATTTACCCATTAAAACTTAGGTAGTCCGTGTGAAATATTTTGAGCTCGTTGGTTTAGTCACAATTCAGACTCGAAAAAATATATATTCCATGGGGGTAATTTCGTTGATAAATGCGTGAGAAATTTGAGGGTAATTTTGATCAACAAATTAAATCTCCAACAATCTGTGGGTAATCTATGACTGTATAGCAACGAACAGGCCTGGAGCTAGAAATTGGGTGGCTCTGTGCTACGACAAAAATAGGCCTTTTATATATTTATTTTTTATATATATAACATAATAAATTATGTTCATCACTTCTATGAAATTGTTATAAACATAAAAATCAAAATAAGTGTAACAAAAAAATAAAAAATTTCTCATATCAAAATCTACTATTTAAATCGTTCGATTCTCGAACCATTCATAGACCAAAGTTGTTGATCAACTCCTTATAATCAACAATCTCCGGTATGTCGTTCTCCAGTATAAAATTTAAAATTAAATATGATGCCAAACTTGAATGATTAAAATTCATTAGATAATACAAAGTTAATAATTTAATTATATTAACCGATTACGTAGTTACAATAATCCGTACATTATTGAAGTGGTATTTAATATTCAAACTTGTTATATAAAACTTAAATAAAAACCCTATATAGTGAAACTTCAATCGAAAGTTTGAATATATAATTTATAAATGGTTTAGAGTAGTACCTGTAATGACAAAATACTATTTAAATTTCAAAGCTTTGTAATCCACGAACGGCGCAAGCATGAAGATGAAGATGGAAATTACTTTTTCCACATAAAAACATCTAGTTTACCAATTGAAAGCCAAAATAGAAAATAATACAACAATATTTAATATTGGATTATGTTGGGATTTTTCTGTGCGTAATGGACTGAAAAATAAGGAAATCAAATTGAGAACAATGGGGCTAAAGAAATAATTACATTTGGGCTTGGTCTTAGTTTAACATATATATATATATATATATATGTGATAGGCTGAAAATTTTGAGGCCCTATAAGAATGGGGGCCCTGTACAGTTGGGCTGACTGCACATACCCATCACCGGCATGGCCACGAATTAGTATTTATGGGTAAATTTCGTTGGTAATCCGCATGTTTCTTGTAGTGTTCTTACCATTATATATCATAAAAGTAACAACTGGTACAAACATGCCCGCATATGAAATCCCAGATATGTACAACGGATTTGTGAGAAAGCTGGGGTACTCCACAAGCCACTGCATTATTTGTATATACGCATCACAAGAATAAAACATGAACAAACATTAAAATAATCAAATTTGATATCTTTGAACTTAATTACCTTTCTTATAAACTCATAAGTTTGTAAAGCTAAAAGAGAATCACTACTCCTTGATGCTTCAAATGTTTTAGCATATGAAAACCCTGCACCGGCTGGTACATCTAGGAATATAACACTAGCTTCCTACATCATTTTTCAGTAACATCTATAAGTGCATCATATACAACCTACAAAAAATCTCTATATATCTTTCGTCCAAGAAATAGAATGTAACTAACATGTTTGAATGTCATTTTGGAAGCAGTTTGCGCACTCGTCTTAAGGGTTAAGAATCATTAGTTAAAACTCAAATTTTTCTAGAATATTAAAACTATAACTAATACAAATCTATTAAGAAATAAGAACTTGTAATTAAATTGGCACTTTATATATCGTTTAAAGAAAATTTTTAATGCACTGTAGATGAAACTTAACTCGCGCATATACCCTTAGAGGAATTGTAATGTGCTCTGTCAAGAAACCCGTGATGACTTTACCCGTGATGACTTCATGACTGACCACTAGGTATGACTGAATGTAGGATTATGTGCATATATTAATATAACTATCTTAGCTAGTTTTGTTGAAATTTCAAAAGGTAATACCGGTGAGCTCAAATCAAACATAAAAACTATACGTATAGAAAGAGTAAATGAAACTATTATGTGGTTTAATATTATTATAAGCTTTATATCCGACTTCATATGAACACCGTATACTCAAATGAGCACAACTAAAAAAAATAATATAATAGTATAATACTATTACAAAGATCAATAATATTTGATATTATTAACTAATTCATTTAAGTGAAATAAATAATGAAACGGATATAAAACAAAACATTTAAATATTTATTAAATGTTAATAAATAAAGTTAAATGTATAAATATAATTGGTTTTATTAGTATAAATAGTTAATGTAATCATTTATTTAATAAACATTTATATCAAGGACTTACTTATAATTAATTTTATAAATAACTAAGTAGTATAATTTAGATTAAACTTAAGTCTTCTATTTGTAAATAAAGTTGGGTAAGTTTAATAAAGATTTAACTTATAGGTTTAAAGTGTAAATATAAGTGTTTGACTTATATGGTAATTACTACACTAGTTAGAAACTTATATAAAGTGATTTAGGGTTATCATTTTAAACCTAATCTTGAACTCAAAAGAAACCTCAAACGCTTCCAAATTCGTCTCCCCTCTTCCCTCTAGTAAAAGTCAACTAAACCCCTGTGGGCTTACAATTTGCAATATTGATTGTGAATTTGTTCAGTTACTAAAGGTTATGCATAACTTATAGTCTACCACTCATTTGATTGTGGGTTATCGGTGGATACCTATCGTATCCAAAGTGGTTGTCGATTTGGAGAAAGAAGAACAAGATTCGAGCTTTAAAGATTAGATTATTCTAAGCATTCTCAAGTAAGTAAAACTAAACCTAAGTTTGTTTAGTTTATTATCGTTTACAAGTTTTATTAGTATCATTATCTTGGCTTAAGGCTTAATAACCGGTATGATTGGTTATCATAACGCTTCCGCATAACTCTCTTATCAACTATGAAAAATTCGAGTTCGTACTATATCGTATGGCCACGTAAAAACCCTAAAAAATATATCAAAAACGGATAAAAGATAAGACTAGTCAAAAAGTGATAAGAGCCGAAAACCAGGCCACGAAATGCAAGCGACAACCCGGAAATGCAAGCGGCAACCCGGCCACGAAAGTCACAAATTGCGACTGGCAACTAGCATTTTGTTGGTCGCAAGTCGCAATTGCGACTTCGACAACCTAGACGTAAACCCCAGCAACCGGACACAAATCACGCGTCGTCACTCGCAATTCTCAATCACGCAACCCGCAAGCCTGAGGTTGCTATTTGCGACTTGCGACCGGGTGGAACAAATTCTAATACATTAAAAAATGTTGGCATTTTCTTTATTTCCCTTAAAATTATAGGTCCTAACGTTATTTAGCTCGAGTACATATGGTAATTACCTTGTGCGAGAGTTATAAGGCGTCATATGAAAGTAAATCAATTTTTATTTTCTTGAAAAGTCAACTTACTCATAAACCATATAAGGCGTCGTATGGTAATTACCTTGCGAATGAATATTACTTTATTTTTTGGGCACACTTAAAACACAATCGGCACACGCAACACACAATTTGCGTTTTGCGTGTCCGATTGCTCGGTCACCGTTTTAGTTTCTCGGCCACAGGATGCGATTCTCGATTACACTCAAGTCCACGCAAAACGCAATTTGTGATTTGCGTGTGCCGATTTGCTTTTTGCGTGAGAAGAGTAGTTTTTGATAATTCCTAATTTGAAAGGATAAAATATTAAATAAGATTAAAAAATAGAGTATTTTGATTAATTTCCCTTTTACATAAAATACCCTAAAAACCTTTCGAGTATGTCACGGTGCCTTTCATCATGGCGCGACGACGGCTGTCGATTTCCTCAGATCACTCCAATTAGTCAATTTTTTAGAACACTCCAATACATACTATAAATACACAAGATCATTAATCACAACCTTCATATCTCTCTATCCTCATATACAATTACTTTAATACGCATATGGTCACAAAAAGAATGTCTCAACCACAAAATAAAATAAAATAAATAATGTTACCAATAAATACTAACTTATAATTTAGCTGTGTTCTTTTGATTAATTTAATGTCTGAAATTAATTTACGTAGTGTTTTTATTGATGTAAAACTTTTATGTTTAATATAAATTTTATTTTATAAATGTTATTAGGTCATCAATCCACGATAACGCAGGAGGAATTTAATGTTTATAAATAAATAGAATATTGTGGTCGATTTGTGGCCAATTTTTTTATATAGTTTGTAGACCCGCAATAAGGCGCGATGAATTTAACTTTTATAAATGAATAAAATATTTGGTTGATTTGTTTATATAGTCTATATAGTAGCGATAACGCCGGACGAATTTAAATATTTATAAATGAATAAAATATTGTGACCAATTTTTTTTAATTTTTATTTGGTCGATTTTTTTATATAGTTTATAGACCCGTTATAACGGACGAATTTAATTTTAATAAAATAAATAAAATATCGTAACCGATTTTTTTATATAATTTATAGACTCTTTAATTTTTATAATGAATAAATTATTTGGTCTATTTTTTAATTTAAATAAGTACATCAAAAATTTAGAGGACTAAAAGTGTAATTATATGAAGGAAATTAAGATCGTCGGATCACAAATGGTAAAAAACAGTGAAGGGCTCAGATTGCTCTATCGTATCTTATTTTAATTATATATAACGATATGCGATCATGGATCAATCATGACTACGTGTAGTTATGGATTCCATTAGTTATCAACCGGTCAGTAACGTTAGTCATGCAATTGTAAGTGTTAGATGCATTTTTAGCAATGTTTTGAAATCCGTTTTTTGAGTGACCCGGTGAATCAACTGGTTCCAATTGAACCGGTTAGACCGGCCAGTCCAATCGGATTCCAGTTACTCGCTAGCCCACCCTACAATTCCAAGCCCAGCAGCCCACTTTTAATTTTGCTGATAGTTTTGGGCCCATATCACAACTCATGTTACCAACATAATGGCAAAATCAAGGCCCACCAACAAAGAAAACATAAAAACCGGATCTGCAAGATGGGATCTCAGATATTTGCAAACTCAAATAAACACTTTTGATTTTGTCGTCTTGTGTCTCGATGGTAACGGATCTACGAAATCGATGGTAGAACGGTTTTAACGGTTGGAATTTGGTGACAAAAAAGTGAACCTAATTACCGCGGTGAAACTTCCGACAACAATGAACGAAGGTGGTGGCTAGCAGTTGAACTTTCCGGTGACATTTTATTCGTCTGATGGTGATATGATGGTAGTTGGTTTCAATTTAAACACTAGTATATGCAAATCGATGTATGTGTACTTGGTTATTTTTGTTATATGCATTTATTTATATGCGTATGGTTTTCAAGAATTAAAAAAATACATACACACACATATATATATATATCGGGTTAATCCTGTCCGGGTCACCAGGTCAATCAGGCACGACTGGAAAATTGGCCGGGTTTGACGAGTTTGACTTATACATTAACCCGGGTATAGTTGGCCCGGTTAAGATCCCGATTCCAACTCAACCGGTCGAGTCGATCCGAGTTTTAAAATACTGATTTGATTTTTAAAGGAACTCTGTTATCTAGAAATGAATGTAAACCTTTGTCCATGAATTCGGATTCAATTCAAAAGTAATGTTTTTCGTCAATGGATTGTCGGCATGAATACTTAGTGGACCTGCAAAAGAAGGATATATTTAGCGAAATTATTCCGTCCCTTTTTAGTGTTAAGTATAACTTAAATACAGGGATTATTTACAATTATATTATATATATATATATTAGTGTAAAAATTCGTACCATACGTGATAGTCTAATATTATTTATTTATTGAATAAAATATATGTAGTTATTAAAATTTATGTATTAATCAAGTTATAATTTGATAATGCAGTTAATTATTTAACAATTAAGTATTTGATAAGTATAATATATAAAAAAAGGGATCAGGCAGTTAACTAATAGTAAAGATATTAATACAATATATTCAGGGAAAAAAAAAAATAGTTTATGATGGTCATTATTTCATTTAATCATGATCATTAATTTATTTAATTTAATATATTAATTTTGAAATTAAAATTTTTTCCACATAAGTCTTAATAACATAGAAAATTAATTGTTAAAAAAATTATAATACAAACACATATGAATTTTATGTATTTGACAACACTTAATTGTACCACATAAATATAATTAACCATTATTAACTCCTCTTATATAAATAATATATATATATATATATTATATTATAGAGAAATGATCCATAGGGAAGCTTCAAAATTTGGGGAAGGAGGGAAGCAAATCCTAGTGCTTGATTTTTTTATAAGAAATGTTTTTAACATTCATTTGTGATGAATGTTAAATTTTGAAATTATTTATGATTTTTTAAAATTCATTTATAATGAAATCAAGGGTTGAGATTTGCTTCCCTCATTCTTTAATTTCTTTTATTTTCCTCTTAATTCCCACCCATATATTATATATTAAAAAATAAAAGATTTGTAATCGAGAACATGCAGGGATGTTTAGTGTTAGAATGGATAAAAAATAATAATATAAAAGTCATTTCCCTAAATAAATAATTATTTGTAGATATGATATTGAGAACATAAGTTATATTTTAATAGCTAGATTTGTTATCTTTTTTCAACAACAACTTCAAATAATTTAATTTTTCACAAATTCTTCAGTAGGTAATAATAGTAAAAGATTATTTTAAAAAATAAGATTAAAATCTCATAAGCTCTAATAAATTAGTTTGTTAAATACACACTTAATAAGTGAATTTAAAAGTTTATTTTTAAAAAATATAATCAATAAACTTTTTAATACAATGTATTTTTATGTAGTTAGACAATTAAATTAATAGTCAATAAAGTGTGTAAATTAACATACAAGCTGTCAAGCAATCTCAATAGACTCCAAATATCCGAAAGTTTCATTACATATATGTAACAACTTATTAACCGTTAAATGATTAGTCAAAACCAAATTAGAAGACAAATTTATCTAGTCTAGTACGTACATATATAGTAGAAAGCATAATTACCAATCTGATAGAGCATGGGATACAGTCCAGAAGTGCCAGGGCCGCCAGTAAGATAAAGAATTAGAGGGTCTTCAGATGGATTTCTTTGAGACTCACTAAAATAATAGAACAGTTGCACTTCTTCTTGTTCTCCCACTCCCACATATCTTCCAACATCAAAACAAATATATCACAAACAAGTTTTTATTATAATAATTTAAAGAAAAGTAAAGGTTAACATACCCAGTTTCCAAAGTGAAAGGAAGATTACCATCAAACCCAGGGAGCTTTTCTACAACTGATTTGGAGTTTGATAATGTTTTGAGATGTACAAAAATGATGAATATGAAAAGTGTTATATATCTTGACTCCATTTTCTGATGATATAATAACTCTTAGCTCTCAACGAGCAGTCACTCAAGTTCCGACTTTTTGGGACCTTAAATTTATACAATCATTTCAATTTATTTCTTCAGTATTAAAGATTTAAAAAATATATAAAAAAGTAACGGTAAATGGTTTGAGTGGTTGAATTTTAAGGGTTAATTTAATAACACTAAATTGGCATACCTGGCATATTTCGTACAAATAATCAAGCGGTGGTCGGTAGTCGGTTCATTACTTTTAGTCATTTCTTATATTTTTGTGGTCCCTTTTACGTGCTTAAGTTTAATTTTTTATTGGGTTTAGTGTTTCTAAATGTATTTAATTCAAAAAAATTATTGTGTGTATCGTATTTTATGAGGCTATGTTAAATGTACTGAACTTGAAAAAACACCCAATTGTATGTATCAAACCGGCTATAACAGGTAATTCCAAATCTTTAGTCGGTTACCATGTTCTATGTCATCTTCTCCGGCGAAATTTCGGCTGAAACCATTAATTCCGACGAGCTTCAAAATTCCAAAAATTTTGCCCCTTTACATGTCATACACAAACATACGAAGTGATCTTACGTTTACAATCTCAAAACCCCTGTATCAATGGAATAAGACTTCTATGGAATAAGACTTCTAAAACCACTTTCGTTTTCTGTTAATTTGATTAACATTCACCTTAAATGGGTTGTGTTGACTTCCAAAACTTAATACCCAAAACCACTTCTTTTTTCTGTTAATAAGACTTGCTTATAAAGCAGGTTGTCCTTCATCAAAAAAACATTAATTCCGGCCAACTTCCATTAATTCCGGCGACCTTCAAAATTCCAAAAAGGAGCTCCATTGATAAAGCAAAGAAACGAAAAAAATAAAATCTTTATTTCATGTGGCCGGAAATTCGCCCGAGAAGAAGACCGGAGACAAAATGACCGGCTAAGTGTTTGATAGGTCACTAGATACATACAATTGCATTTTTTATGAGTTCAGTACATTTAATAGAGCCCCGTAAAGTACGATACACACAATTTCTTTTTAAAAAAATTTAAATACATTTAAAAACACTAAGCCCTTTTTTATTTTATTTTTCTAAACGGCGAGTTAGTACACGACTATAGTTAGTGATTCGATGCTACAATACTTACCTATAAGGTAGTCTCTGTTAGCCTCGAATCGACGCATCTATGGGATAGAACCCCACAAATTCCCACCAAGAAGGAAAACCCCTTTGGAGAGACTCGAACCTGAGACCTCTCGAATGAGAAAACAACCTTCCCAAGGATACCCTTGGTGCCAACTGAGCTAGCTCAGTTGGGTTTAAAAACATATATAAAATATGACAGAGAATCAACAGGACAACTTCTTGCGGAGAAAAAGGAGAACTATATATTTTAGTTGTTCATTTAAACGATCAATAATTCGAATTATTTGAGGATGGGCGGAATTTATTACGTAAATAGTTAAAACATGAGGCTAAAAGTGTTAATTCTATTAATGAGGAACGATAATTTGCGTTATTTGACTTGTTACCTTCAATTTTCATCGTGTCAGGTCAACATCTTTTTCTATATCCTTTTCTTACATTAAAACATACACTCACATACTTCTTCTCTCATTTAAACATACACTCAGTTTTGAAAGCACACACTCACACTCTAATTAATCACTCGTAACTGCAAAATTAGTTCAAAAGAAGAACTCGTAATCGCTCGTATTGCTTGAACCGTACAATTTTGTTAAAAATATGTCAAAAAATCTCAAAGGAATCTTTCTATTATGTTGTTGAAGATTCAAAAGCCATTACTCGCAAGAAAAAGGAAAAAAATTTTTAACTCATAAGTTTATACTCTAACAATCGTGTTTTCATTAGATTTTGAGTAAAATATGAAGAATTATCAAAGGAAGCATCCAGTTCTGTTGTAGACCTTCAAAAGTTGTTAATGTAAGGGAAAAAGGAAAAGAAACTGTAACTATTGTGTTATATTTCTTTTAAATTGTTGTTTTTGTTTTTTGAAGATTAAAATATGTATTAATGTTACTGCATTTTGTTTTATGTTTAGTCATCACTAGTGGATATTCATTTTTACTACATAGGTTTGTATTACTGAATCTTATGTTTTGCTAGGTTGTCATTGTTACTGCATTATAATTTATTCGTTGCTACATTTTGTTTTCAGTTTAGTCATCACTAGTGGATCTTCATTATTACTTCATTTTTATAAGTTTGTTTAACTGCATATTATGTATGATATGTTGTTACTGCTGCATTTTATGTTTTATTCGCTATTGCACTTAGTAATTTTTGCGTTAGGAGCATCAATTGTTGGTCCCGGTTTGTCAAATAAAGCGTTTAACTACTAAAAACAAATGTAAATAGACAACAAATTCAAGTTTAAAGTTTTCTTTTATTGATTTGAATCAATTGAATACTTTACAGAGTTTACTTGCGGAAATAGACAAGACAGACAAGTCTAAGTAAACTAACTTGTGACAAATTTGGCCTCAACAGATTATCAGCGAATGACTCGCTGATAATGCTCAGTGATCAACACTTCACAGATAAGTGAGGGCACTTGGTTCTCTGATTAGCAGGAACGTGCTTTAATCACAGGTTGATCGTGAATACAAAATTATGGACATTTAATATGGTTGTTGAGCGTGGTATTTATCCTGTCACACTATGAGAGATAAGATTAACACGTGTCAACACCATATTGGTTGAGACAGTAAAGCTACTTCCAAAGTTTGGAAGTGACAGTACATCCTAGGAATAAAGTTTATATTTTATTTTAATCCTAGGTTACAGAAGAAGGTACAAGAAATTAAATGCAATTGTACAATAAGTGATTGTACATATCTTGGAAAAGATATGCACGCTTTCTTGTGTGCTGCATAAGTTGACCTTCTATTGCACATTAGGTATTTGTCAGACCCAATGTACTTTCTGGGATAAAGGCATGAACCGCTGGTTAATAGAGCAGAGATGATTTTCACATCATTGAACTGCTCTCTCTGTAACATCCTCCCCATCGGCCTAGTATTTTTCGGTAAATTCATTTCCTTATTTACTTTATTTAATTGGATCAATTTATATGAAATGTTTGAGTGGGTAATTGTTAGGAATAATTAAATGGGAATTATGGTATTTTTAGTTTAAAATACGGATATGCCTAAATGTTAGAACTAATACCATCGTGTGCTAGATTAATGATAATAATACATCGTAGTATACGTAAATCATTATATATAAACTAAAATCCAGATTTTTCTCCATTTTCATCTCTAAAACCTCCATTTACACACACTAAAACACCTCCAAATACACACTTGCAATTGAAGGTTGAATCAAGCTCAAAATCACTTCAAACTTCGTTAGTAGATTCGGATTTCATCAAAGATCAGTCCTGCAATTCGTTTTTGTGGTTTTAAGCAAAGAATCAAAGGTTAGTTAGTTTTTAGTTTTTGGTTTTTAGAAATAAGAGAATCTTGCTTGGAAATTCACTTAAGTGTTTTTATGTTAAATTGATGCATTTCGAATGTTTGGTTATGTGTTTATGAGGTGTGGGAACGTTGTTTTGGTGAAATATCGAAGTTAGAATTAAGATTTGGATTATTTTGGTGAAAACAGCTCAGTTTTCTGCAAAAAAACGCAGATGAACTGGTTTAGGCGATATTGGTGATATCGCCACCAATATCGCAGGTAATATCGCATCCAATATCGCGATTAATATCGCTTGCAATATCGCTAGTGATTTGGCGATATTGGTAATGTCGCGGCTAATGTTGCTATGGCGATATTGGCAATGTCGCTTCTAATGTCGCAGATTTTGAAAGTGTTACTAAGTTTTGTGAAAATCTTACTAAAAATTGGATTTTGATGAAATTCGCATGGTCACTCGGAATCGACCAAGTAATCGAGACTATGTACCATAGCCCAGTCAGTTTTTGGCCTTTCGGGGTCGTCTTGGGCTTCAAAATGGCATTTTTCAGTTTTTAAATGACGTTCCGGGATTTTCGAGTTTCGTTCCAGATTGAACTCTTATTTCCTTAGACTTCAGGGAATTACCTGCTTGTAAGAATGTGCTATTATGATGATTTAAACTTGATAAATGTTTATTATCTAGATACTATGCGTTGAGATATGTTATACGATTACGAAATGAGTTACTAACTCATTATCTGTTGTATTCTCAGATCAGTCGAAGACTCAGTAATATTAGAATTCTGAGAGGTGGACAGTAGCAGACAGGTGAGTGGATCTGCAACTCATAATTTGAGTTAGTTGTAATAGTGTGATTACAACGAGTAATGTAGACCTTGATAGGCTATGTATTCTGATTTATGATTGTGAATATTTGTTTGCTATAATTGTGGCCTTCGGGCATCTGTGTTATTCAGAGGTCAATTGCGATTGGACTTGGTTACTATTGTGTTCAACACAGGTTCCAGATACATGTGTTGTCGCTGGAAACTGTGTTGTTGTGTTGTAGTGCCAAGTTATCGGTCTATTCTGTATGGGCCTATACAGATTGTGGTAAGTGTTACTGGGGGCCACCGCGGCTGTAGGGTTCCTCAGTAACCACCGATCCTCTTGAGTTTATGTGTTTACTATGCTTAATGTAAACAGATTATTATGCTAAACTGATTTATTAGTTGTACATTCATTCACTTAGCTTTGTGCTAATTCCACCACTTCTCTTCCTGCAGGTTTTGTTATTATATTGTGGGTTGGGCAGGAAGATGGATATTAGAAGGGATGTTTGACGAGCGCCAAAACTCTGATAATTATATAGATGTTTTGTTAGATTATATGTATATAGATTTTGAAGAACAACAAAATATGTTTGGTTCAGGAATATTAAATGTTGTAAATTCGCGAAAATTTCTTGATCCTTTTTGTAACATAATATATAATTTTACTTTATCCATCGCTTCCGAGTCAAATGACTAATTTAACCCTATCTTAATTTAAGGGGTGTTTTACTCTCTCTCTGTCTTCAGTCTTTGACTTCAGCAGAAGATTCTTGTTCTTTTCAGCGACAGCCTTAGTAACTTCAGAAGGTTAAGTGTTCATCAACGAGTGATGAAGGCTTTATGAATACTTCAAGATACAAGAGAATCACTGCTAAGATATGCAGTGATTAGAGTAGATCAAAAGAGATTCTAAGTATAATTGTTCGCTGATCAGTTTGATCAGCGACAGTTTCTCTTTTCTACTCTATCTGTTCACTGCTAACATATGCAGTGAACTTTTAGAATACTTAAGTGAGTTTGTCATCTATAAATTACATTTAGTGGGGTCTCTGACCCAACAATTTGATCATCTTTTTAGTGCATTTTTACTTTGTTCTTATTGCGTTTTATGTTTGTTATGTTGTAATTTTTCATTTCATAATATGTTTTGATTTGTTACTGTATGTTGTATCTTGTGTGACTTTGTAAAGTAGAAAATGCTTGAAGAAAATGCCTAAAAGGTTAAAATATTTGGAAAAAAGAATTGTAAAAAAAAATAGAAAAAAAAAGTTATCAAAATCTAACGACGGCGACCGGTGGCTGGAATCCAATAGCAGGAGTTGAGAGTTGGTGGGTGGTGGTGGGGGGAGTGTAAATCAAGAAATGGGAGGGGATAATGTAATATAAATAAAGTACAGGGGATCAAAATAAAATTTATTGACTGACACATGACGCTCCCTGATATATTCCAAACCTGCTCTCCCATCTTTCTATGGACCATGCTCTCCTGAATCTAATTCAAAAAATAAATATGTTATATTTATTACATGCTTTATTTTACCCAAAATATGATGACTTAGAGGTAAAACAATAGAATTTGAAAATGTTTTTATTCTTGAAAAAGGGCATAATGTTGTAAACTGGAATACCATAAAATATGATTAGTGTTGAATGGATAAAAAATAGTAATATAAAAATCGCTTCCCTAAATAAATAAGCATTTGTAGATATGTTATCGAGAATATAATTTTTATTTTCATAGTTCAATTCTTCATCTTTTTGAAAAAAATACTCTAAATAGTCCAATTTTTCATAATTTTCTTGATAAATTCATAAAATTCTGTCCACAAAATAATAATAATAATAATAATAATAATAATAATAATAATAATAGAGTATTATTATGAAAAAATAAGAATAAAATCTTATAAACTATAATAAATTTGTTTGTTAAATACATTTAAATAAATAAATTTGAAATTTTATCCATTAAAAGTATAGTTATTAAATTTATAATATGATATATATTTATATAGTTGACAATTAAATTGATACTCAAAGAGTCTAAATTAACATACCAACTGTCAAGCAATCTCAAATAGACACTAAAAAAGGGCTTAAGGCAGGGGAATGCACCCAACTATTACACGATGTCTATTGTGTGTATCTAACTTATGTTTGTTATTTTTGATACATCCAACTTTCAAAAGTTGTGTTTTTATGTATTTTGATGACGTGTCATCACTTTAAGGTGCCACGTGGTATCCGTAGAGGTTGACACATAATCAAAAGTGCTACATAATACATTAAAAGACAATTTTTGAAAGTTGGATGCATTAAAAATAGCAAACGTAAGTTGGATATACACAATAGACATCACGTAATAGTTGGGTGCATTCCCCTGCCTTAAGCCCCACTAAAAAACCTGGAAGGTATCATTAAATATATGTAAATCTTATTAATCAAATGATTAGTCAAAACCAACGTAGAAAACATATCTAGTCTAGTATATATATATATAAGGGAAGGATCCACATGGAAGCTTTAAATTCTGGGGAAGGAGGGAAACAAATCTCAGTCATTGATTTCATCATTTATAACATTCATTCCGAATGAGTGTTAACTCATATTTTGTTATTATACATCCATTAATGTTATTTAACATCATTTCTTGATGAATTTTTAGTGATAAAATTCATCCATGAATGGTATAATCGGTGTATAATAACATATATGAGTTAATATTTATCATAAATTAATGTTTTAGGAATATTAAGTTGAAATTTTGACTAACATTCATCACATATGAATGATAAATGTCGATTTTGAGAGTTTTTTTGTTTAAAACGTAAAATTATAACAAGATTGTTTGATTAAATGATGTATATAACCGATTCATTTATATTTCAAACTTTAATTTGATGAATCTTGCTTGAAAATCATATTTTGATACTAAATGGGTATTTGCTTCCCTACTTCCCTTTTTTTTTTTTGCTTCCCTCTTGATCCCCACCCTATATATATAGTACAAAGCATAATTACCAATCTTATAAAGCATACGATACAATCCAAGTACCAAGTACCAAGGCTACCGGTAAAACACAGAGAGCGGTAATTCAGGGGTTACAGTGTTTAGCAACAACGTTTTGAAGGAACATTGTTACTAAAAAGTGTAGAGTGAGAACAGTGTTCTGGATTCTAAAAATAAAAATACAATCAAGTGTCTCCCGAACCCGAATCCAATCCAATTTCAAATTCTGGCGAGTCTTCTCGTTTGTCTTTCTATTATTACTTTGTCTTTTCCTAAAAAGTGGTCCTTCGTCATAGCCAAAATTCGAAGTTGCGTTTCGAGATCCTTTGACCGATAGTAGCTTTGCTTGTCGGAACTGATGCCTTGAAAGTTATTGGTGATTGATAATCGTCAAAGGAAGCGCGAGACAGAGTGGCGGAACCGGAGGTCGTTTATTGGGATTTTTAAAAAAATTCCTTGCTTCTCCCCGTGAACGTTGGAATTGATCATCACTGAATAGCGCGACATTCAGGTTTCTCTTTGTTAGCCTCCGGTTCCTCATCTAAGTCCAGTTCGACTAAGTGCACCATCTCCCAACGTTTTGGAATATTCTGCCTTCCAACGAAAATGGGATTGGGACTTAACCAATTTTGGAGGTCCTTCAAAAAGTTACACGCTTGAAACTTTTGAAAGTTTTTAGCGTTTCAACATTATATTGAGCCTCCATCTGAATCCGAAAGCCATTAGGATCTTTCCAGCTTCTTTTTTTTCCTTCAAACCGCTTCCAAATGACTCCCCATTTTTGGTAAGCAGCGTTGAGTTTCTTCCATTATGAGGTCAATGCATCTTTTGTCTCAATAAATGGAGGGTTGCGGGCATGATACTCTTCCATGATAAGATACCAAATAGAGTCATTGTTTTGCTCACTTTCTCGCTTGGATGGTCCAACCTTTTTTGGTTTCAGGTTGTGATGGTCTAACCTCGGGTTGTTTGCCTTTCTTGGACCTATTTCCACGGGAGTTTGGTGTCGATACCTCATTTTCTACCGATTAAATGTCGCGTTGTAGGGTAAGAGGTTGTTGGATGACTGTAAGTCACTAGATCTTGGATCGATAACGATGTTATCTATAGTATAAAGGTGCGGAATCCCTTAATACGTTTGATTGAAGCTTATATAACTTTTCTCTTGACTAAAAGGCTTTGTTTTGATATTAACTAATGTTAAACCTTCAAAACCTAGCCTTTTATGTATTTAATACACTCTGGCACAGAAAACAATGAATATTCTTTGATAATGATGGAAATGCACGAATCCCTAGAAAATGACCGAATCATTTTATTTATATCTGATTCAACTCGCAGGCCTCGGGCCTTGCGAGTTGACTCAACTCGCAGGCCATGGGCTGTGCGAGTTCACAAGGGTTGCGAGCCTAGATCTCATCTCGCAATATAGAGAACCTGCGAATCCAGATTTCATCTCGCAGGTTTAAGCCTGCAACTTGAGTTGGGCTGCGAATTGAGATCTCATCTCGCAAGTCTTATGACTTGCGACTTGAGTTCTCAATTTGCAATTCAGACCTTAGTTTGTATTCGTTACTTGACTAATATTATTATATTTAACAAATAATAATAACAAACTAATATCTTATATTTACAAATCTAAACCAATGTACAAATTTGATAATAATTACACCAGTCCTATTACAAGCTAGATCTGTTGTCACAAAACATGTCCCAACAGACTCCCCCTTGACAATAGCTCTAGCGTCGTTATCTTCATCTTTGTCTTTGGTCTTTACTTGTAAATTTTGCTACCCATATGTATCTTCATCCTAACACAAGTCTTTACCATCATTTGATAATCTCGTGCAAGATCACCTTATGCTTCAGTCGTTAAGATCCTGTTTTCATTTAACTTCAATAGGTCTTTCTTCGACAGATTCATCAGGTGTCGATGGTCATAGACTTTCAAAATTTCTCGTTCTCCTCCTTCAACCTCATCGTCAGCTTCAACCATAACAGCTTCACCAGTTTCTGAATCCACGTGCCAATTCTTAAGATTTCCCAATACATTTTGTGGCATAGTCTTCAGTGGTATTTGCTGCACACATTTGACAGCTGGATAGGTCTTTTTCCTTAGTCTTCTGCCAGTTCGTTGGCTGCGTTCTTTCAATTTGAACGTTTTTCCGACTCTTGGCTTTATCTTTTCAAATTTCATTGATCTACCCTCGGTCCGAATTATTCTCTCAACATAATTTGCATAAGGATCATTACTGGGGTTTTTCAATTCTAATCGTGCCAAGTCGCGAATTTCAAATCTAGGAAGAGAACTGAAAACTTTAAGCTTTTTATCAAAATATTGAACTCCGTCAAACCTTTTGATTGCAAAAAGCTTCAGATCAGAATCATAGTGTAACACCCCAACTTTTAAATAAATAGTCTCAAAATTTTAATTGAGTTATAATAAATGTGTATTATTATTAGAGCTGTATGTATTGAGCAAGGTATAATATAAGATGCTTAAAGTATAATTTTTATTTTATACAAGTAGAATGTTTGTAGATAGTAGTTAGTGGCAAATTTTGGTCATCATCCCACGTGTAGTGACCATCTATTGAACACATAATCCTACTTTGTTTAGGAGTGGCAATCTAATTAACTTAGACTCATGAAAAAGCTACTAACTTAAATGATCATTTTAACATGAAGATAAATGAGGTGGCAGTTGAGAATCAACTAGCTTCATGACTAAGAAAATCTCACATTTAGTATAAATAAAGGTCAGTGTCCCTTGTATACTCTTTTCCATTCACGTACAAAACCATTCATGCATATAAAATGAAGACTATGTAAATTTAATTTTTTGGCACCTAGTCAAACTTCAAGAGGCTATTAAGAGGTCATCAATTTCAAATTGTTTAGTTAAAGATGAAAATAGAGTTTGGAGAGAAAGTATCAAAGTTGCATAGCTCGAACTCGATGTGAGTATCTGTGTTGTTTATGAAAACTGGGATATATGCTACGTATGTGTTTAATGTGCTACATGTTGCATTAGAAATGTTAGAATTGTATGCATGCATTTATGATCATGTTTTAAGCATGCGATTTTATGTATATGTATTTTCCTATAAAGAGCATTGTCATGACATGATTGTATGCGGTATTTTAATAGAAAACGCACGTGCTCACTAAGCCATTAGGCTTACGCATTTATTGCATGTATCTCAGGTTTAATCGGATAGAGTTATCCAAGGAAATAATTGGATGCAGAGCCTTAGCGAAGAAATGTTAAAAGATAGATATTGTATGTTTATAGAGATGCTTATATAGAAAAATGTAATTTATTAGCTTGCGCTGTGAAATGATACAAAAATTATAAGGTAAAAATGGCGGGCGTTACACATAGTACCATCCTATGATTCCTTTTCGTGGAACTCGCTTTCCAGTAATATCAACTTCAGACATCCCAATCTTTTTCTTCTTTTTCTTCAATGGTCTGAACATTGGATTACCTTTGAGTTTATCTGGAAGATCATCTTCAGACTCAGAATCAGTCTATTCATCCAGATTTTCATCTAGATCTATAACTCTTTCTCCGTCTTCATCCTGAATGATCACTTTTGTAGTTGACGGGCTTATGATGTGTTCATCTATATTAGCATCAGAATCTACACCCTCGTCTAACCCAATATCAACACAAGACGTCCAGTCGTCTGGTGGAAGAAATTCACCTTCTTCAAGGTCAAAGTCAATAGCTTCATCTATCTCGTCAAGCATATCGCTTTCCAAATCAGATAGATCTAGCATTCCCAGACCTATAGAAGTACACACACAAGTATTCATTAATATCATAGATCCTTTCATCGATTTCCCTGAATCAATATGAGGATTTCCTTATTAAATTCTTTGTGTATTGAAAACATATTATATAAACTTATAAATCTTCCATTGATCATAAATAGATTTACAATCAATCTAAGATTCCAAAAATCTTACAATTATCAAAAGTATACTAGCAAACATTAATTAATCTTAAACATTAATGCATTGTGAGCAGTAATGATCACCAAAAATTCAAGCTTACAATTAATTAATATCATAATTTCCATTGCATAATTAACTTGTCAATCTTACGATTCTCAAGTCTAAAATGCAAAAATTAATGTAGAAGTTTGACCGCCGATATTAAATCGGGACACGCCACACGACTATCTATAAGTCGGAGGAAGCTTTATTCTGTTCAGTCACATTCTCAGACAAGGACATAACTTGAGATGCCAAGGTGTTGGCGATAGCCTCCAACTCTCGAACCCTAGACTCCAAGTTGATAATGCGTTCAGAATCAGTCGTAGGTGAGGATGATGGAGCAGCAGTAGTGACTGGTGGAGTCGTGGAAGCAGGTGGTTGCAGTTTCTTAGCTATCTCTGTAGCTACATCTGTCAATAGGCGCGCTGCAACTCTGCTAGACTTGGTGGTCGGATGCGAAGAAGGGCTAACCAAAGCAGCGATCATTTCAGCCTCAAAGGGCGTAGAACGTGATTGAGTAGGAGCTGCAGAGGTTGAAGCTGTTTGTTTAGCTTGCTTGCAAGGACGAGAGACAAGCTGCTCCTCATCTTCATCTTCATCTTCTTCTTCTTCAACAATAATGAATCTGGATCTTGATCAGCGGCTTTTCTTTTTAATTTCAGTGCCGGGTCCATAATCAACTTGGACCCTTGACGAACCATGCCAGTTGGAATCCCTGAGACGGACCCGGATGGTCAAGTCTCATCATCTGCCGAATCAGAATCAGAAGTAGAGACAGAAGCCGCTTCTCCATCATGTCCCGACGGACCAGCACCACCTGATGGCTCAGCAGCTTGCGGTGGTTCAGCAAAGTATTGATCGATATCATGGAAGATCGGATCATTGGCATCATCATTCTGTACCAGCACTTGTTGCACCACTTCCGCTGCAACTTTAGCATTTATCTGTGGGTCAGGTTGGTTGGCCTGATCCAAGACATCCTCTATTAGCTCCTGTGGCTCAGGTACAACCTCTGCCATATCAGCATCCAGCCAACCATGATTTGGTGGCGTTATGTACTAAGGATTGATTAGATAGCCAAAAAGTTCAGTCAGCTGAGGCTGCATGTCAAAACGCCTCGAAGTATGCATAAACATTGCGTTATATCCACGCAGGCCGATAGTATCCACATGAAGATCGGCTTGGATAATTGGCAGGTCAGGAATAGCAGCCCTCATAATCAGCATGCAAAATCGTGGATATATCAAAAATTGGGATCGAACACCTCCCGTGATCTGGCGAACCAGTTCACCAAAAATATAATCCGAGAAACTGTATGGTTTATTGTAAACCAGGGAAAGTACAGCCGAAAGCAGAGAAGGGCTCAACTCATCATAACCACCCTTCTTTGGACCAAAAATAGTGACAAGAACATGCCACAAAAATCGCCATTCTCCGAAGACCAACGCCTTTAAAAATTGACGTCCACGCATTGGCCCGACGTAGCCCATACATTCAAGTGCTCCTTCAATGAAGTCCGAGGAAAACACTGTAGGTCTGGCAACCTGTTCAACGGTTACCAACCGTAAAATGTTACGTAGATCGGTGGAAGTGAAAACAACGGGTCGATCATTCACCCGTGTGCGAATCACCGGTGGATTCACAACGGTATCATACTGAATGTTAGCTAAGAATTGAGTTAATAGGTCTTGTGATTGTTGGGACATGTTATTGTGACAACAGATCTAGCTTGTAATAGGACTAGTGTATTTATTGTCAAACTTGTATAATTGGTTTAGACTTGTAAATATATGATATTAATTTGTAATTATTATTTCTTAAATATAATTAGACAAATAACGAATTCGAATTAAAGTTAAAATTGCGAAATGAGAAGTCAACTCGCAAGTCAATAAGACTTGCGAGATGAGATCTCAATTCGCAGCCAAATCTCAAGTCGCAGGCTTGGACCTGCGAGATGAGATCTGGATTCGCAACTCAGAGTTGCGAGTTGAAAGTGTGTGCGAGCTGAAGTCAACTCGCAAGGCCCATAGGCTGCGAGTTGAGTCAACTCGCAAAGCCCATGGCCTGCGAGTTGAGCTGGATATAAATAAAATAATCACATGCATTTATTGGTATCCGTGTCATTATTACACACAACAAATATTTAATTATTCTCCTCGTTTTTCGTGCAGATATAAAGGCTATTATTATATAGGCTCGGTTTTGAGTGTTTAACCTAGTTAATATCAAAACGAAGCTTGTTAATTAATAGCAAAGTTATATAAGCCTAAACCTAAAGTATTGAGGGATTTCGCACCTCAATACCTTAAAGATAATCCGTTATCGAACCAAGATCTAGCGACCTTACAATTGGTATCAGAGCTTTCGGGCTTAGAAACGTTGTGGTTTCAAGGTTTTTGGTTATATAACATCTTTGGGGTTGTTTTACGAAAGAAATCTACTGATTTATTCGTAAAAATACCAAAAAGTTTCAGTTCCTAGATTTCGAGGCGCTGTTTTGCGAGTTGAGATTAGGGTTAGACTGTTATAAGCGAGTTGAGATTTGGATTGCGAGTTCAGATTCAGCTGCGAGTTGAGTTACCTCTGCGAGCTGAGTTCTTGTGCGAGTTCAGATTCAGCTGCGAACCGAGTTCCCTTGCGAACTGAGTTTCCTGCGAACCGAGTTTCAACTGCGAACTGAGTTCCACTGCGAGCTGAGTTTTCTGCGAACTGACATTACCTGCGAATTGAGTTTAGTTGCGAGTTGAAATTACTGAATTCGCAAGACCACTTGATTTTTGACTTTAAATTGTCTGATCTGAGTCGAATGATCGAGATGGAACACGAGGTTGGCAAATCTAATGTTCCACCGAAGCTACTCAGACTTGAGGATTATTATGGGTGGAAAGACAGATTTGAAAGTTACTGTAGATTCCACGACATCACCATCTGGCTTTGCATAAGGAACGGATATGTTGCACCTACAGCTGAGGTAGGGAATGCAACTGTGATTGTACCTTACGATAGGATGAATGACAATCAGAAGAAAGAATTCACTATTGATAATAAGGCACATTCATCGATAAAAATGAGCCTTCCTAAGGAAATCAATCACCAATTGAAGTCCTTTCACACAGCTAAAGAGCTCTGGAATGCTCTAGAGAAAAGGTGTGAGGGAAGCCCTCAGGTGAAGGCAGGTGAGTGTAATCTTCTGAAAAAAGCAGTTTATGGTTTTTAACGCTTTTAGAGAAGAAGACCTTGAAGCCTACACTACCCGATTCTATCATTTATTAAGTGAACTTGACGACCACGAGATTTTCTACAATGACAAGGAGAAAACCGACAAATTCATTGAGGGTTTGCCTTGTAAGTGGGAAATGTATGGTATCATGTTAAAAGATAATGATGAGAGATATGCCACCATGACCCTAGAGCAGGCAATTGACAAGCTAAGGGGTTATGATTTCTCTAAAAAGACGAGAGATACAAATTCTGATCATCTACAGAATCCTGGTCTATACCATGGAAAGACCAGTATCTCTAATTCGTCATCCAATTCGACTACTGCATTGTTTGCTGGTGAAATTGATAAACTCGGAGAAATGTTGAACGAGGACCTGTGCTTCATAGCTTCAGATGGCGGTGAAAAACGAAGCAGGAACACTACCTCTGATAAGTCCACTCAAGGGCATCATAAGATGTCGATGAGTGTGAAGTCAGCTGAACAACAACTCTCAGTGCTTGCATCGTTCGTTGCTTCCTATGAAAACTGCATTCAAGGGAAGATCAATGATCCTGCACAATTTGATGAGGACTATGATCAAGTAGACCCGGATGGCTTAGAGGAAATGGACCTCCAGTGGCAGCTTGCTATGGTATCAAGGAGGGTTAAGAATTTCCTAAAACGTACGGGTAGAAGAGTTGTAGGAAATCGACCAGGGTTTGACAAATCCAAGGTCAAGTGTTATAACTGCCAAGGTTACGGACACTTTGCCAGGGAATGTCAACGACCGAAGGTTGATACTGGCGCTGCAAAACAAGACTCGGGAAGTACTTTGACTTCCAAAGTCTTAGTGGTTCAACAAATTGATGGTTCCTATGACTGGTCCACTCAGCCTGAGCAAGCTCTCATGGCTGAGATTGACGATCAAGAGAAACCGATTGAATCAACTTCTTACATGCCGACTGCTGAGGAACCTCAAGCCAATGTACCACATGTGGAAGTCAGGGGGAATGAGGAAGATGTACTCTACATCAACTCAACTAAAGAGATGAGTCCCGATGACTTCGTTGCATACATGGCTGACGTTCAGACAGATAAGAAAAAGGTATGTCTGGATCTTCTTACTCTTACTGATATTTACTATTTAGTTACTGATTTGCAAACTCAGGTTAGTGTTTTTGCCGAATCTAACAAAACCTTAACATCCGAATTAGATATAGCTAAGTCTGATGTTCGTAGGTTAGGTGAGGATAAGCTAGCATTGACTGAAAAAATTAAGAGTGATGCTTCCGATAAGACTGGTCTCACTGACATAATTAATGAACAATGTGTTAAGATAGACGGGTTATATTTGAACCTTAATAAGTTAATAAAAATATTGCTATTAGGGATAATGAGCTCTCAGAGTCTAAAATGAAGTTGGTCGAGCTAAACCGTAAACTTGAAGGTTATAGGACATCTTCTTTGACCATAGATAGAATCATTAGCTCACAACGTAGTGTGAAGGATGTAACTGGCCTAGGTTACTCTGAGGTTCCTCCGCCTTTTAATGCAAATTACACTACTACTCCAATTGACTTAGAGATGACAGATGCGAATCCTGAAACTAAGGATTTGGAAACTCAAGAATCCGATGCATCTGAGACACAGAAGGATATCTTTAACGACCAATCATTGGACATCAGTAAGATCAAGTCATTCACTAAAGTTCAGTTTGTCTCGAGTGGAATGATAGGTAGTACTTATGTAAATGATGAGGTAATTAAGAAACAAAAGGATTCACCTTCAGTGTCTTTTGATCAGACAAAAAAGGAGACTCTTAAGACTGTTAAGTCACGAAAGCAGATGTCGTGCTTCAAGTGTCATCAAAAAGGACACGTGTCTTCTTGTTGTCCTAATAAGAAGATGGAAGCCCCACATAAGCGCGTGAATAATGATAAGACTCCGAACATCTCTAGTTTAAGTACAGACATGTTAGGTACCAAACCAGGAATTGGTATTAAACCTGTAAATGCTCTTAAAAGAGATGCCTCTCATTGTGTGTTTCCACCTAAACCTAAACGGCCTGAACACTTTATTAAAGATCAAGTGCCATCGAGGTTTATGACCCCTAGTAGAAACCATAGTCGTTATGAAATTGGTTCTACTTCAAGGAACCAAAGTCATAATGAGAATGGTTCTACGTCTCGCACACAAGGAGTTAACCAAGGGTCCTACAATAGTCGTAACCAAGGGCAAAAATCCCAGGGTTATGTATCGGGGAGGGTTGGAAATCAGTCAACTCATAGACCCAGGACCACTAATCATCAGCAAGCTGATGCTCCTTCAAAGGTGACCAAAGCTCCTAATGGAAAGGATGGTTACTTTAAAGAGCTACAGTTTGTAGATGATAAGGGACAAACCAAGACCGTAATGGCTTGGGTCCCTCTTGATAACTGATTGTGTACAACTTGTATGTGCAGGAGCAGACTGGGAACAATGATAATTGGTGGTATGTTGACAGTGGATGCTCTAGGCACATGACAGGAACCAGAAGTCTACTGACAGACTTCAGAGGTGGACTGAGACAAGGAGTGCACTTCGCGGGTGATAAAGGAGGAGTCATTACTGGGAAAGGAAAAGTTTCGAATGGAACTTTGACTCTAGAGGATGTGAATTATGTTGAAGAACTAACGTACAACCTAGTGAGTGTTTCCCAAGTCAGTGATAAAGGTCATCCTGTTCTCTTCACTGAGAAAGAGGCCTTGATCCTGAAGCCGGGTTTTATCATTCCCGAAAAATGGATACTGATGAAAGCTCCAAGGAAGAAGGACATTTATGCTATCAACATGAATGCTCATATCACTTCAATGGAGTCTACTTGTCTGTTATCCAAGGCTTCAGAATCAGACTCTCTCCTATGGCATAGGAAAATGGCACACCTGAATTTTCATAAAATGAACTACATAACAAAACATGAGTTAGTTCTGGGTGTACCACCGAAGAGTTTTGCACATGAAGACAAGTGTATATCCTGCTTGAAAGGAAAACAGCATAAGAAACCACACAAGTCTAAAACTGCGAACTCTATTTCCTCGCCTTTTGAGTTGCTACATATGGATCTCTTTGGCCCCATAAGCAAGAGAAGCATAGGTGGCAAATGGTACAGTCTGGTTGTCACAGACGATTTCTCTAGATTCTCTTGGGTATTCTTTTTGGGATCTAAGGATGAAACTCAGGGCATTCTTATGGAGTTTCTAGATCTAATAGAGAATATCTATAGAAAAAGAGTTAAGAGAATTCGTAGTGACAATGGGACTGAGTTCAAGAATTCTACGTTGAATGTATACTACTTAAGCAAAGGCATACAACATCAATTCAGTGCACCATATGAACCTCAACAAAATGGTGTTGCTGAAAGGAAGAATAGAACTCTAATTGAAGCAGCAAGAACAATCATTGCAGATTCAAGGCTTCCAGTCATATTTTGGGCAGAAGCAGTGAATACAGCATGTCATGTTTTAAATCGGGTTCTTACGGTTAAAAAGCAGAACAAGACATGTTATGAGCTTTTGAACAATAAGAAACCGAACTTAAAAGGGTTTGAACCCTTTGGAGTTTCATGTACGTTGTTGAAGACAAGTCATCAACCTAAATTTGGTGAGAAGGCTGACGAAGGATACTTCCTAGGTTATGTGCCTAACTCACCAAACAAACGGGTCTTCAATAAAACTTCAGGACGTGTTGAAATAGTTTATAACATTGAAGTTACGAGCTATACACATGACTTACATAAAGGATTAGATTGGCAATTTGATTATTCAGATCTCTTCAAGTCATTTAAAGTCCCTATCAGTGACTATGTCAGTAATTCAGAGATTCCTGAGCATTTATTGTCTGGAGATGAAGTTCCTACTCCTTCTCCGACATCGAATGTTCAAACGTCTGAAATTAGGACTATTGTTGATTCTGATGAAGTCTCACCTATTGAGTCACAACAACCTCAAGTGGATATACCTCAAGAGAGTGAAGATCCTGAAATTGCTTCTCAAAGGATTGTGGATGATATTCTCACTCCTCTGAGACAATTAAGGATATCTACTACTAATGACAGTATTCTACAATTGGAGGAAATTGGTGCTAACCTACAAGATGATATTCCAGTTGAACTTGTAACCTCAACAAGATTAAATAGGAATCATCCGATCGATAATATCATCGGTGATCCAAATTCTCCTATTCTAACTCGGAATCAATCAAAATCTAGTACTTCAACTCACTCAAGCTTGTATGCTGAGATGAACGAGACAGGGATTACAAATCTATGTCTATATTCATGCTTTATCTCACAAATTGAACCTAAGAATGTTCAGATAGCTTTGAAGGATAATTCGTGGGTGGAGGCAATGCTGGAAGAATTGTCTTAGTTCACAAAATTGCAAGTTTGGGAGTTGGTTGACCTACCCATTGGAGAATATCCAATTGGAACTAGATGGGTATTTAAGTGCAAGAAAGATGATTGGGGAATCGTGATTCGCAATAAAGCTCGTCTAGTTGTCCAAGGTTTCAATCAACAAGAGGGGATTGATTACAATGAAGTGTTTGCACCTGCGGCTAGGCTTGAAGCAATTAGGTTATTCTTAGCATTTGCAGCCTCAAAGAAAATGAAAGTATTTCAGCTGGATGTTAAGAGTGCCTTCTTGTATGGCAAAGTCAAAGAAACGGTGTATGTTTCTCAACCACCGGGATTTACTGATCCAAAGTATCCAAATAGAGTATATCGTCTTGATAAGGCTCTATATGGACTACATCAAGCTCCGAGAGCGTGGTATGAAACACTGTCTACTTATCTTCTTGAGAATGGTTTTACAAGAGGAAGAATAGATAGTACACTCTTCGTCAAATGGAAAAGGAGAGACTTTCTACTTGTTCAAGTATATGTTGACGACATCATCTTTGGGTCATCTGACGAAAAGATGTGTAGTGAATTTGAACAAGTTATGAAGAACAAGTTTGAGATGTCTGTTATGGGTGAATTGACATTTTTCTTAGGATTGCAAGTCGATCAAAAGAAAGATGGATATTTCATTCATCAGACTAAGTACACAAATGAGCTTCTAGAACGATTCAAAATGGAAGAATCTAGAATTTTTCATACTCCTATTCCGGAAGCTCATGGTATTGGTCCAGATACATCGAGTGATAGAGACGTGGATCCTACTCTTTATAGGGCCATGATTGGATCACTAATGTATCTAACAGCATCCAGGCCTGATATAATGTTTGCAGTATGTGTCTGCGCAAGATATCAAGCTACTCCTAAAGAATCTCACATGCAAGCTGTAAAACGAATTCTTCGTTACCTCAAAGGGAAGCCGAAGCTGGGACTTTGGTATCCGACTGATGGAGACTTAGATTTGTGGCTTACACTGATTCTGATTACGGAGGATGCAATCAGAATAGAAAGTCTACAACCGGTGGATGTCAATTCCTAGGAGGTAGACTAGTCTCTTGGCAGTGCAAGAAGCAAACCTCAGTCGCCATTTCTACATGTGAAGCTGAGTATGTTGCAGCTGGCAGCTGTTGTTCTCAAGTTCTGTGGATACAACAACAACTGTTTGATTATGGGTTGAGTATAACAAATACTCCTATGATGATTGATAATGAATCAACGATCCCTATAACCAATAATCCGGTCAAGCACAGTAAAACTAAACAGATTGATATTTGACATCACTTTATTAGAGACTGTGCTGAGAAGAATCTGATAAAGTTAGCTAAGGTTCCATCCGTGGACAATTTAGCAGACTTATACACCAAAGCGTTCGACAGAGCTCGATTCGAGAAATTGGTGCAACTAAATGGAATGAGAAATCCAGAGGATTAGTCTTCCATAGAGTTATTTTGTAATAATTAGCTGTTCTTATTTATTAGTTGTTTATGTTTATTGAAAAAGAGGGGGGTTAGGCGTATGGCATTCATTTGCTTGTTACCTAAGGGGAATCGCCTCCGATAAGAGTTAAGTCTTTATCAACTGGGAAATGATAGTAAATTAGAGGAATCAGCTTAATAATTGTAGGCAAAAGTCTTGAGTTAGATGTGTTAGTAGATTCTAGTAAGTTACATCAATTCTACATCTCTTAAACCAGGCCTTTACTTATCTTTATTTTAGTATACACCTCTCTCCACACGTTATAATTTTCTTGAAAACTTTAGATCTAGACAGCTTCAATATATGATGTATTGGTAGGCAAATTCTGCTTTGATTTCCGAGCATATAATAAGCTATAAATCTTCTGTGTGTTATCTCGTGTGATTTGCTGTATGATGTATTACATAAGTCTTAACTGATGAAAGATAGTCTGACCATACACTGTTATCAAGAATCTATGAAAATATGTCAAGACAAATAATAAGAATTATGAGTATTAGTAAAACTACTGGTGTCTTTATTGTACAAAGTATAGACCTGACTCCTTTAGTTTTGCCAATGGTTTCAGACTTGTTTTGTCTATACTAAGGGATCTTATGTTGTACTACGTACAGATCTAGAACCACTAGTATCTACAAAACAGGTTTGGTGTTTGTCACATTTTAAATTCACTCAAAGGTATGTTATATGCTTCGAAAAGAACATCATTTAGTAACCGCTACCTTGAATGTGAAAAATACAGTGGTATGTGTCCTGCTTGATCTCTCAGTATGTCATATTTTGGATCACATTAGGTAATACACATACAAAAAATAAAAGTTCGCTTGGAAATCAATGTAGACTTTGTTTATATGGATTATAATATCAGTAATCGTCTTGAACTGTCTGTGATAATTAATCACTTCATTTTGATGTGAATGATATATTCTGTGGAGATAGGTAACCAAGTTATACTTTTATAAATGTAAGTTGAACAATGGTTAAGTTGTCAGATTTTGTGTAACTTATTGTGAAATTCATGAGGTATGAATACTAACAATCTTTTCAGAATTTTTACTCAACAATTGGTTCGGCTGTTTCTTTCTAATATGATCCCGCTGTCGATAATTTCTTAACGCCCTCGATTAAGATGCTTTTATCTTATTTTATTTTATTGTATTTTACTTTTAGTCTATTTGTTTCATTAATACAAGGGTATTTAATACCAATGTTTATGATGAATCATTGTCATTTTATTTTTATGCATTTACTCGTATTTTTCTTATTTTAATTAATCTTGTTTAATCTTATTTTATATTTATGTTTTTATCATTCGTATTATCGCATGATTACATCACAAGTGAAAAAATATTTTATTTTAGATTTGTGCGCTATTCCATGAGAAAAACAAGTGAAAAATACTTTATTTTAGACTTGTTTATTTTTTGGACTTAAAAATTACTTTTTTAATTAAAATGTATTTTTTGGACAAAACTTGCGAATTGACTTGGTCTTGTGAGTTGAAAATAACTTGCGAGTTGAGTATATTTTGCGAACTGAGTCATTTGGTATAAAAGCCTGCGAGTTCACTTGTCAAATACACTGTATTTCGAATCCAAACTTCCTTGCGAATTGACAGTTGCGAACCGAGACCACTACTCACTTCATTTTCAAAAATTTTGTTCGAGGATTGGACCTTTGACTTCATAGATCCTTTACATCTTTGATTTGTGAACATATTAAGGTATAAATCAAGTGATTCCACCGTGTAATTAACCCACAATCGACTTTTTAATAAAAAATGAGGGTTTTGGTTTTAAAATTACAAAAATCACTAAAATATAGCTCAAATGGACACGAAACCTTAGGGTTTATGTTGATTGGAGTATACTGAACACTATAGCATAGCCTGATTGTGTTAAATCTTGCAAAATTGCATTTTTACTTATGATGTCATCACGCAGTTCATCCTGCGAGTTGAGATCCAACTCAACTCGCAGGTCAACGAGTCAAAGTCTCCCTTGCGAGTTGTAGATCCCTAGTCTGAACTTTTAATCAAATCGTCAATAATCCAACGCGCGGAATTCGTTAGATTAAATCAAACACAAATACAAAGCTAAAACAAATAAGAACAATCAAAGAACCACTTTATATTTGTATTACTAAATTCTCAGTCAAGATTTACAGGTGAAAAACACAGAGAAATAATACCAAAAAGTCTAACCTAATTACAAAGTAATTAGATCTATTTATACTAATCTGGCCGACTTATGCGACACAAGCCTTGTGTCACAGATATCACTATTGCGACACAAGCAATGTGTCGCAACTACAACTAATGCGACACAAGCCTTGTGTCGCAGAACACAGAAAATGTAAATTTAACTAAGTCAATTACATTTACAAACACATTACAGACTCGACCAACTGACAGACACACTAAGATGTATCAACAAACTCCCCCGTGTTTTCAGCTTGGTCTTCAAAATCTTCAATCAAACCCAGCCTGCTGGAAATACACCGCCAGCGTGTATTCCATGTGTTACACAGACGTTGACAATCCTTTGAAATTGAAATGCGATCTTCTTATTCACTGCATTTCTCTCATTAAAGCGAATCGGATTGTCAAACAGCTTTCTCAAATCTTTCTTTGAGAAATTTATCAAGCTCATTGGATCAAATACTCGAAATTGAGTTTTCTTCAAATTATACAACGAGCTCTTCTCTGGTTGCTCTGTCTCAGACACAAATACAAGAACTGCCTCACCAGTGTGAGCATCCAATTCCCAGTAGTGAAATCTTCTTAGAAAGCCCAAGGGAACTGTTTCCAGAGGAATCTTCTTCAAACAATCAGCCGGAGGATAACGCATTTTAATCAACGGCTGCTTGGTGACAGGATCTAACCGTTTCTTATAGATAATTCTCGTTCCCAGCGTCGGTTTGATAAACTTGTACCTTTTGGTACGAATCTCTCTTTGTAGAGTAGTCAGAATGAAGTTGGCACGATCATCATTTGACGGGTTAATCAAAAAGAGCTGAGCAAGACGATTAACTTCTCCTTTTGGCAGTGTGCTCAGCTTGGTGAATGATCTTTTGAAATATTGGATACCATCTAACCTCTTGATCATAAACAACCCGTTCGATATCTTCCAACTCTTAATCAATCCAGTATACGCTCCACTGACTTTGTACGATTTGCAGGTAACCGGCACTTGTTTTCCACCTTTTCCGTGCGGCCACCATTTTGCAAGTCTCTCAGCTCTAGTTTCAATAACTTCAGTTTCAGGAGCAGGAGCATCAGATGTTTCTTCAGCTTGTGCCTCAGATGCATTATCCGTTTCTTCTTCAATTTCATCCTCAGAAGAATCAGTCTCAATAATTTGTGCGTCATCATAAAACTCATCATCATTAAGTCCTTCCTCCTCAACGTCAACATCATCATCTTCTTCAAAATTTTCACTTTCATTATCAGAATTAACTTCGTTTATCATACGTTGAATGAATGAAAGATCTGCACATGAGTAATCAACAGCTAAAGGTCTCGGCTGGCCTGGAATGTGGTGCACAGGGAAGTACTCTAAAGTAGGCATTTCATTACTTTGTTCAATATGTGCATCTTCAGTTACAGACTCAGACCCCGGTCCTATTGGTTCTATAGTTGGACCAGAGGGAACAGACTCCCCCGGACCAATAGACCGGGTCTCAAACTCCCTAAACCTATCCTCTAAGGTCGTAAGCCGAGAAGTTTGAGCCTCAATAAGTGCAGCCTGAGACTGGATGAGAGCAGCTTGGTCAGTCACAGTCTTTTGCATATCCTCCATCCGTTCCAAAAGTTGCTTTATAATATCTGGATGAGGTTGCACTGGAGTCTGGACTGCTGAAGGCCCTGCAGACGAAGAGGTACGAGGACGACTGGTAGTAGGCAAGTGCTCAGAGACAATGAAGTTCACATCCTCACGGGGCCTTTTGCTCGTTGACCGAGGAGGAGAAGGGCATAACTCATCAATATCCCTAAAAATATCATCATATTGAGGATCGGGATTGATAGCCTGGTGTTGTTGTTGAGGAGGTGGTGGTTGCTGGAGAGGTGCTTGTGGTTGTTGTTGTTGATGAAGAGGAGGTGAAAGCAGCCTTGGAACAGGAGCCGGATCATCAAAGTTATCACCCTCCGGAGGCACATAGGCCTCATTTACAATATGTCCAAACAGAGGGACATCTGGCGGGACCGGTGCACCCCGAGCATATTGACCGGATACCACGAAAATACGTGTATTCATCGGTGTAGGGCAAAACTGGTGCTGCGGAGCCACCGGTAAACCCGGGAGCAAGTGGTTGATCAAAAAATTGAACAAAACGTGGGTATAAAGCCCACTGACCTTCCCCTGCCTGTGCGTTGTCTACCAAAATCCGAAAGATATACCCCGAGAAGTTATAGGGTTTGTTGTAGACCAATGCAAGCATCGCGGATGCTGTAGAGAGGCTCATGCCATCGAAACCTGCCTTTCGCCCGGAGAGGCACACTATCATGATATGCATAAGATACCTCTAGACCTTTGTGAGAAAAGCCTTGCGGTATTGATCGCGAGGGATAGTCGGATAACCGAGGCGAGCCATACCCCCAGCAATAAAAGATTGAGCATAAGCCACCAGCATCTCAGAGGCATCCGGAAACTGAAAGAAATCCCGAATGATCTGCTCAGAAAGAATAATATTCTGGATCGTCGAAGAAATGCAATCATCGGGCGGTACGGCGCCGCCGATTCTTTGTCGTCATCGAGGAAAGCCGTGACATTATGTCTCGGTTCCCAGAAGAAAGCATTAACGTGAGCCATATCTGTAAAAAGACAATAAACTTGGAAGCCATTAGACATAAACACGCTTTTAAAGATATACATTTTTCAAATAAAAAATGTACTGCGACACAAGTATTGTGTCGCAAGATAAAACAGCGACATAACAAGTTATCGTCGCAGTTTTGCAATTAAATCAATTTAATGATTTTCAGCGACACAAGGGTTGTGTCGCACAACATATAAGTGACATAAGATTGCGACATAAGGCTTGTGTCGCAGAACATGTGAGCGACATAATGCAGCGACATAGAGATTGTGTCGCAGAAAGACAGCGACATAAAGCTGAACAGAATCTGCGACGCAGCGCTTATGTCGCATCTTGTGTCGCAATGAAGCACACTATGAAACCCAGATTTTCCAGATTAAAAAAATTTGGGGGTTTTGATGTTTAAAGGTTCCCGAAGGTGTACCAGTATAACAGGAACATTATGCAACAATTTAGACACGCAAACAACTTCCAATAATCAATGAATTGCGCAAAAGTATAAAAAACCTAAAACCGCAACTTTGAACGTTAAATGTACGCACAAATACGAAGTGATAATATGTAATTTTGGTACCTAGAGGTTCGTATGATGAAGGAGAACGAGAAACAAGCTTTGAATCGAGCGTAAAACCACAAAAAATCCCAAATTAATCGAAGATTGCGTCAGAGAGCTTGTGTCGCAGGGATCCAGGTTGTGTCGCAGGCTTGTGTCGCAGTAATTAAAACTAATTACAGCGACACGATGGTATTTATACCCTTAAATACACATTGCGTCACAAGGATGCGACACAAGTGTTGTGTCGCAGGATTGGCAACACGAGTATGTGACACAAGCCTTGTGTCGCAAGTGTCAATCAAGGGTTAAATTTGAATTTTTATTAGTGACCCTTAGAAAAGAAATTTAACAGAAACAAACATAGAATAAACTAAAATGAATCATCGTGTTAAGAAGTGTCTATTTAGGGATCATATTAGAAAGACAGGCTCGCAAGACAAGGTCAAATTTTAATTCGATTATCAGTATAGTTGTCCAAATTTAAATTTATCAAGCAAAGTTAACAAGCCGTAGAAACAGTCAGTAACAAGACGATTATCGGTATTGTTTGTCCACTTAAACATGTAACACACTCAACTTCAAGCTGTAGCAGTTATTATGAGAGTGAATAGGTCTCCGTGAATCCCACATAGATATACTCCTAGTATCAAGACATGCCCAAGACTTCGATTATTTAGAGAAAGCATTTGAATTCAACATTTTTAAGAGTCAAGCCAGCGGTGTAAGCAAAACCAGACTTGGTCAAACCATTTGGCGACCTTGTGAGGTATCTTTGATTTTATAAGACTTTAAAGTACTTTGACTTTTGTTTGCTTAGGTTTTGAAAGTATACCGACTAAGACCAGGTCTGTACAGACGTACAACAAAGGAAACAGACAGCATAAATCCCCAAATGTTGTCATATACAAGCTCAAGTTAATAGAAGCATGGCCAGCTGATACATAAGAATTAAGACCCATTGTCATACATCATATGTTGGTCATCACAAAAGATTAAACACAGATTAAGGTATTTCTTAGTTGCTCAAAGAAGAGTATGAACATGCCTACCAATACATCGTGCAAGTAGATAGATGTCTGTAAGGACATGTATAACATATACGAGATAAACCTACTGATACAGCGAGGATAAAACTTAAGATTGACGTTTGAGGGGTGTCTCCTAATGTACTATCATCTCCCTAGCTGTTTACAGACACAACTAAACGTCTTTTGCAAATGTTGCAATGTTGCTTTTCTTTAATGCTAGTAAGCATAAAGAATGGCTATTGCTTCTTTTTTTTTTTTTTTTTTAATCTTCTATATATATATTTTTTTTTAGATATATATATATATATATTTTTACTAACATAACACTGAGAACAGTATAAGGTCACAAATATTAATTTTTTATTTGAAAGAAACGTAACCCTATCATGTTGACAAGCTCATCAAAACGAGCACGAGAAAAAGCTTTGGTGAACAAGTCTGCATTCTGCTTAAGTGTGTCTATTTGGACCAGATCAATTAGGTGTTTTTCATAGCAATCACGAATGAAATGAAACCTAATTTCTATGTGTTTGGTCTTAGAATGTTGGACTGGATTACGTGTAATTGATATAATAGCAGTATTATCTATATGAATAGGAGTCTTAGTTAAGAGTAAACCGTAATCGCGCAACTGGTGTTGTATCCAAAGAACCTGGGAACAACAACTGGCAGCAGCAATGTATTCAGCCTCTGCGGTTGAGGTAGAGACGGTTGGTTGCTTTTTGCACTGCCATGAAACGAGCCGAGGTCCAAGAAACTGACATCCACCAGAAGTAGACTTCTTATCCATATTGCATCCACCATAGTCTGAGTCCGAGTAAGCAGTGCGCGTGAAGGTTTTCTCATTAGAATACCATAGACTAAGTGTTGGTCTATATTTGAGATAACCAAAGATTCACGTAACTGCCTTCATGTGAGACACCTTCGGTTTAGACTGATACCTGGAACAGAGAGAGACGTCAAAGACAATGTCCAGACGTGATGCAGTGAGATACATCAGAGAACCAATCATAGATCGGTAATCTTTTTCCGGACAGTCCTCTTCATCCTCTGCTTGACCAAGGTGTGATTCAGCTCCAAAGGCGTCCCATAGGATTTACCATCAGTCAAGTTATACCGAGTCAACATATCGTTGACATACTTGGACTGATGAATGTAAATCCCTTTGGTAGACTGCTCAACTTGTACACCCAAGAAAAATTTTAGCTCCCCCATAGTGCTCATTTCAAACTCCGACTTCATGATCCTCTCGAAGTCACGACACATATCATCCTTGGTAGAACCAAAGATGATGTCATCAACATATACCTGCACTAACAAAAGATCATCCCCGTCATGCTTGATGAAGAGGGTATTGTCGATCGTTCCTCGTACGAAACCGTTCTTCAGCAGATGAGTAGCAAGTCTCTCATACCAAGCTCTAGGAGCTTGATGAAGACCATACAACGCCTTGTCCAGCTTGCATACATAGTTCGGATGAATAGAGTCTTCAAAACTAGGCGGTTGTTTGACATAGACCTCCTCGACCACTTGACTATACAGAAAAGCGCTCTTCACGTCAAGCTGATAGACCCGAAAACCTTTGAAGGAAGCGTACGCCAGGAAGATGCGAATCGATTCCAAACGAGCAACCGGGGCAAACACTTCATCGTAGTCCAAGCCTTCTATTTGAGTGAAACCCTGGACCACTAGTCGTGCTTTGTTGCGAATGACAACGCCTCGATCATCCTTCTTCACACGATACACCCAACGAGTGCCAATTGGATGAACACCTTTGGGTAATGGCACCAATGTCCATACTTGCAGCTTTTTAAACTGTTGAAGCTCTTCCTGCATCGCCTCAACCCAGTATGGATCCTTCAACGCATCAGCAGTCTTCTTCGGTTCAACTTGTGATAGATAACATTCTTCAATTTGCGAAGCAAGACAGACAGGATCAATATCTGCAGCAGATGAAGACGTTGAAGCGGATTCAACAGCAGCAAGTTGGCGTCTAGTTAACACTCCCTTTTGCAAGTCACCAAGTATGGCATCAACAGGATGTGACACATTGATACGAGAACTCAGAATTTCAGCTGGAACGATGACAGAATCAAGGTTCGTAGAATCAACCTCAAGTTTGAGCTCAAGATCAGGTAAGTCAGCAAGATCAGATGCTGGTAACGGTTCAGGTTCAGATATAGGGGACAGGTCGGAAGCCTCAAACATTGGTTCCTCATGATTTGGAGAATCAGGAACAGCCTCAGTAACAGGTGGAGGCGGAGAGTCACTTATGATAACATGATCAGATGCGGGTGTGGCTGGAGGTGGTGGAGACACAGAAATAGGTAAAGTGTTGGATACAATATCCAACCCATGAAGCAGTGTCACCATTTCCTCTTCTTCATGTTCCTCAGAAAGATTGAAGGAATCAAACAATGTTTGATAATCAAACAAGTATTCGGGTCCCTTTCCCTGAGGGTTGTCAGTGTAGTGAAATAAAGTGACCTCAAAGTGTTCTTCCACACGCTTGGTTACAAGGTTATACACACGTTTATTCGGTGAGTTGTTAGAGAACCCTAGGAAGACGCCTTCACAGGATTTTTCACCGAACTTAGCAATACGTTCCTTGGTGTGCATAATCGTGCATAAGCAGCCGAACGGTTCAAGAAACTGTAGATTAGGCTTTCTGTTGTTGAACAACTCATAGGATGTCTTATTCTTCTTCTTAACCGTTAACCCCCGATTCAGAACGTAGCAGGCCGTATTCACGGCTTCAGCCCAAAAGGTGATTGGAAGCTTAGAGTCAGATAACATTGTACGTGCAGCCTCAATCAAAGTCCTATTCTTACGTTCTGCAACCCCATTCTGCTGTGGAGTCCTTGCGGCACTAAATTGGTGTTCAATACCATTGCTCAAACAGTACAGTTCCATAGTTGAGTTCTTAAACTCTGTACCGTTATCACTCCTTATCTTCTTGATTCTCAATTCACAAAGATTTTGCAACTTATCGAATAGATAAATGAGAATCTCAGGCACTTCATCCTTGGTCTTCAGAAAATAAACCCAGGAAAACCGCGAATAGTCATCCGTCACAACCAGGCAATAAGAAGCTCCTCCCAAACTCTTCTTTCTGACTGGCCCGAAAAGATCCATGTGAAACAGCTCCAAGGGCTTCTCAGTTGAATTGGCCAGCTTCGGTCTGTGAGACTTCTTGTGTTGCTTGCCTTTCTGACAAGGGACGCAGTGATCATTCAGCCCAAAGGATTGCTTGGGGACACCTCGCACTAGATCATTTTTGATCAGATAATTCATCTTGCGAAAGTGCAAGTGTCCCATACGCCTGTGCCATAATAACGATTCCTTCTCGGGAGCTTTAAATAGAAGACATTTGAGCTGTGTAGTTTCCACAGTACTCATGTCAAGAATATACGTGTCTCGCTCTCGAGGTGCCCTCAGTAGCACCCATTCTTCAGGGATTACAAATCCCGGCTTCAATATACAACACTCAGTGTCTGTGAAAGCAGTAGTGTACTTTTTATCGCACACTTGAGAGACACTGAGAAGGTTGTGTTGCAATTGTTCCACAAAATTTACCTTCTCAAAGCTTACCATTCCATTAGTAAGCGTACCTTGACCAGAAATAACTCCCCCTTTATCACCAGCGAAGGCCACATAACCTCCATTGTAAGCATGAACCTCAGATAAAAGGGAAACATCACCGGTCATGTGCCGAGAACAACCGCTATCGATGTACCATTTACTATTCCTTACAGATTCAGGTTGCTGCGGCACCACAAACAAGGTAAATTAATTAGAAATGGAGACCCAAGCCTTAATAGTCTTGGGTACTCCAGTAACATCATCAACAATGACCACATCAGTCAAAACTTTATTTTCAAACATTTTAGAATGTTTGACTGATGAGTTATTGTCAGATGTAGAATCCTTGCAAGATTCTTTAATCTTCCAAACCTGCTTTGGTTTGGATGCTTGCGAGTCAACAACTTTGAGCTTTAAGTTTTGCAATTTATTTTGCTCAACTTTGTTGACTTTGACAGCTAGAAAGGAAGTCTTTGATACTCTCATAGAAATATGTTTCTTTGAAAGAATTTTAGATTTAGAGACTCGTGAAACCTGCTTTCCAAACTGTTTCTTAGCAAGCACAGAACAGTTATTTATCAAATGGCCTTGCTTCTTGCAGTAAAAACAAGACCGATGCTCAACACTAGATTGAAATTGAGGAATAAAACGATGAGCCCGACCAAAAGAAGCATGTGTTGAACACTCACATTGATGTGAACATTCAACAGGGGATGCTTTTGAGGTATGTTTAGAAGATTTATTTTGAATATTCAATTTAGAAGCAATCTTCTTTTGAGGTTCAGCCGTAGCTTTACCTTTTCCTTTTGATATAGCCCGTTCATTTCTTTCAATAGTAATTGTTGGTACATTAGTGTGTCTGTCACTTGGTCTAGGTTTTGAGTTGTAATTAATTAGTTACATTCTGTATTTGGCGATATTGGCAAGATCGCTTAGGCGATATTGATAATATCGCATAGGCGATATTACCAATATTGCTATGTCGCTGATTAGTTACCTATAAATATGCGCTTAGGGTTTCAGTTGTAAAGGTTGTTGAACTTGACGATTTCTAGAAGTGCTTTTGGCTGTGTCTTCTGCTTCTGTGGTCAGTATTGTATTCGTTCATTGATTATAATTCTTAATACAATATTGTCTGTGCTTGTGATTAAAAACGTACTTGTGTTTAGCTATTGATTTCCGCTCATTAGCTGTTGAACATTGATTTGCATGTATTCTGTCATTTTAGTCGATCCTACAATTGGTATCAGAGCTATATATCCATTGGATTAGTGGTTATTGAATCAACAAAAGTACGTTAAAAGTGGTTAAATCATTAGTTTCATATAGGTTGATTGCTTGTTAGCCTTAAAACTGATTGATTTACTGTTTTCTTGTGTTTTCTGGATTATTGTTCGTCCTTAACAACCCTAACTTCGTTTGATCTTTCAGATTAAAAACTTTTTAGGTTTTACAGCCGTTTTAGCGATATTAGAAGCGATATTACCATACTATCGCCTCTAGGGTTTTAGCGATATTACCTGATCTGAACTCATTAATTTGAGCGATATCTCTAGCGATATTACTAGAGATATTACTTAGCGATATCGCCTAATTAATTTTAGCGATATTAGTATCAATATTGCCTGTGATATCGCCTTTATTATTCTAATTTTGATTTGCGCTTTAACTAGCGATATTGATAGCGATATCATCAATTTCGCTCAATCATCGGCATTTTAGCGATATCATCAATATCGCTATAACTGTTTTAAATCAGAATTTTTTAAATAAAACAAAGTTTTATCCTACTTAATACATATTAAAATGTCTACTTTACAAGCTGTTAATGCTATGTTAAAACACAATGCTGAGGTTGGTTCGCAAACAAACCTCCATTCTTTGCACCTGGAATGGAGTATTCTGAATGGCGTGGTAGATTTTTATCTTTTGTTGCTTTTACTGATCCTGAAATGGAGATACCTTTGATCGAGCGATATGTTCGACCGGTTGCAAGTGGAGAACATGTGGGTATACCTCCTCCAAAACCTATTCGTTCAATGACGGCTGAGGAACGCAAGGCATGGGAATGTGAACGAAAAACTCACTCTGCTATAACCATGTCTCTACCTGCCGATGCTATGAAAATGTTCAAACAACATGACATAGCTTATGATATGTGGAATGGTATAGCTGAAAGATGTGGAGGTACTATTGAATACAAGCAAAGCAAGCTGGAGTAAGTGAAGAAACAATATGATCTGTTTGACATCCAGAAGAACGAGACGGTTAAGGACTTGTTCTGTAGATATTCACGTCTCGTGAATGAGCTGACTGAGGGTGGATACAAATTCAGCTCTATTAAGGTTAACAAGAAACTGCTTAATGCTCTACCTCCTCACTGGGAAACTAGAGTGTTGATGATGGAAAATGATCCAGACGTATTGGTAATGACTTTGGATCAACTTATTGGCAAATTAGAAACATGTGCTTTGGATATTCAAAAGAAAAGCACAAGATCCAGTTCATTGCTTCCTGATGCTAGTAGTTTTGGATATGGAAGTACAGCTCTGTTATCTGGACCTGTTACTGCTGTATCTAAAACGAATCACTCAGCTGGTAATAATTCAAGTGGAACATTTTCCTCCTTTTCTGCTCAACCATCTTCTTCTGCTACTGCATCACACAACGAGCATGTAGTAATCTGCAATGCATTTTTATCATCTTATGATGATTTTTTATCTAAGAGGATTAGCTCGGTAGATCTTACCGATGAAGATTTTGCTCAAGTTGATCCTGATGAACTAGAGAGAGTGGATCTTCGTTGGAACATGGTTATGCTTACCAGAAGAACGAAAACCTATTTGAAGAGAACAGGAAAGAAATCTCTTGAAGACGTCACTGATAAAACTAGCATGGGTTTCGATAAGTCCAAGATTAGATGCTACAAGTGTCAAAATCTGGGACAGTTTGCTAGAGAATGTGAGAAAGGTAGACAACCGCTTACTGGATTTACAAAACCTTCTACTTTCAAGAAAGAGAATGAAGTCGCCAAGGCAGCTCTTCTGATGAATGAAGAAGCCTATGATTTTTCTGCTATGGACGATCAAGATAACGTAGCTCTTATGGCGGATGTTCAAAATGAGGTAGACTTTGATTCGTTTAATTGTAATTCCTGTATCACACTAACTGGTAAAATCAACAGGTTCATAGTAGATAATGATCGCTTGAATACAGATCTAACCAATCTTATTGAAGCGAACAAAGTTTTAAAAGATAACGAAAAAGTCTTTACTGTAAATCAGAAAACCCTTATTGATGAAAAGAAAGAGTTAAAGGCAATGATTTTTAACAAACAAGATGAGATTGACAGTTATTTAAAACTCATTTCACATCTTAAAAAGGAACTTGCTGAAACTCAATCTGAAAATGTTGATTTAAAACGAAGACTCGCAAATATCTCCACATCTACTATGGTCTTTTCCGACATTCTGCAAAATCAACGGACTGATACGAAGAGTAAGGCAGGAATTGGTTATCACAACCAACCTCCTCCCTCAAATTTGAATCAGCCCAGTCTTTCGCAGGACGAAATTAAAGACTATGTACCTTCTGTTATCAAAAAGGATACAAATCCTGTGATTAAATCAGTTAATGTTGATTATCCCGATCAGTCTAAGCTTGTCAAGGCTGAGGATGTTAAACAGCTTAAGATTGTTGAGGCTGCTGATGTCAAGCGACCTGAGTTGCTTAAAGTGTTGAGTTCAAATAACCAGAAGGCTGAGCCTATTAAGCCTCAATTTGAACTAATCAATTTTGTTCCATCAACAAATGTTGAAGAGGTGGTAGAGGTGGAAGATGTAACTCATGAGGTTACATAAAAAGTTGAGAAGAATAACAACAAACCAGAAAATTTAATCCTTACTGTCGAAGGTAGAGGTCAAATATTTTCTAAAAAGAAATCTATTACTAAGGATTTAAAAATGAAACAGGTAGAGAATATTCAAAATCATAAGGTTTCAATTAAAAATCCTTCAACTAAGATTTCCTCAACTATAAATACATTTACTCCATCATGCTCACATAAGTGTTCATGTGCTGTAATTGTTCCCGAAAACAAGCCTCGTAGAGTTCCTCTTTTGCCAAAACCACTATCTAGTGATGATCAAACTTTCCGAGAGAGACGATCATGCTTCTACTGTAAGAAGCAGGGTCATCTCATTAATCAATGTCCTGTGCTTGCTAGAAAGTGGGCATCTAGAACTGATCCACGTTCTTTTAAACATAAAAATATTCAAAAGACAAAACAACATGGATTATCTCGAAATGTCCCAACCTCTAGAGTTAATAACATTAAACCTACTCAACAAATTGTTCGAAAGGTTGATGTTGTTAACAAGCAACAAAATACTCCACAGAAAGTTTGGAAAAGGAAAGATGTAGGACATAATGTGTCATCTGAAGTTATCACATCAGTAAAAGAAAATGATTTACTGAAAAACAAGGTTTTAACTGATGTGGTAATAATTGATGAAATCTCAGGAGTACCCAAGTCTATCAAGGCTTGGGTCTCCATTTCAAACTAACCATTTTTCTCTTTGTGTTGTGACAGTCAAGGGTGATGAATAGCAAGTGGTATGTTGATAGTGGCTGCTCACGACACATGACGGGCAATATCTCCCTTCTTTCTGATGTTAAACCATACAATGGGGGATATGTTGCTTTTGCTGGTGATAATGGTGGTAAGATAACTGGTAAAGGTACACTCACAAATGGTCAGGTGAGCTTTGAAAATGTTAACTTTGTGGAGGAGCTAAATCATAACTTGATAAGCGTCTCTCAAGTTTGCGATAAGAAGTTCACAGCTGCTTTTACAGACTTAGAGTGTTTGATATTGAAGCCGGGATTTGTAATTCCCGAGGAATGGATTCTGATTAGAGCTCCTAGAGTGAAGAACTCTTATATTTTGGACATGAGGACAGTGGAAACTGAAGAACATACCTGTCTTCTAACCAAAGCGTCTTCTAAGGATTCATTGTTGTCGTACAGAAGGATGGGTCATATTCATTTTCGGAAAATGAATTATCTGGTAAAACATGACTTAGTGGATGGGATTCCTAAGCAATCTTTTGCTTTGGAAGATGATTGTGTTTCATGTTTGAAAGGAAAACTACACAAGAAGTTTCACAAATCTAAACAAGTCAATTCCATTGAATCTCCATTGGAATTACTTCACATGGATTTATTTGGACCTGTCAGCACAAAGAGCATTGGAGGTAAATCTTATTGTTTGGTAGTCACTGATGAGTACTCTCGCTTTTCTTGGGTTTACTTCTTGCGTACAAAGGATGAAACACCAGATATATTGACCTATCTGTTTGATCGACTAGAAAATCTGTGCAATTTGAAGATTAAGAAAATACGTAGTGATAATGGAACGGAATTCAAGAAAAAAATTCTTGAATTATATTGTCTACGCAAAGGAATTGTTCATCAGTTTAGTGCAGCGAGAACTCCTCAACAGAATGGTGTAGCGGAGAGAAAGAATAGAACAATGATTGAAACTGCACGTACTATGCTGTCTGATTCTCACTTGCCGATTACGTTTTGGGCAGAGGCAGTTAACACGACATGCTATGTATTAAACCGTGTTCTGATGAACAAGAAGAAGAACAAAACGTGTTATGAATTGTTGAATAACCGAAAGCCAAATTTAAAGTTTTTGGAGCCCTTTGGATGTCCATGCACCATTTTAATTACAAAAGACAAAGTTTCAAAATTCGGTGAAAAAGCTTTTGATGGGCTATTTCTTGGGTATTCGGTTAATTCTCCTAACAAGAGGGTTTTCAACAAGGAAACGGGAAAGATTGAAGAGCATTTTGAGGTAAAATGTTTAAAGTACACGGAGTCTCCTAAAGGAAAAGGTCCTGATTGGTTGTTTGAGTATGACAATCTTGTTAACTCATTCAATCTTCCGAAATTCAATGAAGTGGATCAAGTTGTTACGCTTCTTCATGGCTTGCATCTTAATCCGGATAACTCTTTATCCACACCGTCTTCTACTCCTGATGCTACTGATCTTCAACCATCTTAGTCTACTGATGTTCCTGAAAGTTCTTCTGCAGATCAACAGCCCGAATCTTCTCCTACTACTGTTGATGACATCCTTTCTGAGAATGAAGATGATTCCTTCGCTCAAGAGGTTGAGCTAAACAATTTGGAAACAAACCTCACACCTGATTCAATACCTGTCTCTCGTATTCATAAGGATCATTCAATTGAGAATATCTTGCAGGTGTTCTAACTAGAAGCAAAGCAGTTAAACCTTCTCCAACGAATGATCATACGGTTGAAACTTCTGAAGATCCTTCTGAAGGTCCATCTAATTCTGATGATCTTATGTGTCTAAAGGCTACAATTGAAGAATGCTTTTTATCCCATGTTGAGCCAACAAAGATTGATGAGGCTCTAAAGGATTCACATTGGGTTTCTGCAATGCAAGAAGAGTTGCAACAATTTGAGAAGCTGAAAGTCTGGAATTTAGTTCCACTTCCAAAAGGTGTACACCCAATTGGAACTCGTTGGGTGTTTCGGGTTAAACGTGATGATAGGGGAGTGGTGATTCGTAATAAGGCTAGGCTAGTGGTTCAAGGGTATACACAACAAGAAGGTTTGGATTATGATGAAGTCTTTGCGCCTGTTGCAAGAATGGAATCTATTCGCATCTTTTTAGCGTATGCGACATTTAAGGGGTTTCGTGTCTATCAGCTGGATGTCAAAAGTGCGTTTTTATACGGTAAGGTTGCTAAAGAAATATATGTCAGGCAACCTCCTGGTTTTGAAGATTCAGTCAACCCAGACTATGTGTGCAAGTTGGATAAGGCCCTTTATGGTCTTCATCAAGCTCCGCGTGCGTGGTATGAAAGGTTGGCAATGCACTTGATTAAAAATGGTTATGAACGTGGTCACATCGACATCACTCTTTTTATCAAACGTACTGAACACAGTCAACTGCTTGTTCAAGTCTACGTAGATGATATCATTTTTGGTTCAACCAATGAATCTTTGTGTAGAGACTTTGAGAAAATTATGAAGTCTGAATTTGAAATGAGTGCAATGGGGGAGCTAAAGTTCTTTTTGGGTGTTCAAGTCGATCAATCAACGAAGGGCACCTACATTCATCAATCAAAGTATGTTAATGATATGTTAATACGCTATAAGTTGCATGATTGTAGAGCGTATGACACTCCCATTCAAACAAACCACAATCTAGGACCAGCTGAAGATGAAGCGAACTGTGAAGAAAAGCTATATCGGTCGATGATTGGATCTTTAATGTATCTTACAGCCTCTCGACCTGATATAGTATTTGCTGTTTCGATGTGTTCAAGATATCAATCTCAACCCAGGGTGTCTCATTTGAAAGCGGTTCAACGAATTTTTGGGTATCTTAAACATATACCTACTCTTGGTCTATGGTATCCAACAGAGAAGTCTTTTGCTCTCACAGCATACTCGGATTCTGATTATGGTGGCTGTAGCATCGATAAGAAGTCAAGGTCAGGAGGATGCCAGTTTCTTGGTTCACGTTTAGTGTCATGGCAATGCAAAAAGCAAACGACAGTTTCTACCTCCACAGCTGAAGCTGAATATATTGCTGCTGCCAGTTGCTGTTCACAAATCTTGTGGATTCAGCACCAACTTCGTGACTACGGTTTACTCTTAACTATGACTCCTTTATATATTGATAATACTGCTGCTATCTGTATAACTAAAAATCCCGTACAACACTCTAAAACCAAACACATAGAGATAAGGTTTCATTTTATACGGGATTGCTATGAGAAACATCTGATTGACCTTGTCCAAATAGAAACTGATAAGCAAAATGCTGATTTGTTTACCAAGGCCTTCTCTAGAACTAGGTTTAACCAGCTTATTGATATGATAGGGTTGCGCTTCTTTCAAGAAAAACAGTAAATTGTGACAATTATTTCTTTTGCTTATCTGATCGTTTTTGCATAAATATGTTAGGCAATAGCCATTCTTAATGCTTACTAGCATTAAAGAAAAGTAACGTTGCAACATCTGTTAAAGACGTTTAGTTGTGTCTGTAAACACCTAGGGAGATGATAGTACATTAGGAGACACTCTTCAAATGACAATATTAAGTTTTATCCTTGCACGATGTATTGGTAGGCATTCTCATACTCCTCTTTAAGCAACTAAGAAATATCTTAATCTGTGTTTAATCTTTTGTGATGACCATCATTTGATGTATGACAATGTGTCTTAATTCTTATGTATCAGCTTGCCATGCTTCTATTAACTTGAGCTTGTATATGACAACATTTGGGGATTTATGCTGTCTGTTTCCTTTGTTGTACGTTTGTACAGACCTGGTCTCAGTCAGTATACTTTCAAAAACTAAGCAAACAAAAGTCAAAAGTACTTTCAAATCTTATAAAATCAAAGATTACTTACAAGGTCGCCAAATGGTTTGACCAAGTCTGGTTTTGCTTACACCTGAATCAAGTTTATGTCGCTTTGTTGTACGTATGTACAGACCTGTCACCACTGGCTTGATTCTTAAAAATGTTGAAATCAAATGCTTTCTCTAACTAATCGAAGTCTTGGGCATGTATTGATACTAGGAGTATATCTATGTGGGATTCACGGAGACCTATTCACTCTCACAATAACTGCTAAGCTTGAAGTTGAGTATGTTACATGTTTAAGTGGAAAAACAATACCTATAATCGTCTTGTTCCTCATTGTCTCTTTGGCTAGTTCACTTTGCGTGCTAAATTTAAATTTGGACAACTATACTGATAATCAAATTAAAATTTCATATTGTCTTGCGAATCTGTCTTTCTAATATGATCCCTAAATGCGACACCATCTATTTCATTACAAAAAAAAAAAAAAAGAATAGTATAGATTAAATGCTTTAGTATTTTATCTTTTTAGTTTAATTTTTATTTTGTCACAACTTACTATTTGTTTTTGAATTTTGGCGATATTGCTGGCGATATTGTGATATTGCCTGCTAGATATTTGTTTTTGGCGATATTGTATGCGATATTGTGACGTCGCCCAACTAGATATTTGTTTCTGGCGATATTGACAGCGACATTGTTAATATCGCTGGAAAGTATACTTGTATATATACAAATGTTTGTTTCAGAATTCAATACGTTTTCAAAAACCCTTAAGCGATATTACCTGCGATATTGCAAACGATTTTAGCGATATTGCAATTTTCATCGATTTCTTTCTCGTTTTCGACCCTTATTCAAATTAAACCACTCCACTGTGTTCGCCTATATCTCTTACATCGATTGGTACGTGCCCATTGTCTTGTATTTTAATTTTTATACCATATTTATAGATTTCACATTCGGTTTATTTTAGGTCTTGTATTTCGCGTTCTAAATGTCTAAATAGGATATAAAAACTAGTGTATCTTGTTCCCTGCATATCCTAGATACTTGTGATATATTTGTAAGGGCTTAGCACCCCTTTTATTTGTGAAATTTCGACCAAAGTGTCTGCGCTGATGTCACATCGATATTGTGGGGCGATATTGTGATATCGCCCAAATTAGGTTTTGATTTTAGCGATATTGTGTGCGATACTGTACGCGATATTGCTTATGTCGCTTAAATTGGATTAATTTCCAAAACTGTTAAATCTAAGCGATATTAAGTCAAATTGTTTTAATTTAAGCGATATTGTTGGCGATATTATGTGCGATATTGTTTAATATCGCTTCCTTTGGATTAATTTCCAATATCGCATATTTCAAACAGACCTACTCAATTTTGTCCAATTTAAGCGATATTGAACTCAATATCGCCTAAATCAATTTAAGCGATATCAGTTTCAATATCGCCTAAATCAGAATTCTGTTAATTGGGCCTAGCCCAAACTGTTGGTGAAATGGGCCCAGTTTACTTTTTCAATTTGCTTTTGGCCTGTTTTCGATTATTTCACTCACTGTTTTCGAGTCTTGTGCTTTTATTGACTTGTTTTGCAGAAATGGAAGATTTTGCGCAGTTTGATCTTAAATGTGATGCCCGTCATTACAGCATTTTTGGATGATTCCAAGGACTCTGCTGTGCCATTCCGACCGATGATTGCTTTCTTACGACGATCTCGCATTTATAATGCAATCACGGCATCGACAACGATTTACCGAGATCATATTGGGCAGTTCTGGCGAAACGCTACAGTAAACAGTGATCTCGAATATACCAGGCTGATCTCGACGGTTCACGGACGTCAAGTCATTATTTCCGAGCAGCTTATTCGGGATATCTTTCAATTTGATGATCAACCGGACATGTTGATCCAGTTTCCGAACGAGTTCATTGTCGGTGCACTGAATCGTATGGGGTATGTTGGAAGCCACTCAGACCAATACCGTAAAGGTCATCTTACGAGAGTCTGGAGATGGTTGATGCACATATTCATTCTGTGCATTTCAAATCGAAAAGCTGGGTACGACGGGACTAGTCATAGAACCGTTTGTGCGATGTTAGCCCTGGTCTACAACAAACCGGACAATTATTCGGGCTACATCTTTCGATCGATGGTTGATAATGCTCAGCTTGGGGATAACCGATGGTACATGTATCCACGGTTTTTGCAACTGATGATCAACAGGGAGCTACCGGGTTTGGCGACTGATGCCACCCGTGTTTACAGGCAAAATCCAATGTCCAATCGGATATTTGGGGTTATGAGCTCAAATGGAAAGGGGGTTCCTATTCCTCCAGATACACCTTTGTTTGGTCATATTCTTGACCCAAACTACCAGCCACCAGCAAACGACGGATATCTCGATCCGGTCGTTCGACAGCCTGAATTGCAAGAAGAAAATCTTGAAGATGTTCCCGTACAAGCTACGGAAGATCCTTTAGAGGGTGTTTATATGAGTGTTTCTTCGCAGGGTGCTCTGCACACTTTGCATGTTCATCATGACACTTCTGAGGGGTCAACTAACTCTGACTCTTCTGAGCCAGTTGGTGGTGCTACTGAAAGTGACTCTAAGGGTCTGGTCCCGCCTCCACAAGAGATTGAATATCTTAGGTGGATCAATCCTCAGAAGTATTTGAGGATTCAAAGAAGGATTGCTGAAGGCAGGTAGTACGTTCAGCAAAAGGACAAAAGGGTTAGGACTGCTGCAGATGATGAGTATGTGCCTCCTCCTCCAAAGAAGTTCAAGGTTGCTTGTGAGGTTTCTACATCTTCCAGGCCTCAGGTTGCACCGCAGGTTGATATTCCTGTTCAACCTCATCCCTCGGTCATCCAAGAACTGATCAAGAGGCTGGATGTGATGCAACATACATTGGACTCCCAAGCTGCTGTAATAGAAGTTCAAGATACAAGACTTGCAGTTGTGGAAAAAGAGAATGAGGAGCTTAGGTCTAGGGTTATGACCTTGGAGTCCCAATTGGTCATTTCGGGGGTGATAGGAGCTAGTGAAAGACCAAATGGTAACTCCCCCTGAAACTGAAAATGTAAATGTTGAAGCTAGTAATGAAACTTTACATTTGGATTATTTCTCGATTGAAGATATACCCGGTCAGCCAAGACCGTTGGCGGTTGACTATTCCTGTGCCGATTTGACATATTTAGCAAGAATGGTTAACCAATATGATAATGTGAGAGAAGATACACCAGAAGAAAACTCGGATGTTGAGGTTGAAGATGAAGAATTTGAAAACGATGAATTCTATCATGATGCTCTGATAATCGAGTCGGACTCATCTGAGGATGAAAATGAACCAGAACCTACCACTGTTACTCCTGAAGATTCAACTGAACCTGAAGCTGAAATGCCAAAATCACCTAAGGTTCCAGAAACTGCAGAAGAAAGGGCAGCTCGCCTAGCATCATGGTGGCCTCATGGCAAAGAGAAGGTTGTGCCTGTTACCTGCAAAACATACAGGGTTAGGGGAGATTATTCTGGATTGATCAAGAGCTGGAAAGCTTATAAAGCAAATTTTATGATCAAAAGAACATATGGGGTTCAATATTTCAAGCGTTCGTTCAAAAAACTGAGTACGCTGCCTAAATGTGAAATTAATAGGCTTGCTCAGTTACAACTGATAAATCCGTTTCAAGATGGTAACGCTGATTACATTCAGAGAACTTTGCACAGGGAAGTACAGACAAAGCGATACAGTTTTATTAAACCAACATTGGGTAAAAGATACAAGTTCAAGAAGAAGTTGGATCCAGTAACCAAGCAGCCGATCTACAAAGTACATTATCCACTAGCTGATTGCTTGAAGAAGATTCCTCTGGAAGTTGTTCCTCTGGATTTTCTAAAGAGATTCCACTACTGGGAGTTTGACAGTCAGTCTGGAGAAGCTATGTTGGTGTTCATACCTAGACATGTGGAACCTGAGAAGACTTCTCTTTATGGATTGAAAAAGGCTCAGTATAGGATATTTGATCCCATGAGTTTGATCAATCTGTCAAAGGAAGATATGAGGAAGTTGTTCGATAACCGTATAAGATACTATCGGGACAATCCGATAAATGAAAAACTTGCTCAACAATTTCAAAGAATTGTGGATATCTGTGTCACCCATGGAATTCATGCGGGTGGTAAGTTTCCTGCTGGATGGGTTTAATTGAAGATTTGTCTGAAGATCATTTTTGAAGACCAAGCTGAAGACACGGGGGAGTTTGTTGGTACATTAGTGTGTCTGTCACTTGGTCTAGGTTTTGAGTTGTAATTAATTAGTTACATTCTGTATTAGGCGACATTGGCAAGATCGCTTAGGCGATATTGACAATATCGCATAGGCGATATCACCAATATCGCTATGTCGCTGATTAGTTACCTATAAATATGCGCTTAAGTTTTCAGTTGTTAGGTGGTGGAACTTGACGATTTCCAGAAGAGCTTTTGGCTGTGTTTTCTGCTTCTGTGGTCAGTATTGTATTCGTTCATTGATTATAATTCTTAATACAATATTGTTTGTGCTTGTGATTAAAAACGTACTTGTGTTTAGCTATTGATTTCTGCTCATTAGCTGTTGAACGTTGATTTGCATGTATTCTGTCATTATAGACGATCCTACAAAGTCAACAAGCACGTTGTGATGAGCAGCAAATTGTCTAGCCATATCTGTAATATCAAAATCACACAAATGTCAGACAATTAGTTTAACGTATATTGATAAACTTATATAATCTACGACTCGTAATTGAACTATTAAGTTATGAAACTTAATCAACAATTATAGTCGTTAATTATATATATATATATAGTTAATAGGTCTAACCGTTTGCTTAACCTGTTACAAAAAGTCTCAAGTTTGTAAAAATATATATAACTTATTACGAGAAGTCATAAGTCTTATATAAAGAGTGTATGGTTTTACGTGTTCACATTTAAGTCGACACGACTAACCATAGAACATTTTAACTTATAACTCTTAATCAGGTAATTAATCTAGAGTTCGTAAATTAAAATTAAGTGGTCAACTTGCAATTCAATTCGCAAAAGCAGTCAACTCGCAGAACAAGTCAACAAGTTAACTCGCAAAGTCAACAAGTCAACTCGCAGAGTTCAACTCGCAAGTCAACTCGCAAGACCAGGTTGCGAGTTGAGTTTTGAACTCAACTCGCAGGATGAACTGTAAGTATGATGTCACTTTCCAATCTCAATTTTAGCAAGTTTTAAGGCAATCGAGGTATGGCATTGAGTATTAGATAGTGTGAGTAACATAAACCCTAAGATTTCTTGTTATTTAACACACTAATTTATAGACTTTTGATCAAGTTTTAAAAACAAAACACTCGTATAATAAATACGTTGATTTTGAGTTAAATACACGGTGAAATCGTTTGATGTATACCTCAAATGTTCACAAAGTAAACGTAGCTGCAATGAATGGGATGAAAAATACGGTATGCGGATTGAGGAGTCACTAAAATAAGCGAGATGAAACTCGGCTCGTGTCGCAGGTTTTGGGTTCGCAAGAGTCAAAATGTCAGTTCGCAGGTATGAATGTGTTTGACTAGTGAACTCGCAGATTTTTATACTTGGTTGACTCGGCTCGCAGGTTTTGCTCAACTCGCAGAGTGAGTTAAACTCGCAACCAGAGTCAATTCGCAAGTCAAAAGTCAAGTCGCAGAGTTGACCAGAAACACAATTTTGTTAACTTAGTATAATTTTAAGTCCACACAGTACATACAAGTCTAAAATAAGATTATTTTTCACTTGTTTTGTAACCTTTGGTTAACACGAACGACAATATCATAAAATAAAATAAAATAATAAAAACAAGAATAGAAATATAATATAAAAATGACAAATATTAATGATAAACATTGGCATCAAGTACCTTTTATCAAATAAACTCATAAAAGAAATAATACATATGAGAGGGTGTTAAAAATTTATCTGCAGAGAGATCATATTAGAAAGAAAAAGCGGAACCAATTGTTAATTAAGAAGTCTAAGAAGATTGTTAGTATACATCAAACATGTTTTGAAGATACTAGTAGTTCTAGATCTGTACTTAGTACAACAGAAGATCCCTTAGTATAAACAAAACAAGTTTGAGACCATTGGCAAAACTAAAAGTTTCAGACTTGTACTTAGTACAACAAAGTCACCAGTAGTTTTGCTAATAGCCATAATTCTTACTATTTGTCTTGACATATATTCATAGATATTTTGATAACAGTGTATGATTATACTAGCATTCAACAATTAAGACTTATGTCATATATCATATAGCATATCACATTAGATAACACACAGAAGAATTATTGCTTATTATATGCTCAGAAATCATAGCAGAATTTGCCTACCAGTACATCATATATTGAAACTGTCTAGATTTATTCTCTCAAAGCAAATAATAACATGTGGAGAAAGGTGTATACCAAAATAGTAAATGCCTGGTTGTAAAGATGTAAAGTTAATGTAACTAACTGGAACCTACTAACATATCTATCTTAAGACTTTTACTGATTATTATTAAGCTTATTCTTCTAATGTACTATCATTTCCCAGCAGATAAAAACTTAACATTTTTATCAGAGGCGATTCCCCTCAGGTAACAAGCAAATGAATGCCATACGCCATCTCCCTTTTTTTTCTTTTTTTCTTTTTTAATTTAAGTAGCAGCTATCTATTACATAAGAACAAATAGAAAAATAACTACTAACTATTTTATAAGAACCCTGTGGAAGACTAATCATTCTAGATTTCTCATTCCATTCAATTGTACCAAAGTGTCTAATCGAGCTCTGTCGAATGCCTTGGTGTAGAGGTCTGCTAAGTTATCCACGGATGGAACCTTAGCTAACCTTATCAGGTTCTTCTCAGCACAGTCTCTAATAAAATGATGACGAATGTCAATGTGTTTAGTCTTACTGTGCTTAACCGGATTATTGGTTATAGAGATCGTTGATTCATTATCAATCATCATAGTAGTGTTGGTAAAATTCAACCCATAATCCCGTAGTTGCTGGTTAATCCACAACACTTGAGAACAACAACTACCAGCAGCAACATACTCAGCTTCACATGTAGAAATGGCTACTGAGCTTTGTTTCTTGCATTGCCAAGATACAAGTCTACCGCCTAAAAATTGACATCCTCCGGTAGTAGACTTTCTATTCTGATTGCATCCACCATAATCCGAATCAGTATAAGCAACGAAATCAAAGTCTCCTTCAATTGGATACCATAGACCTAATTTTGGCTTCCCTTTGAGGTAACGAAAGTTTCGTTTAACAACTTGCATATGTGACTCTTTCGGATTAGCCTGATATCTTGCACAAATACACACAACAAACATATTATCAGGTCTAGATGCCGTCAAATACATTAGTGGTCCAATCATGGCCCTGTATAGAGTAGGATCCACATCCTGATCACTCGATGTATCGGGACTAAGTCATGATTTTCTAGAATAGGAGTATTGTAGACACGAGATTCATCCATCTTAAAACGTTCGAGCAGCTCATGTGTATATTTTGATTGATGAATAAAGAATCCATCTTTCTTTTGGTCAATTTGTAACCCTAAGAAAAAGTTCAACTCTCCCATAGCAGACATCTCAAACTTGCTTTTCATAACTTGCTCAAAGTCTCTACACATCTTTTCGTCAGATGACCCAAAGATAATGTCATCGACATATACTTGAACAAGCAGAAAGTCCTTTTCCATTTTACAAACAGTGTACTATCAATTGCACCTCTTTTAAAACCATTCTCAAGAAGATGCGTTGATAATGTTTCATACCACGCCCTTGGAGCTTGATGTAACCCATATAAGGCCTTATCCAAACGATATACCCTATCTGGATACTCAGGATTAGTAAATCCTAGTGGTTGTGAGACATACACCAGTTCTTTGACTTTGCCATACAAAAAGGCACTCTTAACATCTAATTGAAACACTTTCATTCCCTTAAAGGATGCAAATGCTAAGAATAACCTGATTGCTTCAAGCCTAGCCACTGGTGCAAACACTTCTGTGTAATCAATTACTTCTTCTTGATTAAACCCCTGAACCACTAAACGGGCTTTATTGCGAGTAACGATTCCCCGATCGTCTCTCTTGCACTTAAATACCCATCTAGTTCCAATTGGATATTCACCAGCAGGTAAATCAACCAATTCTCATACTTGTAATTTGGAGAACTAAGACAGTTCATCCTGCATTGCTTTGACCCACGAGCTTTCTTTTAGTGCCATTTGCACATTTTTAGGCTCAATTTGTGAGATAAAGCATGAATATAGACATAGATTCGTAATCCCTGTCTCTTTCATTTCAGCATACAAGCTTGAGTGAGTGGATGTACTAGCTTTCGATTGATTTCGAGTTTGAACAGGAAAGTGTGGATCACCGATGATATTCTCAATCGGATGATCCTATTCAATCTCATTGCAGATACAGGTTCAACTGGTATATCATTTTGTAAGTTAGTACCGATTTCCTCCAATGGAAGTAAGTCATCATCAGTAGTAGATGTCCTTAATTGTCTCAGAGGAGTAAGAATATCATCCACAATCCTTTGAGAAACAATTTCAGGATCTTCATTCTCTTGAGGTGTATCAACTGGAGGTAGTTGTGACTCAATAGTTGAAGCTTCATCAGAATCAACAATAGTCCTAATTCCAGACGTTTTAACATTCAATGTTGGAGAAGAAGTAAGATCTTCATCTCTAGACAATAAATGCTCGGGTATCTCTGAATTACTGACATAGTCACTGATAGGGACTTTAAAAGACTTGAAGAGATCAGAATAATCAAATTGCCAATCCAATCCCTTATGTAAGTCATGTGTGTAGCTCGTAACTTCAATGTTATAAACTATTTCCACACGTCCCGTAGATTTATTGAAGACACGTTTGTTTGGTGAGTTAGGCACATAACCTAGGAAATATCCTTCGTCAGCCTTCTCACCAAATTTTGGTTGGTTGCTAGTCTTCAACAAAGTGCATGAAACTCCAAAGGGTTCAAACCCTTTTAAGTTAGGTTTCTTATTGTTTAAAAGCTCATAACAAGTCTTGTTCAGCTTTTTAACCGTAAGAACTCTATTGAGTACATGACATGTAGTATTCACTACTTCTGCCCAAAAGATGACCGGAAGCTTTGAATCTGCAAGCATTGTTCTAGCTCCTTCAATCAACGTTCTATTTTTCCTTTCAGCAACACCATTCTTTTGAGGTTCATAAAGTGCACTGAATTGATGTTGTATCCCTTTGCTTAAGCAATAGATATTGAATGTTGAATTCTTGAACTCTGTTCCATTGTCACTATGAATTTTTGTTGAGACATGTTTTGTGACAACAGGTCTAGCTTGAAATTAGTCTTTCTAGTTTGTAATAGGACTTGTATTAGTTGTAATCAAGTTTGTACATTGGTTTTGAATTGTAAATGAAATATCTTGGTCGGTAAACATTTTAGAATAAAATATTAGATTGCGGAAAAATGTTGACCAGAGTTGACTGCGAACCGAGTCAGTTCGCAGGTCAAGTAGGGGCTGCGAACCGAGTCAGTTCGCTAGGCCATAATGGGCTGCGAACTGAGTCAGTTCGCAGAAGCCCATGACCCGCGAACTGAGACGGTTATAAATACAAATTAGGGTTTAAACCTAAATAACTTTTGCCATTAACCTGATACGAATTACCTGAGTTTTCCAGAATGTTTATGCATTCTAAAGGCTAGATGTTGATCGTTTAACATTCGTTAATAGTCAATACAAAGCTATTAGATACCCGATTCACTATAATTGTGAAACAAATCATTATAGATCCTATAACTAAGTATTGAGGGATTCCGCACCTTAATACATTAGATAACCTCGTTATCGATCCGAATACGTACGGACTTACAATTTTCTTAACTCTTGTTCTATAGATATTCTCAATTAGATCTCAGAACTCCATAAGAATACCAGGTGTTTCATCCTTAGATCCCAAAAAGAACACCCAAGAGAATCTAGAAAAGTCATATGTGACAACCAAATAGTACCATTTGCCACCTATGCTTCTCTTGCTTATTGGGCCAAAGAGATCCATATGTAGCAACTCAAAAGGCGAGGAAATAGAATTTACAGTTTTAGATTTGTGTGGTTTTTTATGCTGCTTTCCTTTCATACAAGGTACACACTTGTCTTCAAATGCAAAACTCTTCTGTGGTACACCTAGAACTAACCCATTTTTGGTTATATAGTTCATTTTTCGAAAGTTTAGATGTGCCATTTTCCTATGCCATAAGAGTGAGTCTGATTCTGAAGCCTTGGATAAAAGACATGTAGACTCCATTGAAGTAATAGGAGCACTCATGTTGATAGCATAAATGTCCTTCTTCCTTGGAGCCCTCATCAATATCCATTTTTCAGGAATAATAAAACCCGGCTTCAGGACTAAGGCCTCTGTCTCATTGAAATGTACAGGGTGACCTTTATCACAGACTTGGGAAACACTCACTAGGTTGTGCGTTAGTTCTTCAACATAATTCACATCCTCTAGAGTTAAAGTTCCATTTGAGACTTTTCCTTTCCTAGTAATCACTCCTCCTTTATCACCAGCGAAATGTACTCCATGTTTCAAACCTCCTTTGAAGTCTTTCAGTAGACTTCGAGTTCCTGTCATGTGCCTAGAACAGCTACTGTCAACGTACCACCAATTGTCTTCGTTCACAATCTGCTCCTGCACAAACAGGTTGTACACAATCAGTTCTCAAGAGGGACCCAAGCCATTACAGTCTTGGTTTGTCCCTTATCATCAACAAACTTTAACTCTTTAAAGTAACCATCCTTCCCATTAGGAGCTTTGGTCACTGTCGAAGTAGTATGAGCTTGTTGATGATCAGTGGTCTTGGGTCTATGAGATGAATGAGATCCAACCCTCCCTGACGCATAACCTTGGGATTTTTGTCCTTGATTACGATTATAGTTATACCCGTAATTAATCCCATGTGTACGTGAAGTAGAACCATTCTCATAATGACTATGGTTTCTTCTAGGGGTCATTGTAAGTCCGTGTCTATTCGGATCGATAACGAGGTTATCTAACGTATTAAGGTGCGAAATCCCTCAATACTTAGTTATAGGATCTATAACGAATTGTTTCACAATTATAGTGAATCGGGTATCTAATTTGCTTCGTATTGATTATTAATCTCAGTTAAACGATCAATACCTAGCCTTTAGAAGGTTTAAATGCTCTGGAAAACTCAGGAAGTTCGTATGTGTATATTGGCAAAAGTTGGGCAAAAGTTCGGCCAAAGTTAATTAGGTTTAAACCCTAATTTTCATATATAACCGTCTCAGTTCGCGGGCTTTGGGCTTCTGCGAACTGACTCAGTTCGCAGCCCAATTTGGCCCAACGAACTGACTCGGTTCGCAGTCCAATATTGACTTGCGAACTGACTCGGTTCGCGGTCAAACTTGGTCAACATTTTTCAGCATTTCAATTTTTTACTCTAAAAAGTTTTCCAACCAATATTTTTCATTTCAAATTAAAACCAATGTACAAACTTGATTACAATTACACTAGTCCTATTACAAGCTAGATCTGTTGTCACAAAACATGTCTCAACAGTCATAAACCTCGACGGTAATTGATCTTTAATAAAGTGTTCAGGCCGTTTAGGTTTAGGTGGAGAGACACTGTGAGAAGCATCTCTTTTAAGAATATTTACCGGTTTAATACCTAATCCCGGTTTGGTACCTAACCTGTCTATATTTGAACTAGAGATATTCGGTGCCTTGTCATTGTTCACAGGCTTATGTGATGCTTCCTTCTTCTTATTAGGAAAACAAGAAGATACGTGACCTCTCTGTCGACACTTGAAGCAAGACATCTGCTTACGTGACTTAACCGCTTTTGCACTCTCTTTCTTAGTCTGATCCAAAACTACTAAAGGTGAATCATTTTGTTCCTTAATCACCTCATCATTTACATTAGTATCAACTATCATTCCACTCGAGACAAAATGTACTTTAGGGAATGATTTGTTCTTACTAATGTCAGATGATGGGTCTTTAACAACATCCTTCTTTGTTTCAGATAGTTCAGATTCTTTAATCATCAATTCCTCAAGTTTAGGATTCACATCAGTCATTTCTAAGTCAACAGAAGTAGTAGTGTAATTTGAATTAAAAGGTGGGGGTACATCAGTGTAGCCTAAACCAGTCACATCCTTTATACTACGTTGTGAGCTAATTATTTTATCCAAAGTTAAAGAAGATGTCCTGTAACATTCAAACTTACGATTTAGCTCAACCAACTTCATCTTAGACTCAGATAACTCCTTATCTTTACTAGCAATATTCTAATTTAACTCATTCAAGTTCAAATATAACCCATCTATTTTAACACATTGTTCTTTATGATGTCACTTAGATTGGTTTTATCAGAAGCATCAAGTTGAATCTTTTCTTTTAATGCTAGTTTATCCTCACTTAACCTACGTACATCACTTTTAGCTATTTCAAGTTCAGATGTCAAGGTTTTATGAGATTCAGCAAATACACTAACCCGAGATTGCAAATTATTAACTAAATAACAGACATCAGCAAGAGTAAGAATGTTAAGACATACTCTTTTCTTGTCCGTTTGAACATCAGCCATATATGCGACAAACTCATCAGGACTCATATCTTCAGTTGAGTTGATGTAGAGCACATCTTCATTACTTTCTTTGACATGAATCTCTGGCATCTTAACTTGAAATTCCACATCAGTTGGCATATAGGATGTAGATTCAGCAGGTTTCTCTTGATCATCTATTTCAGCCATAAGAGCTTGCTCAGACTGAGTAGACCAATCATAAGAACCGTCTATCTGCTGAACCACCAAGACTTTGGAAGTTAAAGTACTTCCCGAGTCTTGTCTTCAATTACCAATATCAGCCTTTGGTCGTTGACATTCCCTAGCAAAGTGTCCGTAACCTTGACAGTTATAACACTTAACCTTGGATTTGTCAAACCCTGGTCGATTTCCTACTACCCTTCTACCAGTACGCTTCAAGAAATTCTTAACTCTTCTTGACACCATTGCTAGTTGCCACTGAAGATCCATTTCTTCAAGGTTATCATGATCAATTTGATCATAATCCTCATCAAATGCAGTTGGATCATTGATCTTCCCCTGAATATATTTCTCATAGGAAGCAACAAAAGAAGCAAGAACAGACAGTTGTTGTTCAGCAGATTTCACACTCATAGGCATCTTGTGATGCTCTTGAGGTGACTTCTCAGTAGTTTTCCCTTTTGTTTGACTTCCAAATGAAGCGATAAAGCACAAATCTTTAGTTACCATTTCACCATGTTCATCAGTTTCACCAACAAATAGAGCAGTGGTCGAACTGGATGAAACATTTGAGAGAACAGACTTTCCATGATATAATCCTGGATTCTATAGTTGATCATAATCTGTATCTCTTGTTTTCTTAGAGAAATCATAACCTCTGAGCTTATCTATAGCTTGTTCTAGAGTCATTTTAGCATACTGCTCATCATTGTCCTTGAGCATAATTCCATACATTTCCCATTTGGAAGGTAAACCCTCAATAAACTTGTCGGTTTTCTCCTCATCAGAATAGAAAATCTCATGGTCATCTAGCTCACTCAGTAAGTGGTAGTATCTAGTTGTATAGGCTTCAAGATCTTCTTCTCTAAAAGCTTTAAACACAGTTAACTGCTTTTTCAGAAGATTCTTCTTGCCTGCCTTAACTTGTGGACTCCCCTCACATCTTTTCTCAAGAGCTTCCCATAGCTCTTTAGCAGTGTGAAAAGATTTAAGCTGATGATTGATTTCCTTAGGAAGACTCATCTTAATTGAAGAATGAGCCTTATTTTCAATTGTAAACTCCTTTTTCTGGTTATCATTCATCCTCTGATAGGGTACAACCACAGTAGCATTCTCAACAACAACAGTAGGTGCAGTGTATCCATTTTTGATACATAGCCAGATTGTCAAGTCATGGAATCTACAGTATGATTCAAACTTGTCCTTCCATCCATAGTAATCCTCAAGTCGAAGCAATTTAGGTGGAACATTAGATTTTCCAATCTAATGGTCCATCTCAATCATTCTACTCAAGTCAGACATCTTTGCAAATCTCAAAAGAAAATTATCAAATCACAAAATTCAGAGTGTTCAGTTCGCAGGCACTCGGCTCGCAGGGATTCAACTCAGTTCGCAGGTTATCTCAACTCGCAAATGACTTCAACTCGCAAGAAATCTCAACTCGCAAGTGACTTCAACTCGCAAGTTATCTCAACTCGCAGATGATCTCAACTCGCAAGATATCTCAACTCGCATATAACAGCTGAAACCCTAATCTCAACTCGCAAAACGGCTGTGAAATCTGAGAACTGAATTTTTTTGGTATTTTCACGATTAAATCAGCAGATTTCGATCGTAAACAAACCTAAAAATGTCCGGAGATTACTAGTTATATAAACTAAAATCTTGAAACCACAATATCTTAGCCCGAAAGCTCTGATACCAATTGTAAGTCACTAGATATTCGTTCGATAACGACGTTATATATAGTATTAAGGTGCGGAATCCCTTAATACGTTTGATTAAAGCTTATATAACTTTTCTCTTGATTAAAAGGCTTTGTTTTGATATTAACTAATGTTAAACCTTCAAAACCTAGCCTTTTATGTATTTAATACACTCTGGAACAGAAAACAATGAATATTCTTTGATAATGATGGAAATGCACGGATCCCTAGAAAATGACCTAATCATTTTATTTATATCTGATTCAACTCGCAGGCCATGGGCCTTGCGAGTTCACAAGGGTTGCGAGCCCAGATCTCATCTCATAATATAGAGAACCTGCGATCCAGATTTCATCTCGCAGGTCTAAGCCTGGAATTTGAGTTGGGCTGCGAATTGAGATCTCATCTCGCAAGTCTTATGACTTGCGACTTGAGTTCTCAATTTGCAATTCCAACCTTAGTTTGTATTCGTTACTTGACTAATATTATTATATTTAACAAATAATAATAACAAACTAATATCTTATATTTACAAATCTAAACCAATGTACAAACTTGATAATAATTACACCAGTCCTATTACAAGCTAGATCTGTTGTCAAAAAACATGTCCCAACAATGACGAGTAGTTGAGTGTTTTGTGATGTTTGCCACATTAGAAAAGCATTATATTGGTCAGGGGAAAAGTTTGATATTTGTTGGTATTGTGGTTAATAGTTTGAAGTTTGTTGTTATTGTGTTCTAGGATGATATTGAGTACCAAAACTAAGTATGTGGGCATTCGGGTTTGAAGATGATGAATGTTGTTCTAATCGGTTACATTGGGAGTGTAGGTTGTACAAACTGTCAGACATTGTCATTATAGTGAATAATAGAGTTTTTGAATATATATTTATAGATAAGAAAAAATGTTTAAATGTATTTAAAATTGTGTTTGAAATGTAGTATTTATAGATAAAAAATAAGATTTTTTAAAGAAAAAAAACAGTCAAATAAGCGTCACTTTATTTTTAAAAAAATTTGAACAGTTATAATACATTAAAAAAGAAAAAAGAAAATAAAAAGTAGCTTTAAACGTCACTGTTCATCATCGGACAAAGGTTTACACTCATTTCTAGTAGTCACAAAAAGGGCATAACTATTAATGATAACACACGTGCTTAATTGCATTAAAATTAATTGTATCAATTATTTGCCCATATATTTATATATCCACCAGTCATGATGTCGACTTGTGCAACCCCCATTCCTCCCCATGTAAGACCTTTTCTCCCACCCGGATTTCTTACTTCACATTAAAGGCTAGCTAACTACTACCGAGGTGGATTTCTTACTTCACATTAAAGGCTAGCTAACTATTACTGAGGTGAGTTACTGGTTGATGTTCTAATATACTTATAAGAAATTATAGATTCAAATTACACTTACCGTACATTTTAAAATGATCACGAAAAGGGTTGAAAGTAATCAGAAAATACTCCAATTAAACTACATACATTTAAGTTAAAATATTCATTCTCCTCAAATAATATAAATAGAGAAAAGTTTAAGTTTAACCCGTTTACTTGGCTATCTCTTTATGATTATGGTAACCCATTATCCACATTACCTGTTTCCATTTCCATGCAGCAACTCACTGAATTTCTTCATGAATTCACTCACACTTGGATCTTTTAATTATCTTTGTTACCTCGTACATTTCGTCTAATATAAGTGCAAACCAGTGAGAGAACACTATTCTTGATCAATTAAAGTCAATAAATTTAATTATCAGTGAGAGGAGTTAATTACAATTAGGCAATCTATACTCCTGCTTACATCAAAATGGGAAAATTTGTCAACATCCTGGTTCCTACGAATTCTTATATGTGGACTTTTTTCATGAAATAGTAATAGACCAGGTAAAAGAAAAACCATTAGTTCTTTACTTATCAATGAGTAAGTTTAGCATTCTAAATGATTAAGTTTTGTTACATATAAATAACTGAATCATGTGTTCTTCTCACAAGCAGCGAGATAACTTTCTGTAGATGGCTCCGAACTTTTCAATGCCAAGAATGTCAAACAGGACATCAAGATCTTTATCATAATAGCTGAAACGTTTGAAATGGTTAACTACCTGACTTTCCTAATGCTACTGCAGACCGTTTATGATCTTATTATTACAACCATTCACTGTGTACATGAATCCAACTTTTTCTCCAAGGTGGCTTATTACACCTTTTCCCAATGTTTTCAGACCCGGGTCGCGGTTGACCAGGAGGAGAGACCGGGCCAACGTATACCGGGTTAACCTTGATTTTTTGCTCGGAACGAACCGGCCGGGTTTCCGGCGGACCAGTTTGACCCTGACCCGGACCGGCCTTGACCCGGTTTCGACCATCTCCAAATCCGAAACCCTAAATCCCCAAATCTCCATCTCCGGCCGAAAGTCCTAAATCCCCAAATCCGAGTCGCACTTGCCCCAATTTCATATGAACAACTTTTAGATTTTGTAAGCTCGCTAGATCTTGGTTCGATAACGGATTATCTTTAAGTATTGAGGTGCGGAATCCCTCAATACGTTAGGTTTAAGCTTATATAACTTTACTATCAATTAAAAGGCTTCGTTTTGATTATTAACAAAGTTAATCACTCAAAACCGAGCCTTTAATACTATAATAAATATATCTGCACGAAAAACGAGGAGAATAATTTTAATGCTATGTGTAATAAATGGCACGGATCCCAATAAAAATGCACTATTTTTATTTATATCAGACTCAACTCGCAGCCCATGGGCCTTGGGAGTTCACTTCATTTCGCACAGCCATCTCAGTTCGCAAGCCAGAGCTGCGAACCCCGATCTCAACTCGCAGGTGAGACTTGCGAATCCAAATATGTTGCGAGTTGAGATCTCAGCTCGCAAGTCTTATGACTTGCGAGTTGACTTCTCAATTTGCGACTTTGACTTTAACTTGAATTCGTTACTTGTCTAAATATAATAAACAAATAATAATAACAAATTAATATCATATATTTACGAGTCTAAACCAATTTATACAAATTTGACAATAAATACACTAGTCCTATTACAAGCTAGATCTGTTGTCACAAAACATGTCCCAACAGAATCCCCCTTGACAATAGCTCTAGCGTCGTTATCTTCATCTTTGTCTTTGGCCTTCATTTATAAATCTTACTACCCATATATATCTTCATTTTGAGACAAGTCTTCACCATTAATTGATAATCTCTTGCAAGATCACCCATGCTTCTGTTGTCAAGATCCTGTTTTCATGTAATTTCAATAGGTCGATCTTTGACAGATTCATCAGGTGTCGATGGTCATAGACTTTCAAAATTACCCTTTCACCTCCCTCTACTTCATCATCAGCTTCCACCATGACAGCTTCACCGGTCTCTGAGTCCACATGCCAATTCATAAGGTTTCCCAAAATGTTCTGTGGCATTGTCTTCAGTGGTATTTGCTGTACACACTTGACAGCTGGATAGACCTTTTTCCTTAGTCTTCGGCCAGTTCTTTGACCGCGTTCCTTTAATTTGATTGTCTTTCCAACTCTTGGCTTAATCTTCTCAAACTTAATTGATCTACCCTCAGTCCGAATGATTCTCTCAACATAAGTTGCATAGGGATCATTACTGGGATTTATCAGTTCTAAGCGTGCCAAGTCTCGGATTTCAAATCGAGGAAGCGAACTGAATACTTTAAGCTTTTTGTCAAAATATTGAACTCCGTCAAACCTTTTAATAGCGAAAAGTTTCAAATCAGAGTCAAAATACCAGCCGATGATTCCCTTTCTTGGAACTTTCTTTCCAGTGATATCCACTTCAGACATCCCAATCTTTTGCTTTTTCCTCTTCAGAGGTCTAAACATGGGATTGTTTCTGAGTCTTTCAGGAAGCTCATCTTCAGATTCAGAACTCGTTGATTCATCTAGATTTTCATCTAAATCCTCAACTCTTTCTCCTTCTTCGTCCTGAATGATCACCTTAGTTGTAGATGGACTTACGATGTGTTCATCGATATTTGCATCGGGATCTACATCATCGTCTATCCCCTCATCAATACTGAAAGTCCAATCCTCAGGAGGCACAAACTCTCCTTCTTCTAGGTCAAAGTCGATATCCTCATCGATTTCTTCTGGCATATCGCCTTCAGAATCAGATAAGTCCAACATTTATAGACCTATCGAAAAGAAATATACACAATTGTATTAATATCATAAATCCTTTTATTGATTTCCCTGAATCAATCCAAGAATTTTCTTATTAATCCCTTTGTGTATTTAATGTACATTATATATATATACTTACAAATCTTTCATCGATTATCATAATCAATCTAAGATTTCAAAAGTAAAATAATAAACAAACATTATATATTAAAACATTATAAACATTAATTTATTACACATTCAAGTTCAAAAATCTTTTAATTACACAATTATATTACAATACAAAAGTGTTAAGTCAATTGGCTTCACCTTCTTCCGCACCAGCACCAGTACCAGCACCATCACCACTTCCCCTTCCACTAGCTCCCGCAGACTCCCTCTGAATTGTAGTCTGCTGACCAGTCATTGAAGGACCAGCCAGCTCACTTTCTTTTCCAGCTGCGGGATCATCGTCTTTATCATCTCGGCTCTTCTTAGCCAGCTCATCCTCTTTACAAACTTCTTCAAATGCAGCCTTCTCAATTGCAGCTCTCTCCCCTTGAGATGGTTGGTTCTGTTCTAAGTAGGTAATACGACGAGAGAGACGATCAAGTTGTCGTTGCTTCTAAGCCACGTCATCTACCAGAGTGTTGTTGGTCTTGAGTAGCAATGAGTAAGCATTGTTCTGTGTAGTAACACTGTCTGAAAATTGTAGAAGCTGTGTGGCAAAAGTGTTAGCAACTATCTGCAACTCTCGAACCCTAGACTCCAAGCTTATAATGCGTTCATCATCAGTCTTTGGTGAGGTTGAAGGAGCAGCATCAATGGTGGTTGGAGGTGTGGGAGCAGAAGGTTGCATTTTCTTTGCTATCTCTGTAGCAACATCGGTCAAAAGACGCGCCGCAACCCTGCTGGATTTGGTGGTTGGGTGTGAAGAAGGTCGAACCAAAGCAGCAATCAGTTCAGCCTCAGAGGGCGTAGACGGTGATTGTGTAGGAGCTGCAGAGGTTGAAGCAGTTGGTTTATGCTGTTTGCGGGGTCGGGAGACAAGAGTCTCTTCATCTTCATCCTCATCCAAAAGAATGAAATCGGGATCTTGTTCCACAGCTTTTCGTTTCAGTTTAAGTGTTGGGTCCATAATCAGCTTTGATCCTTGACGAATCATCCCAGCAGGGATCCCAGAGATAAACCCAGATGGTTCAGTCTCGTCATCGGATTCAGATTCCGAAGCAGAAGCAGCTTCTCCATCTCTACCCGATGGCCCAACATCAGCAGATGTTCATCAACTCTTGGTGGCTCAGCAACATATTGATCCACATCTTGCATGATTGGATCATTTGCATCATCGTTCTCAACTAGCACTTGTTGCACCAATTCGGCTGCAACATCAACATTAACCTCTTGGCCAGGTTGGTTTACTTGAATCAAAACCTCCTCGATCAGCTCTTGTGGCTCTGGTGCACATTCAGCCACATCAACATCAATCCAACCGTGATTCGGTGGAGCTTGATAATTAGGATCGATCAGTGAGCCAAATAGCTCAGTCAGCTAGGGCTGCATCTCAAACCTTCGTGAGGTTTGCATGAACATGGCATTATAAGCTCTTAGCCCAATGGTATCCACTCTAATATCTGGTTGAACAACCTGCTGATAAGGGATATTGGCATGAATGATCAACATGCAGAATATTGTGTAGATCATAAACTGGGATCTAACTCCCCCCAAGATTTGGCGAACAATTTCCCCAAAGATGTAATCCGAAAAGCTGTATGGTTTATTATAAACCAGTGATAGTAAAGTAGATAGGAGAGAAGAGCTCAGCTCGTCATATCCTCCTTTCTTCGGTCCAACAATAGTTACTAGAACATGCCATAAGAACTTCCATTCCCCGTATACTAGAGCCTTGAGGAACTGACGTCCTCTCTTTGGTCCTACATATCCCATACGAGTCAGTGCACCCTCGATAAAATCCGAAGAGAACTCAGTGGGTCCATCTTCCTGCTCTACAGTGCCCAACTGTAGTATGTTTCGAAGATCGGAGGCAGAGAAGATAACTGGACGATCATTAATCCTCGTCCGAATGATTGGAGGATTTACAACAGTATCATACTCAATATGAGCCCAGAATTGTGTTAAAAGATCTCGAGACAACGCGGGGGACGCCGTGATAGCATATTGGATCCTTGATCGGCCCAGAAACATAAGAATCCGAGCTACCCTAGATGCACCACGTGCATTGACGTCCAAATCAACCAGAACATTATGATGTCCAGCGAATTGTTGAGCCATTTCTGTAATATCAAAAATCACACAAATGTTAGACAATAAGTTTAACATATATTGATAACCTTATATAATCTACGATCCATAATTGAACTATTAAGTGGTGAGACTTAATTAACAATTACAGTCATAAGTCTTATATATAAAGTATACGGTTTTACGTGTTCACATTTAAGTCAACATGACTAACCGTAGACTATTTTAACTTATAAACGCTTAATTATTGAACTAATCGAGAATTCGTAAGTTAAAAGTAAGAATTCAAACAATTCAACTCGCAGAACAAGTCAACTCGCAAGATTCAACTCGCAGGTCAACAGGTCAACTCGCAAGTTCAACTCACAGGTCAACCAGTCAACTCGCAAGTTCAACTCGCAGGTCAACCAGTCAACTCGCAAGTCAGCTCGCAAAGTGGACTCGCAAGTCAACTCGCAGGTTGGACTCGCAGGAGTGGGCTGCGAGTTGAGTCTGGATCTCAACTCGCAGCATGAACTGTTAAAGTGACATCCCAAACCCTAGTATCATAAATACTTTGATTTAGAGTTAATTATACGGTGAAATTTCGCGATGTATACCTCAAAATGTTCGCGTTGTAAAAGTGAGTAAGATATATGAAATCAAAAACGTCTTTCACGAAGGAAAATTCACAGTAAAATTGCGAGTTTAAGTCTCGGCTCGCAAGTGGATTTGGGTTCGCAAAGACATGTGAGTTCGCAAGACTATTATCTTGTGAACTCGCAACCTTTATATACCCCGTGGACTCGGCTCGCAAGTTCTGCTCAACTCGCAGAGCAAGTTTAGCTCGCAGCTCAGGTCAACTCGCTGAGTTGACCAAAATTTTATATAATTTTATTTTAAAAATTATATTTTAATTCCATAAAATAAACAAGTCTAAAATAATTAATATTTTTCACTTGTTTTTCTCTTAGAATAGCGTGCACATTTCATACAAGTCCAAAATCTGATTATTTTTCACTTGTGATGTAACACTGCGATAATTCGAACGACAAACAACTAAACCTAAAATAAAATAAAATAAGATTAATTAAAGTGATAAAAATACGAATAAATGCATAAAATAAAATAAAATAAAATAAATAATACGACAATGATTCATAATAAACATTGGTATCACGTACCCTTGTATTAATGAAACAAATAGACGAAAAATAAAATACAATAAAATACAATATCTGAAATATATCCTAATTGAGGGCGTTAAGAATTTATCGATAGCGGGATCATATTAGAGGGAAACAACTTAACCAATTGATGAGTAAAAATCTAAGAAGATTGTTAGTATGTATACCTCATGAAATTCACAATAAGTTACAGAAAAACTCACAACTTAACCATTTGTCAACTTATATTTATAAAAGTATACTTTGGTTACCTATCTCCACAGAATATAACATATTTATCAAAAATGAAGCAATTAATTATCGCAAACAGTTCAAGACGATTACCGGTATTATAATCCATATAAACAAAGTCTACACTGATTTTCAAGCAAACTGTTATTGTTGGTATGTGTATTACCTAATGTGATCCAAAATACGACATACTGAGAGATCAAGTAGAACACATAACACTGTGAATTTAAAATGTGACAAACACCAAACCTATTTTGTAGATACTAGTGGTTCTAGATCTGTACGTAGTACAACATAAGATCCCTTAGTATAGACAAAACAAGTCTGAAACCATTAGCAAAACTAAAGGAGTCAGGTCTGTACTTAGTACAATAAAGACACCAGTAGTTTTACTAATAGCCATAATTCTTATTATTTGTCTTGACATATTTCCATAGATTCTTAGTAACAGTGTATAATCAAACTATCTTTCATCAATTAAGACTTGTGTCATACGTCATATAGCAGATCACACGAGATAACACACAGAAGATTTATAGCTTATTATATGCTCATAAATCAAAGCAAAATTTGCCTACCAATACATCATATATTGAAGCTGTCTAGAATAAAGATAAGTAAAATCCTGGTTTTAGAGATGTAAAGTTAATGTAACAAACTTGAATCTACTAACACATCTAACTTAAGACTTTTACCTACAATTATTAAGCCGATTCCTCTAATTTACTATCATTTCCCAGTTGATAAAGACTTAACCTTTATCGGAGGCGATTCCCCTCAGGTAATAAGCAAATGAATGCCATACGCCTAAATCCCCCCCCGTTTTTTTTTTTAGATAATAAAAGAAAAACGACTAACTATTACATAAAAACCCTATGGAAGACTAATCACTCTGGATTTCTCATTCCATTCAGTTGCACCAATTTCTCGAATCGAGTTCTGTCGAACGCTTTGGTGTATAAGTCTGCTAAATTATCCACAGATGGAACCTTAGCTAACTTTATCAGGTTCTTCTCAGCACAGTCTCTAATAAAGTGATGTCGAATATCAATGTGTTTAGTTTTACTGTGCTTGACCGGATTATTGGTTATAGAGATAGTTGATTCATTATCAATCATCATAGGAGTATTTGTTATACTCAACCCATAATCAAGCAGTTGCTGTTGTATCCACAGAACTTGGGAACAACAGCTACTAGCATCAACATACTCAGCTTCACATGTAGAAATGGTGACTGAGGTTTGCTTCTTGCACTGCCAAGAGACTAGTTACCTCCTAGGAATTGACATCCACCAGTTGTAGACTTTCTTGCGCAGACACATACTGCAAACATTATATCAGGCCTCGATGCTGTAAGATACATTAGTGATCCAATCATGGCCCTATAAAGAGTAGGATCCACGTCTCTATCACTTGATGTATCTGGACCAATACCATGAGCTTCCGGAATAGGAGTATGAAAAATTCTAGATTCTTCCATCTTAAATCGTTCTAGAAGCTCATTAGTATACTTAGTCTGATGAATGAAATATCCATCTTTCTTTTGATCGACTTGCAATCCTAAGAAAAATGTCAATTCACCCATCGCTGACATCTCAAACTTGTTCTTCATAACTTGTTCAAATTCACTACGCATCTTTTCGTCAGATGACCCAAAGATGATATCGTCAACATATACTTGAACAAGTAGAAAGTCTCTCTTTTTCCATTTGACAAAGAGTGTACTATCTATTCTTCCTCTTGTAAAATCATTTTCAAGAAGATAAGTAGATAATGTTTCATACCACGTTCTCGGTGCTTGATTGTGACAACCCTCGAAAAGCGGTACTTTCCGTGCACTTTAAAATCATGCATTCTTACGCTAGTTCCCTTTAATGAAATCAAACGTGTTTTAAACTGAGATAAGTCTAGCACACGCCCACGTTGCACGTTTTGGTTCACACTACTTTAATGCTTGATGCATTTCGTTTAAGTAATTATTGAGAATTTCACAATATAAATCGGATGATTTCCGATAAACACGAACGTTAGTGATAACTTTTTCCCGAACGGTATAAAACTATTGAATATAATTAGTAGTTAACTACTTATATTGTTATGCCACTTAAACTAATCATTTAGAAGCTTAAACATGTCAAAATAATTCCAAGCAAGCTAGCACATAGCTCTAATTTAACCAAGCAAGCTAGCACATAGCTTTAATTAAATCCAAGCAACCTAGCTAGCATGTCACTTAATTCAAATGCAGATTCCTTTTCTACGTGATCTCACTTCGCAAGCTCCTTTCTCAACCATATGTTTTCTCCTACTTGGTTACTTGCTTAATTTCACACTCACATGTTTACTTGCTTGCTTATAATCCAACGCCACTTGCTCCCTTGATTTGATTGAAAGACTAAGCACCTCCCATCACCATCTCCTCTTGCTTCACATTTAAGAAAGGCATTAAACAAGAGAAAACATTACGTACACACACTTCACAATTTCATTTCAAAAATTGTGCACATTTCTCTCTCTCATTTTCCCTCTCATTTCAACACTTTCACCACCTCCTTCAAGAACAACCACCACAAACCACCACAAACCACCATGAACCACCACCTTTTATACCTCATTTTTCACCTCCTTTCAAGCTCTTGATCATCATTAAGTATTTAAAAAAAAAAGGAGATTTGGGTTGAAGATTTCAAGTTCTCTTCTTTTTACCATTTCATCCTAGAGCATTGTAAGGAAACTCTTCTTGATCTATTCATTTCATTCATTTTAAATACTCACATGCTAGATGTTCACTCCTATGTTAAAATCAACTAATATACACATAAATATGTATTACTAATGACGAAAACTCGTTAAAAGAGAACTAAATAAACACAAAACTCAAAGAAACTTACTGGACATAAACTTTGACTGACTTTGGAAGTAAATAACCCGGTCAAAAATTAACCAAATTTATTGTTTCTGGAGTCTAAAATTAAGTTTAAAGAGTTAGGTTTCCAACCCAAGTGGTCTCATGCAATTTGGACAAGTTTTGATACCCCAAACTGATTTTACAAAAACATGTGTCTAATCTGTCTTTAGGAGACGAGATTTGGTCCTACTTTGAGAGACCATAACTTTTTATCCATAGATTCAAAAGAGATGAATCTTTTTCCTAAAGGTCACATTTTGTCTTAGCTTTAAAAGTAGTATGGGCACGTTTTGTGAAGATGAGTCTAACTTAGTAAACAAATGATTTTCTTAACAACTATCTAGAAAAATAGCTGCTGTACCTTTGCGTACTAATAAATAGTTTTGAACCCCTTATACTTGTTCAAAAATTATGAATCTTACTTTTCTGTAAACCTAAGACATAGGGGAATATATGATAAAAATTTCATAACATAATAAGTCCATTTGACTAGTCAAAACCGTAGCCAAAGAAGGGTCATAAAGGGGCAAAATCTGTTCAAAAATGAAAATAGCACTAACAGTGTTAACTGTGACTTAACAGCACTAACTGCACTAACAGTGGTAACTGCACTAACAGTGGTAACTGCACTAACAGTGTTAACTGTGACTTAACAGCACTAACTGCACTAACAGTAGTAACTGCACTAACAGTGGTAACTGCACTAACAGTGTTAACTGTGACTTAACAGCACTAACTTCACTAACAGTAGTAACTGCACTAACAGTGGTAACTGCACTAACAGTGGTAACTGCACTAACAGTGTTAACTGTGACTTAACAACACTAACTGCACTAAAAGTGATAACTGCACTAACAGTAGTAACTGCACTAACAGTGGTAACTGCACTAACAGTGGTAACAGCACTAACAGTGTTAACTGTGACTTAACAGCACTAACTGCACTAACAGTGGTAACTGCACTAACAGTGGTAACTGTGACTTAACAGTGGTAACTCCACTAACAGTGGTAACTGCACTAACAGCACTAACAGACTTAACAACACTAACAGCACTAACTGTGAGTTAACAACACTAACTTTGGCCTAACAACATTAACGAAAACAACACTAAACTCTGTAAATCCAACAATTTCCAATCTTGAACAAATAGATAAATGTATTTAAACGTCACGGTTTTGAACAAATGATAATGAAAATTTTTAATCGATTTAAGAATCGCGTTTTCACTAACGATATACATTTTAGGTTTAAAAACCTTAAATGTACACTGTAATAGCAAAGTAATTATGTTTTCGAGAAACATACAAGTATGCATACGAAACTATCAGCAACGAGTCGTACATACGTTTAAATGGCAAGTAATACTCCTACTAGTTGAGTGAACAACTAGCATAGACAGGCCATTAGAGCTGTCTACTTATATAATTGACCTCATGCGTATAGGGCGTTAGGAGGCTATTTCTATTTGGGCAAAAGATACATTTTGAAACGCTAGCACTCTTGCTCACCAGGTGAGTTCGCAGCCCCTCTTTTACTGTTTTTACTGCTTTATAAATTGGGGTGAAAAACATATGAACTGTCTTGTAAAACATGACAATGAATCTTGTGCGACCCTAAGTTAACATGATGTAGTGCATTGAAGTCCTCTTGCTTACACAATATGACCATTAGCTAGATGACGCTAGCCACGTGGATATACGGATAGTACTATCGGGGTGACTACCCGCCATAATTGTTATCGGTTAGTCGCGCTAACTGTCGACGTTGTATCGAAATAAGGATCGTATATCTAGTTTGTTGAGAGGCACAAGCAAGTAATGCGAGTCGTGGATTGGTTATAGACATAGGTGTTGTCACATTAACTCGTATGACCTAGCTAGTCTATGGGGGATCACAGTCATGGCTTTGTTTAAATGAATATGTTATTTATCTTATAATGTTGCAAAGGTTTATGCTTGCAAACAATTGATTTATACAAGTAAAGGTTTAATGATAGAGTCTTAAACCTGTGGATTCACTCAACAATTTTGTTGACGATTTATAAATATGTTTTTCAGGGAATTAGCAGCGATGTAAGATTTTGCATGCATATTTTGGGACCCTTGCTCATCACGATGAATAGGATACCATCCTTTTGATAAATATTGAAATTATGATTTGTGATTAAAATGTTAATCATATTGTTTTGCTAAACATCTATTGTTTTGTAAACACGACGAACATGTAACCGTGTTATTTAAACTATTTATGGTATTCTAATTATATGTTTGCGATAATCATACGCTTATTGATCGTTCTCGTCACGCCCCCGAGCTTCCGCACTTGTTACTCGTGAAACGATTCTATCGGGGTGTGACAGATTGGTATCAGAGCCATTGGTTATAGCGAACTAGGAGTCTTAGAGACCTAGACTATAGCCTTGGACTCGGACATTCATTCATTCATTTCATGCATTTGCATCACCTATACCTTATAGTACGGAAACACTATTATCACTACACGACTGGAGACTATCTCATCCTCGTGATTAACATCGATGAGAATTCGTCTGAACCCAACTGCGATAGCGAAAACCTCACTACACGTCCTTATATGAAAACCTACCATCCCGCTTTCGAGCAACCTTTGACGATGATTGTAATGAGACATCACCATTATCATCACCACTACCTCCGACGACACGTGACACAATTCCTGAAGTCAATAAGACGTGGAACCTTTCGCCAAAATGGCACACGCACCTAAAATGGGTGAACTTTCCTAACTACGCGCTTACCCAAACGAGGGGAGCCTATACTATAACCGATAAATTGTGAGTATTCTTTCTAAGTATGACTAGCTTGGGTGTTGCATCATCTGACTTTAATTTAACATAGCTTGATCACCTATGTACAATTAAAGAGGAATTGATGCGAGATCGGAAGTAGTTATATGTAGTAAGCGTACAACCTATGATTCACTTAAACTAGGAAATCCCTCAAAGTAATTGATATACCTACACTGGTCGTCATGACCAACTCACACGTTAAGAGCCGTCCTGAGCTACACGCCTACGTCATGATGCTGCAAAACGGTACGACACATCTAGATGGGGCTAGGATATCGACGTACTCCCGTTATTTTATTAGGCCTATGCACGACCGATTATGCCTACTGCATATCGTGCAATGAGAAACTTCGTGTAAATGAGAATAGAAGAACCTCATTCACTCACATTATGTTCTACGTAAAGAACTTAAATACAAATGTTTTCCTACTTAATGTAAGATGCGACGTACTATGACTTGAATTCTGCGTCCTTGTGTTGGCATGAATCATTATATATCCTTACCGCTCCCTTACCTCGTGTACTAACACCTAAATCATGCCACCCACCAAGACGCCATAATGCCATATACAACCAAAGACACTCAGAATTCACAAACGCCGAGGCCATTGAGGGAAACGACTGACATGGTCAACAAAGTAACAAACAGTAGAGGACCAAGAAGGCCTGCGTTAAAATCACTTCAAGAACAAAGGGTACAAGAGAAATACGCAAAGTGTGTATAGTGTCGAAGACACCCCAAGGACATGTGTAATCATTGCGGTATCTATAAACAAATGGGGCCATAAAACTAAGTTTTACAGAAAGAACCCTCCCATTCAAGGAGATGATAGACGACAGAACGCTAGATGTTTCGAGTGTGGGAACCCGAACCACTACCGGAACAATTGGCCGAAAATCAACAACAAGGATAATAGCAACGCCAATGACAATGGCACCACTCACCCCAGTGATTTTATTCAAAGGGTAGCACGATAGGACTACTTAGTGACAAGACGTTTAGTCATTAAAACTTTTTGTGCGAGGAAAACCTGTTCTACTTTGCAACGTGTATTTAAAATTATTTTCCACCTACCATTACAATTTGGATTCAAGGAAACCTTATGATACTTGCTGTATTTAAAATCAAGTAGAAAATATCGTTTCAATTTGACAACTTATTTTTACAACGTTTTGTTTACTCGCTCAACGTTTTGGAGTGTTATGTGCTCAAAATCTTTATGATCGAATATCTCGTTACTACTATTAATAGGATGTTCTATCATAGGAAATGGAAAGCCTAGCTGTAAACGGTTACCGATCCGATGACGATCTGATCCACGAAGAACAAATTCAGTACGAATACCTTGACGAGATAGTTGCTCCAATAGAAGAAGAAAAAGTCGATGATCAAAACGAGGATCAAAACGGCGGGATAATCCCTGTAGACGAGTATGAAAGATTGAGAGGTCAAGCTACAGAATTGGATGCCCGAGTTTGGGAAATCGGAATGAAGTGCAAAACCTATGAACTACAACGGAGAATTGCAAAAAGGCCTATTCTCGTTCAAATCAAGGATAGGATTTGTTTCTGGAAGAAGCTGGTGACTAATCTGAAACGAAAAGTTAAGCCTTGGATCAAAAAGAAGTGTCGACAATCCACCGAGGACACTATGACCTACACTACGTCTCTACGTTATAGCGACATGCTAGAGGCACGCTATTACCCACATGATCTTAATTTAGAATAGATTAGAAGTAGAAGGTATTTCGGATACATATAAATATATACGTAAGAAGATATATTGAGGCGTTGATGAGGAGTAGACCTTAATCAATTTTGTAACAAACGTCTCAAACTTTTGTACGGTGCTTGATGCGTTCTTATATATAAGTTTTATTTTGGCCTACCGAACCTAGATCACCTTTAGAGATCGAATCTCGTAAATTAGACACCAAGTGCACCATAGCATTAACTAATGGAAAACTGTGGTTACAAGGTTTTTGGTTATATAACATCTTTAGGGTCGTTTTTCGAACGAAATCTACGGATTTATTCGTAAAATACCAAAAAGTTTCAGTTCCCAGATTTCGAGGCGCCGTTTTGCGAGTTGAGATTAGGGTTACTGTTATCTGCGAGTTGAGATTAGGGTTTTGTTAGCTGCGAGTTGAGATTTCTGCGAGTTGAGATCCTCTGCGAGCTGAGATCACTTGCGAGTTGGAGTTTTCCCATGCGAGTTGAGATCCTCTGCGAGCTGAGATTTCTGCGAGCTGACTTTACTTGCGAATTGAGTCTAGTTGCGAGTTGAGATTACTGAATTCGCGAGATGTGGATCCCTTAATGGTGATCTTTACTCAAATCAAATGGCTAATGAAGACACAACAATAGATATAAAGTTTGTATTAAGTGCAAATCAAAACAAAACAAAACTTTATAAGCTCTAATCCCAAAATATTCTTCTTTAACTTTGTGTAGCAGCCAAATACAGAGAATAAATGATTGGGAAAAATGTCTTACCCTAAAATTCTCTAACAAAAGTATTTATACTAAACTGTCTGGCCGTTCTGCGACACAAGCCTTGTGTCGCAGAGATCACTATTGCGACACAAGCACTGTGTCGCAACTGCAATTAGTGCGACACAAGCACTGTGTCGCAGTACACAGGAAATGTAATTTTCTAAGTCTATTACATATACAGACACAGTACAGACTTGACCAACTGACAGACACTCTAATATGTATCAACAAAGCCGAATCAAGAGAAGTTATATCAAGGTGTACCTTAAACTCTCGAGGGACATCCTTTCGAAATTATTTATTTCGTGTCAAACTAGGAAGTTTTGATATCATAATCGGAATGGATTGGCTATCCAGAAATCGCGCCGAAATTCTATGTTTCGAGAAAGTGGTACGAATTCCACTACCGTCTGACGAAACCCTAATAATCCAAGGAGAAAAGAAAAGGAGTGCTCTGAAAATGGTCACTTGCATGAAAGCTCACAAATATCTTCGCAAAGGTTATCAAGCATTTTTGGCACACGTTGTAGAAAAGAAACCCGAGGAACGACGCATAGACGACATACCTATAGTACGAGATCACCCGGGTGTGTTTCCTGATGATTTACCAGGACTGCCACCCCCGAGACAGGTCGAATTTCGTATTGATCTAGTACCTGGAGCCGCACCGATTGCGCGCTCACCATACTGTCTTGCTCCATCAGAAATGCAGGAGTTGTCCACGCAGTTACAAGAACTCCTAGACTTAGGATTCATTCGACCGAGCTTTTCACCTTGGGGAGCTCCGGTGTTATTCGTAAAGAAGAAAGACGGATCCATGCGGATGTGCATAGATTATCGGGAGCTAAACAAAGTCACTATCAAAAACCGATACCCGTTACCGCGCATTGACGATTTATTTGATCAACTTCAAGGTTTTAGCTTTTATTCAAAAATCGATCTACGTTCTGGTTATCACCAATTGAAAGTTCGAGAAGAAGATGTACCAAAAACCGTGTTTAGAACTCGTTATGGTCATTACGAATTCTTAGTCATGCCTTTCGGACTGACAAACGCGCCAGCTGTGTTCATGGATCTTATGAACAGAGTCTGCAAACCCTATCTCGACAAATTCGTCATCGTATTCATTGATGATATCCTTATATACTCTCAAACGAAAGAAGATCACAAACAACACCTAAAGTTAATCCTCGAACTACTGGAGAAAGAGAAGTTATATGCAAAGTTCTCTAAGTGCGAATTTTGGATGCGAGAAGTTCACTTCCTTGGCCATGTAATAAACGAAAAAGGAATCCATGTGGACCCATCTAAAATCGAGGCAATCAAAAACTGGGAAGCGCCGAAAACCCCAACTGAAGTACGTCAATTTCTTGGTCTAGCTGGCTATTACCGCCGATTCATTGAAAACTTTTCCAAAATAGCACAGTCTCTTACCTCGTTAACCCAGAAAGATAAGAAGTTTGATTGGGGCGAGAAACAAGAAGCCGCATTCCAATTGTTGAAACAAAAGCTTTGTACCGCGCCTATCCTATCATTACCTGAAGGAGTGGACAACTTTGTTGTCTACTGTGATGCTTCACACCAAGGACTAGGCTGCGTGTTATTGCAAAACGAAAAAGTTATCGCTTATGCTTCTCGTCAACTAAAAATCCACGAAAAGAATTACACTACTCACGACCTAGAATTGGGAGCAGTTGTGTTCGCGCTAAAAATCTGGAGACATTATCTATACGGTACCAAGAGTACAATTTACACCGACCACAAGAGTCTCCAACACATCTTCGACCAGAAAGAACTCAACATGAGACAGCGACGTTGGGTCGAATTACTTAACGATTACGACTGTGAAATCAAGTATCACCCGGGCAAGGCTAACGTGGTAGCTGACGCTCTGAGTCGTAAGGAAAGAGTTAAGCCTCGTAGAGTACGTGCATTGGAGATGACCATTCACACAAATCTCAATACACGAATTCGCGATGCACAAAAACTAGCTCTCACTGGCGAACGTCTTGAAGAAGAATCTCTGAGGGGAATGGAGAAGCAACTGGAAACCAAAGAGGATGATACATTATATTACATGAACCGAATTTGGGTACCATGTGTTGAGGAATTGCGCAAGTTAATATTGGACGAAGCTCATAAGTCCAACTACTCAATACACCCAGGAGCTGACAAAATGTACCAAGATATCAAAGGATATTATTGGTGGCCGAACATGAAAAGAGAGATCGCCACTTATGTTAGCAAGTGTCTGACGTGTTCAAAAGTCAAAGCCGAATATCAAAAGCCGTCAGGACTTCTACAACAACCTGAAATGCCACAGTGGAAATGGGAACAAATAACAATGGACTTCATTACTAAGCTGCCAAAAACATCAACTGGAGCTGACACGATATGGGTCATTGTTGATCGTTTGACAAAATCAGCCCATTTCCTAGCAATCAAGGAAACCGATAAAATGGATAAGCTAACTAGAGTCTACCTGAAAGAAGTAGTCTCTAGACACGGCGTACCTATATCCATTATCTCGGATAGAGATAGCCGATTTACCTCTCACTTCTGGCAATCACTACAAAAGGCATTGGGTACTCGTCTTGATATGAGTACTGCCTACCATCCTCAAACCGATGGCCAGAGTGAGCGGACAATTCAAACGCTTGAAGATTTATTACGAGCATGTGTGATTGACTTTGGAGGAAATTGGGATGCACATTTACCCCTAGCCGAGTTCTCCTACAACAATAGTTATCACACCAGCATTGGAATGGCACCATTTGAAGCGTTATATGGACGCAAGTGCCGATCACCACTCTGCTGGGCAGAGTTGGGTGACAAACAAATTTCTGGTCCAGAGATTGTCCAGGAGACAACGGACAAGATATCTCAAGTTCTTAATCGATTAAAAGCTGCCCGAGACCGACAGAAAAGTTACGCTGACAACCGCCGTAAGCCTTTGGAATTTCAAGTAGGTGACAAAGTCCTACTCAAAGTATCGCCCTGGAAAGGGGTAGCTCGTTTCGGGAAACGAGGAAAGCTAAATCCTAGGTACATAGGACCTTTTGAAATCCTTGCGAGGATTGGTCCTGTGGCTTATAAACTCAAACTGCCTCAAGAATTGAGCAGTATCCACGACACCTTCCATGTATGTAATCTAAAGAAGTGTCTTTCCGACGAATCCTTAATCATCCCTCCTGATGAAGTCTACGTTGATAACAAACTCAACTTTGTGGAGGAACCTATCGAAGTATCGGACGGGAGAGTCCAAAAGCTCCGACGCAGTCGGATTAAACTAGTAAAAGTTCGTTGGAACTCAAAACGCGGCCCAGAGTTTACTTGGGAGCGTGAAGATGAAATGCGGAAGAAGTACCCACACCTTTTTGATAAAGCACCAGTTGCTCGTGACACTACTTAAATTTCGGGACGAAATTTCTTTAACGAGGGGAGAATGTGACAACCCTCGAAAAGCGGTACTTTCCGTGCACTTTAAAATCATGCATTCTTACGCTAGTTCCCTTTAATGAAATCAAACGTGTTTTAAACTGAGATAAGTCTAGCACACGCCCACGTTGCACGTTTTGGTTCACACTACTTTAATGCTTGATGCATTTCGTTTAAGTAATTATTGAGAATTTCACAATATAAATCGGATGATTTCCGATAAACACGAACGTTAGTGATAACTTTTTCCCGAACGGTATAAAACTATTGAATATAATTAGTAGTTAACTACTTATATTGTTATGCCACTTAAACTAATCATTTAGAAGCTTAAACATGTCAAAATAATTCCAAGCAAGCTAGCACATAGCTCTAATTTAACCAAGCAAGCTAGCACATAGCTTTAATTAAATCCAAGCAACCTAGCTAGCATGTCACTTAATTCAAATGCAGATTCCTTTTCTACGTGATCTCACTTCGCAAGCTCCTTTCTCAACCATATGTTTTCTCCTACTTGGTTACTTGCTTAATTTCACACTCACATGTTTACTTGCTTGCTTATAATCCAACGCCACTTGCTCCCTTGATTTGATTGAAAGACTAAGCACCTCCCATCACCATCTCCTCTTGCTTCACATTTAAGAAAGGCATTAAACAAGAGAAAACATTACGTACACACACTTCACAATTTCATTTCAAAAATTGTGCACATTTCTCTCTCTCATTTTCCCTCTCATTTCAACACTTTCACCACCTCCTTCAAGAACAACCACCACAAACCACCACAAACCACCATGAACCACCACCTTTTATACCTCATTTTTCACCTCCTTTCAAGCTCTTGATCATCATTAAGTATTTAAAAAAAAAAGGAGATTTGGGTTGAAGATTTCAAGTTCTCTTCTTTTTACCATTTCATCCTAGAGCATTGTAAGGAAACTCTTCTTGATCTATTCATTTCATTCATTTTAAATACTCACATGCTAGATGTTCACTCCTATGTTAAAATCAACTAATATACACATAAATATGTATTACTAATGACGAAAACTCGTTAAAAGAGAACTAAATAAACACAAAACTCAAAGAAACTTACTGGACATAAACTTTGACTGACTTTGGAAGTAAATAACCCGGTCAAAAATTAACCAAATTTATTGTTTCTGGAGTCTAAAATTAAGTTTAAAGAGTTAGGTTTCCAACCCAAGTGGTCTCATGCAATTTGGACAAGTTTTGATACCCCAAACTGATTTTACAAAAACATGTGTCTAATCTGTCTTTAGGAGACGAGATTTGGTCCTACTTTGAGAGACCATAACTTTTTATCCATAGATTCAAAAGAGATGAATCTTTTTCCTAAAGGTCACATTTTGTCTTAGCTTTAAAAGTAGTATGGGCACGTTTTGTGAAGATGAGTCTAACTTAGTAAACAAATGATTTTCTTAACAACTATCTAGAAAAATAGCTGCTGTACCTTTGCGTACTAATAAATAGTTTTGAACCCCTTATACTTGTTCAAAAATTATGAATCTTACTTTTCTGTAAACCTAAGACATAGGGGAATATATGATAAAAATTTCATAACATAATAAGTCCATTTGACTAGTCAAAACCGTAGCCAAAGAAGGGTCATAAAGGGGCAAAATCTGTTCAAAAATGAAAATAGCACTAACAGTGTTAACTGTGACTTAACAGCACTAACTGCACTAACAGTGGTAACTGCACTAACAGTGTTAACTGTGACTTAACAGCACTAACTGCACTAACAGTAGTAACTGCACTAACAGTGGTAACTGCACTAACAGTGTTAACTGTGACTTAACAGCACTAACTTCACTAACAGTAGTAACTGCACTAACAGTGGTAACTGCACTAACAGTGGTAACTGCACTAACAGTGTTAACTGTGACTTAACAACACTAACTGCACTAAAAGTGATAACTGCACTAACAGTAGTAACTGCACTAACAGTGGTAACTGCACTAACAGTGGTAACAGCACTAACAGTGTTAACTGTGACTTAACAGCACTAACTGCACTAACAGTGGTAACTGCACTAACAGTGGTAACTGTGACTTAACAGTGGTAACTCCACTAACAGTGGTAACTGCACTAACAGCACTAACAGACTTAACAACACTAACAGCACTAACTGTGAGTTAACAACACTAACTTTGGCCTAACAACATTAACGAAAACAACACTAAACTCTGTAAATCCAACAATTTCCAATCTTGAACAAATAGATAAATGTATTTAAACGTCACGGTTTTGAACAAATGATAATGAAAATTTTTAATCGATTTAAGAATCGCGTTTTCACTAACGATATACATTTTAGGTTTAAAAACCTTAAATGTACACTGTAATAGCAAAGTAATTATGTTTTCGAGAAACATACAAGTATGCATACGAAACTATCAGCAACGAGTCGTACATACGTTTAAATGGCAAGTAATACTCCTACTAGTTGAGTGAACAACTAGCATAGACAGGCCATTAGAGCTGTCTACTTATATAATTGACCTCATGCGTATAGGGCGTTAGGAGGCTATTTCTATTTGGGCAAAAGATACATTTTGAAACGCTAGCACTCTTGCTCACCAGGTGAGTTCGCAGCCCCTCTTTTACTGTTTTTACTGCTTTATAAATTGGGGTGAAAAACATATGAACTGTCTTGTAAAACATGACAATGAATCTTGTGCGACCCTAAGTTAACATGATGTAGTGCATTGAAGTCCTCTTGCTTACACAATATGACCATTAGCTAGATGACGCTAGCCACGTGGATATACGGATAGTACTATCGGGGTGACTACCCGCCATAATTGTTATCGGTTAGTCGCGCTAACTGTCGACGTTGTATCGAAATAAGGATCGTATATCTAGTTTGTTGAGAGGCACAAGCAAGTAATGCGAGTCGTGGATTGGTTATAGACATAGGTGTTGTCACATTAACTCGTATGACCTAGCTAGTCTATGGGGGATCACAGTCATGGCTTTGTTTAAATGAATATGTTATTTATCTTATAATGTTGCAAAGGTTTATGCTTGCAAACAATTGATTTATACAAGTAAAGGTTTAATGATAGAGTCTTAAACCTGTGGATTCACTCAACAATTTTGTTGACGATTTATAAATATGTTTTTCAGGGAATTAGCAGCGATGTAAGATTTTGCATGCATATTTTGGGACCCTTGCTCATCACGATGAATAGGATACCATCCTTTTGATAAATATTGAAATTATGATTTGTGATTAAAATGTTAATCATATTGTTTTGCTAAACATCTATTGTTTTGTAAACACGACGAACATGTAACCGTGTTATTTAAACTATTTATGGTATTCTAATTATATGTTTGCGATAATCATACGCTTATTGATCGTTCTCGTCACGCCCCCGAGCTTCCGCACTTGTTACTCGTGAAACGATTCTATCGGGGTGTGACATTGATGTAATCCATATAGAGCCTTATCAAGACGATATACTCTATCTGGATACTTTGGATCAATAAATCCCGGTGGTTGAGAAACATACACCGTTTCCTTGACTTTTCCATACAAGAAGGCACTCTTAACATCCAGTTGAAAAACTTTCATTTTCTTTGAAGCTGCAAATGTTAAGAATAACCTAATTGCTTCAAGCCTAGCCACAGGTGCAAACACTTCATTGTAGTCAATCCCCTCTTGTTGATTGAAACCTTGAACAACTAGACGAGCTTTATTGCAAATCACGATTCCCCGATCGTCTTTCTTGCACTTAAATACCCATCTAGTTCCAATTGGATATTCTCCAACGGGTAAATCAACCAACTCCCAAACTTGCAATTTTGTAAACTGAGACAATTCTTCCTGCATTGCCTCAACCCACGAATTTTCCTTCAAAGCTATTTGAACATTCTTAGGTTCAATTTAAAGCATGAATATAGACATAGATTTGTAATCCCTGTCTCGTTCATCTCAGCATACAAGCTTGAGTGAGTTGATGTACTAGCTTTTGATTGATTCCGAGTTAGAACAGGAGAATTTGGATCACCGATGATATTATCGATCGGATGATTCCTATTTAATCTTGTTGAGGTTACAAGTTCAACTGGAATATCATCTTGTAGGTTAGCACCAATTTCCTCCAATGGTAGAATACCGTCATTAGTAGTAGATATCCTTAATTGTCTGAGAGGAGTGAGAATATCATCCACAATCCTTTGAGAAGCAATTTCAGGATCTTCACTCTCTTGAGGTATATCCACTTGAGGTTGTTGTGACTTAATAAGTGAGACTTCATTAGAATCAACAATAGTCCTAATTTCAGACGGTTAGACATTCGATGTCGGAGAAGGAGTAGGTTCTTCCTCTCCAGACAATAAATGCTCAGGAATCTCTGAATTACTGACATAGTCACTGATAGGGACTTTAAATGACTTGACGAGATCTGAATAATCAAATTGCCAATCTAATCCTTTATGTAAGTCATGTGTATAGCTCGTAACTACAATGTTATAAACTATTTCAACACGTCCCGTAGTTTTATTGAAGACACGTTTGTTTGGTGAGTTAGGCACATAACCTAGGAAATATCCTTCGTCAGCCTTCTCACCAAATTTAGGTTGATGGCTAGTCTTCAACAAGGTACATGAAACTCCAAAGGGTTCAAACCCTTTTAAGTTAGGTTTCTTATTGTTTAAAAGCTCATAACAAGTTTTGTTCAGCCTTTTAACCGCTTCTGCCCTATTGAGATCATGACATGCAGTATTCACCGCTTCTGCCCAAAAGATGACCAGAAGCTTTGAATCTGCAAGCATTGTTCTAGCCCCTTCGATCAACGTTATGTTCTCCTTTCAACAACACCATTCTGTTGAGGTTCATAAGGTGCGCTGAATTGATGTTGTATCCCTTTGCTTCAGCAATAGATATTGATCGTTCAGTTCTTGAATTCTGTTCCATTGTCACTGCGAATTCTCTTAACTCTTTTTCTATAGATATTCTCTATTAGATCTAGATTCTCCATAAGAATGCCCGGAGTTTCATCCTTAGATCCCAGAAAGAACACCCAAGAGAATCTAGAGTAATCGTCTGTGACAACCAAACAATACCATTTGCCAACTATGCTTCTCTTGCTTATGGGGCCAAAGAGATCCATATGTAGTAACTCAAAAGGCGAGGAAATAGAGTTCACAGTTTTAGACTTGTGTGGTTTCTTATGTTGTTTTCCTTTCAAGCAGGATATACACTTGTCTTCAAATGCAAAACTCTTCGGTGGTACACCCAGAACTAACTCATGTTTTGTTATATAGTTCATTTTACAAAAGTTTAGGTGTGCCATTTTCCTATGCCATAAGAGAGAGTCTGATTCTGAAGCCTTGGATAACAGACAAGTAGACTCCATTGAAGTGATAGGAGCAATCATGTTTATAGCATAAATGTCCTTCTTCCTTGGAGCTTTCATCAGTATCCATTTGTCAGGAATAATAAAACCCGGCTTCAGGATCAAGGCCTCTTTCTCAGTGAAGAGAACATGGTGACCTTTATCACAGACTTGAGAAACACTCACTAGGTTGTGAGTCAGTTCTTCAACATAACTCACATCCTAAAGAGTCAAAGTTCCATTTGAAACTTTTCCTTTCCCGGTAATGACTCCTCCTTTATCACCAGCGAAGTGCACTCCTTGTCTCAGTCCACCTCTGAAGTCTGTCAGTAGACTTCTTGTTGGGACATGTTATTCTGACAACAGATCTAGCTTGTAATAGGATTGGTGTATTTATTGTCAAACTTGTAAAATTGGTTTAGACTCGTAACTATATGATATTAACTTGCTATTATTATTTGTTAAATGTTATTAGACAATTAATGATTTCAAGTTAAAGTCAGAATCGAGAAATGAGAAGTCAACTCGCAGGTCAAATATCCTGCGAGATGAGATCTCAGTTCGCAGCTCAAACTGGACTCGCAGCTTTCCTCTGCGAGTTGAGTTTTGGGCTCGCAGCTTTCTCGGTTCGCAGGACCTACTTGCGAGCTGAGATGTGGGCTCGCAGTCCATCTGGACTCGCAGGCCCATGGGCTGCGAGTTGAGTCAACTCGCAAAGCCTATGGCCTGCGAGTTGAACCAGATATAAATATTTTAATGCTGCTCATTATTAAAGTGTCCGAAAATCCGTGCCATTGATTACACATAGCAAATATTTAATTATTCTCCTCGAAATTCGTGCTGATATAAAGGTTATCATTGAATAGGCTCGGTTTTGATTGTTTAACACTAGTTAATATCAAAACGAAGCTTGTTAATTGATAGCTTAGTTATATAAGCCATAAACCTTAAGTATTGAGGGATTCCGCACCTCAATACCTAAAAGATAATCCGTTATCGAACCAAGATCTAGCGACCTTACAATTGGTATCAGAGCTTTCGGGCTTAGAAACGTTGTGGTTACAAGGTTTTTGGTTATATAACATCTTTAGGGTCGTTTTTCGAACGAAATCTACGGATTTATTCGTAAAATACCAAAAAGTTTCAGTTCCCAGATCTCGAGGCGCCGTTTTGCGAGTTGAGATTAGGGTTACTGTTATTTGCGAGTTGAGATTAGGGTTTTGTTAGCTGCGAGTTGAGATTTCCTGCGAGCTGAGATTCACTTGCGAGCTGAGATTACTTGTGAGTTGAGATCACTTGCGAGTTGAGATCACTTGCGAGTTGAACTTCCATTGCGAGTTGAGATCACTTGCGAGTTGAGTTTCCCTTGCGAGTTGAGATCCTCTGCGAGCTGAGATTTCTGCGAACTGACTTTACCTGCGAATTGAGTTTAGTTGCGAGTTGAGATTACTGAATACGCAAGATAACTTAATTTTTGATCTTAAAATGTCTGATTTGAGTCGAATGATCGAGATGGAACACGAGGTTGGCAAATCTAATGTTCCACCGAAGCTACTCAGACTTGAGGACTATTACGGGTGGAAAGACAGATTCGAAAGTTACTGTAGATTCCACGACATCACCATTTGGCTGTGTATTAAGAACGGATATGTTGCACCTACAGCTGAGGTAGGGAATGCAACTGTGATTGTGCCTTACGACATGATGAATGACAATCAGAAGAAAGAATTCACTATTGATAATAAGGCACATTCATCGATAAAAATGAGCCTTCCCAAGGAAATCAATCACCAATTGAAGTCCTTTCACACAGCTAAAGAGCTCTGGAATGCTCTAGAGAAAAGGTGTGAGGGAAGCCCTCAGGTGAAGGTAGGCAAGTGTAATCTTCTGAAAAAGCAGTTTATGGTATTTAAAGCTTTTAGAGAAGAGGACCTTGAAGCCTACACTACCCGGTTTTATCATTTATTAAGTGAACTTGACGACCACGAAATTTTCTACAATGACAAGGAGAAAACCGACAAATTCATTGAGGGTTTGCCTTGTAAGTGGGAAATGTATGGTATCATGCTCAAAGACAATGATGAACGGTATGCCACTATGACCCTAGAGCAGGCTATTGACAAGCTCAGGGGTTATGATTTCTCCAAGAAAACAAGAGATACCGATTCTGATCACCTACAGAATCTAGGTTTATACCAAGGAAAGACCAGTATCTCTAATCCTTCATCCAATTCGACCACTGCATTGTTTGCTGGTGAAATTGATGAACTCGGAGAAATGTTAACAAAGGATATGTGCTTCATAGCTTCGGATGGCGGTGAAAAACACAGCAGGAACAATTCTTCTGATAAGTCTACTCAAGGGCATCATAAGATGCCGATGAGTGTGAAATCAGCAGAACAACAACTTTCGGTGCTGGCTTCATTCGTTGCTTCCTATGAAAATTATATTCAAGGGAAGATTAATGATCCTGCACAATTTGATGAAGATTATGATCAGGTTGACCCTGATGACCTAGAGGAAATGGACATCCAGTGGCAACGTACGGGTAGGAGAGTTGTTGGAAATCGACCAGGGTTTGACAAGTCCAAGGTCAAGTGTTATAACTGTCAAGGTTACGGACACTTTGCCAGGGAGTGTCAACGACCGAAGGCTGATACAGGCATTGCAAAACAAGACTCGGGAAGTACATTAACTTCCAAAGTCTTGGTAGTTCAGCAAATTGATGGTTCCTATGATTGGTCTACTCCGCCTGAGCAAGCTCTCATGGCTGAAATAGACGATCAGGAGAAACCAACTGAATCAACTCCATACGTGCTAACTGCTGAGGAATGTCAAGCTAATGTGCCACACACAGAAGTCAAGAGGAACGAGGAAGATGTGCTCTACATCAACTCGACTGAAGAAATGAGTCCCGATGACTTCGTTGCATACATGGCTGATGTACAGTCAAACAAGAAAAAGGTATGTCTGGATCTTCTTACTCTTGCTGATGTCTATTATTTAGTTACTGACTTACAGACTCAGGTTAGTGTTTTTGCTGAATCTAACAAAACCTTAACATCTGAATTAGATATAGCTAAGTCTGATGTTCGTAGGTTAGGTGAGGATAAGCTAGCATTAACTGAAAAGATCAAGAGTGATGCCTTAGATAAGACTAGTCTAACTGACATAATTAATGAACAATGTGTTAAGATAGACGGGTTATATCTAAACCTTAATGAGCTAAATAGAAATATTGTTATTAGGGATAAAGAACTTTCAGAGTCAAACATGAAGTTAGTAGAGCTAAATAGAAAATTTGAAGGTTATAGAACATCCTCTTTGACCTTAGATAGAATCATTAGCTCTCAACGTAGTGTGACAGATGTTACTGGCCTAGGATATTCTGATGTTCCTCCGCCCTTTAATGCCAATTACACTGCTTCTACTTCTGTTGACTTAGAGATGACAGATGCGAATCCTGAGACTGAGGATTTGAAAACTCAACAGTTTGAAGCATCTGAGACTCAGAAAGATATTATTTATGACCTATCATTAGACAAGAGTACAGTCAAATCATTCACTAAAGTACAATTTATATCAAGTGGAATGATTGGTAGTACTAATGTAAATAATGAGGGAATTAAGAAACATAAGGAGTTACCTTCAGTGTCTTCTGATCAGACAAAAAAGGAGTCTGCCAAGACTGTTAAGTCACGAAAGCAGATGTCATGCTTCAAGTGTCATCGAAGAGGACACGTATCTTCTTGTTGCCCCAATAAGAAGACAGAAGCTACTCCTAACCGCGAGAACAGTGATAAGACTAAAATTATCTCTAGTTCGAGCACAGACAGGTTAGGTACCAGACCAGGAATTGGTATTAAACCTGTTACTGCTCTTAAAAGAGATGCTTCTCACAGTGTCTCGCCGCCCAAACCTAAACGGCATGAAAATTTTAATAAAGATCAAGTGCCGTCGAGGTTTATGACTCTGAGAAGGAACCAAAGTCATTTTGAGATTGGTTCTACATCTCGCTCACAAGGAGTTAACTAAGGGTCCTATAATAATCGTAACCAAGGGCAGAAATCCCAGGGTTATGTATCGGGGAGGGTTGGAAGTCAGTCAACTCATAGACCCAGGATCACTAATCATTAGCAAGCTGATGCTCCTTCAAAAGTGACCAAAGCTCCTAATGGGAAGGATGGTTACTTTAAAGAGCTACAGTTTGTCGATGACAAGGGACAAACCAAGACCGTAATGGCTTGGGTCCCTCTTGATAACTGATTGTGTACAACTTGTATGTGCAGGAGCAGACTGCGAACAATGATAATTGGTGGTATGTTGACAGTGGATGCTCTAGGCACATGACAGGAACCAGAAGTCTACTGACAGACTTTAGAGGTGGACTGAGACAAGGAGTGCACTTCGCTGG